>JABFDZ020000001.1:22919764-22929961 GCA_019775955.2 Pollimyrus isidori
ATAGAATTAAGGCAGTTCTGAAGGCAAAAGGGGGTCAAACACCGTATTAGTATGGTGTTCCTAATAATCCTTTAGGTTGAGTATATAAGAACAGCAACAATACAGACTTCTGCAAGAACAGAAGAACCTCAATCCACAGAATGGAATGAAAGATGGTTGGTAATCAAAGAGCAAACTTCCATAACCCACTCAGTTTCTTGTGGTTTGTCATATGAAACCACCAGTCATGTATCCACATAGTGCAATGATGTGTGCTGCCCCCCCCAAAAAAAAAAAAAAAATTTTTACTACATAGCCTTGTAGTAAAATTATTATTTTGAACCTGAAATTTGCTTTATCCCCCCTGGTCAAAAAAATCTACTGAGAAGCACCAGTCGGTAGGGTATCCAGGCCCGCATGAAATTTATTCCTGGCTACAGACCTGGAGACCAGCAGTAACTTGTGATATTTTATGGTATTGAGAACCAAAACTCACTCAGTCCTCATGTAATCCAATGAAAATTTCGAAACCTTACTAACGCCACAGAATCTCAAAATGTATCCCATAGACTGGCTGACTGAATTTCTTCGTTTATCAGTTTTGTGGTATCAGCTGAGGAAGGATCCACATCCATGCGAATCGCTCCCGCTTTTTTTGTTTTTTGACTTTCATCCAGAAACAGCCCTCAGGAATGTTGGGGCAGCTTTGAGAAGCACAGGTCAGCTCAGGAAGCTTCCTGCCCCCTATGACATTTCCTTGTGGTTCCCCTGGATTTGTTTATTAAGACAAACACTGTGAATCGATGATATAAATCTGCAGATAGCCCGCGGGGTCCTTGTGCATCAGCAGAAATACTGCCTGGGCGAGCGAAGGCTGCAGGTCGTCGATCACAAGCCTCCCAGGGGCAGGTCGAGAGTAGCTGAATCTCTTTAAAATTCCATATGATGTCAGACTGCTGCCCCAAGTTGGTGTGCGGGGTGAGGGGAGAGGGGGGATTTTTCATCTTAATTAGAGGTAGATGTTGGCGTATCTCAGGGTTAAAAATCGAAAGTCCAAAACGCTGTTAGCATCCATTTTTGAAGAACAAGTTGCCGTTACTGGCTTCTGTACCGACTAACCGCTTTTTGGAATGTGTTGATATATTTTCTGAGGGTCAGGTCAAGTGCTACTGAACATTTAAGAAAAGGAAATTATCAGTCATTGCCTTTCACTTTGAGTCAAAGGCGGGTTAGCACGGAAATAAGGAAGATTAGTTTTGTCTGCAGTGAACGCTGTCGTGCCGCTAAGAATTTCTAATGGAATTTGGCACATCCGGCATCCAGGCTGAAATCAAGTCATCTAAGACAGCATCCCAGCACTGTCAAGCAGACCCCACGCCCACTGATGAATCTCTGTCCTCACGTGCTTGTTGTCCTTGCCCCTGATATCGCAATGTCATTTGCCTGCCTCTCCTGCACTCCTAATGTTGAGCGCATCCTCTAAATTATTACCACAACCTCTAACGGATATTGCTGACTGCCTCTGGTCCCACTGCCCCCTTTGGGGGACACATTCCTATACGCTGCCCTCTCCAGTTTCTTCAGCAAGTCCTGTTCTACTGGACTGTTAACTAGGGGCTAGGGGGATGGATTTATCTAATGCTTGTAAAGCACTCACTCCAATACATGTTTTAACAACATAAAACTGTTATCTGAATCCCCATTATGACCTTTCTCCTTTTGACCTTTGACATCTTCGCTGAGTCATACTTGACATGGGATGTAGAGGGGACAGGTTGCAAGACCACAGCTGATAACCCATGAAGCTTAACTATGCCTTGAAGGGAAGGGCTACTGTAGCTATATATCTTTGTCTTTAAGCTCAATGTCTTTAAGGTAGTGCCGAATCACCCCTGAGCCCACTGTCCCGTCACTCAAAATTTTTGTCGCATTTTCTAGTCCGCAGGGAATAATTTCCTCCCCCAAACAGGCAAAACGCAGCTCAAACATCCTTGCACCTATCTCTAGAACAACATGAGGGTGAATATTGATTTTGTATAAATATGGTTTAGGCATCAGCTTTAAGTGAGTCAATACATTTCTCCATTGTTGTCATTTACAGGCTACTGACTGAAATCAGATGTGGTTTGTAGTGTAGTTTAGTGTATGGCGATTGTAGCTTAATTCTCTCTGTAATTTGAAAATTTTAACACACAGCTTTTATAGGGGTCTGGCTTTCTGTATGTCAATTTTGTGTCTGTTAGACAGCTGGCTTCTCTCCACTCTATCCTGTTTGCTCATTTACCCATAAGGCCATGAGACTCAGTCACCTGACATCAATCAACCCAGGAAACATTCTGTTGCTAATAAGTAGCTCTTCTCCGCGTGACATTCGTATTCATTTCACTGAACGCGGGAAGCTAATGACAAATAGTCAAAGATTGTGGCGTGAATAGCTTAGCCATCTGTTTCAAATGCTTAATGAGCTGCCGTGTTAATTTTATACTGATTTACTATCTTGTTTTTTGTATGTATGTTCTGCCTCGTTTGGCTCATAGTTATTTTGCCCGGACAGACGGCAGCACAGAGGGTCTGTAGTTAGAATCGTTGCTGCCCACCTGCTGGGTCAGGGGTTTGAATCCTGCTCCCCTGTTTGTGGGAGGTTTGCATGTTTGTCCCTGATAGTGAGGATTGCTCCAGGTACTTTGGTTGCAGTTGGTATGTGTTTCAGGGTGTTAGGGCAGTGTTTCTCAATCCTGTCCAGGGGGTACTTTCTTTTTCAGCAGCCATATCACCTGAGGTTCACTAGGTAATCCACCTGAAGCTAAGCAGGTTTGGGCCTGGCCAGTACTTGGATGGCAGGCCAGCTAGGAAAGTGGCTTACTGCTGGAAGAGGTGTTGGTGTGGTTAGCGGGTTAGCAAGTCCTGTGTTCTGAGTGGATCCCAATGTCCCAGTGCAGTGATGGGGACACTGTGCTGTAAAAATGGTACCATCCTTCAGATGAGACGTAAAACCCTGCTCCTGACTCTCTCAGGTCATAAAACATCCCAGGCATCCATGGAAAATGTAAGGGTGTTATTTCGATGTTCTGACCAAAATTGCCCACTGTGACCCTTTCAAATCTGGCCTCCTAATCATCCCCTATATCTAACTGGTGAATTCACTCCTGCCACCTTAACTGCTACCCGGTGAACATACTGGTGCAGGATGGCTGCTGTTGCCTCATCCAGGTGGGGGCTACACAGTGGTGGTGGCTGAAGTGGCTCCGCAATGCTTCTGTAAGCAGCTGGGTGTCTTGAAAAAGTGCTACAAAAAACTTTCCTTCGTTCGTTCATTTTGCTGCGTCCCAACTCCCGGGGAAAACAGGGCCTGTCTAGGGGTCCCCAAGGACTGGTTTGAGAAACACTGAGTTACCGTGCTATGCCTGTTAGTGGAAGGTCACAGGTGCAAATCCAGGGGTTGGCAGAGTGATTTTACCATTTGCCATTGAACAAGACCCTTAACTCCTGAACAAATTTGACTGGGCCTAATCCCCAATTGCTCCAGGGGCTGCCTGACCCATCTTTCAATGGTATGTTGCTTCGGATAAAAGCATCTGTTAAATAAATTGTCATTTTCACCCACAGTCCACAGACATGCAGGCAGGTGAATCAGTGTCTCTAAATTGCCCCTGGGCTGTGCACATCCCTCTCTCCCCCCCCATGCTGCTGATACCTAGACTCCAGCCCCACCCCCCACAGCAATCCTATACAGCATAAGCAGTCGAAATATAGATAAATGAGAGTGCTTCAGTCAAACAGCTGAATTGTCCAAAAGTTCCTCTATTGCTCCCTTGCTCTATTAACTTACTACCTGCTTGGACAATTTATTCATAAGCTGATCATATCCGTCTCGCTTGGTCTCCTTCCTGCCTGCTGTGCAGGGGCCTCCTCCATGCCCGGTAAACTTGTTCCTTGTTAATCTCTTAGCTGTTATAAGGGCAACACTAGCTACGGTTCGCTGCTCTCTAGGCAAAAAGCTGGAGAAAACAGAAGCAATATTCCAGGTTTCCACTAAAGCTCAGATTCCCAGTAGGAGACAGAGTTTAAATGCAACACAATGCTCATGGAAATTTCCAGCGTTTCAAAGGCCAGGATAATGTTTCGGCGAAAAGGAACTTATGTGCGGGGTTTTTACTGCAACGCATGCCATCATCTTAAAGTCAAACAAGCGAGGCATTCATCTTATCCATTACCTTACATCCCTTCTAATTTAGAATGTTAATTATGTTAATTATTGCACCGGGGGGATTAGCATACAGCTGTGAGCGAGGTCCAGCAGATGGGAGAGATTTGCTTTGCTGAAGAAAGAGCTGCTTGCTAATTGGCTTAATTACTCAATTAACCCAGCGAAATTTTATTTAGAATGGGTGATTTAGAGGGGGCGTCCTTTATATTAGGTAAGGCGCAGAAATGTTCACCCACGCCCTAATGACATATCTGTCGAGAATGGTGCAACTGTCCAGACTGAGGCTACCACACATGGGAGGTGCGTGAGGGGCCCACAGCCCCGAACAAGGAACGAAAAGATTGGGGGGGGGTCTTCTCTTGTTTGTAATAGGTGCACATCCCTGCTCCCATACCTGGCAATAAAGATCTGGAAAGAGCGAAGCCTGCGGAACATGGTAAAGCAGAGCTGAATGTTTTCGTAAGCTTGACGTATTCAGTATCACATAGTAATCTTACAGTCGAGGATGTGCTTGGGGTATTTTTTTTTTTTAATATGTATCTTTATCTCAGATGTCATCTGCTGGGGAGAAGCTAATGAACTATTTCTCCTTAATTAGAACTAAAAAAAAAAAGTGGAACAGATGGAGGGCAAATATAATGGACGGGAGAAAAAAAATGGAGAAGATGGGTTTTACAGTTTCCTACTCACGTTTTTAGTTTCAGGCGCTAAAGTCCTTGTAGCACTAGATTACGGGGGAAAAAATGACTTCATTCTACTGGGTAATTGGTTCCCAGGTGTAGAGTGTGATATTTAAAGTGAAACATTATAGTAGGTAAGAATATATGACAATATATAAGGCTCCAGTAGCAGGTGGGCACACTACTGTTCTTGTCTTCTGCATTTTGCACACGGCCGCTTTTGAATTTCAAGGCCTGCTCTAGACGGCCAGGCGTCTCAAAAGTGACTCCCACCAAAACAGCAGTACCGTGATGCGTCCTTAAGGCCATCCTGGAGAGCTTCCTTACCCACGCTTCGTCGCTGTGGACTGTTCCCATCTCCAGAGACGCCTCCCAACACGGCAGGGGAAATGAGGACGCGGGCGGGTTACGATATATCACTGCGGGGCATTGCCAAGTGTCGCCAAGGCACCGCCTTGATTTATCAGATGGCAAGGCACCCGCATGCTAATTAGGCGCATTAGCATGTCTGGCATCAGGGGGGCGCTCCGGCACAGACATGAGCCAATGACAGGCGGCCTTGCTGCTGTTTCCAGGGCGGTGTGTGGCCCGGCCAGTCAGGATACTGTGGCTGTGCTCGGAACATAGCAGGGTCAAATCCCCTGACTGACATCAGAGTGATTTCATCTTTAAGCGAGGTCCTTAACCCCTAATTGCACCACGGACTGTCTGATCCTGCCTTCTCAATTGTACATTGTTTTTGATAAAAGCCTCAGTTAAATAGACTGCCAGCAGGGGCAGCTGAAAGCTACAAGTGATGCATGTCACGCTGGCAGCATGGTGGATGGGTTTTATAAAAATACTATAAATTCTCCTAAATTACCCTCTAGCTAAATTTCTTGGTACAATTTTATCATTATATTAATTATGCTGCATGGTGGTGCTTTTCTTTTTCTTTCTTTCTTCCTTTCTTTCTTTCTTTCTTTCCTTCTTTCTTTCTTTATTTCTTGCTTTCTTTTCGAAGCTAATTATTTTTTTCCACCTAATTCAGTTTACGGTTCTCGTTCCTATTCTTTTTGTTTAATAGCTAGAAAATGTTTCAAATTAAAGCATCACTCTGCTCTGCTGTGTGCCAAGACCAGTTAACAAATGTTACATCACCCTTAGCAAAATGAAATCCCCGCATCGCACCCCCGTTACTATGCTTTCAGCTTCTGTAGGGAGGAGCGCTGAATTTTAATCATATTCCGCGTGTCCTTTCATTCTGCACCCCAGATTATCCAGTGTGAGATCCCACCAGGCATGGCTCACAAACTCCTGTCATCTTATGGATTCGTTCATTGAGCCCAGTGTCAAGTGCACGACATCAATCAGATCCTTGTTTTTTGGAAATAATCTTTTTAGATTGTTGTTTAGATACAGTACCAGTCAAAAGTCAGGACACATCTGTTTTTATTACATTTGTCTCTATTTTAGTTATGTTATTCACCTTAGAGTAAAAGGCCTCCAGACAATGAATATTGATACAGTGATACATATCAATTACGGCGATGACCAGAAGAAGTCTTCAACACGTCAGTATTAAGACTCTTCGAAATTACCCCTTTTCGATTCAATGACAGCATTGCAAACTTGTGGTACTCTTTTATCCAGCTTCCAGATGTAGCCACCTGGAATGCTTTTCCAACTGTCCTGAAGGAGTTTCCAGAAGTTCTGGGCACAAATTGCCTACTTTACTCTGACTCTTTGATCCAACTCTTCCTAAACCAGAGTTTAAGTCAAGGGCTTGAGGGGGCCAGGTCACCTGTCACAGCCCTCCATCTCTTTCCTGCTTCTCAAGATGATGCAATAATTGCACAATCTTGGTGTGCTTAGGGTCATTAATGTGGTAAAAACCAATAATTTTCAGTAGGCGTGTCGGCTGTGTGCAGACTTTTAAGTGTTACTGTACCAGCAGGCTGTATTAAAGGAGTGTTGTTGTGTGTGTGTGTGTGTGTGTGTGTGTGTGTGTGTGTGCCCTTCATCCCCATTTCCTAATATAGATTTGCTAATTACCTCACTTCTCAGAGGTCCCTCCCCAATACACAAAGAGCAACCCAGCTCAGCCGGGGGTCACGGCTGCTACTTACTTCAGCTTTGCACGTGTACTGCTAGCATCCAGTTTCATTTCTACCATACGAGGCGTAAGTGGTGTCAAACAACATGGTGCCTCTTGAGGAGAATGATATCTGGTCGATTCCGGCTGAGCAGCTTCAAAGTGACAGATCGTTTTGCTTCCGTTGTGTGATGAATGGCCAGATGTTCAAGATTCTTGTACATTACCGGATTGGAATTTTGTCAAGTGAGTCATAGTAAGTACATAGAGGAATACATTTACAGTGATTATTTTTGTTTTTTTATACTTAATAAAAATAGCTTAGAGTTCTAGGGGTGGTATGTAGCTTAGTGGGTTAAGAATCTGTGCCAGAATGTCATAAGTTCACATCCCACTGTTGGCAAACAAATCATATCAGGTTGAACCCTTGAGCAAGAAGCTTATTCTCATCTGCTGTGAGGGTGCAGGACGCTGTCTGATTCTGCTTTCTGACCCCAGACCCTCCTCTCTTGTATGACTCTTAGGGCAAAAGTTGTCCTTTAAATAAATGTAAACTTTCTAGTCTATAATACTGAAGGGTTTTGAAGTGACCCTTTTTATTTCTGGGAATAGATCGTTGGGGGTATAATTTATGTTTTGTGAGGCCATTATAATCACTGTTTTATCAATTTGCTCTCTGTGAATTATATCTTATTTTTGGCAGACTACTCTGTGAAAATTATATGATCCATTCAACCCACTCTCCGGAAAATTATCTACAGAAATTGACGTAGAAGATTATGGTTATTTTACACCTATCAGTTTCAGTTAACAGTATTTTTTCATTACAAGGCTGACATGATCACTGCTGATAATGTTAGCACAGGAAATCACTGCAATTACAGCAATAAAAGAGAGCTTCTCCCTACTGTCCTTTTTGTGCATTGGCGCAAATAGTCTTACAGTTTTGCAGAATTGGTTGTTTTGCTGAAGCTCTCCATTTGAACTCACGTGGCCATATTGAGTTTTGGAAACGCTTTAACCTAGTAATGTTTGTCATTCAAATGAAGATGACACAATTCACAAATAGGCATGGAAACATAAATGTCAACTAATATAAACACTTGTCACAGGTCTCTAGGCCACTTTGTATTAATATATCATTAAAAAAATGTATTTTGGGGCCTTGCAATTGACATCCCATCCACAGTGGTGATGTTTGCCAGCACTCAAACCCCCTAATGGCCACAAACAGTCACTACATTTGGAGGGCAGTGAACCAACCCCTGCCCGTCTAGGATCTACCCCAGCCAGCCAAGATGTGCCCTTGCTGCCCAGGATAGCCTCCAGGGCCAACTGTGGCCCCATCTAAGAAAAGCAGTACGAGATGGATTGTATTTTTCTGTTTTTTTTTTCATTTACTAATGTCCCCAATCCCCATCTGTACTGCCCATGCCCTGTAACATAACAAAAGGCATTTTCCTCTTAGTTCTCCTCATTTCTATAAATTAATATAAAAATGCAGAAAGTAATTTTCATTTCATTTAAATGGCAAAAGTGAGATAACAAAATGAGGACTAGTAGGAATTATTCTTTTGTCAGAAGGGACCTTCTTAAGCATATGGTCTTGATTGTTAAAAATAATTATGTGCTTGTATTTTCCCTATTAATCCACTTTCCTTGCAATTTATCAAATATATGAATGCGCTTGGAGGCCACTGTAATCTGTCACATTGTGAATGGAGTGGCCCTTCAGATTTTATGATGAATGAACATCCATTTATCCGCTTAGGGAGCGTGTTGCCTCGGACCCCAGTATAACAGCAATGCTGCCGCAGCATTTTTGGTTTGTCGTCTCCCTGATGGGGGTTGATGGACACATGGGTACACATGTATCTGAAGCCAAATGCCTGTACTCAGGTTGGAAGGTCATTTCAGGAGAACCATCAAGACAAATCTGTATCTCCACTGTTTAAAATGCTCTTTGTCATTTGTCTGTTAAAGTTGCTATATAGATAAAATGTACAAGACATGGTTACTTTCATGTTTTTATTGATTTAATATTATTTTTTTAATTGCCTGGGATTGACTCCAGGTCACTACAACGTATTATGGACCATTTTAGTATTATTAGTACTAAGCCTGAGCATTGTTAGGTCCAATCATTTGGTACTATAGCCCTGAGTATTTTAAGTATACCCCCGAGTATTTTAATTCTAGCCTGTGTAATTTCAGTATACTCTGGAGTATTTTAAGTCTAGCCCTGAGTATTTTAAATATACCCCTGAGTATTTTAAGTCTAGCCCCAAGTATTTTATCCCTGATGCCAATCCTCCTTCAAAAAAAAGTCATGCCCCGGGGATACTTAGCCTTTCACTTTTCTCAATAACTAGCAATGCCCCTGGAACTGACTAATAAGCAGTAGCCTGAGTAGGTGATTTGTTCATTTTTAACAGGGGGGTGGCCAAACGGGGCCACATTCCTGAGCGCATACAAACAACCAAGAGACACACAGATGGGTAAAACGTACACCTTTCAAAGGATGATGTTGCAATGCATCTTAAGCATAACTGTGAAAGATCTACTTGCGTGAGGGAGAAACAACACATAGAACAATTTGATTTGCTTCCTTAATCTCATTCTTATACCAAAATTCTTTCAGATTTCCTAAATTCCAATCAATGAATTGCATGATTTGTTAATTGTTTCATATACAACAAACCGCTATAAAGAGGCCGGAGAAAAAGACTTGGAAGCGGAAGTGTTTTCCGATCAAGAAATACTTGTCACAGGCTAATTAAAAAAATTGCACAGACTCCACAGTTTAGATGCTATTCTAAATAAATTGGTAAAATTTTATTTAAATTTGGACATACTGGAAAATACAAAGATTAGAATTTCTGAATGATTCAGTAATACAATTGAAATAGTTCAATTTGTTTTCTCAGGCACACTGTCTGTGATGCGAGATTAAGGGCGTGGGCTGGCTGTTGTAAGTCACAGAGAGAACATCTCACCTGCCAGAGAAACAAAATTTAGGTCTTTATCTCTCATTGTGGGTTTTTTGTGTTACTTAAGTCACACACAATGAAAAACTGTTAGTACACTTGACTAAAAGCGATATGTGATAGGTTTCGCTTTACAGTCCTAAGTATGAAATTAATACAGCTAGTTTTTTGACGGTTGCGAGGGTGCTGCAGGGGTTAGCACTAGAGGTCGACCGATGTATCGGCCGGCCGATATATCGGGCCGATATTTGGCATTTTTTAATGTATCGG
>JABFDZ020000001.1:22993984-23012119 GCA_019775955.2 Pollimyrus isidori
GGGAAGGTAGAAGAAAGTAAGCTGGGGTGGAAGAATACAAATGCGCGGCAATTGGTTTCTATCGTCTGCCTGTGAAAATTGTGAACACCGGCAGTGGAATTTACACAGGAAAATACACTTTTAGAAAATATAAGATAAATCGATGTGGGCTAAATTCGCCACGCGGGCGGGGATGATAAACTAAAGATTTTTTGCTGGGCCTTACTGGCACTTTCTGGGACCTGTTAAGCTGTTTTGACCACACGAAAAATAAAAACCGTATAAAACTTCCCAAAAACTCTGTAATTTATCATGTTCACATTGAATGTTAGACGCCTAGTCGTAAGGTAAATATATAATTTTTGTTCTTTTTTTCTCTGTGTACAAAGTCTCTGTCTCTTCGTCACACATCCTGCGTTTGACGAAGTAATTTCAGCTTGTCCCAACGTACTCAAGGGGAACGTTGTAATTGTTACAAATGAATGTTAACATCTTTGTCATTTAAGCCATGTGATTTAATTAACTTTTGAGTTAATTCAGACATTGCGGTCCTATTTATGGAATCACATGGGAGCGTGTTTAATTAAAGAGACCACCGTTAACGAAAGGTGTACGTTTCGTCGGTGGTGAATGTGTTTTTACTTCTCGTGCAGCGAATTGAAAACACATCCAATGCTATCGAGTGACTTTTCAAGATTTTTAAATACACAGATGTTTAAATAATAAGATGACCCCACACTGAGACCGACGCACTTTCAGATACCTGTCTGAGATGAGCTAGAATTAACTAAATAGGTAGATTAAATGCACACCGAGGAGACATCATTAATAAAGACGCTTTTATCAAACTGGATTTTTGAGAAATCAGAGTGAATGCGGAGAATTTTAAAACCTTTTTTCTGTAGCGTGTTGTGTATTGATTTTAATAAGCTGTGCAGTGGGAATGTCTTCTAATAGAGGAGGAGCTGAAAAGCGGGCTGGGGTCCTCAGGCATTGATAACGGGAAAAAGGCAACGTGTGCTTAAAGCAACAGATGGCAGGTGCCTCCTGAAAACCTCGCTTCGTTTAAAGTGACGATTCCATACGGTCTTGGTGACAAAATCACAGAGTTAAAAATAAATTGTATGTGCGTGAATAAACTCTTTATATTCGGACGGTTGTAATGTTTTTCTGAAATTATCGAAGCGTACTTCAACACGCCATGCAAATGAAGAACTGGAAAGAAATACCATAAAGTTGTATTTTATTTTATATATAATTACAAATGGTTTTACTCAAAGCACCTCACGGCCCTTCAATAACCCGAACAAAATCAGTTTACACACCTTTAAGGAAAGGAACAGGATATAGGACAGAGTGACAAATTAAATGACATCGCTTGCACGATGAAAAGATTTTCCTCTTCCCATCTCCTCAGGGGCACGATGTCGAGAAAAAAAAATCGCGAATGACGTCTGCGAATCGTATGGGGGCGGAATGGCTTTTGAAAGATAATATTACCTGGTTTTATGAATTTTCTACAGGTTGCAGTTTGATTAACCGAGGAAGACGCTGTCCTTATGAACTACAACCCATATTTCATTCATGTTTTGGCAGTGATTTCTGGGTAAAGGAATAGAGAAGGATTTTATTTTATAAAATCCCTTCTGGCAGATAACACAAGACCTCAAGCACTCAGACCACAAAATTTGGGGACAGTTTCTACCCCCAGGTAATTAGGATCTTCAGTAAAAACTAACTAGGCACCATTAACTCTTTTTCCCCTCTGTTCGACCTCCAACGTACTTTCTGCGCATGTGAATTTGTTTATTTGTGGTGGTGTTCTTTTTATTTTATTTTTGTCACCTGTTATTGTGAATCTATTTGCCACTAAGATCTTCAGGAAGTACCCAAGTAAGAATTTTATTTCACGAGATACCCGTGTCAATAAAAGCTTTTGTAAGCAGAGACAGGAAGTGTGAAGCTTAAGACATCCTGTTTTCTGGTTTTGCAGCTAAAGCTTAATCCCTGGGGAGAAATGGAGTTCAGCCCAGTCTGATGAGAGCTGAGAGCTGCGTTCATCGTTTCCCTGCATGCGATAGCAGGACAGCACTCTGCCGCTTACGTGACTGCGCGTTGGTCGCGTTTAAGGGAAACACGTGGCTGAAGTGCTTGGCGTGAATTGAAATTGATCTATCGAACGGTCCGTTGCACTTGTGCAATAGTTGATGTCACGGTTTGTTACTGCTGTTGCAAGGAAAATGAGAAGATGCTGATGGATGGGGGGGTTGGTGGATTGTTCAGGGACTGAATGACTGGCCATCAGAGGGAAAGTGAGACTGCTGATCGAAGCACTTGGTTGGTGTGCCTGTATGATGTGGCCTCGCTGGCACACTGAATTTCACAGGGCTGCACAACATGGGAGCATGTGGCTTTGCGGGTTAGGACTCTGTTACCAGAACCTGACTGGTTCAAATTCTGTGGCTGGCGGAGTAATTTCACCGTTGGACCTATAGTAGCTTCAAAGCCTTATGGTAGCTTTATAGGCCCTTAACCCCAATTCCTATTAGGATCCTCACTCATACTGTTTTCTGATCATTTGTATGCTGCTTTGTGCAAAAGCATCTGCAAAATAAATAAATATAAAAGGTGTGAATACATATTAAATTAATGTATGGGATCTACTTGACAGGAGGAAGCGGGGGATGAAACTGGACACTGTTAGAATCCTTTGGGTGTGACGAATGGTGAAATGATCCTGTATTTGCAGGAGTACATTGGTGTGCTTCACATGCCCCATCTTGCTCTGCTTTCAGACGCGCGCATGTATACATAGAGTTGAGGGTGAAGCTTAGGGTCTGAGCACAGGGTCAAGCCATCTGTCCAGGACCCCTGGAGCAACGGGGGGTTACAGGCCCAGCGGACACATGACTGTTCTGCTGAGGCGTGAACCAGCAACTGAGCCCGCTGAGCCACACAATGACGCCCAATCAAACTGGGAGAGCAGAACAAACAGCCATTTTGAACCTATCGACGGAGGTTCTAATTGACCAAGGAAGTTCTAATTGACCAAGGAATTATAAATGTTGGATTGCGAGGAGAAAAGGTGCCTGGGCTCCCTGACCTCCTCACCTCTTGTAAGCCCGCTTTACATTGGTGGTAATTAGTAGTTGGATGTATGTGAGTGTAGAGGCTAGTCCTCCGAATCTGCCCTTCTGACCTGCAACTTCCACCTCAGGCTGAGTTTGCAATACAGTTTGCAGGCACTTTTGTCCAAAGTAACTTGTGTTTTTTGTTGAAAGGAAACAGGGTCAGGCAGTCCTGGGAGTAGCTGTGATTTAAAAGCTATGTTCATTTCACCCTGTGAAATCACTGCACTGAGCTTGGGATTTGAACCAATGACCTTCCAATTGCACGTATCTTCACCTGCTGAGCCACACACTGTCCCAAAAGTTTCTATGTCACATACTTTTAATGGTCTAAAAGGGTGCAAAACATAGTTATTACGTGTTCCTTCTGATTCCCTGGTAGGTCTGCTGGGAAAGAGAAATTAATTCGTTGGTCACCTCAAAACCAGTTCTTATTCATATTATATTGTAGTCAGTCTCATCTGACACATTTGCCACCGGGTGACAATTGCTATGTTTTCTGTTTCTGCACAGTAAGTGAGAAATAGTTTTCGTTTTTTTTTTCTATTGTGATTTGCAAGCTGTTTATTGCACTGCAACTAAAAGGTTCAGGACAACTGCGTCACTGCATTTGACTGGAGATTCACCTGTCATTGGTATCATAAGAAAATGGATATAAAATGTCATTTTTCACCATGTGTGAAAAGGTCAGAATGATGCATTGTGGGATATCTTTTCAGTGGCAATTAAGACTTTTACATTTTACTCAAAATAACAGTTTTACAATGTGCCAGTTGCTAAGTTGAAAGTTTAAATAATAATCCTAAAATAAAAATGCAAGACTCAGGCAACTGACACATTTGCTGACTACAGTTAATGATTCCAGGTGAACTCCACTGACTGTACAGATGTGTATTTTAGTCAATATATGACAGATTCAGAATATCAATTTCAGGCATATGTTACATTTAATGCATGTAGTTGCTGGGGGGAGAAAATTGAACCATTTCTTGTAAGTGAATTTCAGGGAATAGTATCCATTATGCGATTCAGTTGTTAATGCTTTTGAACTGTGGTTTTAGTTGGTTGTTTTGTGTTTTTGTTATTTCTCTATTTATAAAATCACATAATAGAAAATAAAAAATGCACCCTTTGTTGAAAGCTGAGCTTTCCTGTGGTCTAGGCACTGTGGTACACTAAATGTAATTCCGTAAATTCCCCATGGGATGGGGGTCTTTCCAGTGTTCACTCAATAATGTTCTGTAAGACAGACCTCAATATGCTCCAGCGGCGTGAGGATTTTAGGTGATCGCTGGGTAACAATGATGGTTCTCTGCTTTCCTTGCAGATGTCCCTGATCTTCCACTGGCTTGATGATGTACATCATGTAGGTCAGAGGTTCCAAACCCCCCAGTCTGTGGAATGCTGGGGGTTTGGGGGAAGGGTTAGTTAATTTCCAAATTTCAATAATTGGGAACCCCCACTCTAGGTGGGCTATGGATGACATCTTTAATGGTTACCAAGACAATACCAAGAAGTCACCAAGGCCCAAGATGTACTGACAATTCAGAATGATGGAGCATGTTCATATTTCCAATCCACCATAAGGATAATACTGCTAGTCTTCTTATTTGTATAGCACTATGTGGTTCATCCCAATATGACCCAGCGATGACTAAAAAATGGTCCACCCCCCACTACTCATGGAGGATTATGGTAGGCTTAAATCTTTGTGGAAATATGAACAGGCTTTTAACCTCCCACTCATTTCAGGACAGTAGTAGAGTAAAATGGACCACGTGGCTCTGACAAAGTGGAAGACCATCTCTCCCTCTGTCAGTAGTAATGGACCACTGTAAAGTCATTTTTTCTCAGTCAGGATCTTACCCTCTGTGGGCAGGGGTCTGTATGCTACATCCAGGTATGTTTCGATTAATACTGGGAAACAGAATGTGGGTGGCATAGAGGCAAGAAGGCCGTAATGTTACTAAGTAAAAATAGACTTAAATCTTTACGTAATATACTCTTTCGCGCTCTTCAAAGGAAAACGGGAGCGCCAATAAATCGCGACAGTACATAAACAAATGTATATTCCTCACAAATGCTTTAAGTCAGCCGTGATCTTGTCTTCTTACCAGAATTAAAGGCTGAAAAAGATAAAGTTACCATCCAAGACTAAGTAATTGCTAAAAAATTATGACTGGTGAAATGCATTTGATCGTTTCCTTTTCCTCACTCGATGTGACCGACGTTCATTTTTTTGCGTGCTGTCTCGGTTCTCCCCCATGTTTTTACCTCGTTTCCACTTCAGTTTAGGCGCGTCCAGGCGCGCATCTAGTCTGTAACGCTTATTTTGGGAAGCAGGGGGTGCGCACATCGCTCCATTCATTCACACTCCACTGGCACATTTTCGGACTTCATACGAAGTCACACCACACCGATACCACAGGCGGCGGGGCGCTGCCTTTCAGAGACAAATAAGGGGGTTTGACGGTGGTGGGTACATTTTTGGTTATTTTAATATCGTGCTGAATAGGGATTTTATTTCTTCGAGATCAACGATTAGACGATAAACGCAAAGTGGCTCACAATACAAAATAGTCAGAAGGATAATAGCCTACAATTACACTTATGTATTCCCTCAGAATAAACGAGGGGTGAAGTAATAAACTTACCGTATGAGAACATAAACTACGAATGTGGACAGTACAAATGTGCATACATACAGTAGGCTACATACTGTAAACCGTTTTTGCGGGGTACTTTCAATCTAACACGAAGTGTAGAAAGCAATCATTGATATTTTTTATCGTTATTTATTATTTTCATGACTTATACAGATTTTAAAGTCACCGATGGAAATCGACAAACCTTATCCCTTACGCGGGTCGGATCTTTCCCGGGACTTGTCAAAATATAAACAAATGAGGTATTGTTCCTGCAGAGATCACATATTTTATGGACCCTTCAGAATGGCAAACGTTCCTTGTCCTTCTCGATCGCCCCATGTGAACTCTGTTATACATGTAACGAATTTGCTATTTGGCAACATCAACGGCTCTTGGAATTCAAACCCCTCGGAATGAGAAACCTCAAAAATATCTACCCATCCATCACCCATAAGCACTCATCCAGTACAGGGTTGTGGTGAGGCTGGAGCCTATCCCAGGAAACACAGGACACAAGGAAGGAGACCCCCCCAGATAGGATATCAGTCTGTCGCCTGGAAACATTAAATATAAACATTCCTCCATGAGGCAGTTTATTGATGTATAAGACTTCATGTATTTACAATCTGTATTTAAACCTAGATGAAGAACTACTCATTTAATAGGTTTGTTGCTCCCTACAGGTTTGGGTGTATAAGGGAAATGACTGAACCCCCTTTCAGATGCTTGTTGGGTCCCATCTGTCTTCAGCATCAAAAACATGGGTCTTTGTCTAGACTTTAAAAAGTCAGCACACTGAGAAGCAACTGATCTGAGGACGTGATGTTGCTTCTACATACTCTGTTGCCCCAAGCTTGCATTAGCCCCTCTCTGACCTGGAAAGGGAGTCTGTTATTTCTGGCTTAGGGTCAGATCAGGCTGTTTCCCAGCATATTTGGCTCACCGAAACCAGGTTTTTCCACGCAGATCTGACTCAGCGGTGGAATGTCCTCTTTCACACCCACACAAATGTCACACGGGACCACGTGGGCCATGATGGTGTTGGTAATTGTTGCACCTGCATCAACGTTGCATTCGTATCTCCCATAATACACTGCTGATAAATGATAATCCTCCTGTCCCTAACTAGGGCGAGGTCCACTGGTGCAAATCTCCCTATAATCCTACTGCTGCATGGTTTCTGTGATTCCAGCAGAGACTGCTCCATTGGGAGGAACATCTCAATACCTGGCCTCTGAGTCGCATATATGCATATATAAATATGCAAGTGATGTCAGATGTTTGTGTCCAGAGCCTTGGCTGCCTCATTTGTGTATTTACTGTGGACTGAGCCTGCCCATGAAAAAATTTAAACACCAGAAACCGAAAATGGAACATTTCATTGTTAAATGAGCTTTACCTGTTCTCTGCAAGTTCCTAATATAATTTTGCTATGTGATACAATGTAATATATGATAGTGCCATTAAGGGAATTCTTAAATAACCGTGTAGCAGCAGATAACAGACAGCGTTTTAGTGAGAATACAGCTTAGTGGGTAGTGCGGTTACTCCATACTGATAAGGTCAGGGGTACAAATCTCACTGCTGTTCTCTGTCTATAGATTTAGCATCTTCCCTCATTTCTCTGCAGATTTTCCCCCACACTCCAAAGAGATGCATTTGGTTGGATGGCCATCTCTACATTACCTGGTGTGTGTGTGTGTGTGTGTGTGTGTGTGTGTGGCGGGGGGCAGCATATATCATCTTTGAGGACCAAAATCTCCCTAATGCGGTAAAACCTGAAGCTTCCAATTTTATAAAATTGTATAGAACTAACCAATTTCATAAAAATCTGTAACCGCAATCAAAATAGGAAAAAGGTCCATATTTCAATAGGTATGCAATCGTGTGTGAGAGAGAGCCCTGCATTGAACTGCCGCCCCATCCAGGATGTTCCCTTGCTTTGCACCCTATGATACAAACTGTAATCCACAGTAACCCTGTAGTAGATAAGTGATTGGAAGATGGACTGAGTCTTAGTGTGGCTACGTTAGTGATCGTATATGTGAATGCATATTTATTTTTATTATATGTGTTTCTTTTCAAGTTTTTACTAGCAAAAGGAAGCAATCACCTGTTATTTGCCCTCGGATTACTATGGTAGGCTATACAAACATTATCACCAGAAAACAGAACAAATAAAACGCTGGATGCGTAATTGGCACACAGATGGCGTGCAGCTCTTTATTTGTGTTCAGTTTTTCCCTGTCTAGATAAAGGGATAATTGTGTATGATAGTGATGCTTTTCTAGTTGCAGGCTAAGTCTGAGAATAGTTCTGTCAGTTGATTTTTCCAGCGTTAACTCAAAAAAAATCATAGGCCTACCAGGCACATACGTCTAATAAACGTAGGCTACATCAGTTAAAATGTAACTGATCAATAATCAGAATATCGTGCATTTTGTTTTAATGTATGGTATCTAACAGTATTTGTAGTTACTTTTTCATCTCACCTCCCTGGGGAACTGGTGAAAATTGCGTGTTCATTCTTTATGTTACATTTACCGTGGGTGTTTATGATATTTCAATATATGCCGCCGATTCCCGTTGACCCGTTTCGGGATTCTCCCCCCAGTGCAACCTCGGCGTTGACAAACATTAGTGCGCTCCCCCGGACCCCCATCGCATACCTTCCTTTGTATTTAAACATCCGGGTTTCCCGGCTGGCTTACGCTCACCCTCGCCTCAGAAGCCATTTTGGACCCGGTTCAGCAGCTCGCATGTCAATTTGAGCCCCGGAGTCGGACCATTCAGTGCTCAGGAGGAAAAGCGGCGGACGTGGCTCGCAGGACCGTGAGAAAAGCCCCTTTCTTTATCATGGGCAGCTCTCTTCCACCCTAATGGAGGCAAAATCGAGGAGTTGATCTCCCCATCGTGGATTTCTTATTCAGAATTGTGAAGTTTTTAAAATTATTTTTTAATTTTTCACATGTACAATTTTCTTGCGTTTGGAGCTATATTCGAGAAAAGCAAGCCAAACTATCGAAGCGCTGGTCAGCGGAGGCCCCGGCTGCTCCGGCTCGCTGTACTGGTGCTGAGCGGCTTTGTAATTGTTTGAAAAAGGACGTGCAGTTTTAGGAAAGGAGAGTGCATTTGTCCTTTCGCTGCGATTGAAGGAATATGTTCGCCTCTTGGCTGACTTTTGCACTTCTTTGGGGAACTTTTTGCGCAGGTAAGCCTCCGGTTTATCCGCCTGATATAGCGCGCTGTCTTGCTGTTTAGTGGATTAAATGCAGTGCATTTAAAATGCACATTTAAAATGACCACGGCTTCAGATGGACTAACAAAACAACTGGAGTTCTGTTTTCGCCGGTACTCTTGTGATGACAATATCAGCCTTCTAACCACAGACGGACAATAATATAATAAGTATTTTAGATATTATCTTTATTGATAAGAAATACTTGGATCGGCTACACTTCAGATCTTGCTCTAAATGGATAGTGAGCTGCCCATGCATGTTTTTATTTTCCCATTATTTCACAATGCCCAGTCGATAATAGCAGATCTTTAATGGGAACAGAGCTTTCTCTGTAACAGGAGGTAGCTATAACACTTTGACTTCTGCTGCGACTTTTAATGATGGGAGCTCTACACGTGTTAACTATCTAACGTCGTGTATTTACACGCAGAGTTTTACCCTGTTTACGATCGGTTTATTTTGATCATCTTCATTGTTGTGGCCGGGGGTGGGGTGCTGTTACTAGCATTAGCCTCATGCATTTGAGTGTGTTTTGCCTTTAAGTTACTGAAAGCCTTGGGATCTTTCACCAATTGCCTTTGGCAGTTGTCCTTTTTGTTGTGTTGCTCGTTTTTTTTTCGTGACGTTACATAGTTTTCTCCCTCGTAAATGTTTATTTTATTTACATGTGTATAAAAGGGGGTGTTTAGCTAGCATTTTTACTTGCCTAGGTTAGAGACGTCAGAGGGACAAAGATGAAAGTGAACAGGGGGCGCCTGCGCTTTACCCGCCTCCCGCATGGTAATTACAACAAAGTTATGAAATCCTACAACTGCACTTTTTACTAAATTTGTCGGTTTTGGTATTTGACGTTTCGAATGGCTTGTATTACAATGATAGGGTACGACTGGGGCATTTCTTTGTGGCAGTGTTATGATGATTAAGTCCGGATTACAATGATAC
Source organism: Pollimyrus isidori (assembly GCA_019775955.2). Lineage (NCBI taxonomy): Eukaryota > Metazoa > Chordata > Actinopteri > Osteoglossiformes > Mormyridae > Pollimyrus > Pollimyrus isidori. The sequence continues at coordinate 23,003,923 of JABFDZ020000001.1, forward strand.
AGAAATGGATCAGATGCTATCGGATACAATGATTTGATGATTGCGGTAACAACATTACGAAAAACACCAGGATAATGAAAAGTCGTCCTATTATTTTATCTGTGCCAGATCGTTCCGATCAGGACTGTAAGGTTTTTATATTGATATTCTTTGGTTTTGAAATATTTTGTAATTTTTGTTTATTTTCAACATTTTTTTTGTATTATGAAATGTAATAACTCAAAGGAAAGGCTTTAAATTAAGAGCTCTCTTCAAGAATAAAGTAGACTTCAGCAATCTGTTGAAATATATTTGTCCTGCATGAGGAGCTTTGTTGCTCAGTTCCCTCCTTGTTGGAACTACAGTGGGGGATGGGAACTTTTGTAATAGGTTGTATTTAGAAGGGTGGACGCTTTGTGCATGTTTTTAAAGCAGAAAAGAGTGTTTGTTTCACTGTCTCAATATATCAATACCAACCCCAAGACCGTACACTTAACATCACATTGCTGTCTTGCAGGTTATCAGCCTCACAGAATTTTAATATGGCAAAGGGGGTTTATATTTTTCTTGTTGGCAACAAGATGTAGTTATCAATTTGAGAGATTAAGACAATCACTACAAACCTATATTTTTGCATGAAATTTAGTGATGAATAATGGGCTTGTGATACAATCTACTCTTTTGCAAATCTATAGATGTATATAAGTGTAAATACTGGAGTGAGCATTGACTGTGGGTTTCTGGATTATGGGCCAGTTCTCTCAGTTAGGGATAAATTCACTATGGATTAATCTCTTGCTAAAGTGTTCTTCACTAAATTTAGTGAGATTTTGAATGCGGTGGTGCAGCTTATAGCAATATAATGTAAGTAGGGCTGTCATTCTCGATTATATCAATATCAATCTACTGATTTAATCTGAAGATTCCTCACGTAATCTTGTGTATAATATGAAATATGCAACTGGTGCAAAGCAGGAACTGACCAGCCACTACAGGGTGCTAATTCATTGTCATACAACCAATTTTGGCACTTGTACTAAAACATTTTCACTCACTCGTAGGAAACAAAACTTAGCAAGCCTTTTTTTTAAAGTATAGTCTACCAACGTTGCTTTTTCCTCTTGGCCAATAGTAATTATTCTTGTGCTTGCTATTGCACTCACTCATATAGACTATGTGGCGCATTTGTGAGAAATTTAGCAAAAATAAGTGACGTAAAGTAAACAGGAACTGGTGACAAAAAGACATTTGTCTTCCGCTGCTTGGATATATTTGTATTGCATGAGTATGATGCTGAGCGAAAGCAAATGATTTATCGTGATTGCTTTCAGTGTGTTCGCAACATAACCAACTTATTCAACAGACTTCAATGGTAGATCATTTTTATTTGGCTATATATTTATGTCTGGTGAATTTAACTACTAAATATCGTGAAACAGTGAAATGTTGCAATATTTAACTTTTACCAATATTGTTTAGCGCTACTCAAAACACACAATACATTCTCAGAGAATAATAAATGGTTATTATGTAGGCCTAAGTTTACGTGATGGGGCCAACTTTTTGTTTTGGCAGCAATTAATCTCACAAACAGGAATCGCAGAAAGAAAATCATGAAAAGATGATTTCAGTCCAGGAGACGAGACAGGTCTGGCTCCTCCTATAGGATTATAGGTTAAATGGCAAACTTCTCTGGCTAACCTCACATTATTGGGGGTGTCTGTCAAACTTGAATGTCATCTTTTCCATGTATTTGCATAGCGGTCATGCTGTAGTGATATTTAAGTTCTGCTTCCCGATACAGACGGACCGCATTTCCATTCACTTCTGATGTGAAATGCTTCCGTGCAACAGCTATTTCCGCTCCTTATTCGCACCCTCTTCCCCTTTGTGCCGTCTTCCTTCTACCAAATTGCCAAGTAACCGAGAGGGAAAATCTTAATTGGCGTTTTTTTTTTTAATAATCGAGTAATCGTGACGGCTCTAAATGTAACTTTCAGGTGTCATCTACTGAACAGTCAAATCAAGCTTGACATACTTTTGCTTGGGGAATTGAGTTTAATTAAATTTGCTCAAGAGGTATTGGGTGGGATCTGGATGTCGCACAGAACAATGGTGCGGGAACATTTTTTCTCAAAATTCACAAAACTATTTGTAGTAGTGTTTCTGATGTGATACGTTTCATTTGCAGCAGTATATAAAATGTCCAAGCCAATATGCAAAGTAAAACACCATAAATAAAATAAATATTGCACGGTTGCACTAGCCCCTTCACAATTTTGGCTTCTGTGATGACTATGACAGAGCATACTTGTGAGGGCAGTCTAAGGACTGCTTGGGGTGGCATCGGATACCTTGTTAATATTGTTTGTTTTGAAAACTACACATGCTGTCACATGGTGTGACAGGTCTTTGTCCTTCCAGGCAATGGGTGTTTCTAAATCCCTGGCTAATACTGTTTTCTCCTGTGTGCATGATTGTTTTGTGGCTCTCCCTTCAAACAATCGTCTTTGCTCGCTGCGGTTCAGTCGACCGCAGCCGGACTTAACCGGGCTGCGACGGTGCCAGCCTTTCCCGTAGGCCGCCGGTCGCCTTTCGCCCACGAATCTGCGCGCACGGAGGATTGGGCATCCGCCATCTATGCGTGCAAGAGGACGTGCTTTTGAGGGGGGTGGACATGCTGTTGTGGCAGGATTCCTACGATTACCCGATGGCTAAATCGAGAGGGATCGTGAGCGATTTGGTCACACGGCTTGGCGATGAGAGGTATAGGGAGATGGGTCTTCGGTCTTCCCTGGGAGGGGAGGTGCGGTAGGTATGGCGTATTCTAGCTACTTCACCGTAATGCTTCCCTTTTTTTTTTTTGTGTTTTGCTGTGATGGAGTGCTGTGCCATGGGGGGAGAAGCGGGTGGGGGCAATGTGGGGAGAGGGGGATGGGCTGTTTGAGAGAGCAGGGATTTAAAGAGACAGTGTGTTTATGTTCACATCAAGTAGGTTTTACTACAATTGTTTTATATAATGAAGAGGTGGGGGGAGACTATGATCTCGCAGTAAATGCAATGCCTGTGCCATTACTGAGATTTGATGTGTATAACAATGACCTGAAAAAAATAAATGATTTAAAAGGGGCAATAAATAATATAGTAGCGGATTTATTATGCGTCTGTTCTAATATGAATACTACAATCGGATAAACAGGTAGAAATATCATATTTTTTAGGCTGCACTAGTAAAAGTGAAGTACTGAGAGATCCCTTGCCTGCGTTTCTTCTTTTAGCAGGCGTGGTGTATTATTTTAACGTTTTTTCTGTGTGTGTGTATTTTCCTGCATCGCTTTTAGGCTGCAAATTGACCATAACCGTGTGGCGTGCTCTTATTGCGCAGTGAAATCCGAGCTCTGTTGGGTAGTCACGTTTGCCGGTGATTAATTAATTTGCTAGATTTGTTTACGTGAGCGGCGCAAGCACGCCGACCTGGAGGTCATTGTGTGTAAATACGTTGGGTGAGCCGGCCAGCACACGACGCGTGGAAATTCATGAATCTCACAGATCCTTCGGGACTCCAAAGGAATTTAGGACGGAAGCTTCTCTGTCTTGTTTAAACTGGGGTGCATTTGGGCTTTTACATGATAGGACTGCCCCCTTTGTTGTTTTGGAGGAATATGGGCAACTTCAAAACTGTGTGAAAGATTCAACCAAGTCATAACTTGTTTGGTGCCCCGATTTGATAGATTTTGACCATGTAACATTTGACCTCCGTCAAATTTCACAAGCCAGGCATTTAGAATTCTTCATATTGTTAAGCATATACCTTTGGTCAGTCCTTATGATTTGCTCCTAATGTAGCTGAATAGATACCTAACATAGCTTTTCACATAAAACAAATGGCTCCCTGACACAGGTGACAAATAATTATATTATGTAAGTGCAATATATTGATCATATTGATTTTGTCGGGTGATAAGTGGCAATAAATCATCAGTGAGCGTTTCATCTTTAATGTAAATTTGTATGTGGTTGTGGTATCTTGTTTTGTCTGTGTCCTCTGGGAGTATCTTGCTGTGTTTGTTTGTTTCTGCTCCCCACACTTGTGCCACAGATGTGATTCACAATGGGGCGTCAGAAACCATCTATCCTTGTGTGGATTAAAAAAGGGAGTTTTTTTATGATTAAATAAGCAGTGTTCCTGGATATAGATCCTTTCATTTCCAGTGCCATACAGTCATTCATTTTTGTTGTGAATTCTACAAGATGTGTTGCATAAACAAGGTACATGGACACATTTGGTTATGTCGTTTTCCCAAATGTCACGGAGGAGGAAAGTTTGATGCTTTCTGATCCTTGGTTTCCAATGAATCCTTGTCTTGGGCAACGGCGTGATCTTTGGGGCATGGAACTGACGGTGACTTAGTGACAGGATGGGGAAAAGGCTCATTTTAAATTTATACTGCATTCATACCAAAGTGAAGTTAAGGAATTGTAAATGACAATGAATTTTGGCAGAGCGTAGTCGCTTAGCAGCAGTAATCTAATGCTTCTCCTTAATGTCCGAAGATCCATTATTTACACAGGTAGGCTACCCTTAGCTTTCAATATTTGTGGTTTGGAGTTGAGTTGCTAATCGATTGCTGATCTAGGCTAAAAAAACACAGTAGTTGGGGGTGAAAGTCATTTGGAACCACTGTGGATGGGCTTTTAAGTCTAATATTGGGGGACTGAGTGAAATATCAATCAATGGTAGCTTTGAAGCGCATGGTTCTGTTTGAAACATTTAGTGGAGCGTGAATCAGTGCATGATTTATATTTAGATACTAAGCTATTTAAAATCTTGCTAAATGCTGCTGTAGTGCACAATGTGATTTTTTTGTGTTTATAATGGTCTCTGACATGGATTCATTTTTGATGTCTTCTAATCATTTCGCCGTATAATATTTTTATGGTGTATTCTTCAACTGGAGAACATGAAGTTATATTCTGACCATTTAATTCACATATTCTATTTTTTTAGAAGGTTAAGTGCAAGGCAGTCCCCAGGTTGCAATCTTGGCCCATCCCCTGAGCCTGTCTTTTAATTGAAATTGTAGGCAAGTCAGAAAAATAATAGCATTTGTAATGATAGTTATACAATGGTTAAAAAGTAACTACATTCAGTGCTGCACTCTCCCTTGAGCCGATGTATCGCTGAAACTGTTCAGTGTTTGTGTGTCACAAAGTACTGAATGCATTTGATATCACAAACAATTGTATTTAACCAGAATATTTAGTATTATAGGATTTATGGCATCCCGTTTGTAAGTACATGCTGTCTGTAAGTTGTGCATTCTTAACCTAGGGACTGCCTGCAATACACACATTGGTGTGCTCTGTTAGCCAATATAGCTATAATGTGAAGCAGAAAAGCTCCCTGACTGTTCCTGGAAGAAGTACTTAACTGCAGGCCGGGAGGATCTTTCAGTGTTCCTGCCATAGTTCCTTTTGTTTTTCTTGTTTAAAGCTCTGCTTTGCTGTTAGGACAAAAGGCAGCGTCTGTAAGCATGTCTGCTGTGGAAGTGGCCTTTTGTTATTCTGAATGGAGTTTCTATGTGCTGTGGACTTACCGAGTGCTTTTGGGAGGCTTGTCAACAGGAAGTCTGAAGGGAGACTTCCTGTCGCCCAGCCTTCCCCCGCCATGCCCGTCTGCTTTTCTGCTCCATGGCTAAATTAGCCTGCTAGAGCTCCGTGCTGCAGCAGCTGTCGATTATAAACATTTTTGGGGGAAGCACAGGAACAGTTGGTGGTTGGGGGGTTGAAAAATGAGTCCGGGACAATATTGAGTGGGGTTATGCAAACAGCCCTCTGGTTTGGGGTTTGTTTCTGACACAAGTGGTATGTCAGAAACTTCCTTTGCGTTTGGTGTTCCTGCGGGTGTTTGTTAAAGTAGGACAATTTCCATGTCCTCAAGAGCTATCACTGTTCCATCGTCTTCTCCTTTGCCAAGTCTTCCTAACCACCTTGTTAGTCAAAAGATGCTTGGCTTCGATATTCCACTCTCCTGTGTCTAGATAGAAATGACTGTTCCAGTGCCTGGCTGTTGAAGCCTATTGTTTTAGCTTTTCTTTGCCCCGTGGCCAAATAAGCCATAAAATGATTCTTCCTTTTCATGGTCATTAAGTGAAGTTTGTCACGGAAGTAGTTTTCCTATAGAGAGAATATTTCTTTTACAGCAGGACTGGAGCTTGGTAGGCCTGTTATGCGGATCTGTTATGGGGGGGGGGGGCGCCGTACATGGTCAGGCGTAACGGGAATATGGGTTTATTTTAAGAGGCCAAACTAACAGGCATTTCAGTCCTCTTCAGTGTCAGGTTAACAATGATGCTGGTAGAGTTCTGTTTCTACATTGACGGGGGGTGGGGGGGTTGAATATGAGCTAGCGTTTCAGAGTTTGGTGTTGGGGTGTTCACGCAATGAAGGGGGATTGGGCGAATCATTTACATTTACATTTACAGCATTTGGCAGACGCCCTTAGCCAGAGCGACTTGCAAAAGTGCTTTAAGATGTAATGAATTTTCCCAATTACTAGCCTAGTATGGATCAAGTAAGCAGCTCTTTACGAAGAATGGTCCTGGTATATTTTTGTCAAGAAAAACTGTAGTCCGTTTGATATGTGGAGAGTTGCCTGTTGACACTTCTTGGGATTGGATTGTATGGATGTTCCCATCCACATTTAGGTTCCGATCCGATTCTGATACACAGCTGCCGATACCGATATATACCGATACAAGAGCTCTTTTTACTTTGTTATATATAATTTTTTAAGCTAGTAAATACAGATGGAAAAATGTATGACACAAATATTTAGCCTACTACAAACATACCTAGCGTACTGTTCCACCTCGTTTGTATGTCTTGTTTTAAGCAGTTCAATAGTGTATACTTGCTTTGAAGATATTCAAAGTGGCGACTGCTTAAAATTGTAACAGTTTTTTACCATTTGCCATCACCTCAGTTACACTCTGTTGTGATGGCAGCCCCTCTTGTATCACAAGCTGCAGCAAATTTGAAAGACGGTCCTGGTTAGCGACTCCCAAATCATACATTGCTTTTTTTGTCTCGCAGTTGCCTGCACTTTAACTGAGATTGTCCATTAAACATTATTCCCACCACTCAAAACTTTATTTTACAAAGATTGCAAATCGCTGTGCTACTAGTTTCTGTTACTTACGCTCATTGTACTGCGAAGGGTTTAACACGAAAATTAGGAGATATAATTTTCAAGATTGGCAAAAACTAAAGTATAGGACGTGGATCGGTCATGAATGGCCGATGCCCAATTCGTCAAATAGGTCTGGATCGACGCTGATAGTGATCCGAATATTGGATCGGTGCGCCTCTACGAGATATGAAACGTTATGAATAGTTAATATGAATATAGGGAGCCAATATGATCGTGGCTATTAGTATTATTATGATCAGAGCAAGTGAGCGGAGTGGAGCGGTGAGCCCGCCGCTCCGCTCTAATTTGCACTACGCCGCTCCACTCAGCACCGCTCCTCGCTCCACTAAAAATTCCTCTCTCCCCAGTCAGGTCGCTCCAATTTAAAAGAAGGACAAATAATCCGCATGCCTAACAAATGTCACCTAAAACCGAAGAATTATATCAGAGAAATATGAACGACGGCAACAGAAAATATTTATTTTTAAACAACATAGGGCCTGTAGGCAACAATGGACAAGTTTGGCATTGACATTCCACACAAAAATAGTTTTAAAAAGATGTATCAGTGGGCTTAATAGCTTGAAGAATATACAGGCTAAACATCCACGTTTTAAATTCCTCCGTTTTTTTCCTGTTTATGCTACTCCGTCTCTCTATAAAATACAAATTCACTGACAGTGTTACGTGAAATTCAAAAAATCCTATTAGACATACTTTGAATGATGAAACTAATTTATTTGATTACCAATATTTGCTTTATAGGCTTTTTATACTTTATATACTTGATATGCTGCAACCATATAAAACTTGCTCACGTTTTGCTCTGGCCTTTGTGTGTTCACGTTGTACACTCTCATGTTTCCAAGAAAGGCGCCTTTTTAGATTCCAAAGTGAATCTTTACTCACTGAAACAGCTTTACAACGTTGTTCTTGCTCTACCTTATTGCACTGGAAAAAGTGTTTCATTGGATCAAAGTAAAAATTTTGCGTCAACTTGTTACATGTAATTACTTTGCTTTTTAT
>JABFDZ020000001.1:23039430-23055258 GCA_019775955.2 Pollimyrus isidori
CTTTCTGATTGTGGGTTATTTTTATTTTTAAAATTTCTGTTTTTGAGATTGCTGGACTTGACATCCCTTGCGCATTCAGGTGCTGACTCGTGAATGCCGGAAAGGTGCGGGTGTTCAGCTCTTTCATCAGTATATGTTTTTTTTTATTCTTGTTTTGCGTCCTAGACAGGACTACCTGTGATTTAAAAACCAACCAACCATCTACCATCTTGGACAATACTGAAATGCTGCAACGTGAATGAGGAACATTAAGACTGTTACGTACAATTTCCTTCCTCGTGGGATTATAACAATTTCTTCCCCCCCACTCCCCCCCCGCTGTCATTTTCGGAAGGCTTAGCAAAGTAACGGCACACGTTTCTTTGACGAGGGTGAAAGGGGTGTCTTCGGAACAAGGTGTATTCTATATATTTGCACGTTCTGGTAAGACTGACGCCTTCGGTTTTAAAGAGCAAGGTGAACGGATATGGGATGAGAAGGTTTTCATATATATAATATATATATAAAAACTGGACACCACAGTATCTGGGTGATTTTTACTGGATGTGGGACTGTTTTCTCAGGTAACCGGTCTTGGTGGTTTTGGTGGGGGCGTGAATGTGGGGAGGAGGTGTGATTGCGATGGGACGATAGCAGCAGAACAGATCACCCGCAAAAGGGGACGAGCCTGAACTTTCTGCTCGTGCCGGACAATATCCAGAACACTATACAAGTGGACTTCACAGTTTACCTTGCGTTCTCTCGAAGTCCCCCGCCTAGCTAACTTGGTTTTTATAGTAGGGGATGCTGCAAGATGCTAAATTAACGATGACGAAAGCTGGCTGAAGGCCGTGGTGAAGGAGCGGCTGTCAGTGTGTGTACATGCGACAGCGTGTGTTAAGAATGTACGATAGGACTTAGTTGTCTCTTATGTCCAGGTTGTTGTGTTTTATTTATTTAATCAAAGTATGTTTTGAATAACTGGAGTAGCGAGGCATTCTTAAAAGGGAAGCCAGCCTTCTGTCCTGGGGGGGGGTCATTTTAGTACATACTCTTTAATCTCAGGTCCCTTCATATGTTATTGTTGTTGTTGTTGTTGTTATTTTGACGTTTTAAATTTTATTTTAAGAACCTCCTTTTTACGGGGACCAAGCTTGAGTTTCAGTGCAGTCGGTCCTGCATTGCAGTGAATTCAACAAAGTTTTAACGAGGTGGCATGCTGGGTAATTCGTGCTGCGTTTCCACCGTTATATTTCAGATTTCGGAACGGGGATGGGGTGGGGGGCGGCAACTTATTCCCCTGCATGGTGTGGAGGGGGGGGCTCAAATAAATAAACAAACAATGGTATTGTCTTAAGTGGCGCAAGAATCCCACATTTCAATATGCCATAATGTAACAATGAATGTTCGTAATGCTGCTGTTCAACTCAAAGAGGAATTTTATCTATATATATTATAATATGTGTGTATTATAATATATATATATAATGTGTGTATGCATTTTTATTGTATACAACATGCAACTTTCGATAGAGAAAACAAATGCAAACATGCAGAACAGAAACAAGGCTTCCGATGTTAATTAAAACTATCAAAGAAGACAAGTACTTAAAAAAAAAAAAAATGAAAATAGTCCATGACCACAGACCACCTCAAACCAGAAATACCTCAGATTTTTCTATGTGTATTGGTTCTGTTAAGTATTTAGTTGTGCTGTCTTGTAGCTATATTTTAACGTCAATTTGATCTTCATCGTTAGGGAGTTTTGAGGAAAATGTCTGATCCTTTAGGAAGAGCTACTGTATTAGGCTGTATAAATGGAAATTATGTAAATACCAGTGTATGGTTGTGTAATTCTGCCTATAATGTGGTACCTGGGCATTACTGATTTGTACCGGCTCTTTCTGACATTTCGCTTTTGTGTTAATGGGACACTTAACCTTTTTGGAATCCACAATTATCACTTGCGTCACCGCAAACTTCAGATCGGTCCATTTTGAATCCCTGCTTACAAACGTATCGATATAAATGATTTTTCTTGTCTCTCAGAAGCTTGTGTAAAGACGAGACCTAAACATAACATTTGGCTATTTGATGGCCGATGTCTTGTAATGCTCTATAGTTTACTCTTATTTTGTGGTATATCTTATCCATTGAGTTTTAAGTCCCCCCCAAATGGTTGGTTTTATAAAGTTAGAGAAAGGTTAACTGTCCCCTGTCCTTTTCCCTTGTGACTTGTCCATCTTTCTGTTCCTTCATGTTGGCTAAAAGAGAGATCACAGCAGTTGCTTTTGCCCCCTAGAAACTTCTCTCTTCCCGAGAGCTTTACTTTATTTTTACATGGTGCCATGTCATATTCAGTTCTCTGTCAGCGGTGTTCAGCACCACAGAATAATGTGAGCTGAAGTGGCTCATAATCACTGGCGGTTATTTTGCCTTTTTGGTCTGTAGGCTGGGACTCTGGACTGTCAGTTTTTGTCCTTGTGAATCCCACAAGGGTCACTCGCTCACTCGGAACTAGATGGGATCAGTACACGTTGGCTTTTTTTCCCCCAACAGAGTCTGCAAGTTTTGGTTCGAAAAAGCTTTGTAGTAATGTATATGTTTATTGACGTGAATTACTCGACAGAAATGAAGGCGAGTTTAACAGACAGCTTGATAGCTTCCCACAAATGAATAGGCCATTATCGAATTGTTGTCTCCTTGGCTTTCACGTGATGCCCATAAATTCTGAAAGACCATGTCTGCACACATATTGGTGTTTGTTTATTTGGAGAAGGAGATGGCCTGTGTGAGGTTCAGTAAGACCATGTAGCAAGCAATATCAACAGCAATATTCTGTGGAATTTCAGGTGCGAACCAGACGAGCTCCCAGGTAATGCAGTTGACCCTGCAGCAGCCAATCAGATGGGTTTAGTCAATATTGGAAGATGTACTGCGTTGTCACAGGTAAAGCTATTGGTTTCTCAGGTTCTCATCACTCTCATTTATTCCATCCAGTTAATTTTCGCAATGCCCTCTGCAACTTTTTTCCATGCCCTCCAATGAATGTGCTAAGGTTACCAAAGTGTGTCTTGTTTTCCCTCCCCCAGAGGTTAAGTTTGATTTAAATGAACATTTATAGGCTTTAACTAATACCAGCAACTAGAAACACAAAATTTCACGTTAAATTGGCTGTGGACAATCCAGTTACTGAACCAAACATCACATAGATTATTCGTATGAGGAACTGAGTAGAATCCATATGAGCATGACCCAAGACCTCAATGTGTCCCCTGCCCGAAAAATGTGGGCCCTGCCCTCCCTCTCCCAATACTGCAAGTCCATTAACTCAATCAGGAAGCAGAGCAGTAAAAAAGCTAATGCAGTTTCAAATGGAAGAAGATTCCCAGAAATCTTTATTTTTTAAACAGTGTTTTGCCTAAAGAGGTTTTGCAGTTTTTACTCCCGTTTTCGTTCTTAATTTTAATTGGTCACAGTATGCCATAAAGCAGAAGGTGGTCGTCTAATCAGTATTATTGCGTGGAGTGGTGGAAATCTGCAGTGTAAATAGGTTTCATTGGTGGTGTGACTCCATTCTCCTTAGGGGAAGTTAGGACTAGTATTTATACTGGAGGGTTCAGGTTGAATTTGAATCTGTCCATATTGCCATATTGAATCTGTCAGATTGAATCGATGATCAGGACAGGGACTTCACAGCGATACTTTTCAATGTTTGTTTCCACGTTCCATTGTGTATATTCTAGCTTTAATTACCAGCTTTCAGTAGATTCAAGGAACTAATTTTGATTCATGATGACAAACACTGAGTCCAAGTGAGAATGGCTTATGTTATCAGTATAATATATGAAGAGTCTGGTCGTTGGACCGAAATCGAGATGCGTTCAGATTTTGTGCCTTTATTTTTCCTTGTTAATCTTGTTAAAGTAACTGCTGTGAATCTTTTTTTGGGTAACTGTCAAAGCTTATAAATATCTAGAATGAGAAGTAACCAGCTGTAGTTCTGGATGCAGCTTCAGATCCAGGTGTTTCAGGAACCAATTACCTCAGACTTCACATGATAAAGTGTTGCGAGCTGGGTTCTTCTTGTTGCCAGGAAACGGTAAACACTATAAACGCAAAACGGGAAACCTCTTTGTACTGGTGTAACATGTATTCACACACCCCTTGACAACGTGTCCACCTCCCCGTTTTCTTGTTCTCCCAACCTCTTGTTCAAAGCAAAGTGTGATGCTGTAATGGCAGAAGTTAATTGTGTCCTACTTCTTTAAATGTCGTGAAGTCTATTCAAATATGGACAAATAGCTGTATGTTGCCCTACCAGCTAGGCAATTTAAATATTTATGCAACGCATTTCTCAAATTGACTCTTCTCAGACCTCATGAATTTGAATAGAAATAAATAGCTAGCTAGTAGTTATGGGAAAGTTTGAATTACAAATTCTTTGCCACTATATGGATGTCATAACTTATCCTAGATGAAAATATTAATGCTTGAATATTAAGTCAGTAGCTGTTTACTCACTCCCGACGATCTTTGAAGCTCTAAATCAGTTTTTGTTTTCATCCCGGCTTTAGGTTATTGACGTTCATATGGGATTTTCCATTAGCATGACATGGGCATTAATTACTAATATGAAGTAAATGGAGTTATGAATACAGATGTTGGACCTGGTGGACAGACTCTTACTGACAGAGCCTGGATTTAGTGGCTGATACAGTACCTCACGTTCTTTCTTTCTGTAAAGCAGCAGTTCAGGTTTTATATCACATCCACATTACGATTACTGCCTGGGCTGATTTGCCCTTATTCTGCATTTGAAGTACTAATCTGTCTTCCAGGGGAATGGATCATCTCATTTTAATTTGCCGATGGCTAAAAAAAAAAAATTAGTCTGTATTTTCTTAGCTCTTTGAAAGTAAACGACGATCGCTACAATGAGAATAGCGAACAGCCTGTGCCCTATTCCGGTTCGAGGGTAAACACTTCTGATTCTTTCCTTCTCTGTCGAGACCCACAGCAGGCTCATGAAAAACAAGGGGATGGGAGCAATAAAAGGGAGAGGTTTTTTTTGTTTTTATCTGTCAAGAGGTGATTATTTAAGTGCTGTTTTTATACCAGTATATGTGAAATGTAAATGTCTTAGGTCCTGTTTCATTATTGTAGCTAAAATGTAGGTAGAGCAAAGATGACTTGTACTACTGATTTTAACAAATACTTAATGAAAACCATTCTGTAAAAGACAAACTATGTATACAGAGTTAAGCTTGTTGCTGTAAATCCCTCTTTTGGATGAGGAGTGTGTCGAAAATATATATAAAAACTCAATGATGCCGTGATGAAAGGAGAATTTTTTTTTTCCTTCTTTTCCGATGTTCATTGTAACATAGTTCATTAATTTGCAGTGGATTATTGCTCATTTTTAATGTGGTAATTTTAGAAACCAAGCACCCAGGGTTTGAGTTAGATTTGCTGAGTCAGTCAGGTGTCGTTGCTTCCACGCTGCACTTGGTGCCAGAATAAACCAGTATGAATGTAGAATTTGCCCAGTGTGAAGCAACTACACCCTAAGCTGTTAGGAAGAAAAAACAAGACTAGAAATGATTTATTTCAAGTTTTATCTTTTTGTATATGAAAAATAAAATACTGAAAACCATTGAAATTGCTGTCTTCGTCGTGTTTATGTAACCCTTACTGTATTTTTAGTGAATCTTTCTGGACAACCTAATAGGTCTGTTCTGATTTCTGACCGGTGGACTGAGAGATGAGGGCAAATAAACTTCATTAGTGAATTAATTGTTTCAACAAAATGTGCTGATCTATATGCAGGTAAGAGGTTGTAGGTTTTCCTTGGTATAAGACAGGATGGTGCTTTTGGCTATCAAATGAGTGAGGAATTGTATGAAGCAGAAGGCCTATTGATAATGTTTGTCTCTTCTCTTGTTAATGTTTCTTGGTTTTTCAGAGAATAACAAAAAATTGCGTCTCTCTGTCATGTGTGCCAATGTCCCCACATGCTGTCTTCCATTAACCAGTCACGTCTGATGTTGATTCATTCAAATCTCTTGTTCAGTAACATCTATACTGTGTTAAGCTTTTCCCACTCTTCTTTTCCTCTCTATCCTTCACGAAATGTCCACTACAATGGACATTAATGAGAGGGTGGGGTCTCAGGTGAATACTTTGCAATTAAATATTATGTAGAACTCCCACAATAGCCATACTCTCAATAATTCTTAGATGCGTATTTGCGTTTTGAATATCTTAAATAAGCGCCTGTTTCCTTAATCAATCTTACTGATCAAAACGTACAAATGTGATGCCCGCGATAGATGCTGCTATTCCATCTCCTGTCGCTTAAGGCCGAAACGCGGCATCGGAAGATGACGCTCATACGCATGCGCAGATCGTGGCGAAAGCGGAAGAGCGGCGTTGCTCTGTGAAGGGAAACGCCAGTGGGTGCAGACATGCGAGCGCGGGCCTTTGGTTCTCTGCGCTTCTTCGGTGGCTTCGTCTGCGGGGCTGCCGCTGCTACCGCTTCGTGCGTCGCCTGCATGCGGGTCTACCGGCAGCACGTACCAGATCTAGAGCCCCATCCAGGTGCTGTCAGCACATCCCGTGGCGGGGGTTTGACCCGGTCTGCCCGCCTTAGCATTCCTGTTAACAAGTGGATTATTATCTGTGCACTGGTTATTATCTGTGCACTGGTTATCACCTGTATTTTCTTATTACCTAGTGGGTTATGTTTTCAGCTATATTGTAATGTATTTTATTCCATAAAAACCAATTGTACGGTGCACATATGAGAAAGTATGTTATGTCACATTCCCAGAACTGTGAGGGAGCTGATTCAATTTGTAAACCTAGTCCACAGTTCGGAGTTCATCTCTATTTCTTATGGTTATTCGTTCTGCAATTCATTCATTCTGTCTTCCGCGGAATCATTTTTTAATGATTGTACCTGATTTTGCAGTTAAGCGTTTTGCGCATTAAGTAGCCTACCGTATTTATTAATAAAATAATACAAGCCGAATAGTTGTAAGTTTGTGTACGTTTTGTTTTTAAACATTTTTCCACATAGATGATGTACCCCAGAAAGACATGGGTCGATACGGCTTCCCTGTGACAGGAGCCGAAATGCGGTCATATGCGAATCATGTCTTGTCATACGACCAGGTGAAAAAGACACCAAGATGGGTGGCAGAGCACTTGTCAAATGCTAAACTGCTAGGTAAGTAATACTACAGCGAACTGTGAGCTCAGTGTAATATGGCTGCCATTTTGATGTTTTAAACAGAATATGTTCCCTTCCTAGATTCAAGGATATATTAAAGGCCTTTTCTATAATAACGGGGACAACATGGTCAGGTTTGGGAGTCCCTATCCACTAAGAAAATTAAGAATCATTTCACATCATCTGCAACACAGATAATTTAGGGGCCCTAAGCAGCCGCTAATTCTGCCTATAGGTAGACCTGGTCCCCCGGGATGGGGGGGGGGGGGGGGTTTGAATGCCAACCGCCCCCTATATGCGTGTAGTTTGCATGTTCTTCAGGAGTCCAGGAGCATGCAGTCAGTTGAATCGTCAGAAGGTGCGGATACACGCTGTTTTTTTTTCTTTTCAAACGTCACCCAGGCAGCGCTGAGAGGAAGCACTGTAAGTTCAGGCCAGACCCTGGCGTGCCGGAACTCTTCACGGCGCACAACGACGACTACTTAGGGAGCGGCTGGTCCAGGGGTCACATGGCACCGGCTGGAGACAACAAATTCTCCGAGGTATTCTGGAAAGTTCTGTCCATCACGGGGAGTTTCATTTACATAAATGGTGAAGTGGGAATGCTTTCCCTCTGTCAGGTAAACAGTCCGTGTGACTCAGATGTTTGTTGGGTCTGGCTCTCCCTTATACCCTGTGCTGTTTTGACGGTTGGTAAAGTACCTTTTATGGTGCTGTTTTCACACTTGGATTACAGAGATATATTATTGTAAATGTATTTTCTTCCTATTTCAACAGCAAGCAATGGCTGAAACCTTTTACCTTTCAAATATAGTGCCTCAGAATTATGGAAATAATGCTGGTTTCTGGAACAGGTGAAGTATGTCAATGCCCCTTATGAAGTCAGTGCAGATACACCATGTCCTTTGTCGTGACTCTCGCTGATGTCATTCTTGCTTCTCTTAGGCTTGAAATGTACTGCAGGAACCTAACAGAAAAATTTGAAGATATCTGGGTTATTTCTGGACCACTGATGATGCCAGAAGTGGGGGCTGATGGGAAAAAAACAATCTCGTACAAGGTGATGGATTTGCTGTTGTCCGTGTGAGGTCCATATCTGCTGAATTGTCTGTCCTGGTTTCTTTAGACAAATCTCTTTATTAATTTACAACGGTGTATTGCATTGGGTGCTATGTTGTAATACCTTCTGTACAGTAGGTGGCAGTGCTAAGCTGTTACCTTCAATGAACCTAACATAAGGGCTAGAGAAATCTTATCTTTAATGGTAGATATGCTAGTACTGATTTCTGCAGCAAGACCGTCTGACTTGTCATCTAACTTGTCACAAATCCTGGGAGAGCATGGACTGCAAAAACATTGATTTGCCTCCGAACTTCAGGTATCAAGGAAAGCACAGTTATAGATTGATGCTGGTGGGGGAGTATGTGGAGAAGCAGGCTGCCTGTCTTAGACCATAGTAAGACCCAGATAACATACGAACAGGGTTGCGTTGCCTGCTCCGATAGCTTTAACATTTTTGAGTTTGGGAAAGTACCTCAGAAACCTGCTGTGCTGGCTTTTGGTGGGGGTGCCGAAAGGTGAAGGAAGAGCAGTAACAAGCAGTCAGCTAGAGACTCGTTTTGTTGACAAGTTGGAAAAGCTTTTGTTTTACTTTTGCCTTGTTTGTTTGTTTTTTTGGGTCAACTCCTGTAATTCTCCTTACTGAACAGTAGGTGGCAGGATTGTCCTAATAATCTGAAGAGACTCTTCATTCAAAGATGACACTGCAGACAAGGCTAAATTCGTCTTGGCAAAGAAAATGGTGACATGCTGATTTCACTCTGTACTGTAGTGGTCAGGTATCTCTGGCTGTCGCTGAATTCTTCACACACCAAGCCCAGAGCAGAGCCATTGCTTGGTCCGTTGCACAGGGGCAGGCAGCTGCCATCTCGCATTACTCATCACACGTGGGAGGCCAGTGTACCTTTGAAAGCATGTGGAGCTCGGCTCTGGCCCCCAAACGGAAGGCTGCCCTCCTGGCATTCTCAGAATCTGCCCCCATTGGTGTTGCATGACCACACAGTTGAAGGGATCCTGCCAGGGCCTTACCTCTTGTGGGACTGGAGCCTGCAGGGTACATAAGGACACTGCCCACCCTTCTGGTGTTTCACCAGCAGGGGGCTCTGTGTTCAGCCCCTGTGGTCTATCATAAATGAGAGAGTGGCAGAATTATGTTGCTAAAAAGCTAGTGTAGCCTAAAAACGCAAAGTAATTGTTACAAGGACTGGAATGACTGTCATGGAATTTACCAGCAAATTATATGTAGTTAAGTCTTGAAACTGAATATTCTCCTGAGATCCAGCAGTCCATTTCTGTCTTCTGTGGGACATGTTTTTGCTCATGTCTCTCATACTATATATGACACTCTGTTGGGTCCTGTTGTTCCTTAAAGAGGACAGACGGGGCTCTAAGGTGACATTATGCATCCCATTTATGTAAACAAAAATTCAAATTGTAAAAACCTTTTTATCCTCATTTTTTTGTAATTGTGCCTGCTGTCAATTTCTCAAACACAATTCTAGCTCTCAGTAAGCAACACAATTGTGGGAAGTCACAGTTCCTACTGATGTCACTTTTCTGTGCATGGCTCTGTTTTTTTCAGCTAATCGGTAAACACGATGTGGCTGTTCCCACCCACCTCTACAAAGTCATCCTGGCCCAGAGGTCATTGTCAGCACCAACTCTGGCTCTGGGGGCATTTGTCGTCCCAAACCAGCCTATCGGGTACGACCACCCTCTGACTGAGTTCCAGGTGAGCCTCGTGGACTTGGAGAAGTTGACCGGGCTCAGGTTCTTCCCCAAGGTGGACTCAGCGGCTTTCCAGAACCTATGCGAGGTGGACTCCTGCAAGCTCCTGGACTTCAAGGAGTTCACGCTGTACATCACGGGCCGCAAGGTGAAGAGCGCCAACACCATGGCGAAGCTGGAGAAGTCCATGTCAGACATAAAGAATTTGGGCATCACCCCAGATGACTATCTGCTCAAGCTCTACCAGCAGAAGAAGGAGGAGCTTCAGGCCAAGGAAGCTGCTCAAGGCAGAAAGCCGTAATCTGGAGAGCGTTTGATCATCCCAGGTTCACTGTGGTACACAACTGAAGATCATAATGTTTGGGACTAGCTACATGTGCCTTGTTAAAATCATTCTGAAGTTTCAACTTTAGGGCTGGAGGCTGATTTGGTGACTCGGTGATTTGCACTGTAGCCTCACAATTTTTTTTTACGTTAGTTATTTTATATAACAGACGTCGATCTCAAAAGTAACATACAAATGGGTGAAGCTCAGATATCAGGTTCAGCCAGCATATAGTGACCTTTAAGGCCTTTGCCTCAAATACCCTTACAGAGATAGTTCCTCTGCCTTCCGTGGGGATTGAACCCATGCCCATCTAGATATGGGATCAGATCCCTAATATGCTGATTTGAACGTCTCTTTTGAGTACTCCTGTTTACTCCCTTTGTGAAAAAGCATAGGGTTAGGGGGGAACTGTAATACTAACCATTTTATAGCCAGTGCTTCTTTGCTTGTCCTACAGTGAACTGGCATCCTGGTCAGGCTGTCCGCCGCCTTGAATTCTCTGGTTTTTGGGATAGGCTTCTGGCTCCTTCTGACCATATGCTGAATGGAACGTGTATGGAATAACATCTGTTAATTTCTGCCATGTCCATCATACGGTTATATAAGCATAACCTCATTCCACCACACTTCTAAATTATGGTTTTAAATTCTAAATTTCGCCACATTATGTGGGGAAATGTAATTAATGTATCTGTATTTTTAAAAGTGGTTTCTGTGTCTTACACTGAAAATGTAATTCTGTAACAATTCAAAGAAAAGTTACAAACCTGCCCCGAAGTAAACATATCAGTTTATTTTTATGTATTTTTTCGCTTCATCAATCTTCTCCAAAAAAATAATAAAAGCCAATTTTCCCCCCTATATGAATCCAGTTAATTTATGTGAACTCCCAGTAAATCCAATAATAGAGTATTTTGTCTAAATGTCAAGAGTGGAAGCAATTTTTTTTTTTTTTACCTCTTGAATGGTACTGTTTATATATTTGAGTTGAGTTAAAGCCAAGAATACAGTGAGAAAGCAGCCTGAAATGTTATACTGCCATTGAAGATTAACATCAATTAATCTGAGCGCGGATTGGCTTTTCATAACTACTAAAATTATATTTTTCAGAGTATGAATTGTTACGAATCTCACTGCACTCAAATGATTGTGATAAATCTATCATTCTGAATATTTCATAAAGAAAAACTACTATACAGTGTAAAAAATCAAGGTCTTCAGTTGTCACTTTTAATTATAAAATTATTATCACCATCATCCTCGTCATTACTTTTATACCCCTGATGAGCATAGTGATTGCAGAACAGAAGTCACAGCAATCTTTTTTCCAAAGCCTATAACTCATTTTGAGAAATCCCTGAATATTCCTCTAGCGTGTGCTGGTCAACCCAGATGAAGGATTATCATGGGGTACCGCACAACCATCACTTATCTGTTGATCCAATGGAACAGTAATTCTATTTTGAGGTCCTTTCAAATGTATGAACTCCTTCCTTTGTCACAGATATTGATCCTGGCAATGCTTGAACTTTCTGTAGGAATCTTTGACTGTGCTACCTGTTGCTTTAAGCCATGTATGTTGCAGGTATCCTCTTAATTTTCAAAAGAAGTTAAGCTTGATAATATTTGCACAACAACCTCACGAGGAGGTTTTTACCTGGGTTTTAAAGATCAAGCTCAGTTCATGATCCCCTTTGAAAGTTTCCCATATTTTGGTGAAGCAGGCAGTTCCTTGAGTCTCAATGACTTAGTAACTCAGGTTATTCTACTGCGGTCACCCTGGGTCGGTGCCAAAAATGAAGTGCCTGCAGGGAAAGTATTCAGGACGTATTCTAAGATGTCGCAGCTGGCAGTCTGGAGTTGTCAAACTGGCCACTCGTTTGTGACGTTCTGAGATAGAAGCTGAAGGTCTCTTTAATGGAGAGTTAACCCTTTACAAGGCAGTCCTTGGAAGTGTTGGCAGAAGCTCTTGACAGCAAGTTTTGGACGAGTATGGCTGTGGCGAATGACCATTTATTTTCTTTACTTTCTTGACACAGTTGAAGTTCAGTTGAGAGTAGTTGAGATGTAATATAATTTGTTGTGATTTAGAAAACTTCAGTGGGCATTTTATTAATGGCAACGGATTTACGGAGAGGCATTTACCCCCCAGGGAGGTATTTTATTGTAACCGAAGTATTGGGGCAATTAAGAATCCCATCATTCCAAACCACTGAGCCAGGTACCTAATCCACACCAACAGGCCTGCTGCTGAAAGCACAGAACCTGTCCCTAATCCCAGCCAGTCACCACCATGCTGAGGTTCCAGTTTGTGGCTTCCAAATTGGAGACAATTGGGCCGAAGGGACCCAGAACCATCTAAAGAACTACATTTAAAATTAGCTGTATATTATTTATTATTATTATGTATATGTATTAGCTTCTCCGCTCCCTAACAGCAGCTAAGTGTTCTTATGCATCACGATACGCAGCCTCACCTGTACCATAGCGATTCAGAAGGTTTCTTCTGAACCTGACCCCTTCGACGGCTTTTTGAGAATGTCGGATGGTGTCTTGCGTAGAAGCCAGTGGACAGCAGTAGATCACCGTGGATGGCTCGCTTTGGCGGCAGATGGTGTGTTACCCCAGCCGAAACCTTCTGCGTGGCTGTGTCATATAATTATTCTCGGTCACAAAAGCCCTTAGCTTTGCTTTGGTGTGAGCCCTGATCTGCACACTTAAACTAACATAATACATATATTACTCATTTATAAATTAAGAGAGCTGATATATTGGCTTAATTCAGGCTTTAGCTATCTTAATTTGTATTCATATTAGCTATCTTAATTCAGACATTAGCTAGCTTTAAGGGGGTGGCATGGTGGTGCAGTGGTTAGCCCTGTTGCCTCACACCTCTGGGACCCGGGTTCCAGTCTCTGCCTGGGTTTCATGTGTGTGGAGTTTGCATGTTCTCCCCATGTCGTCGTGGGGTTTCCTCCGGGTACTCCAGTTTCACCCCACAGTCCAAAGACATGCTGAGGCTGATTGGAGTTCCTAAATTGCCCGTAGGTGTGCATGTGTGAGTGGTTGGTGTGTGAGTGTGCCTTGCGATGGGCTGGCCCCCCATCCAGGGTTGCTCCCTGCCTCATGTCCATGCCCAGGGGCTCTGGACCCCCCACAACCCAGTAGGATAAGCTGTTTGGAAAATGGATGGCTGGATGAACTTATTTGTCTGTTAAACATTTATCTGTGTACAGTTGGTGAACAACAAAAATCTTCCCCTTGAGGATAATCAATTTATAGTATAGTATTTATAATATAGCTTATAATAGCTTATATTAAATTTTCCACCATTTGACCTTTATTATTGTGCACTGTGCCTTGTTGTCAGGCTCTTTCTGTAGTGTAGTATAGTATGAAATGACAGGACAGTCGTTTTCATTTATTTATTTTTTGTTTTAATTCTTACCTTCTTATCCATGACCTGTAGCCAATCCCATGGAGCATGGTGTGCGAGGCATGGACGGCACGCCAGCCAATCACAGGCTGCACACGCCCACAAAGGGACGTTTAGAGACTTTGATATACAGTAACTAAAGCATGTCTTTGGACCGTGGGGAGGAAAGCGGAGATGCGACATGGACATAGAGAGAACATCCAAAATCCTCACACGCAGAGTTGGGACACATTAATAGCCGGCCCTGGAGGTGTGAGGATACGGCGTCGGCAGCTGAACCCGGTTTGGGGTCTCGCTGTTCCTCCTGTGTTTCCTGGGACAGGCTGCTGAAATGCTGCTGAAAGGTGCCTTCATCGTGACATTTAGACTTACTCAGGGTTTAAAAGGCTAAAAGTTTTAGATACCAGCCCAAGTGCTCTTTCATTTTAAACCCAGGTCCTGAATAAATAAATAAATTCAGGATTTTCCCGCTTTGTATATGTCATTGTGTACGTTGCTTTTCTGTACAGCTTCTCTGACATCTCATCACATTGTCGGCTCCTTTCCGGGCTTAGTCTCTGTTACTGCTAACACTAATATTTACGTTCCTCCTGTTAAACTTTATTTACGTGTATACGTTTCCTGACAAGAAGAATATGTGGCGCTTGACAGAATCCAGTAATTACGAGAAAACTGAATAATAAACTAATAAAAGTGGTGCTTCTAATGAACAAGTTAGGTCTAGCTGTACAGAAATAGCAGACTGAGCCCATCGCTGCGGAGAAGTAGGAGTTTCCAGCACGTCGCATGGAGTGTGATTTGAGGCACGCGGCGGGTGTGACCCTAATTAACACCTGAGGAACTGGAAGAGCTACCCCTCCCTTTTTTAATCTGGCCCCTCCCCCTTTGCAAAAAAAAGGAGTGGATAGAATAAGGGCGCCTGTCTGATTCATAAACCAGCACCGCATTGAAAAATGCACCTATCACTGTTTGAGCGCCATTAAAATACGCCTAATTTGTCACCCTGCAGCATTGCTGACTACGAAATAATGATAAAAAAAATAAACATTTCCCACCTGCAGGAAATCTGCCAAAAAAAGGGAAAGAATTTGCATCCGTGCACAGTTTTTGCTTCATATTTCATAAGTTGTTCAACGAGCCAGGTGTGTCCCATATCACGACGGGGTCGCTATAGCGAGGCGCAAAGACCCAGAACTGTTCCACCAAAGTTGTATCTATATATCTGTTTGAAATCTGAATAGCTTTTGAAGACCGTGGTTATTTTTAGCTATGACAATGAGAACTATGCAGCCGATTTTTTAACACTATAGCAATTAAATAGAAATGAAATTCTTGCATTTCTTTGTATGGAATACACCTATTGCATTCCATCCACCCGGCCATATTTGAACCGCTTATCTAGTGTTGGGCTACAGGGGGCGCTGAAGCTAATCCCAGGTAGCGTAATGTATAAAGTATGCCAATCTATCGCAGGATACACACCTGTGTTACCGTGTCACCTTCCTGAACACCGAACTAATTATCCAATTTCTAATCACAAGGCAATTTCAGCTTAGCGCAATTATTAACTTGTATTGCCCGGTTTTGTACCTCTGACTCAGGTACCACAAAATCCAGTTTCCTATTGTCAACGTTAAATCCACTAAGATGTTGAAACTGTCTTTTGTCAATTGTTTTTTTGTCCCTCTAGCAGTAATGGAATTTTTATCATATGAAGTAAAACGTTCGCCTTTTTCTTCATTGAATTTTAAAACTTTCTTTCTGTCCTATTCTTCCCGCCTTAGTAGTCTGGACGCAAGCATGAAGGAGCGTATTGAATAGCGGATTTTTTTCGCTGTAAGAGCGTTCAGCTTTCACCTGCTCCGTTTGCAATAATGGGCCTAGCTCATTATGTTGACTGACGCACGAAAAGGTGCCTTTTGATGTTTTAATTCCTTGCATATTACAACACACTGAAGACAGACTAGGTTTATATTCACTGTGTCGGCGTTTTCAGTTTTTTTTTTTTCTTGGTTTTATTTCTTACTGTAGGTAGTAGCACTTTCAGCCTCACACCTGCTGGGG
>JABFDZ020000001.1:23055358-23067171 GCA_019775955.2 Pollimyrus isidori
TTTTTTTTTTTTTTTTTTTTTTTTTTTTTTTTCCTTTTTTCGCGTCCTCCGCCCCCCCCCGCCCCCGCCCCGGGGGGGGGGGGGGCCGCCCCCACGAATCCTGCTATGCGTGCAGTTTGCATGTTCTACTTTGTTTTTTTTTTCTTTCCTCAACAGTTCAATACATGCAGTCAGGTATCATGAAATTGCTGATAATATGCAGGTATCCAGGTGTGCCCCTTAATGGAATGGCATCCTGTCCCGGGAGTCTCTGGCATTGTGCTCGTGATAGTCCTGACCTGGATAGTGGCATATGAGATGTCTGCATTCCTTCATTCCAGGTAACATTTTATCGCTGACTGGTATTAGTCAACTCGCCTCTCCTGGAACTTCCTGGTGTCTCCCACAAATTGACAGCATCTCCCAGACACCTCTCCCGCTAAATCTGTTGTTCCGCTATTCGGCGATGGTAAAATTAGACGGCAAGGCACTTAACCAAAAAAATGCTTCCCCGGCCAGTCGACAGCCCCCCGATCGTCCTTCGTCCGCCTCCCTGAAACGAATATGCCTCACGTGGGGTATCTGTGGTAGCCTACTGATATTTCTTTTTGCATCCGGGTTTAGTTTTGTATAACATTTATGTGAACCTAATGCATAAAATTGATCATAAATAATGCAATGAAGGTATTAAGACTTTGGACGTCGTTATACATTTCTAACTACTTTTGAGATATATGATGAAAAGGATCGGTGCAGGTATCTGTAGTAGTCTTGATTCGTAATACCATACCTATGGCTACCAGCAGATGGCGATGTTGGGCTGTACAGCTTCAGATGTGTAACTGCCGGCTGTGAATTAGGTAGTAGAGCTGTAGCCAGTTTAACAAGTAAAAACAGCTAAAACATCTAAAACATTCCCAAGATGACTAGTTTGTACAGGCTGGTATAAGACTTCGAGAAATATTCTAGAAAATTAAAGTAATAAGATTTTAGTTAAGTGGTAGGCTTTGCATCGTAATAAAATGTCTATTCAGAATTGAATATGAAAACAAGGGGAATCCCAGGGCTTTTTCCCAGTGCCTAGCGAGAGCCTCGGATATCGTTCTCAGGGTCCCTGGAGTCCATGTACTGCTGAATGGTGTTGTCACTGACAACCTGATTTCTAGGAAACAGCGATCGGGGAGGCGGAGTGGGGAGACCAGTTACTCCTGGAAACTTAATTGGTCTAATTTGATGAACACAACAACTCTGTTCTGCGCTGATAAAAGCAAATGAAGTGTACGCCTGCGCCAGCATATACTCCGTCATGTAAATGTATGGTGACTTGGAAAAATGAAATGTAAATCTGACACCCCATTCGGGGCAAAAGCAGACATATTTCACACAGTTTTTGGTCACACACGACCCACAGCTAAAGGTCTGTGGTTATTTGAGGGCAACTGCCAAACAAGTGTGTGTGAAAACCCGCCGGGTAGCCATTTATTAATTTAGGGGTGTTTTTCCATCATGAAATTACGGCTGCTTCCATAAAGACGACTTTATTTCTATGACACAAACATATATGGTCAGTGAGGACTGCAAAAAGGATCTCGACATCATATTACACATTATACATCTTATACGTGTAACACATTTAAAAATACGTGCTTGCCAAAAGAGTCGTAAATTAAATGGAGAAATTGGTGAATAATTACTGATTTCCTGTGGCCTTGTATTGAATAATTGGTTGAAAAATGAATGGATGGTCAATAGGCTATCCGCCAAAACATTAGGTTTTCAGAAATATGACGCATTTTTAATGCTATAGATCTATAATATAATGCAAACATGCAAAACCGATTTAATGTTCAAAAACAGGATGTCTTCATCTCGTCTATATGAATTTAGCTTACTTGTTTCTTCTAGATCCTCCCTGTCAGTTTCTTTTAATACTGTGCAGTTCAATAGGTCAAAAACACGCAAAACTGTATTTTTTTAATACCGATATGCCGGTCCACTTTTCATAATCTTGGTTGTTTCCATTATTATTTTTTCCTTGTTCTTTGTTTAGCCCCAGTAGTTATCTGTAATGTTGAGTTACATGGATGACTGGATGCACACTGATTGCCTCACTAGCTCATTTTGTGCCCACTCTTTTTAGAGTACTAGTTAGTTGTTAATCATATGTGGAAGGCGTGGTTAATTCTGCGATCGTCGGTCGGGGCCCTAGCAGTTTGCGGAATTTGCGATACTGCCATCGCCCCTGGCGTAGTACTGCAGCGTTTATATTTATGGCTGTATTGTTTCATCGCACCCCGATCAGAGCTCTACAATGATGACATTAGTATAGAAAGACACGCGTTCCCCCGCCCCTTGTCACCATCTGCGACCAGACATGTCGGGAGCCGCCACTCCTTTGACATTACGTGCCACATACGCATGGAGGGACTCGTCGCCCCCGCCCGCGGGGACCGCGTGCTCTTCCTCCGGGTCGCCCCAGAGACCTCATCATCGGCCGCGCTGCCATGGTAACCTCGACACCGCAAACACGCGTCTCCCAGGCTCCGCGGATCGCGGCACACGTGGAGCGCCAGGAGGAGGAGAGGAAATGCCCGGGATGCAGAGACGCTGCGCGGCGCGGGCAGTCGGTGTACGTCAGCGCTCCGGAATGGTGCGCTTTCAAACATCTGATCCGCCATCAGACGCCCGAATCCATGATTCAGGAGTAGTACGTTTTGACAAACTACTTCAAAAGCTGTAATATGTCACATTGTGACTTTTGAAAGAAAAACTCACGTAAAAACGGTTTGAAACAGGGACGTCAGTAGGATTATTTTAGGAGAACTTAAGGCAATAAGGATTGTGTTCCAAGGCGACCTCACCATGTCTCGGAACTAAAGACTGGAATTCCAACATGGCGTTTCAGGCAGATTACAAAAGAATGGATTCTGTGGTAGAAGTTATTCCCTTTGGCATGTACTTTGGGCCATAAGACTTGAAAGACTGTTGACCTGCATATAAAACTGCATTACACACTGAGGGAAAGGGGAAAACTGGAAAAGAAAAACAGGGCCTCTTTAAACTGTGGATTATTTCACCATGGAATATTGTTAAATATATGCCATCATACATACATTTCCAACAGCCTAAATGTAAAAAATGGAGAATATTCAGGCAGTAATTGCAAATAAAAGAAAAGTTCAAAAGTTTTAAAAACTCATGCAGTGTGTTCTAGTGATAGCTTGACCTGGCTTTGACAAAACACCGGAAAAGCGGAAATTAAAATTGGGGGGGGGGGGGGGGGCTCTTCACTGGATCCCACTGGGAAGTTTACAAAAAAAGAAAGTCAAGCAACAACCTAAGCAAAACAAACTTTTTGTTCTAAAGTTGCAGGAGACTTCTTTTCCGCAGTTTGCACAAAGGGAAGTAAAATAAATCTCCTGGCCTGCTCCCTCACACTGATCTGCCAGTGGGTAAACCAAACAAAGGTCGGGGAACAGACTCTCGGCGGCGAACCCGAGTTCGAGGAACTGGGCACCCTTTTCAATCCGGCCCTCGCTGTTTGCCTCTCATGCTGCGCTGCCACCTGCTTCCACCGGACCTCTTTTCTTTCCTGCCCCTGGGTCGCCGCTGAGGTGTTAAGAGAAAAAAAACAGCCGTCCCTGGGCGAGGCCTCAATGGCGGAGGGCTGGCCAGGTGTGACTGGCTGCCCCTTGGCGTCCACGGGCGTGCAAGGCCCCCGCCGCTCGCCAGACGGCCAGGCACAATCGCACGCTCAGTGAAAGGTCGCTGCTGCCGGTTCAGCACAGTGTCTACCCCGCTCATGTCTGGCCCGAGGCTGTACGCCCATGTTTGGGCGTATTCTCTTGGCCTGCCTTCACATACGGTCCTAGATTATTTGATTGAAATCTGGGAGTATCTCTGTTTAGTTTTTGTATCTCCGTCGTGTATCATGTGTGTTGTATTTATTCTCTGTCTGTAATCTTCAGTTGTCTGTTGCTGTGTTGAGAAAAGAATTCCACTGGCTTTGCTGGTGCGGGAGTAAAAATTCTGATTCTGAGTAGCGCCGATGAGGAGCGATGTCCTTAACTTGGTGATCATGTGCACTGCGCTCTGTCATGTTAGAATATTATTCCTGAGTTGTGTTTCCGGTGCTATTGAAATTCACAGCATATCATTTTAAGTTTTTTTTTTTTTTTTAGCCAGCTCACTTTAACTGTTAGTTTATGCTGTTTTATATCATGGTATTTAGTTTTATTCCATAGTTTCTTGCTTTTCCTACTCCTGTTGTTGCAGTATTGGATCGGGTATCTGTTGGGCACAGCAAAAGGCAGCTAAGGGTGTCCTGGAAAAATAATTGGTTTAGCGATTCTGCTGTTTAGTGAGAACTGAGAGAAATGTCTATAAACGCCTGCTGGTCTCTTCACCGCATGTGTGTAACACCTCCTAATTATGTTTTTTTTCCTCTGCTTTTACTCGCATTCACAGGCAGGGGGTAGCCCTGTAGGGTCTGCTGGAGATGGTGTACAATGGCAGGCGTTCTCAGGACCGCTTGAGGGCCGCTCTGTGGAGGAATTCGCCAGCACGTGGTGGAGATGCCACGCAGCTGCCCGTCCCTGTCTCCCGGTGCCCCACGACATTGCCATCCCGGGCCGGCGGCCTCGTGGAGGCAGAGGCAGGTGTGACATGTCCCGTGTGAGAAAGGCTGACTCAGAGGCCGCGAGGTCATCACTGAGGATTAACCGAAGATTGATTTATTAGCATGAGTAAACCTGATTGGATGACATGGCTTTGAAGGCCTGAGAAGTAATGCTGCCGTGAATCGTGCAAGAATGACAGACAGCGTTAGGGCTGATTCACAGCGATGTTCAGCTTAACACACATCTGCTGTATGTCTCTCCTTCAGGACTTTTTTAGTGGCTGTTGCTTTAAATAACTAAGGGTTTCCAGCGGAACATTACAAACATTTCAGAAAGCTACAGGGAGTCCCTGAAACGTTCCAAATTGTGTTGGCTATGATGGTGTTTTTATAATTAGTTATTATAACAACAGTGACTTTTTAAAAATAATATTTTCTTTACCTAATGAAGAATAAAATGCAAACCTATAAAGGTATTTCATAGACATAAAGGCTTGCACTGTTGTGGCATCAATATTTTTGTGTATTAAATCTACAGAGAGGTTTTTCATACTGAGATTGTGTATAGTGTACTGTGACCTCTGCAATTTTCTATTATATTGTAGCACAATTTTCAGCAATTTCATTATCAGTTTATTTATGTATACACTTACAGTATATTGATATGGTAGGGACTAGGGCTGCACTCGGGATGGAATTCCAGTTCATCAATGGCCGCAATCACAAATTAAAGGTGATCTTGGGGCATGAGCCCACCCACCCAGCAAGGGGAGCCTTCAAACCCTCAACCGTGGAAGGGGAAGATGATCGCGCATACCCATTGAACCACCAAGCTGCAGCAACCATGCTTAGTGAAATATCAAAATCTCACATTTTATTATGGTCAGCTATACTCCATGTTTTCCGCTGCAGGGGATTCTGGGATAGAGGCCTCTTCCGTCCCCGGACACCGTGGGCCAGCTGTGGGATCCCTGAGATCTCAGGACGAGAGTCCTTGCATTACTAACTTTAACGAGACAGGAACGATGCAGCTCATTGACACGCACGCCCATCCCCCATTGGTGCAGGCAGGCCTCCTTCGGCTAGGGGTGACCGTCCTGGTTCTGGCTTGCAGGGTGGGCCTTTCTGCTATTCTTGGTGCTCTTTGGGGTCATGGTTCATCTTTACTCTGTCCACTTGACTCTGGTTATGTAAATTTCCAGTCACTCTGGGACATCAAATAACCCCAGTACATCCTGACTTCTCTCGTGCCCCCTCGAGTACTATTGCCCCCTGCCAGGAGAGTTTATTCTGTGTTTGGCTTTTAATTATGAGCCTTGCTTGGCCATTTTACAGAGACGGTAAAAGGCAGCACAGTTTCTTTTTGCTCAAAGTTTTCTGCTGTTAGTGCATTTCTCTACATGGATATTGCATTTTAGATATATAATATCTTTATAACGATACATAATATATATATAAAGATATTACTCTATGAACTTGTTTGTTTGTTGTTCATTTTTGTTTGTATGCTGCAAAGCGTACATTTTGTTTGATCATTTTGCTTAATTTAACTCACTTGTTCCTAGAAGCAACTCTTGGGTGAAAGTCACTGAAATGTTCATGTTGTAGTGTTTTTAAACTATGAAGCTTAGGCAATATTCCACAGTCAATCAGTCCTTCGGAAGTACAACAAAGTACATGCAAGTACTGTATATTGCCTCCAAAATTCCATTGGAGGATTTGTTTATCATTGTTTATCCTCTCTGATTATAAAAGCTTTTTTTCTCATTTACTTTCAGGAGACCTGGAGCGCTCTGTATCTGTACAGTTTAATAGGTATACCTGCTTGTTAACGCAGGCAGCCTGCTCTTCCAAGCAGGGTCTCGAGGTTCAGAATCACGTGGCTGCAACTGAATACATGCAGAACAGAGACAGGGTCAAGAGTGTGATTGTCGGTGCCAGACATGGTAGTTCCAGCATCTCAGAAATGACCGCCCTCCCTGGCATTTTCACACGTCGCTGTGTCGGGAGTTTACAGGGGATGGTGCGATAAACATAAAAACACCCTGTCAGCAGCAGTTCTGTGGGTATAACTGCCTCGTTAATGAAGGAGGTCAGAGAAGGATGGCCAGACTCGTTAAAGCGAACAGGAAGGCCGCAAGTGCAAAAATAACAGCCTGGTACCACAGCGGCGAGGCTTAGGTGTACATGGAATTTGTCTCTTCTAGAAGTGATTCTGGATGCAAAATGGGTACCTGCTAGGTTCCAAATAAAGTGTGTTCTACCCAATACTAGCTAGGTGTACCTAATAAATTGGGTCCCTCCTGGTACAACAGTCACCCTCCCCACCAGCTGACAACTATTAGAATCTATGTAAACATTTGGTTAATGACCAAAAAATGTGGGTCGTGTGGTTAAATCACATTTAGCTAGATAGCTGGAAGCTGTTTTTTTCCTGACGCCTCCTCTTCTCAGGGAGTTTTAGGAAATATAATGTTAAAAAAATATATATTCTCAGAATCGTGGCTGAGCTTTCAGGGAGGATAAGGGCGCCGGCCACATCAAAGGCTAACGTCACACGGTGCTCAGCCCCGTCTGTCTTTAGCCCCGTCTGTCTTCAGCCCCGCCTGGTACTCAAGGGCTTCTGTGTAGCGGAATGGCCGTGATGCTTTCGAAGGCCATGTTTTGCGCCCACAGGCCGCCAGACTGTCCAGCGACAGAGATGACTGCGGTGAGGTTGCGATTTTCACCATTAGAGGTATGTGTTAGCATAATGTCAACATAAATCATACCAGGTGTCTGATTTGCAGTATTGAAAGATTATTAGAATGTCATGCTACAATTAGTTAACAGTAAAGCCTCCATGTTAGGTGTATTTTATGATCTTAATACATCTGGTACTGTGATTTTATGCCTGCCTGGTGCCTTAACCTGGATTTAATATCTGATGGTGATACCACTGTAGTAGGGAGGTTCTGCACGGGCTGATCCCAGATTATATACCTTTTGCTTAGATGACAAGTCAATTATATATGGGAATTGCCCCTTAGGCCATAAAGGCCCTTTCTATTCTTCTAAGAAGGAGCATTTAGCATCAAAAAAAGATTAAATTTTGAACTGTATATGAGTCCATGACTGGTGGGATCTAGCTGTTTATGATCTATGCATCTTACTGTAACTGTCGTGTTCACCAAGATTCATGACCTTTGAGTCATTTCACCGCTTGGCCTGCTGAAGGGTTACCTGGTAGACCTCGTTATCCATTTTTTTTACTGATCCGTGTATTATCTTAACTGTTCTCTAGCCAGCAGTGTATTTTTGATGCAATTAGGAGGCGACTTTCGTATGTTCTCACATTCTCCAAAGTGTATTTTTCTCGGTCCCTAAACAGTGAGAACTCTGCCTTCTGGGTTATGGCTGATCTGAATTCATACTAGTCAATACGCTTTCTGATTGCATGTTTTATTTAACAGCCTGCTCAGTCCTCGCCAACCGTTTCCTTAAGTTGAGTAGTTTAGCTGCGCCGTTGCACCACGAGTGATTAGCACCGAGCGATGTAGCCTCCGAGAAACTATGCCGATACCTCCCACGACACACCTGCTGAGGAGGAAGGGGGTGAATTCATTTCCTATGCAGGTGGGTCTTTTCTAGAAGGTTTTTCTCAGTGAAGGATTCATGAGATGAAGCCTGTTTTGTTGACTGGTACATAACTGGCACATTGTGCTAACTGGTGGGTGGTGTATGGCTGTGTTTTGGGACTCTCGATGATGTGTCTTAAAACGGATGCTTGCTGGTTCAAATCCCAAAGCTACCAGAGTGATTTTACCATTGGGCTCTTGTGCATGACCCTTAACCACCGATTGCTCCAGGGACTCTGCACTCTTACTTGTAAATCTCTTTGCAGAAGAGCATTTGCTAAATAAATAAATGTACATAAGATGGCATGATAGCTAGACCCAAGTTTACACTTCAGTTTTCTGTGTGTGAATGGTGTGTGCAATTTCTTTTGCACACACTGCATTTGTCTGCGGATGCAGATGGTCACAGTTGGTGCATGCATACAGCAGTGATATTCCACCAGGCCAGGAGAGGGCAGATGTATTGCAACAAACATGAATATAAGCAGTGTAGTGAAACAGGTTCAATGAATAGTCTTATAGTTGTTAGTTTAGGCTTGGGCGGTGTTAGCACGCCATTTTGATGTCTGAACCGTATTTAGGAATTACACATGCAGCTACCTTGTCACCTCCTACAACAACTATTCTTCTTCTGCTCTTTGTTGACCTCTGCTGTGAGTAAGTCAGTGCTGCCACCTATTGGAAATACCTAGTAAATTTTCTAGCACAAGTGTAGTCAACCCACACCGACATGCATGACATCCATGATCACGGCTGAACATAAAAATCTGGGCTACACGTACATCGTCTGATGACAAAATTTATGTTGCATGCACTGTAAGCACATACGGAAAAGTGAGATGTGAACTGCCCTTTAAAATCGATCATTGTCTGTTTCCTTATACATTCAGGGTTATGGGTTTGAATCTGGTTCTGCGTGTTCATGTGGCAATTGCGTGTATAAACATGTATAAACAGTGGTGTAGCAGAATTTTCCTGAGTGCGTGTCCTGTGATGGACTAGAATCCTGTCCAAAGTGTCCCAACTTTGTCTCCTCCAATTCCTGGGACATGCTGCCAGCTCACTGCAGTCCTATAGTTATAGAAGGTATATGGATGGTTGAAATGTACAGTAACACAGGAGCCGCTTGTAGCATTACTCTGTTCTGGACTTGTCCCACAAATGAACTGCAGCATCAACCACAGGCATTTGCTGTCTTGGTGATCGATGCTGGCTGGTCTGTTTGTTTTACAGTAGCCAGCATCTTCTAATTCTGTGAACTATGAGTAACTATTGCAGTCACTTCTGTATTAAAGCTGAGTAATAATTGCTGTGTGATTTATTATGCGGCGATAAGCTATAATGGTATATCCCTTTTTAAAAGCAAAAAAATGGTCTTGCCGGTACAGAATACATGCCATCATAATGTTACTAAGGTAGAGATTCCTTGACCAGACATGCCAAACATCTCCTTAGAGAAACAGGCATTTGCATAAGCAAATATGCATGAGCAAATATGTATAAGCAAATATGTATCAGAACTTGCAACGATAAGAAAATAAATCACATTCTGATGGGAATTCAAGGGAATTGTGGCAAGACCTTTATTATCAAATACAGAAGTCATTCTGGAAAGCATTTCAAGGGGGTGGCAGAGTTGGGGTGGGGGGTGTTGTGATGATATTCTGTTATCTGCCATTGGTCTTATAAAAGTATCATAAAAGCATAAAAGTATCATAAAAATAATTTGGCATTAAACAAAGAATGGCAAGTTACATTTTCTTTACCCCTGGAAAAAAGGATGAAAGTATTAGAGGGTTGTGTACAAAGAGCTTGTGCCTGGATGCTTTTACTACGGTTAGAAAGTCAAAGGAAGTGAAAGATCCTGCTTTCACATGGTACTATCAGTGCCTCCCACACTGAGGAGGAGCAGAATCCTCACGCAGAGCTACAGATGGGCCTGCAAGGATTCAACCCAAACACCTCCTTCAAAATATTCAAGTAATTCAACAAGCTCATATTCATGTCATCTGATTTCATAAAGAACAATTATGTACTTACAGTTAAAATTGTTTTACAATACTTTAGGAAAGTATTACCATAGAAAAGAGTCTGCTTACAGAAAAAATAATTTGAAATACTAGGAGAAAGCTAAAGAATTTCAGAATATTAAGTCCTTACCCTTATGAGGTAATTCACTATGAAACAATAGGGCAGTTTTGTCGAGATTTTTAGATTAAATGTTTTGACCAGCTGTGCTTATCCCTTGTTTTTTTCCACCAGAGAGTTAATTGGAAATGTATCTTTCTGTGTAAAAATCATTTCATATTTAAAAATGCCTTTGTAAAATAAAAAGAACACACCTTACTACAGAGATTTTGAAGACGAGTCACCCAACTTATCTGGATTTTTCTGAAAGCCCCCAATAAGGCTTTGGCTACATTGAGTTGGGTTTCCCCCAAGGTACAACCCTCCGCTTAAGAGGTACATCCCACCTGGATACATTCCTTGGCATTGTCACTGAACCACCAAAATAAAGAATGCGTGAACACATTTTACACATAGTAACACAGTACAGACAATGTGGAGAATGAAATCATACCAGGTCAGTCAAATGTAATTTTTACATGATACAGAATATTAAAATGAATATTAATGTTAGATCGTGGGAGAAAAAGATACGTCCTAGATATCTGTTCTGAATGTGCTTTAGGACCACTGTCTTATTCCATGGTGTATTGCCACGCTTTAGAATTTTTTGAATTCCACACTGTTGATTTCGTTAATGGTACCAGCTGAGCTGCTCCTGATGCAGCAAAGCGATGAGCCTGGTCGGCGTTCCTCTTCTCAAACATCGCCTTGGGTTTCTACCAAAGTGTATATTTCCAATGGAAAACCAGCCTTTCTCTCATCTGTCCAGATGTCAGATGTCCTGTGGAATATCAGGGTATCCGGAAGCTCTCACAAGTCTTCCATTTTGACAACTGAGGCCAGTGGATGAGTATGGACATTTAGTGTCCTGCAGATGCTTAGGAGTTACTTCTTTGAAGATTCCTCAGAGAGTTGTTAAGGGGAGATTATAGTGGCAGCAACTGTTATGGTTACTATGAATTAATTTATGACTCTGTAATGAATAAACATGCTTCAGCATCTGAAACACTTTATCCAGATAATAGCCATCCAATACCCATAACTGTATCAGGGATTCACACACTGCACTTACTAAGTACTTAGTTTCAGTTAAACAATTATACAAAAATATGTATTTGCAATTTAATTATAATTTGGCTGGCAAATTATTTGCTTCAATGAAAATGAATGACATTTTATTCAATTAATTACAATTTATATATTAATATCAATGCGTGTTATTCATATTAAACAAAAACCCTATTCAAGCTTTTGATCTCAAAAACCAAACTACTCATGCTTTGAAACCAACATCGTCATTTGTACTCTATATAAGTTTTTGACGGCCTAAATTAAATTATCTTATAATAGCCTGTCACTTATAACGTTCGCTTCACTCTACATACATAATTTAGATTTTGTCATGCAATCTAGCAGGAGAATAAAAAAGTTATATGCAGTATATAGTATTAAATATGTAATAGTGTCTT
>JABFDZ020000001.1:23067389-23082158 GCA_019775955.2 Pollimyrus isidori
TAAAAGGACTATAAATGAGAATTTTAAATACAGTTTCATAAGTGAGTCATATTAGTTTGAATACCATTTATCAGAAATGAAGGCAATCTGACCAATCAGCATGTAGTGGCTTACAGATTTCTGATATGTTGGTGCATGTACATCAGTCAAAAAAAACACTAAATTACGTAGCATGCCACGGGGAACAGTTTCAAAAAACATAACAAACGTAGAGAACATGCAAAGAGTAGCTGCAAATTAAAACTTGCTGGCAGACAAGATGAACACAACACGAGTATGAACTCAGGATTTACTGCAGGACTGAATCAGCACCTGTGTGACCCAGTTGTAAGCTTCACAAAGCTGAAATTTATGGCAGGGCACTTAAATAATAATAATAATAATAATTAGTTACATTTATATAGCGCTTTTTCAAGCACTCAAAGCGCTTTACATACAATAATAATTAGTTACATTTAAATGATTTGTATCCAAAACATAAAGATGTATAACCTGGCGTACGGTGCATTAAACCTTCCTATGTCCAGACGTCCATGTTTACTACTGGTGAACATGGCTGCAGATGGACAAACATCACGTGGGAGTTAGTAGGTCGGCTGATTGCTCTTCGTGATTGTATAATGGTCAAAGAATACAAAGCCTTTTTACTGGACCAGGAGCAAACATGATAAATTCCAACCTGATAATGCCACCATGCACACTGGTAAACAAATCGAAGGGCAGTTTTAGGAAAACCAAAATGAAGTCAGACACTTTCAGGGCCCAATCATTAGATCACTTCCCTTATGTCATTTCCTGTAACAGCTAACATCATGCTAATTTAAGCTAATCTTTGTCATCCTTATCAAGAATCAGCCGGCAACTCCACCTACACAGAACTGCAATGCAAATAGTCACATTGCAAATTTTTATGTTCTGATTTTCTGTATTTTCTTGCTTTGCCTATAGAAACTGAGTTTTCATTATGACAATACGCAAGCATCACATTTTCATCCTGGTATATTTTTACGACAGGCGGGTGCAGATCAGTCAACCTCCACGCATATGCTGCAGGGACATCTGCAGATTTAACAATTTCCCTCCATTTCTGAATGGGATGTCATTTTTTTTTCTTCTTCTGGTGCAGAGTAAGCAGTATTGTCAAATCAGGAGAAGTGACCGGCTTAATTAAAACCAGCTTCTAGTCTCCATCAGTGAAGTACAACCCATTTTTGGGATGTCAGCATGCTGGGTGCGAAATGACTTTCCGTCAGATTAGCTCTCTGAATCTCAGCATGACTATGTATTACACACGTATCTTAACATATGTTGGTCATGCCAACGTGCAGTTAGCCAGATAGAAATCAGGGCTGCCTCTGGTGGGGGGTGGGGCCACCCAGCATTTCAAAGCTGGAGCCAAACCTGATCGACACCAAACGAATAAAACGGAACCCATTTTTTGTTTTGTTTTGGTTATTACGTATGATGGGATAGTCCAGAATTCAGATCGTGCGCAAATCTTTAACTGTGTTGTTGTACAGATTGACTTCAATGTACCGATCCCCAAATCAGTCGAAATGAAATGAATAAATGTTTTACACCTATTCTGCTAGATAATGTGCTGAGGCCAGTTTAATGCCATGCCAACAAAAAAGGATCTACGGTTAGCTTCATACGTCAGAAAGTCTTTTTTTTTTCTCTTAATGCTTGGCATCCAGTAGAAATGTTTTCTTTTCAAAGCAGACTCCTGATGTTGTCTTGGCCATTGTCTTGTACATCCGTTCAAGGGAAGCAGCGTTTATACAAAGACCCAGCAAACCAATGACATTAATGGCTTATGTACCATTGTACCATAGGCTTAATCCATGTTCCTTTTTTGTTTTTGCTTGATTTGCTATTCATAATAATAACTTTATTCATTAAATAAATGTATATGTAAATTAATATTGCTTCCATATTGTCCAAACTGTAATAATAGTAATAGTAATAATAGTAATAATAATAATAATAATAATAATAATCTTTTCACATTGAAAAGGACAGGGATATGGGTAGTCCTGCTACAAGATTGATTTTTTCTCAGAGTGTGTCTAAGATTCAGCAATTATGTGTTAAAAAGTGGAGGAAAAACACATGATGCAAAGTGCTTAAGATGGCAATACTGATCTGAGAAGATTTTTCTCAGTGGTCTCAGTGTGTCACCTGATAACATGGGTTGTCATGGTAACCATAGATTGTTTACTTCATCACGAGTCAACATAAAATGCCAAGCACAGTGTTTAAAATTCATTTAGACGTGATGAGCAGTGTATAGCTTACAAATATACAATTTATTTTTACAAGTGATAAGTTACTCCGATATTTAAAAATACATTCATTTGTTTGTCTTTATGGAAACAAACTAAAAATAAAGAAAACATTAACTTTAATGTTCAAGTTTGGACATTAAGTATGACTTTTTTTGTAATACCTTCATTTTAAAGGTAAATTATTCTCATATCAACTAAAAGAATATGTGTAACTTCCATTATTGAGATCATTTATAATTACTTTTTACACTGTAGGTATCTTGTGGTGGTATTTCAGAGATTAAATGTGTATTTATACAACATATACACCAACCTATAAGTTAACCAATTACAGGTTTGAATGGCACAGTTATTGAAGTGCCTGAAAATTTTGTAGAACTGTAGACAACTCCACACTTTAGGATCACGATGTCAAGCTGACCTCGTTAAAATATTTTCTCATTGAACACGCATTAATCCTTAAACATTAATTGGAATTTATAATGGACTGAGTCTATGAAATGTACATTTTGTATATGTCAATATATTTTTATCCTTTTACCTCATTGTATTACCACCATTTTAAGCTACACATACTATACACTTGTTAACGTGGACGATTAAACAGATAATTTGAAACCTGACACCATTTGTCTCATTAAAAAAGGAGACTGTAAATACAGCCATACCCGTATTAACCCTTAAAAGAAACAAACATAACATCCTTAACGTTGCACCTCGATAAGGAATCGATACCAGGCACACGCTGAAGCTATTGCTACGAAATGAAGCCCTTTTCACATACATGCAAGCGCTTAGCTGATGAGGATGATTTACAAAACTGGATGAAAACAAATTCTGCAAAAGTAAAAACAGTAAAAATGCAAGAGTGTCGCATACCTGACTGGATGTCTCCAGATAAAAAATAATTACGCTAATTATTGCTAATTAAAATCAGTGTTCCTCACTGGGCTTCTCAAGGATAATCATCTGGAAGTAGTGGTATTGAATTGCACTGTCTTTACACAATACAGTCAAAGCGTATAAAACACATCTTAAATAATCAATAAATATAACTGTCCCTTCGTGCACAATAGAATATTAACACGTAGGTCTTTCTTTTTCCTTAAATTCATTAGTTAGCATACGTATTGGGGAATAGGTTGGATCCTGTCAACCTTTGTCCTTAAAATTTTATTGAAAATGATTGTCACATGCTTATCAGTGGAATATGGCTAATGAAAATAAAATAAAACAAATTAAAACATGCTAGGCATAAAACTATGTGTAAACTCAAAGTGCGACAATGCCAAAATGTAGCTAAAAGTACAATATTTTTATTTCAAAAGTTTTAAACCTGCCCTTTTATTATGTTACAGTGTGGTAACATTCCACTTTTATTGCAAACTATCCCAATTGCAAAAGAGACATTTTCTTTTTACATAGAAAAATATCAAATATAATATTACTCCTATGAAAGACTGATAACGTATACAAGCGTTATACTTTGCTATCAGAATTACGTTACATTTATTGTTTTTTTCTAGACTTAAAGCTGTACGTTATCATAAGGAATCACACCAATATAAGTAAGACCTTTAATGAATGCAAACAGTCAGGCATATTTTGTTGATATTGATAAATTGTAGTTCCTTGTCTAATAAAGGATTATT
Organism: Pollimyrus isidori; assembly: GCA_019775955.2. NCBI lineage: Eukaryota > Metazoa > Chordata > Actinopteri > Osteoglossiformes > Mormyridae > Pollimyrus > Pollimyrus isidori. Next base: position 23,071,330 of record JABFDZ020000001.1, read on the forward strand.
ACATTGGTGATATAATTATTGTGACCCTGCAGGTGTCTTCTGTGCAAATAATCCTGTAGCATGTTTTGTCGTAAGCAAGGTGAGAAGATTGTTGGGGCTGTCACTTTGATATACATTTTCTTTTGTGCGCTCCAACAAAGAAGGTTTTTTTTTAAAAAAAAGTAATTATATATTCTTCGGCGAAACCTTGTGGCTGACAACCAAGGGTTAAGCGTGATATAGTCAGTGTTGTCTGATATCTGTTACATTCAGTAAACCCAAAAAATAAAATAAAATAAATAAATTTCTAACCAGCACTACAAATATGTCTCACGGTCAAAGTCAGGATAAAGGAAGCTTTCACTCAAGTCAGTGCTTTTGGAGTCTGGTATTAGAAAGGGGAAAAGGTCTATATGAGCCTTAGTCACACTATCGTAAGATGGTGGTGAGGAAGTCAAAGACAATGCCTCCACCATCCCTGTCTCAGTTCCATAGTTTTCCTGTATCATGGAGGCTATGAGGCCTTCCTTTTCAGGGGCCTCCTCTCCTTCTAGTCCAGAGGGTGTGTTGATCTGCCGGTAAAAGAAAGAGGCCTGTTTCATCTGCCGCCGGACCAGATGCCTCCTGTACGCCCTTTGGATAACGACGGCCGACAGCTCTTCCTGCTTGCGCCGGAGCGTTGTGGTTATAGGCTCATAAGACCGCTTTGACGGGTTGGTGAGCATGAACTTCTCTTCCATCTGCTGCTTCAAAGCATCCATTTCCCCTGACTCTCCCAAAACCCTTTTGGTTAAAGCGAATAAGATATCCAGGCAGTGGATCTTGTCCCCACTGACCATGGGTAGGTCCATTGAGATGAGTTTTAATTTGTTGGGCTTGGAGATGCGCAGTGGTTCCAACAATGTGTCGGCAAAGTCGGACAGCTTGGAGTACTCAATGAACTGCGTGGCCTCCGGGTCGAACTTCTCCCATACTTCGTAGAACATTTCGAAATCGTCCTCACTCAAAGGTTCCGTGCTCTCCTCTGTAGCCACGCTGAAGTTCTCCAGGATGATGGCTATGTACATGTTCACCACTATGAGGAAAGATATGATGATGTAGGATACAAAGAACGTGATGCCCACAGAAGGGTTCCCACAATTTCCTTTGGCATTGGTGCCAGAGTGTACGATGTTGGGATCACACTCCTCCGGAGAATTGTTCAGGATGGGACTGAGCAGGGCATCCCACCCGGCTGATGTTGTGATCTGGAAGAGGCAGATCATGCTGTTCCCGAACGTCTCAAAGTTGAACATGTCGTCGATCCCGCCCTGTTTCTTGACGTAGGCAAAATTGGACATACCGAAGATGGCGTAGATGAACATTACCAGGAAAAGCAGGAGGCCGATGTTGAACAAGGCTGGCAGGGACATCATTAAGGCAAAGAGTAAGGTTCGGATTCCTTTGGCGCCTCGTATAAGTCGGAGGACACGCCCAATTCTCGCGAGTCTGATGACTCTGAAAAGAGTTGGCGACACAAAGTATTTCTCTATAATGTCAGCGAGAACAATACCTGCAAGAAAAAAAAAACACAGACATAATTCCCTGTTATATAACATGTCCTCCTTATCTATAGAGTAAAAACTATGCAGAATACAGGATTATGCCTTTGCAGGAACAGTTCATTTAATAAACTGAAATATCTGCTGTACGCACAATTACATTAATTAATTATATTAATTACATTAATACTTGAACTGAGGTTTGGTGAAAAACTTCTGCTGAAAAATATTTGCTTTGAATTAATGCATCTGGTACTCTTTCACAAGTGAAAAATTTAACGCAAGTGATAAAATAATTCTTGAATAAAAATCCATCATGTCAGCTGTGTATGCCACAGTATTTCTGTGATTATTATGTAACCCAGTGCTTTCCAATGCTTTTGTAAAATTGCTAACACTTATCCTGGCATTATAGCATTTAGTGTGTATTCCATGTTCTATAGCTGAAGATAGGATTACGGTGTGCCACGCTATTTCGATCATTGTATCAATTAATGCACAATGCGGTACAATGATATGGCACTAACTACACGATGTCCAGTTGTTCATTGTTTCATATTGCTTTTGCACAGTCTTGTATTGTTTTGCATTAATTTCTATTGTTTTGCACCATCTGAATTGGTTAACAATGTGTTGTTTAATCTCTTTGTAAAGACCCTTTAACAGCAAATGTGACACGGGCAAAAAAGATGAATTAGTGAAATATTTGGATGCAAATTTGACGGACCAAAATTCTTTACAGCAAATATGATGTGAAATTTCTGCAACTGAGAAAAGTTTGCATCCATTTATTAAAAAAAGGTCAAACTGGTGAAAAGCACTAGCTGCAGTGATCTAATTGAACTTGGATCAAAAAGAAGGTCGTCAGTGTTGGTCATCACTACAGGCTAGTATTTTAAACCAAATGAGAGTTTTTTTTCCTGTTCAAATAAACTGATCACGTGTGCTGACAACCAGTTCATCATTCATCCAAAAACATGGCGAAATCAAGCTCTCTCCAAATAAAAGGACAGATCATGTCAATGTAAATGTGTCGGACCTCGTATGATAGCCTTTATAGAAACATGCTTGTTTGTCAGAATTATGTTGTTCACCTGTTTTTCAGGTGATAATAACACTTTAACAAAGCGTGGAGGTGAAACAAAGCATTTCAATGCACCTACTGCAAATGGCCAATAAAGATCTCGTGTATTTGAATACAATGTGTATTCGAATGAAAAATATCGGCTGAATTTTTATTTGTTAAGGATTCAACAGTTTGACATTTTTGGTGTCAAGAAATTTTCAGTTGCACAAATTAGCTATTGACGAATCATCGGTGATGTAGCGACGCACCTACAATGGAGAGGATGACCACGACAAAGTCAAAGATGTTCCAGCCAACTGTGAAGTAGTAATGGCGGAGGGCAAAAATTTTCATGAAGCATTCAGCTGTGAATATTACAATAAAGGCCAGGTTGATCTTGTAGAGAATGTCAGTCATGCCCTTTGGCTGTTCGTCAATCTCCACCATCATGGTCAGCATGTTTAAGTTAATAAGCATCATGATTATGATGTCAAAGGCTTGCTTGGATACCAAGTCGAAGACAAATCCTTGCAACTTGTTCTGCGTAGTTGGAAAAAAGTACAATTATTAATAACTGAGCTCTATCAGTTCAGTAAAATGCCACTTTTCCCAGTTTCTGCACATTTAGTACCTAATCTATCATTCATCAGCAATGACACATTACACATATTACACTCTATGATACGTCCTAGAGATCACTCTGGGTACGAACCGTTGGCCTGGGAATTGGCTTCTGAGGTTTCTTGGACCCTAACTTCTTCATGGCATTGTAGTACTTCTTCTGCTCCTCAGTCATGAAGATGTCCTGTCCTCCAAAGTACACAAATAACTCAACAGTTAGTCTTGGTTGCACATACTGAGGCAGGTTTCAGACGGTTATGTGTCTGTAATGCAACAGAGCACACCCAATTAAAAGGAAGATCACGCTTTTGGTACTTATCTTTTTTTTTTGCTGGTTGAAATTGTCAATGATCACACCGATGAAGAGATTCAAGGTGAAGAATGATCCAAAAATGATGAAGATAACAAAATACAAGTACATATAAAGGTTGATTTCATATACTGGTTGCTCTTCCACCTGGACGGGGCAGATGAAAGACACCATTAATCCAAATTATTGTGCTATTATAGCCAATTTTAGCCAGACAATCGATGTAATGTATATGTATGAATCACTCATCTCCAAAATGTGTGTAAAGGATTTCACAAATCACATCATGTCCAGCAATTTTCTGTTTATATTGACAATCTTGATGTTATGGGTGAGGTCAAAGTTCAAGATTCAATTCCCTTGCCAAAGTGATGAAATTTAACACTAGATATATACTTACAGCCCGGGAGTCCACAGCTGCATACATAATATCCATCCATCCTTTGAAAGTGGCCTTAAAATGACAAAAAAAAAATCTGTTTTCTATTGCATTCCACTTATCAATAGATGAATAAATAAGACCATGATCATAAGTTAGGATGATGTGTCATAAAACATTTTTAATCAAAAAAGGGCAGGAAAAATTAATTAGCGCCAGTATCTCATTAATATTACAACCATTACAGCGGTACCTTGGTTCTCAAACTCACTAGAACTCTAGTTTCTTGAAAGTAAAACAAACCAGTTTCACCTAGAACTCGATCGGAATATCAGAAATCAAACTGTGAATGTTTACCTAATATAAATTGTACACAAGTCATACTACAATGCAATTCTTACTTGAATTCCTTCTTCACAGACTGGACGATTAACCAAATAAAGCAGCGCAACATTACAGTAACAAACAATAAATAAACCACTAACTTACGTGTACTTTTAGAGCATTTATTTTTAGGTAAATTAACTGAAACCCAGTTCTCACTGCTTTACGTGATATTTGGGAGAAAGAGCAGATTACGCATCGGAACTGCCTGGGATACAAACACCATGCATGTAACTGAACTCTTCAGCCAATAAGAGCAAAGGTGTGTTGCCATGGAGGCGGTTCCAGTTTGTGCAGCTGGGAGAGAGGTCGCAATGCATCTAACCGTGATGCATTGTGTCAGGATCAGAATGCGTTGCTTTAAGCCAGCACTGTAAGCAAGTCAAACGCACCCAATGACCGAACTGGGGAAACAAATTGAAACACGGACTTAATACAGAGGACTAATGGCAAAAACCAGAAACAGTTGATCACAGAGGGATCACACACGAGGTTAACAAAGGCGTGGCACATGGAGGGAATGGACGATCAGGGCAGGACAGCGGTAATGTTGGGATAAGATCTTTATCGTTTTGGCATGCCATTATGAAAAAATTGGGCCGGGAACCAATTAATTGATTTTCCATTATTTCTTATGGGAAAAATTTGATCAGAATTCAAACTTTTTAGGATCCGATCCGGAGTCCGTAATAGATTAAGTTCCAGAACCGAGGTACCACTGTATATTGTATCATTGCTACGGTTGTATTCTCTAAGAATGCCAGATCTAATGAATGGATGAATGAGAAAAAGTACAATATCATAGCTGGAGAGAAACATGTAGGGACAAGTAATGTAAGCTTCCTCCAGATAGAGTATTTTTATAGTGAATGGGGGAATAGTGATTGGAAATTGAGGATTACTTCAAAATGACTGACTGCTTGTCAGCAGAAATCACCACAGTTGCACTTCTGCCTTGGTTACCGGTAATTACAGGCTTTTGTGAATGACTCGGCACAGGCTATTTCTAGATGCAAATGAAAGGTTTGTATCGAGTGAAATCAGAAGAAGGTGATAGAACGGAGCTAAGTGACTTGTTGCTAGGTTACCGTGGTCGCTAAGTTAAACTGAAGAATGAGTACTGGCACTCTTGGAGAGCAGAAATTTGATGTAATGGGGCCGTCACGGCTAAAAATATAGTCCCTCTGACTTGTTCATTGATTTTTTTTGAGAAAGGTAAACTCACCACTTGCAGGAGGGCAAGGTATCCAGCACCGACATTGTCAAAGTTGACCTTCACCTTAGTCCAGTAGTACTGTGTATCATTCATCGCCAGACAGTCTGATTTATTGTTGACCACTGAAATGTTGTATAGTTGCCCATCTTTGTTGACGCACCGGCCGAATTTGCCTGCAAAGAGGTTCACCCCCATGATGCTGAAGATCAACCAGAAGATCAGACAGACCAGCAACACGTTCATGATGGAGGGGATGGCACCTAACAGGGCGTTCACGACCACCTTGCATCAGGAAGACAAGACAAATGAGTCAGATTTGCTTGCATCACACCTGCTCTCGCATTCCTCTTAAGTCTTACAACATCATCACGACAAGGGTCATTAAAAAATTATATTTTCAATTATCCACTTAAAAGGTACACCAGGTGGCTGTGCAATGTGGTCGCCATAGTGATTTGCGTATTAGCATAGCAAGGTACACTCAGAGAAGAGTTTAAGAGTATGCAGCTTATTAACAGTGCTGAACTGTGTCACTATACTTTAGAAGATGACTGAATGGACACAATTCAGTGTGTGTTGGTCAGAACACAAAGATGTTCCTGATCACATGAGGACCACTTGATGCATCTCTAACACCTGGGGTTTCCTCTTAATAGACCAGAGACCTTTATTATGAACAACTATTAACAAATATTAGCTTTGTATTTAATTTATTTAATTTTATTTGATAAGATATCCTTCAGTTTGGCAAAGCCAAGCTAATGTCTACATCTACTGTATACATGTATACATTGCCATTGCAGCAGTTCATTGTATATTACAGACCAGAATTAACTATTAAGAAGAGAATTTATTTTATGGGCTAAATAACAATGACAATCACATAGAACGTGAAGCACAATGAAAGACGGGCTACATTTTTAATACTCAATGGTACAACAAAAAGTGTTAATGAGTCTTGTTCCGAACTGAAGGTACACAGGTGCTTTGCTGTTAAAGGGGAATCAGCCCTGAAGTCCATGCATAAGGAGTCAATAATACTGCTGTTTTTATTCCACAAAAACACAGAGGAATGCTTTCAGGGACATTGCCCTTTTCCCTACAAAGAAATCTATTAACATTGTAACAACAGCCACAAAATCACACAGTGAAATTCATGCTGTGAAACAGGAAATGTAATACTGACTGGAAGGGACAGCAATCAGTGCAAAAATGTCACTGAGTGGCTACAATATATCAGGTGAGCTCATAAGATGAATTAACGTTATGGGTACTTATTAGCACGTCCATTTTACTCTTCAGTATTAAAGAATAACAGTAAATAGTATATGTCAAATATAATATTTAAAATGTATCTGATACTGTAACACGAAGAAGCAAAGTTCAGCAGAATAATTTAGTTACTTCCCCAAGATACAATAGCATTTCCTAGTTCTCTATTTTACACATTTGTTCCAAACTTTGTTTCATATATAAAAAACTCATGCATTTCTTATAAGGTCCATGCCCATAAATAAATAAATTTATAATTTATAATTATAATATATAATTTTTGGAGGGTGAGGGGCAATTGCCCAACCTTGGGGAGTCCCCCTTCATTAACTGAACCGGGGACGTTTCAAAATTCATGATTTCTGTAGCTGCTTTTGTGCCTGATTGGTGGAAACCAAATTTCAGGAGCGTCCAAATCCATCGTTTTACTATGTGGCTACATGCCTGTTTCATAATGTCATACAAATAACAACAACTACAGAGAAAGGAGGAGTATAAGCGAACACAGCCGGAAAACAGGAGAGGGAGACAGGGACTGAATGAAGATGAGGTCTTACCCGCATGCCTTCGAACCTGGACAAGGCTCTTAACGGCCTGAGAGCTCTGAGGGTCCTAAGTGTTTTGATGGCAGCGAAGTCCGAGTACCCAAGTGCATTAGCTATAAGGCTTATTAAAGAAACCTATATGGAGACATAAACGCAGAATCCACACCATTAGGGAGACTCCAGAACCTGCTTGATTAAAATATTTCCTGTTATGAGAGAGATTGAAAGGAAAAGAAAAAAAATATATATAAGTATATTAAATTGTTGTTGGACTAGGGGTAGGTCAAAGGTTAAATGGTTAATCGATTTCAAAGATTCAACAAATGTTCTTCTGGTTGACCTGGACGTGTGATCAAAGTCAATAGGAAACACTGTGACGGATGACAAAATTCATGCCGCAGCCAGTAGCTCCTGTTGAAAAAAACAGTAAATTACTGCAGTGAATCTGGAAGAAGACCTTCAAAATAATAATGGAAGTAGCTGGATGTAGGCGGGGCCTGCGGAAGGAAGGACGATCAATGGCCTGTTAAAGGAAATGGAGTCAGCCAATAACATATGTGTTGAGGCTGAAGACCAATGGCAGGTGGATCAGAATTGGCCTTACCCTCATGCCAGCAAATCGGGACACAGCTCGGAGAGGACGCAGAGCCCTCAGCGTCCTGAGAACTCTCATGGTGCCAATTTGGTCAAAACTGACAGCACTTGCCAAGAGGCTCACCAGTGACATCTGTATGAATTAAATTATATTTTACACCATTAAATCAGTCTCCACAGCAACCAGAGGTTATTCACTCTACTGTTTGTCAGCTCACACAATTGGCAAGTGTTAAATGCCCCCCACCAGTAACACAGAGAGCTTTCCATTTGTTGAGACAAAGGGGGGGGGCGGTGTAGATGTTATGCTGAATAACAACCCAGGATATAATTCATCAGGAAGGTGAGTGATCGGAAAGATATCTCAGTATGGACAGCACTGGCTTTTAGTCTCAGTGCAAAACAAACCAAGTTAGTTCTTTTCTGCATCACTGGTAATTCATGGTCTTAATTTGTGTATGAAGCTGTTGGAGCAAGTGGACTTATTTCAGGGTCTGAATGCTTCTGAGTAGTTCAGCTATCATCTCCCAGTTTCTCACATACTTTTACCCCATTTCTTGTGAGGAAATAGGAAAGTCCATTTCCATGAGAATAGGGGAGACCCAGCCACCCCTCCCCCGGTGTCAGCTGCTGATGGGAGATTCTTCACAATCTGTGGCATTTCCCAGCCGAAGGTGTTTTATTGGCTGAATTTTGCGACATTGTGTAAAGCTGCCCAAGCTGTCAGACTTGAGCATTTCATGTAAACAAATCTGGAGATCTCACTATACAGGGTTTTCTGCTGATATCACATTCCCAAGCTTCTACTCGATTCGTATGTTATATGCTAATTTCATAACACGTGCTAATCTTTCAGCAAAACAACAATCTTAGTGTGTCTGACAGTTTCATGACCCAACAGAAATCGGAGTCACTGGTTCTCACTCATAATGTGCCAAATTAAATGTCTTTGTCTTGAAAAATACTTTTGGATCGCACTTCTGTTTAATTGTGTGGAATATGACAAGCTGTTGTCAGCAACTGAGTTTTGTGATATTCATTGTTATTTAATCACAAATTCACTTTCTGGCTGCAGAACTGCTTACTGATAGAGTTAGAAGCGTTACAGCAAACCACTATCTTTAAGTTTATGATGCCCTACACTGTAGGCAGTTGTGAAACAATTGGAACTGAGGGTAGTGTATGGTGATCTACAGGTGCTATTAACTAAAAGTGTTGCCTGAATAATTCTGTTTTTTTTAATCCCCTTCCATTTCCGTGAACATTAAACTTTGTACAGTTCTTCTTGATTTGGGAATGTGAAGTCCAATGGAAGTCTAAGGAGTTTTGGTCTTATGTTTTTATGAGATTGCAGGATTTGTTTCTGCCAATTGGCCTAGTCAATAAACCTGTTCAGCCTCATGAAAAAAATCAGACCCCTAAAAATCAATCATTTAGATCAGTGACAATATAACCTCAAAAGAAACACAGATGTTTAAAACTGGATTGTAACAGAGTCACATTACAAGAATTTTTGTCAATATGCATCAGGTGTCTGTTAAACAAGCAGAAAAAAACATTGCATCAAAACAATGAAAAACAGTAAAATAATCGATAATTAAATCGTTTTTACTTTGCTTCTAATAAAATAACAGTCCAATCGATTGATAGTGAATGCCGATTATCAGTTTCAGATATCCATTTATGCATTATGTGAAAATGTGTGTATAAACATCATGCTATTATAATATCATACTTCTGCTATGAAACAGTTCCTAAACGGTTTAATATATAAAATATTGGACTTACATCCACGATTAAGAAATCTAGCCAGCACCAGTAGTTGGTGAAGTATGTCTTAAAGCCGTAAGCCATCCATTTGAGGATCATTTCCACGATGAAAATGTAAGTGAAGACCTTGTCTGCGTACTCCAGGATGACCTTTATTACTTTCCGTTGCTCTATATAAATGTCCTCAAATGCCTGCCAGCACAAAAAGACAGAAACAGGTTATTCATTGCGGCATTATTGTGTTTTTCAACTTATTTGTATTCTTAAAAGGTTCAGGCTAGATGGAAAAGAAGAAATAGCACGCATCTTTGGGATTTAGATGAAATAAAGACGGTAAATTGTCCATGATGAGTGATTTTATATGTGAGAGAGTGTGCCCAGTGATGACCTGGCATCCCATCCAGGGTGCCCCCTGCTTTGTGCTTTGTGTTCCTGGGACAGGTAACAAGCTAACTGTGACCCAGTACTGGAGTGTTTATGATGGCTGCATGGATGGATGAGTGGATGCATTTTTGTGTATTGACCACACATGGACTAGAGCCCTTGTCATACTGGTTACTTTTATATACAGTATATCCATCCTCACGTATACAAGAGCTTGACTCAAGACGAAGACAAGAAGGAACTGATGCCAGTCAAACTACCACAAAAACACAAGGAGAACCTGCAACCTCTGCACTTGGAGGAGGCGTGGATTGAACCCACAGCTCCGAAAGTGTGAGGCTGCAATGTTAACCTATGAGGCACAGCTGTAGCTAAAATTAAATATGGTACAAATGTCTGTGCATGCAGTGCTTGAAGTGGGCCGGTACGCAGCGGAACGCAGTTCTGGAACTTCTGTATTTTCGCCTTTTGGGTTCCGGCACTTTTTTCTGCGTTCCGGTACTTATTGAAACTGATCCGACGCAGCGACATTGGCCCAAGAATAGACAATACTACAAGACTCATACAAGACTACATTACCCACGAGCCACGACAGTGCCCTATCATATGCATCCACTTAGTGCCAACCGATCGCATCAGGGAAGCAATGCAAACTGTTGCAATTTATACTGTGAATATCGTGATGGCATTCTTCACTGAAAAACTCAATAAAAAAGATACATTAAAAATTAGAGTTCCTGCACTTATTTTTTCCCACTTCAAGCACTG
>JABFDZ020000001.1:23082258-23118599 GCA_019775955.2 Pollimyrus isidori
TTCACTGAAAAACTCAATAAAAAAGATACATTAAAAATTTGAGTTCCTGCACTTATTTTTTCCCACTTCAAGCACTGTGTATATTGTATGTTTCAGCTGTAATCCTGCGTTTATTGTATGTTGCATGCTTTAGTGGAGAAGCCCTCACACATTCTGTAATGACGTGACACTTTTTTGTCCTTATGTTTGTTCCCAAGCTGGTGAAGGTTGTAGTAAAATGACAATCTAGGGCCCCAGGAACAAATAAAGCTTCATCATTACAGCTATTAATGTCAACGTCTTTTGTTACGCAGGAACATTTCAGTATAACTGGTTCCAATCTAAGCAAACACAGCTGGGAGAAGGGAGACAACTTAACCACGAGGTGTTTAAAACGCTACACTTAAAGCGCATAATTCTCCATGCTTTCCCGTTGCTTTTATGCAACGATTACTTTACTAATTGTCTAATCGCATGTCCTGTATTTTGTTAAGCCGAATGACTGCAATTAGCATTTAACTGTATTTGTATATTTGATTTCCCAAACCGAGTAGTAATAAAGAGGAAGTCGTTTTACCGAAAATAAGACTGAAAAGAAACGTAACAAGCTTTAATAAATCAATCATTGGAGTGATTATCAGAAATAATGACAGAGATGAGAAAGCATCACACGTGCGGATCTGGGCCGTTTCACAGAGCCATCTGGACACCTCTGCTTCATAACTGGCATTTTGGGTGGGCAGGGACTGACCACAGACACTGAAATGGGGGGGTGGAGTCACAGGCTGATAGCTGATTGGACCTTGGAGTGCCCCTTCCCTTTCCACTCACAGATTCAAAGCATATCACTGTCTAATGATTAGGATGGCCACTCTCTATGAATTATGACCCTTCTTATGCCCCCTCCTCAAAAAAAATCCTAGAATTGCTCCTGCCAAAGAGCAAGTGGACAGAACTGCATGAAAGACGGAGGCTCACCAAGGCGCTGCTGCTGAGGAGAATCATGAAGATGATGAAGGTCTCGAACCAGCTGTGCTCCACTATCTGGTAGCAGGTCTTCCGGAGCGTCCACCAGACCTTGCCGCAGCCCTGCGTGGTGTCCACTTTACAGGATCCGAAGTGCTTCACCCAGCCTGTAAACACAAATGGAGGACGGATGCTCTGTGCTAACGGATTCAGGTTGCAGCTTGCAGATCCAAGAATGACAGGATGACAGGAAATCACACAAGGTAGCCTTATTGTTACACCACTGGAAGCATATACTGTAGCAAATATACACAAAATAATCTGACTTTTAAAACAGATACATAATTCAGATTATTTAGTTATACAGTATATGATCAATTCTAAATCCATTCTAAATCCATAGGCATCAATATGGAGTTGGTCCCCCTTTGCAGCTTTAACGGCTGCCACTCTTCTGAGAAAGCTTGGAGTGTGACTTTGAGAATTTTTGCCCATTTATCCAGAAGAGCATTTGTGAGGTCAGGCACTGATGTTGGACATGTAGGTCTGGCTCGCAATCTCCATTCTGGTTCCTCCCAAAGGTATTTGATGGGGTTGAGGTCAGGACACTGGGCCAATCAAGTTCTTCCACACCAAACTCACCCAACCATGTCTTTATGGACCTTGCTTTGTGCACAGGGGCACAGTCATGCTGGAACAAGAAAGGTCCTTCCTGAAAATGTCCCCACAAATATGCCCGTATAGTGCATCTTACATAAACTTTCCATTTCAATCCCCATGTGATCACAATATGTACTCTTAATAAATACAGTTCCTAATCAAATTGCAATCGTATGATTAACAAACTAATGCTGTATTGCACACACACACACATCTATTCCACCGTGCCTCGCATGCGCAGCGATATTCCTTAATAGCTAGTAAATTGAATAGTTAATGGATTGAAAGGTCAGAACAAACATTTGCGCAGACAGAGGAATACATGGAAATAACAGCTCTGCCCGCAAGAGTGATCACGCTGTTTCTCTGCAAAGCCCAGGGGATAATCGGCAAAAATAATGCAGCCACGTTTACCAGACAATGTAGGACACCTGCATTTGGACCCACTGCCCTGCTTCTTTGTTCCTAATCCCTCAGCAGTCATGATGATAACCTACATCTTATATTTAGTTGCTTGGCTGAGACTTTTTCTTTATTTTAGAGCAATATTTTACAACAGCAATTATCCTGCCTGACTCGAGCTTGATTCACATACATAATGGAATCTGAGGCTAAAAACTGTCCTTAAACAATGAGCCTATCCTGCCAGCTTTAATCCAATTAACAGGACAGGAAAGCCTTAATTACACCTTTAAAACTCTCCTTCCTTAAAGTGTCTCTATAAAATGACATTATAAACACTCAAAGTTCACCTCCAGTACCAACAATTAACATTATTAATATATCATCTGACAGTGAGTTTAAGCACACATCAACCGATAATGATTCTCAGTTCATTTCCTTGGGAAGCACAGTCTTCTAATCACTGCAGTTCTGGAGTTTAGGGGGAAGAGAAGTACTTTACTTGGTCCCCTTATCGTTTCCTGTTTGGTTAAATCAAGCAGTAAGTTTTTGGTATCAAAGCCTAATTTCCCCACCACTAGTTGGTGTTGAGTGGAGACTGAGGAGGAAGAATGATTGCAGTAGCCTATTAAATGAGAACATTACACCACATTCATGAATCTATATGCAATAGTGAAGAAGGCTTGAGGTCATCAGTACAAAACTATGGTTTATAAGAGTCTTATGAAGTTCTAATGAACGGGTTCATTGCTATGAGCATGATTCACAGTTTCAGAAACTTCTATCCCCATGGCACTCGTTTTATATGAGTAAAATCTTAATTTGAAATGAGTTTTAAATGAAAAGTCAGAAGATCTCAATCTTGCCACTTGTAATCACCAAGCTGCTTTATCCAAATATACTTACTGAATGGTGATTAGGGTCTATTCTCTTCTTCACTTGCTGTTTTCCTTCATTTTTTTCTCCTGTCAAAATGCTAAAATGTGTATTTGAGTCCCTTTGACTCTCGAAAGCTCAGATTTATATTAGAGTAAGAATATAGTGTACAACACAAAAGGTTTTATCATGTGATCTGAGCTGACAACTTTTAGTAGCAGTATGAACCCTGAACCATCACACTACTGATTGTCTCTAAATAATCCTGTGCAATGAGTTTGAGTAAAATATATAGCATTAAGAAGCCTTTCATAAAACTACACCTTCAGACCAACACCTGTATAACATATTTTCAGCACCACGAATCTAGGAATTGTTCTTCCATTAGGTCAGCATGTTTAAAAGAGCTCACTGGGACTTGAGTTATTTAGCATATATTGCTCTATGGGTCACCATCAAATGAGTACAGTTGAACTTTGTTATATGTTAGCACCATTTTCAGTCACAAAGAAACTTTTTAAGGGTCTAATCCTCTCATAGACAGGGAGAAAGTAGCTCAAAATAATAATCGTCCATCCATCTAGCCATCCACCTAAACACTCCTCCATCCATCCCATTACGATTCCTTATCCAGTACAGGGTCATGGGGGCCTCGAGTCTTCCCGGGATACGAGTCCATCTCAGGGCATAACAATAACATAATAATAAAAAGAACTGACTGGAAATTTCACTTTAAATTTTAATGGCACAGATGAGAATATGCATTGGTTTATGGGCCAGCACTTAGTGCAGAAATATCACAGTGACACTGCAGGGATCAACACAAATGTGTATAATCTGGAGTATGATGAAAATCTTCAATAGATCTTGCAAAATAACAAGCAGAAGATCGGCCTGTTACTCAGCTTACCTTCAGGGAAGCATTCGTCAGGGTCCATTTGCTCTTCAGCCGTTTCTGAACATTCTTCCTCCTCCTCTGACGGCCTGAGGTCCACGGTGCTTCCCTCTGACAGGCTGATGTCGTCCCTCTGTGGGGGAAAGGAGACCAGTGTCGCTGGATGTGGGTGTGGTGCCCTGGATTTTGGGGGTCGCTCGCAGAAGCACTGAGAGGTGCCAAGATGAGTGGCCAAGCTATAAGACACCCTGTGAGTCAATACTATACATCCATCCATCCATCCATCCATTTTCCAAACCGCTTATCCTACTGGGTCGCGGGGGGTCCGGAGCCTATCCCGGAAGCAACGGGCATGAGGCAGGGAACAACCCCGGATGGGGGGCCAGCCCATCGCAGTACTATACATCGATGCTTTATATTACCCAAGTGACTAATATAAACTTCATATTTCACACCTCATGTCATCCATCCATCCATCCATCTATTTATCCATCCAACTAAGCAAGTAACTGCAGGTCAGTTCATTGACTGGAGGGAAGTGTAAAACGAGCCTGAACACTTGAAATGAAACATAACATTGCTCTGTCCATAGCTGTTACATCATTTTTTTTTCATGAAAATAAAGGATATTTCTCACTCTATATAGCTGACATATGCTTCATCATTATTTCTTTCCAAACCCAAAATTAAATTATCCACTGAAATTCAATGATTTTTTTCAGCATTCTTTAGCCAAAACCGATTTTCTCATAGAAATCTACAGGAAGCGCCACTGAACTTGGTACCAAAATAAAGATGTGCCAAGTTGTCCAGGAGATTCGTAGTGAAATTCCAGAATCAAGGGCAAAAACCTGCTGTGCAAATGAAAGTGAAATTTCCCAACAGCCATCACAAAGACCACATAAAAGAAAGACTTGATTTTTTTTTTGTCTTTATTTGATATCAAAATAAAATATTATGACTTATTCAATCTAACCTGAGGCAATTTTAAATTTTTTCCTGCTGGATATAAATAAGAGCAGAGACATGAAAGGGCCCTGTTATCATTTGGGTGACCAACACACCAGAAAGCCTCTGTCCATCGGTCCCCTATAACCACATCCAGTACGAGGCTATCCCAGGTAGCACAGGGGAAGAGGCAGGAGACACCCTGGATTGGATGCCAATTCATTACAGCCTGTTATTTACACAGCTGAATAGTTCTACTGCAGCAAATCTTGAGTTCTCTTGTGTGCAATTGGCAGGTCCCTTATTTACTCAGGTCCCAAGAATCTAAACCACGTTCAGCACCAGCTGAACAGCCACAAGCATGTCCACACTTTGCTCATCTGCCGACTCAGCCATTAAAGCGGCACAAGGCTTTGTGGTTATCGCTTAAGATTACTTCGTAGCTGTCCATACACGCCCAGGCATGTCGACAGAACAAGAGAAGTTCACAGGGGCCGAACAACACCTTCCATTCCATTATTGGAATGTCTTCCCTTCAGGCAGCAATTTAAAGCAGAGGTCCCCAACCACCGGGCCGCGGACCGGTACCAGTCATTTGGTACTGGGCCGCATAGAAAAAAATACTTCGGGTTCCATTGTCTCCGATTACGCCTCAGGGCTCCCACTAATTCAGTGTAATAGTGAATTTCATTTTTATGCGGTTTATATTTGTTTCTATGCCAGTCGTATCATTTTATTTCGTCGTATTTACCCCCCAAACTTTAAAGGCCGGTCCGTGAAAATATTGTCGGACGTGTAACCGGTCCGTGGCGCAAAAAAGGTTGGGGAGCGCTGGGTTAAAGGAGAGGTTGGGTGAGCAGTGTGGTACAGTTACTGCCTGGACAGGAAACCAACCGCTCCATTTAAAAATGGCTCCCGAAAGCATATTCCTTCAGTTATTTAGAAGATACGTTTTATGCAAAGTGCAGAAAGTAGGGTCGGGCAGCTGCTGGAACAATTAGCGTTACGGGCAGAGGTGGATACTTCTGGTGCAGAAAGTAACAATCCAAACCAAGGTTGAGTTACAACCAAGCAGTTGCATATTAAGAGTCAAAGTCGTACTGGTTGGTCGAAACAAAACTTGGCTTGGATTCTTTCTTTCTGGACCTCTGGTTATGGGTCTTGCTGAGGGACCCAATGGTAAAATCACTCTGCTGACCATGTTAACGACACGCCGCCACCAAGGAGACCCGACTTTCCTCAGTGTTTACTGTTCCACTACATGGCCACGGATGGCATAGTGGCTAAGACACCAGGCATTTTACTAAGCACTTAAGGGATATGAACAGGCACGGGACACTGCATGCAGATTGGTCAACAGCACGCTGCGTTTTAAGGGTCACAGAATAGCAGTTATGTCACCAAACATGATCGAAATCCCCGCATCTAAAGTACTTCTAGCAGCCTTCAGTAGCTTGGGCGCTGGGTTTGCATGATGCGGCAGCGGCTCCTGATTTGGGCGGTGAATCCCAGTGCCAAGACTCTCACTTGTAGACACCAGAGAATTACTGTATCACAACCCCCCCACCACCACTGCAGCTTCCACGGGCAACAATAGTCACAACCGCTATATCACTTATTATCACTCATAAGTCCAAAGGACTCCATTAGGCTGCCGTGCGACAGTGGAATCCAGGAATAAATGGAAAGAAAGGAAGAGGACAGACTCATGACGCTGGGCAATGCAAATCGTTGCCTCTGCATGAAGGTCCCTACAAAGAAAGAAATGTCATTGTGACAAGTCTGCAGCAGAGTCTCCTTATAAAACCTGGTCAAATAAGCTGATATTTGTGCAAGGAAATGCAGCCACGTTTTCCTGCTTCTTTGCCTATTCTTTGCTGTAAGCAGCGCAGAAAATGATTTTCCAAGTGGAGACATTTAGAAAACAGAAAATTTCAACAATTTTACGTACCACAAATGTTCGACGTGAGAGAGCAGAATAAACTTATCAAACCAAGGCAAAAGTCCTGCTCCAAGTGGAAACCCTGCATTCCAGTGGAACCTGAGCCAGTCTAACTGGGGACACCCTGCTTTAACATCTTACATTCCTGTAGTCCTCCCTCGAAAAAGTCAGGGCACAAAATCATGTCAGTGTCACCTGAGTCTCACCTACAGCCCCAAGTTAATCCCCCCCTTCTTTGGTGCTGGTGGGGGGAAGTTTCCAGAAACCAGCCAGATGACTCCCTACCCTCACCCCCCCATGAACCCCTTCAGTCTCTTCTCGAGTGAGATTAAGACAGGAAGATAACTGTCTCCAAGTTCCGGAACAGCTGCTGGAGGTATTCTGCCTCTGTCGAGGATGTACCGTCCAATTAGCCTCGTCACTAAAGTACCACAGCGGTGAGGTGAGGATTGAGAACAGCCTGGCACATTCCTGCCGTCGAGGGCGACTGCCCTCCCAGAGAGAGGACACCCACCTAACACCTTCAGGCACCGTCAGGTCACTGCCTTGATTTGAGTTCTTCTGCAGCACCAGTGACGGGGGCGTCACCCTCACAGAAGTTACTTCCCCGGAGCAACTTAGTAACGTCCGGTCTAGCTACATAGTCCCGACGAACTTAGCGTGCATGACATCGCAGGGACGCACAGCGACGCGAGGCCTGCTTGTGTTGCACATTCCAGGGGCACTTACCGCCACAAATGCACTATAAATAGTGTGTTCCCCCCCTCCACACCAACCCGCCCCGCCACCTCGCCCGCAGGACAGGAGCTACAAAGCAGCATTAGGTCGCTATCAAAACACCATGAAATAGGATCTTGCATATATGTCTGCCAATGTCAGCTGTAACTCTGAACCTCCAGGCTTAAGGAGTGCCTGTGTGTAACGGGGGGGGGGGGTGATGGCTTCAGGTGACTACCACGGAGTAACGAAGCACTGTGAAATTTACTGAGCGTGCATGGAAACTAAGCAAATAAATAAATAGTGCTATCAATCAGTTATGGTTTAATTACTCTCCATTTTCTCCCCAAATTAAGACTGCGCTTAGGCCCAGCTGTCAGACACACCCCCCCTCCTCCACCCTACAAACTGCCAGGAAGTACAGAACGGGAATGGATACATGCTCCTCCGAGTCACCGTCCGGTCAGTCAGCAGCCGTTTTTACACACTGGGGGGGGGGCACCAGGCACACAACTGGAGAGTGATGTGCTGATTAGCGAGATGTCTTTTCAGTTTGCAAGGTGGCATCTGTGATAGTTCTGTCTGGCCCAAAGTGCTGCTTTTGGTGGGGGGGGTCAGGTTGGAGTTCCAAACACACGCAACATGTGGAAGATGAGAGACATCGCGTTGGGTCTAAGGTCTGGGAAAGCTTAGGTCTGGGAAGACAGACTTTATTGTCTGGAATTCTGATGTTCCAGAAGATGCTCCAAAAAGATGACCAGAGAAGACAGCAACCGCGACCACAACTATCACTGTAACTTACACGTTATATGGTCTCAAACAGGCACTCGTTTCAGTTTCGAGAGTGTGAGTTACATTCATTATTTGTAAAAACAGAAGCAATATAGAGGACGCACTATGCGGATATAACTGACGACAATTATTAAAAATAAAAACACTCATATCCTACATGCCATTAAAAATAATCGCATGCGTGTACTACAACTGGTGCATCATTAAAAGACCCCTGACCACTGATATAATATGAGATATGACACAGCATGAGTTGCATTTATTAGATTTTGATGGAATACATTTATTCTTTATGTATTTATATTCTCAACCCCCTTGCCTCAGTATAGACTGCAGGAAACTCATGACTCATAGCTCAGGTTATATACCATTTCGCTACTGTTTCAGGTAAAAATGCAGGTTTGAAACCTTTCATGGCTTTCCCCCATTGATTATTAGGCTTTCTGTTGGAATGATACTTAAATTGACTGACTGGGGGTAAAACATTAATATCAGTGCAATCCAGAATCTGTACTCGGATTACTGTAAGTGGAAAAAAATAATTATTATATATTGCATATTATATTATTTTGTGGAATCTGTGGTTTTTGCATCTCCTGCAGTGCCTTACTTCTTAGAATTCTGAAACGATTCAGATTAAAAATCGCACTTTAGGGTTCAACAGCAATGCCCTGCCTCGGTCCTGAAATTCAGGGCTGTTTGATTAAATCCCTTTAAACCGGCGTGCCACAGGGTACCTAATGCATTCATGTGGAAAGCAGGTGCGGGGGGCTAAATCTAGGGGCACTAAGGGGTGGGGGGCAGAAAAAGACGTGCTCCATTTCTGAGTCGTGGCCTGGATTGGCTGTACGCAGAAATTCATTTTCATTTCCAGCAATTTCCACCTGAATCACAATTTGCTTGCATGGAAATGCTCCAATGCGATAGATGAGGTAGCCCGGCATGCCTGATCGAAGGCCATGTTAGCCTAAGTCAGCCCACAGCCCCGGATTACGACAGCATGAATGTTTTAACACTCTGCATGACTTCAATCGCTAATCTATTACCTCGAGAATATGCCGGATATATATGTAGTCATGCCTGATCAGTTGCAATGTGAATAAACGCCGCTAACCCCTTCTGCTTTCCCCTTCTGACGGCTTCCAAAGTTCCTGTCTGTTTTCCTTGGATGGCAGGACTGAGAAAACGGCTTAAAAATGTTACTCTAGGTTGTTGGTGCTCCCATGTCAGCCAGAGACACAGTAACGCCAAACCCAGGGCCAGGGTTTTATGGCTGACCTCAGACAAGCCTTACCCAGTGAATATGCTGAGCCCCTCCCTTTGCTGAACCGAGGGTCTGTTTGTCCTTTGGGAAAATGAATCCCCCAATCAGACCCTAATTTATATGTGACAACCAATGCACTTAAGCACATTTTTTTCTCCAGTTAAATTTAATTCATGCTTAAAAGGTGCTTAACAAAGTAGTTAAGAAAGAATCAAGTGTTTAACGAAGTGGTTAACAAAGAATCAAGTGTTTAACGAAGTAGTTAACAAAGAATCAAGTGTCTAACGAAGTAGTTAACAAAGAATCAAGTGCTTAAAGAAATGTTTAACGAAGACTAAAATATTGTTACTTAGTCACAGACCATAGTTAATGGTAATGATTATTAATAGTGAATAAAAACCAGAAGAGCACCAACTGCGCAAAACAAGACACTAGTGTTTGATATAGGAGGAAAAAAGCCCCAGGGGTCCAAGGTGAACTGGCTGCCCGATCCCCTCGGGAATCCCGACAGTAAACAGGTGGGACAGTAGCATGCGTGTTTATGCACTGCTATGCTCTGCTCTGCCCTGCAGTCTGTCAGTCAGCCTGCCCTTCACTGGGCCATATGCTTTCCTCATAATGACAATTCGTCTGCTTCAGTCACTAAATCAAGATGGCCAGCTATTTAAGCAGTGTCGAAGAACTATTTTAAAAGCTGTAAAATTCTGAAGTAGTTAATTATTAGCTATGTGGAATCTGTTCGTTTCTCAAGATTAGACGTCCCCATTGTGGATATGTGTATAATTTGCACTCTAATAACATTTCTAGTGTATTATAAACAAACAACAAAAAAAGTCATGTTGAATAAATACTGGCTCATTAAATGGTAACAAATCAAAGCCATTTAGAATCTGGGCTCTGAACAACAGAGCTTTCTTAGACTTGAACTTGCAACTGTTGGGTCCAGCTCCTTAACCGCTTTGCCACCTGCTGCCCGACATATTTACCCAGCAAACAGGTGCAGCAGGTGCAGGAGAAACACATTTAATTTCTGGGCTGTGGCACGAAGTGCAAGGGTGCGGAACAGCCGAGAAATCCTCTCCATCTATCCAGCAATTTCCACCAGAACTTTAATTTGCAATTTATGGAAATGCTCCAAAACCATAGAGTTAATGAAAAAAATAATAATGCCATAACAGCTCATAAAATGACACCGCAAACGAAATGGTAATTTGTTTATGAAAATGCGTGTTAAATGAAATGCATTTGCTAAATTAACAGCTTGGTACCAAAAAGCTGAGGGGGAGGAGAATAAGAGACTAACAGCCTAACATCTTTATTCATTTGTATTGTTTAGGGTGATATTTACTGACAGTATTTAGCGTTCATATTTTTCTTAAAGGCACGGTAAACTAAAGTCCATCCTTCTACACATCTTGCAAAAAATGATCATGAGCAGGAATGTTGGGGTAAATTAAGTGAAATGTCTAAAAACCACAGTTATAAAAGGAAGCGTGGTGTTGGGCCGAGTGCAAGGGTTCCCCAGAGAAGGGTCGTGAGGTGATATCCATTTGAAAAACATCAAAAAATCATTGCATTTTCATCATCATTGCAACCAGTTATTACGATAAATCTACTTTTTCAACGTATCCATTTTGAACGACTGCTTATCCAGCATAGTCTTCCTGGACCCTGGACCATCCCCTGAAGGAGGGGAGGCAGTTATCATTGGTGGGACATTCATCGCGGGCCTGGTGGTGGTGGGGGGTCTCTACAGTCACGTAGGGCCTTCCTCTGGGTCACAGCCAACAGATTAAGGGGGGTGGGGGCGGGAGAGCAAAAAAGCCTTAGAAGGGCAGAGAGACAGTGGGGCGGGCGAGATACGAAGCGACAGAGAGGCACGTGACTACAAGAGATAAAAGGCCGTGGTCAGTGTGTGACCCGGCAGGAAATGCTGGCACCTGCTGCCCTCTGACGGCCCAAAGCCCCACGGAAAACTCCAGAAAGGAATGACGAGCATGGGTCCAAATTTCAGCAACCAGCCGTACTTTGAAAATGTCTCCAGTACCTCTGCTCTGTTCTCCAAGATATCTTGGGATGCATTGAGCTTAGTGCATGGTCTGTTATTATTGCACGGGTGTGTGGGTGATCTCCGGGGGAAGGTAGGGGGGCCCTGGGGGCTATTTTTCTGAGATGTTAGTAACAGTTTGGCTGCAGTCAGCTGTGTGAAATCAACATGGGTCTCACCCATAGCCCATTATGACAGGCTGCAATGGAACATCCGGCTTAGGGATGGGTTCTGGCGGAGAAAGGGGGTAGTTGGGAGAACCAACTAGAGCTCAATGGTGATACAACTCACACGTCATGCTCAACAGAGGGGAGGGTGTGGTCAGCCATCCCATAAACCCCCATAGGACGGCCTCTAGTGACCGATTTGCGATCTACACCTCCAGCCTTTCTTGAATGTTGTCACTGAGCAGGTAAAAAAAAAACATGGCTAGAGGCAGAAGCACAAAATCTGACACAAAAACCAATAGGAAAATCAAGAAAGCGAAAAAGGGGTCCATCTACTGAAGTTTTCATGGATTATTAAAAAAAACTGTAGCTAATTCATTCAATCAGCCTGAATGGATCCTTCATCCACAGTCATCAGTGTCCATTTTGCCCTCTGTTATACTTTGGAAGAGGATCAGAGATCTTTTCCACCAAAAATCAGTGATGTGGAAACTATGTTTGAACTGGTGCTTTAACCAGCCCCAGAATATCCAGTGCTCTTGAAATCACACAGCTGCTCTCACACCGATGGGATGTTGAAAAAATATTTGCCAACAAAAGTCCGGCACTACCGTTAAATTCCTATTGGGTATGGTGCCGATGCAAAGACACATGTCAGATAATGTTTCTGAAATACGCAGAAAGTCACAAAGACAAGATGACAGTGAGTATGGTACACATTATAGCAGAGGAAATTTTTAGGTTTTTTAAAGTGGGAGGCCATAAATTTTAAAGAGGGGCCAACCTAATTTATTAGCCAATGAAATGTTTTGAACTCGTGAGTGACAGGAGTGTGGGTACTCCAGGGGCCAATCGACTATTGGTTGGAACCAGTGCCCCTGTGGCTCCACCCCTGTACAAACCGCTGTTTCACGGGAACACCTACTGCTGTGGTGGATGGGGGTTGCCACAGGGAAGTGCGAGATGTAGCTCTGTGGGGAGGGAGGGGGGGGGACTCAGAAGTATGTGTCGCACAATCAGAAATAATCATGCTGGCTGCCCGTCTCTGATTGTTTCTCTGATTGGCCCATCAGGGGAGGGGTGTGGCCCTACTGTGTGTTTCATCATTGTGCATCCATATTATGAAGACTTAGGGTGCGTCCAAAATCCCATACTTGATTGCCATGTAGTAGATGAAATATAGTATACAAAGTCAGCAGTATGTTTGAATCCTTAGTATGGGTATGGACGGTAAATAAGTACTTTCTAGATGACATACTACATTCTGCAAAATTCTTAAGTGTGCATAGCGTGTGGAGCCACAACCAGAAATGAAGAAAGCCGCTCACTCAGAAATTTGCCAAGATGGCAGAGGAAGTGTTCAGGATCTCTGTACAACTTTAAGGAGAAAATAATACCCACTGACATACTTACAGTACATAGTTTTCAATAGTTTAACTTTTGCAGGGTCAAGATACGTCATTTGGTAAACATCCAGGTCAGGTAATATGCAAGATGGTGAGTTATTGGTGACCACAGTATCCCAGGTTGCATGTTTTCATGAATACATGCAGTACATTCTACATTAATAGTGTAGTACTAAGCTTCTACTGAAATTCAGTATGCACTGTGTAAGTATGCAATTTCAGACACACCCAAGCACATTCTTTGCTGTGCATTTTAGGATTCAGACATTACCAATCGAACCATGAGCCATCCATTGTCACTATAAATTATAAAAATGACACATTTTATGTTAATCTATGACTCAGGACCCTCTTCATGTCATTTACTGGAAGACTCCCCGTGTGTGGAGTGATTGCCTGTATTCAGAGAAACACTAAATCAGGCAGGCCTGTTAATCGCTAATACAGATGACATGTCTTCAGCTACATCTCATTTTTGCTAAGACGGGAATGTAGAAAAACATCGTTTTAAGGAAAATAGCAATCACTGGAATTTGTTCCCAATGTTTTATTCAGCAATCACAGGTTTACCCACTTCAGGGAATAGACTATGCCAGCCAAGTGAATACGTGGGCACATGGTACAGCCTGAAACCTGTGTTCTGCTTGTGCTCACTTAATTTTACCATTTCAGCAGGAACATACAACAGACAAATTCATTTATTTGAAATCCAGTTGGCCAAGGTCTCTGTTCCAGACTCATCAGAACCATGAACTGGACAGAAAATGGATGGATGGATTATTATTTAGTCTTTGCAGTTGGACTTCCGTTAATCTGTCTTTTAAAAAACCCATTCAAAAACTTTTTCAGAGTACAAAAAAAGTACAATTATAAAATTCTACTCATACACTTATCTCTTGCAACAGATGAGGTATTTCTGTGGATTAAATAACTCCATAAGAGTGATGATCTTTCAAGATGACAGACTTCCATACTTACAAAAGCACACAGTTAATGCTTCTCTCATTACTCTAACACTGTGTAATATTCTGACCAGAAAGAAAAAATTAGCTTGAGTGCATGGAAACAGCCCTCAAGGATTATTAAAATAACTGAAATGTACATTCAAAGCCGATGTAATGCATAAATGAAGTAAATAATCTATTATTTTCTTCATATCTGTATCAAATCAGTTTAGGATGTCGTTAATGTAATCTTGTTGCGTGCAACACAATGACAACAAACTTTTCAAAGTCGAATGATCCATGGATTTGGGGACACTTCGCCGCCCTCAAGCTGACCACTGTCTGAATGCACTGTCTGAAAATGTGACCCTCGCTATGTGACAAAGGGACAAATCGCTCCCAGAGGCCAACAAGGCTGGCGTCAGAAAGATCTCCCGCACAACCGTCTAACGATAAGGCCACATGATCAGTCCACAGCTTTGTATTCACAAACCACCCCCACCTGCACCCACAACCCCCTCACCCAGTCTCTTTTCCTGCTCAGAGACAGATTAGCCCTCTCAAATAATCAGCACCTCACACCTTGGTGTAGTGATTAGGCACAATGGAAGTATCATTCTCTTGGTTTACACATTGGAAGGTCTGGTCAAATTAGATAAACGAGATGGCGAAGTGGTTGATCGTGAACCTTCTGGAAATGTGCCCCACAATTTTGTTTTATTGATTATTATATGTGTACTAGAATAATACAATAGGGCTAATTCTACTGCTGGTTTACTGCATAACTTGCATATACTGGCATCATCAGTAAGCAATATTAACATTGGTGTGTTGAGTATAAGTTTCAGCAAGCTAAATATGGCACAGACAAAATGTTTTATGGCAAAGACGGGTTTGTTGATGGAGAGTTGATGTAGGACTAAAACATAAATAGTTGGGAATCAATTTAATGTACCGTCAAAGAAGTTAGCATCCAACATCTACCAAATTTTCACTTGTCAAGGCAATGCAACTGCAATGCTACTTAGTCATTTTAAATAGAGATTCTCTGCATGCTGTAAAGTTTTATTACAACTGTGATTGAAAAATGCCTCTTGATGATTTTCAAATAAAGTACTAGCAATTCTTTAAACCCTGTGTTTTGGCTCAAATTATCATTTGATTCATCACCCAACCACAGGCTTAATCAATTAACCCCAGATTATAATTTTTTGCTGCCTTAAAACATACTGCCAAGACAGCCTGTAACATGACGGTGACAGGAGTCATGCAGGCCCTTTTGAATCCCTGACCAGAGCAGAGTCAGAGTGTGATGACTCACCTGATTCTCTTCTTCTTCATCTGAGGTGCGTTCTTCCTCCTCTTCTTCGGGAAACTCCACGTCAGATTCGCCTGATGCGATGGGCACACTAACGGTGAGCTCGGGGGCGGCTGTGTAGCCATCGCCATCGGCGACAGTCTGCCCGTCTCCACGGTGATTGATGAGGCCCAGGACGCCGTTGCCCTTCAGCATGAGCCCGTCCTTGACCTCCTTCCTCTTCCGCCGTTTATGCTCGAATAGACTGCAGACGGCTTGCCGCACCCAGTCAGCACCACGGTGGAGGCGGGCAAAGGCTATCTGCAGGTTGTTCATTTCACCGTCCTCATCAGTGGTCGACAGGTTGTCGGCACTGAAGGAGCTCAGCAGCAGGGCCAGGAAGAGGTTCAGCACCTATGGTGGAGAACAGAGGTTCAGCACCTATGGTGGAGATCATCCGACACAAGGGCTAGTATATAAACTTAGACCAGAGTTCTGGTTTGCTTAAGAAGGGCCCCACCATGCCAACGAACCTGGAGGCTGCCTCTTCTCTCTGTCAAACTATTCTTCCAAGAAGCTTTTCATTTCTTTTTTAAAAAATCACCAAAAACCAAATAAAGTAACACCAGAAATGTGTGGTTATATAACTGTATCCTGTAGTTTTGTTTATACTGGTTTTAAATGTCACATTTGTTGCAGGTTATGCTGGAAATTCTGTGCATCTAAACTAGCTGCATCTGGGTAGCTTCTGAGTAAATAGAGATAAACACATAAATCAAGCTCCATCAGACGCCATTGTCACTTCTTTGGCTATTTATGGTATGTTCCAGGGGTTTCCCGACCTGCGTTTGCATATATCTGTTACAACCCATCGCCAGGCAATCTGATTAAACTAATCAAGTAATCTCAGAGCCTATAATTAACTGAAAGGCGGTGCGCTGATATATACATAAAATACTACATACATATACAGTGGCTTTTGAGGGGGACATTTGGATTCAGAGGTTGCAAGGTTGATAAAAAAAATGCTTCGATGCTAGAATGAGGGCGAAGGCAAAGAAGCGGTGCACCGGTCAGTCTATGTGGCATGCAACGACAACCCTTAATGCCAAAAAGGCTAACACGCACCACCAGCTCCGTCGAGATGAGTTACCGTCACTGGGCACAGGGACGCAGGGGAGGTGTGCGTTTTTTTTAAGACTGGGGCAGGTAGTCGCATCGTTCAAGGGTTGAAGGCTCTGATACTTTTTAAAGCTGTGCTCTGGCATGCAGTGGATTAATTACAATATACTAATTGTAGAATATTAATCATTTGGCAAGAAGTTGGGTATTATGGTTTTAGGGTAAGCATTATATGGTTGGGAATTGGAATCCACTGAGTTTTAAAGTGTTTCTTCTGCATCTCTGGTTCCCTCTTGTAGTCCACAGGCAAGCTGGCGCCTCTAAATTGCCCATATTATTTTGTCTGTGTTTCCTGCAGCAAACTGACAGCCCATCCAGGGTTTCCCCATGCAAGAGCCAGGAGCTTCCCACAACCCTGGTGAATAATCGGTTACGCAACAAGGATATTCATTCCAAAAGTGGAATTAATAAAACATTATGTAACGGCAGGTGTTTTTTTTCCATCAAATGTGTCAGGAAATGAAGAATAGACTTTCATCACAGGAAAAACAAGTGTCTGGGATTGTGGATAGCATGTGCGTTAAGTACAAGGCTGCTACAAACTGATTTCCCCGGAGTCCACATCCTCTGTGTCAAGATACATATTTGAGATGAGGTGACTAGCTTGCTATGAAAGGATAGGTACAAATGGGATATAAAATTGATTAATCAAAGCTCTTTATCAGGATATCTTCCTAGCTGCATAATATAAGGCGTCTATTTCCACTTATTTAAAATATGTCATTACTACACAGGCTTAAGTCTGGTATTTTCATATTAAATTATGAACAATACATTTATCCAATTTGCATGTTGGTGGCTATTAAAATAGGGCTCGGTTAAGTTTGAAGATCTGTCTTTAATTGATGATATATTAAACGCATCATTGTTTTCCTAATATAAACGTGTCAAAAGCATTAACATAATATTCTGTTGCATTGATCGAGATCTGCAGATTTTTCTTTTGTTGTTATATGCAGGCTGACTCTTAGCAACCTCTGTTCAGTGCAAGCTTAACGTGCAGGCAATGCGTCGAGGAGGCGGCTAAGAGCACCAAAGGCTGATTCTGACAGCTTCAGTCCCAGCGGGACAGAGGGGCGTGCCGTGCATGGAGTAAAAATAAGATCCATGGCCCCATGTCCAGGAGTCAACAGATCAGTATCCCACACACTAGCCCTTCGTTCAAAGTTCCCCCACCTGATGGACATCTCAAAGCAACTCTAAATGCATCTCTAAATGCAAGGATTCTCGAGTGATGAGTTGATACTCATTTAAACTGGGCCATTTCTGCTTTTTTGTTATACTTCCTATTTGCACTATTTATTTTTATTTAAGTATTTCACTCATCTGTGCATCTGTGTCAAGTGATGTGTTAAATGAAGTGATTTTAAGTGATTTAATTGGACAGGTCGGCACCCATATTTAACAGAAGTGGACTCTCTCAATGACAAAAGGGACAGTTAGGGGACGGTGGTCTAGCATGTTTATAGCGGCCATGTGTGCACCCTCTATATAATGGGCAATGGGGACGGGAGATGGGATTTCAGTCACCGTAGGACATGAGATTGTCAGTCTCCTTACAGCGTATCCTCAATGTGACAGGAGTAACTATCTGATTACAGTTATTCTGTCCAACTAATCACAGATCTGCAACATGAAAATATTTTTTAAAAAGAGCTCACACCTTTTCAGGATTGGACGGAGAACCCCTGCCGTATTGAGCCTTGAGCAGACTGCTTATATCATCAAGCTGCAAAGGCAAAATTGTTAGGGGGACACAGCAATTCAGTGGTCCCGTCTGTCGGTAACAAGGGAATATAATCTTTGTATGTTCAATTGTCAAAGTATTACGTCTACAGGAGAAGCTACACTGGTCTGTGTGCACTAAACAAGCTTTTGTACTAAGCTCACTGTAAACGATAAAACAAAATGAGCTATTTGAGGTTGTTTCACTCCAGTCAGTGATTAACGAGTAGAGCTGCAAAGTGTTTTGTTAAAAAGCAATATGGAAGCCTCCTTAACTTTTAAGCTGATTGCTGTGAAGTTGCGTGTGGAGTTATTGGGTTAACAACTGCAAGGGGGGGCACATTTGCACTGTAGACACGTGGGAGATGGCTGTGGGGTCTCTGCTGGTGTCATCGCACGACATCACACTATCTGCAGGGCCCTGATCAAAAGTCTGCACCTGTTTATTGTGCTAATTATATGTCGTTTTTTTTGTTCAATGTAGTAAGAAACGTATGTACTCGAGTATCAAGGTTTGAAGAAGTATTATATATCATGTATTACTGACATGAGCAGTACGATATGTATTGTTTTGTTATACAGTGGTACCTCAGTTCTCAAACTTACTAGAACTCGAATTTCTTGAAGGTCAAACAAATCAGTTTTACCTAGAACTCGACCTGAATATCAAAAGTCGAACCATGAGCGCTGAGCTAATATAAATTGTGCCAGGAAATGAGTCATACTACAGTGAAATTCTTACTTGAATGCCTTCTTCACAGACTGAACGATTAACCAAATAAAGCAGAGTACATTACAGTAACTAACAATAAATAAACCACTAACTTACGTGTACTATTACAGCATTTATGTCATTTATTTAAACTTTATTTTACCAGGTAAATTAACTGAAAAAAAGTTCTCGCTGCTTTACATGATATCAGGAAGAAATAGCAGACTACGCTTCGGAACTTCAGGATACAAACGTCATGCGTGTAACTAAACTCTTCAGCCAATAAGGGCAAAGGTGTGTCATCACGAAGGCGGTTCCACTTTGTGCAGCCGGGTGAGAGGTCGCAATGCATCCAACCATAATGCATTGCGTCAGGATCAAAATGCATTGCTTTAAGCCAGCACTGTAAACAAGTCGAATGACTGGACTGGGGAAACAAACTGAAACGTGGAGTTAATACAGAGGACCTATGACAACAACCAGAAACAGCTGATCACATGGGGATCCCACACAAGGTTAACGAGTGTGCATGGCACACGGAAGGAGCGGACGATCGGAGCAGGACAAGGGTAATGTTGGGATAAGATCTTTATCAATTTGGAAGCCATTATGAAAAAAATGCTCTTCTTGTTTATCCTGTTCATTTTGTGTTTAAATGCTAAAAACATATTTCGGTGTAATTATGAAAGGTCGGGAACCAGTTCATTGGTATCCCATTATTTCTTCTGCCAAAAATTTGATCAGAACTCCAACTCTTTAGGATTTGATCCGGAGTCCAGAACGGATTAAGTTCGAGAACCGAGGTACCACGGTATGTTTATTTTAGGGTAGTGAAGTGGCTCGATAGGGGGCACTGCAGTGTCACACCTCCAGGACTGTGCCCTGTGCCTCCCAGGATACACTAGATAGGGAATGACTGTGAACGAACTGTGCCAGTGGGTCGAGGTACAGTCCTGTTCAGGAAACAACATAATGCTGACAAAAGGACTTACTGTATGTTTTAGGAAGACCTAGAATTCAATGGAGCACGAAAACAACTTTTGTTAACCAACAAAAGTAAGCAAAGGCTCCTTCTCTTTGTGTCCCTCGAAATATTCCCTTTAGTCACTGCATCCTTTATTGTAGATAAATGAAAAAACCTTCCGGACAGATAAATGAGGCTCTGAGACTCTCTCTGGTCGAGCCGGTGAACTGAACCATGCGACTCGGAGACTTTGGCACTGAGGAACAGGCTTGTTTACTGTTTCCTGTTTTAGGGTCAGCTGGCAAGCAGGACTGGGTCACACCAATGAGACAAGGCTTGAAAGAGGAGCTGGGGTCCATTAATGAATTAAGCTAACGTGGGACTGGTGTGCTTAGTCCGTGCAGGGACAGAAACCGCGGCTTCTGGGACTGTCACTAACAGGACAAAAGCAAAACAGAACACATCAATTTATACTCATTGAAGGGAACAAGGGACAGGCGGACCTAATCAATATGACCCACCGCCTCACTCTCCCCCAACACACCCTCCACTCTTTGCACGTAGGAACACTATGGTGTAGAAAATACATGGTAAACCAGTTCCAGTTTAGATTCTAGCCTATAATAAATGTTGCTGCTCCTTTCAAAATGTTCACAAATGCCCTACACTGATTATCCTGTATGGGGTCAAGAGCCTGTCCTGGAAACAGTGGGTACAAGGCAGGGAAAAACCCAGGACAGGGTACTCACCGCTCTGAGGGAGGGGGAAGAATCAGACACAAGGTGACCATGTTAATCACTGCACTATCCCCCAATTAAAAATATACGGTAGAATGTACTGTAACCGCGTCTAACATAAACTTCACTTAAATGTGAAGGAGCTGAGTGTATTTACACTAGTAATTATCTGTACTTTTTACATTTTGTTATAGTGTAATGGAGGCCCAGTAGGGTCTGCCTTCTGATCCAATGTGGGGGATGACACACAGGAATGGGGAATACATCC
This sequence comes from Pollimyrus isidori, assembly GCA_019775955.2. Lineage (NCBI taxonomy): Eukaryota > Metazoa > Chordata > Actinopteri > Osteoglossiformes > Mormyridae > Pollimyrus > Pollimyrus isidori. Next base: position 23,103,149 of record JABFDZ020000001.1, read on the forward strand.
AGTGTAGAGGCCTGTACATTTTCAGCTTCCATTTATGACACGGAACTGAGTCCAGGGGTGTGGACAGCCCACCTCGATCTTTGCACCCATGTCCTCGGTAAGTGCTGAAGTAACAGTGGACCTCAGGGCACAAGCAAAGGGCCACCGTTTAGTTCTAAAGCTCCATAATCTACAAGCACAAACTGGCGACCTCTAGATGATTCATACCAAGTATATGGCAACCAAAAAACAGACATTTTCACAAAATCAAGTTATAGAATCTAACTATTTTCAGGAAAGGATTCTACTTGTTCATTCACAAGCAAAAGATTTCAGTAATAGAGAAAATTGTGACACCTTTTGCGTAATTGCTTAGTGCTATTTAATGTTATTCTCATTTCCTGTTGAGATAAATAAAGTTTATCTTATAGGATTTTATTTTTAAAGAAATCACATCGTCAAAGACAGGAACAATACTACCCAGTATGGGCGTAAATTATGGGGGGGTGGAGTAACCTTGCTACCCAACTACCTTTCTGAAAGCAAACATAAATAATGCTGGTGGGCTTGTTTACAGTGTTTTCTAAGAAGCCATTGAGTATTTTAAAGCATGGACAAGGCCAAATATATTAAAAGAAAAAACTGATGGAATTACCAATCCACCACTCTCCATAGGAGAACAGAGAGAGAGGCAGACTACAAGAATTAATCTCCTTGAGCTGGAGGTGTGATTTCAGAGCTGGTTTCCCACTGCACGGGTGACCAAGCAAATATTCCCTGTCTAAAAGAAGTCAGCTGCTCGATTGCGACTTGCCAATCTGTCGACGGATGTCTCCCGTAATAGAAATGATTTGTGCACTCGATTCATGATTCACGCATGAGTCACAAATTTTAAGGCCCCAGACTAATCTCAAGCACTCACAGACAGGAGAGCTGTGAAGCAAAATGACAGCCTGTGGCAAAGGGGTTACAAGCGTGGAACATAATGCATGGGTGGTCTTTGCACTTTTGAGGGCACCTGCTCTTCAAGGACCATTCCATCTTGTGATGACCAGAGGGGGGACTTGCACTAGTCTCAACCGAAGACTAAGCCCTCCTAGGCAACTACGGTTGAAGCTACCTTTACCTGAACTGATTTTTTAGGCTTTTCTGATATCCGTGCTGAAAAATATGGAAGATCATCAGTTACTTCTTCGACAGAGATATTACTACTTGGTACAGCCAAAAGAGACAGCCTGTGGAGCATCAGTGACAGGAGAAGAAGTTCCATCCTAGCTCGTCCTCTTCACCAGAAAAAAGTGCTGAGATAGCAGCAGCAGCATTATATATGAAAAAAAAAAATCGGCATCGGCATATTGGGACAACTGAGGAAAGAGAGCATCTCACTAGCGCTTCGTAATGCTACCGTTCGGCCTTTGAGTGGGTTTTCTGGTAAGGAAGATGAGATGTATGTGGGTGCTGTAGGGGCTGGGATGGAGCTAGGAGCTCAGAAGTGAGACTCGAGCAGGGATGCATCCTTGCCTGTGAGGATCTGTCTGTGTTTTCTCAAAGGAGCTGGCTTAATGTTCAATGGTTCTGAGCACCTCCCATGCAAGAACTCTGCAAGTGCTGCAGCCAGTAGCGGAAGAGGTTTAGAACAGGCCCTGGAAACAGCCTATGGACTGGGACACAGCAGCACCAGAGTATGCGAAAAGCATTTGACCGCCACATTTAAAGCACTGCACATTCAGCAAATCATGCTACCATAAGATGAGAGGATGAGAAAAATAAATAAAACCTTGCCGATGTAACCTGATGTCTTACAGCGCTCCCATGTCCGTGGATACAAGCAATTTAAAGGAGGTTCCCTAAGGGAATTGTTGTGTCAGGTGGTGTAGCTTATATAGCGCAAATTTTAGGTAAAACACACTGTGGCAAAATAACGGACTAGATCAGCAGCTGACGTGAAAGCATGGATAGCCGCAAGCTGCCTGCAAAAGGTCTCGCATGGACGTGGTACATTAAACAGGACGTTTCCTTCCAAATTAAGGACGATAGAGGCTGAATGAAAGCGGATGGGAATTGCTGTGAATGGAGGAAATTAGCAATCACTTTCATCCAAGGGACCTACGGGGCTGACGTCAAACACCTTGAAAAAAACGTCAGGGTCCCTTCTGGGACTCAAACTGGCAACTGCTTTGTCACGAATACAAAAAACTTTTAAAACTTTATTTGAAAATTTTTGCTGTTGCACAAAACATTGAGCTGTTGGTTAAGTCTGTGTAAATCAGCGCTAATATTCAAATGGCATGTAAATGCATAACCATACTTCCCTGGTTCCAGGTTATACTAAACCTTTTTATGGAACTATTAACAACAGATTGTTCAAGGCTGGCAATTGATTATTTCCATATTTATTTTATGATTTTGATATTTTGTCCATTATGTGCAATCAAATAAAATGTATTCAGGTTACATAAATCAAAATTGGTATTTGAGTCAATAAAGAAATAAAAAATAAAATAAAAAACAACAGTAACTTATCTTCTCCTTAAAAGTTTCTCATGATGCTTGATTTATTTGTTGTAAGTGCCTCGCATGAGTAGTTAGCATGTTGCTCTGGCAGCTTGTCATGTAGCTATCTGACAATGACAGAGAGAGATGAGCCGCTACTGCTCAGATTTAGCTAGCATCTGCGCAGCTACACGTCAGCCTTAGCTAGCACCTGCGCATCTGTCAGCTACATGTCAGCTTTTAGCCAACCAGCAGCGGCGACACCAACTGGTATGTGACGGTCGTGTTGTGACTATATGCATGTGTTACAGAAAAGGAAAGACGTTAAGGAGTGATTCACTGTCCTCAAATGCCATTTGCTCTACATGCAAGATCAACTGCCAATTGTCGCCGGTTGTAGAATTTTGCCTAACATGCAAATTCTTGAGATGCAACAGCATTTACTGACATGTAACAGGAATTGAAACATCCTGCAGTCTTAAGCCTATAATTAGATCATTACCTATGAAGCCAGAGAGAAGCAGCTGACCTGTGTTATCGTGCAGTACCTCAGCAGGAACAACAGGGGGCAAATATGCCAGTCAGAACAGGGTTGTTAACAGGAAGCTCCAAGAAAAACACAAGGAGTCCTTATAAATACAGTCAGGCACTACATATGACAATAATACTTAATAAACATGGGAAATCCAAAAACCAGCTCAGCTCTAGAGCACAGCTAACCTACACAATAAAGGGTACCATGAGGACCACAATAAAGGAGATATTTAAAATATAAATAACCTCTGCTGTCCCCATAAGCCATGCTATCAGAATTATTATCAGTTTCGTTAATGACCGCTTCGACCTGCCCCCTCCCCCCACCCCTTTGTATATAGCAACGTTTTAAGGGTCCCTGTAAAAAGGAAAGGCTTCAGCCTAGCCCCCAGGACTGATGGCCAGCCATTCTCTGGCTGGTGATGGGCAGATCAAGCGGGCTGAGATATACAGCAGGCGGCCTTTGAAGGCAGCCGTCTGGGCCTCAGTCACAATGGCCCGGCCGGGCAATGACGTTCATCCCCTTTTTGAAGGTCCCATTCGCTGCTGAATGGCCAGGACCCTGCTTAATGTTATCTCAATTAGGCACGAGTAGCAGGCGGCAAGAGACTCGCCCAGAATGCAGCCCTAAGTCAGGGGCCGAAGTGGACGGAGATGAGAGTCTGTGACGGACACTCACACACGCAGTCTGGGTAAGCCCATTCTCTGACCGCAATGGATTCAGCACAAAAAACATTTTGTCTGATGAAGACGTGGCGCAGTCTCGCTGGTCTTTCCTGCGGTGTCGTGCACTCATAGATGTGTCTCACTCCATTGCCCAATCACCAAGAGGTCAGGTAATTGCTTTACTCTATTCTTTTCCCTCCAAATTCACTAGTTTACCAAGTTAAAAAAATTGTCTCTCTTATGACATGCCTTTTTCCAGAATTGCCCCCATAGGATCGATAACGTTCATCTCATCTTAACTTTTTCTTATTATTATAATTTATCATTGAACACTGGAATATTTTCCCTCTGGGAAAAATGCACTATGGATATACGACAGTTGTAATTAAATGATAGATTCCAAAGTGAAATATGTTTCAGAGAGGGAATAAATGGAGAAGGAGATGCTATGGGCATCATCATCATCGTCATCATCAACATCAGACACCAACACCGTCTTGGGAATAGAAGTTTTCTGAAATATTTATACCTTTAGGTGTAGAAAACTCATAAATCCTTGGCAAAAATGACTTTATGACAATGGCCCAGAGGTGCAACAAAACAGCCATGTAGATGTCAGTAGCCAGATGGTGTAGAGAAAGGAAAATATAGACCATGCGTAGAGAAGGTTCTGCTGACTGTGCACCTCTGTTATCTGTTAAAGTACTGCCACCAGGTCCTGTGTTTCTGGGAGCCAAACCTTATTTTTAGCCAGCTTTTAAACAGGGGAGCATCCCGACATCCAAGGACTGCCACAGATGTATTGATCTTGACAAAAAAAAGCCTTTTACGGTGATGAGACTTTTATGATCTCCAATGACAAAATGGCATCAATTTACATGGTGTCCACTTTTCTCCGCCTCCCCCTTCTAGCAGGAAATTCTGCAGGAAATCTAATGTGGCACCTTCTTCACAAAGCGCAGCATGCCTTCAGCGCGTGGCCTGTCGTTTTCCTGACATTCCGGTACTCGTTTGTGGGGAACTCCTTAAAATGTGCTCTGGATATTGGTGATTGTGTCATATGAGGCTGATGGTTAATCCCATTTTTCGGCTTCTGCATTTTATTCACTTCCCAAGTTCTGATTTTCTCTTTCTTTGGGTTAATCTCATTAAAATCTATGCATTGTCTTTCCTTTCCTTTCACCTGTTTCCTTTCTCTGTAATAGCATAATAGCGCTCTTCATTTTCCTGTTTTATCTACAGGTATTAACCTCATAATACAGGAGCCTCGTGGCTGCAGAAAAACACAGCACTGGTTTATCTGTGCACCGTGGTGGCATCACAACCTGATGTGAACTATCTGATGTCTTATTGACGTTTATAATGAAAGCACACGTGGGATCCCATATTATCTATACAATCTAAACAATCACTTGGAACAAATTATTGAATAAGTATTCCTTAAAGGATCTCATAAATGTTTAATTAAACAGAGATTCAAGACTATGGAAAATATTTTCATTGCATGTTCTTTTAGGAACATTTTATATAGAATAATAACAGCACCAGGATTATTTTAAGGGCATAGATTTTTTTTTGTTGTCTCTAAGGCTCCATAATAAATTTCTGCTTGTATTCTATAACTTTTTTCTACAAAGTTGTCAGAACCACGGACACACGTGGTATATAAGCAATGGAAGCTGCATTATTATGTCAAGAGACTGAAAACTGCTGTGACATTTGGCCAGACATAAAATAACCGATCTTTGGCTTTTAAAGATCCGTTTTTGAAAGGCTTGCTACATTTTAGTCAAAACAGTTTGACTAACCTTCCTTTAAACCAAAGTCATTCCTATGTTCAGCATATTATTGCTAAATAAAATGTCATTCTGCATCATATTTACAGTATCACTTTGATAACACTCCAATGCAACTGGCAAAAATACTTGCTAGGCACAAAATAATTAAGGAAATTTTATAATTGTTGATTTATTGATTAATTAATTGATTGATTGATTGATTAACTGGAAACGTAATTCATAACTAGCAATACACATCACACACAGCACACATTTTGCAAGCAGACAACCCTTGTATTCTAGATAATATATTAATATTTTATTATATTATATTAATTATATTATGATATTTACCTTAATGGGACTTGTGTGTTTCTGCTGAAGCATTATGGTGAGGGTAACTGTAATGCATGGGCTTACTTGGGGGGGGGGGCTTACCTCCCACCAAAAAGGGGCCTTCTTGTCAGCGTCTTTTACCTTTGGAGGACCTCTGAAAAAATGACAATGTCCCAGGAGCCTCTCATTATGTTAATGTGCCTCTAGCTGTGGTGTGGTGTGCACGTATTTTAGATGGTATGTGGATTGAAATATGAGTGACAGGAGAGATGGGCAACCAACAATCAGAAGCATGGGTCATTTCACCAATGTCCTGACAAGGAAACGCAGGAAAGGATGAAGCTCTTATGCATCTGCTACTGCAACCAAGCTAATGACAAGACTGTTCCCTCCGTATGAATCATAGCCCCTCTTATGCCCCCCCTCGTTAAAAATCGAGGAATCGCCCCTGAGAACGTGACCTCGAGTGGGACGTAGAGCCGAATGTGTGGGACAGACTGACTTTAGTAAGCTGTGAGCTGTAGACGTGGAAGCAAGATGGCAGCTAAAGCAGCAGAGTACAGCAGGACACTGGGAAGGCCCTAATTACCAGCAGTCACTGTAAGGAATGAACACCTCCCGTGATTAAGCTGGCCACTTCAGCGGGGCAGGTGAGAGCGGAGGCTGGGCTGGTGGAGAGACGATCAGAAGATACAGATCGAAGCCTAATTTGCTAGGAGGTGGTGGAAGTTATTAATTAAGACCAATCAGGAACATCCATGAAATCCTGAACAGGATTCTAAACTGATTTCGCATTCGAACGAAATGAACAGCTGCATTCAGGTTCAGTTTTTATCTTTTCATAAAAAAATATTATTAATAAGACGGTCTGGGACACTAGCATACAAAGTTTACCAGAAACAAATTCTCTTAGCTTAAGTAGCTTACCTATCTGTGCATCATTTATGTATATATACTTTAAATTTAAATGTATTTTATCAAGGTTTACATGGGTAATGCATTTGTTGCATTTATTGTAATCTTATTCTATTTGCCTATATGCTAATATGCACTCAATATAACATAATTATGTGCAATAGTATATGCTGAATATTTGATGTACAAATGCAAAGTAAATGCTGTCTAAAAAGCATTCTTAACCATAAACATGGAAACTATTATTAATTATTGAATTTAAAAATGAATTCAAGGACTTATCAGGGAAATTTATACTAGACAGTTCAGATCACGAGGCCAGTGTTTGACTCAGTGGGTTAGATTCAAGATTCTTTATTTGTCACATGCATAGTTATACAGGTACAACATGCAGTGAAATGTATGTTTGAATTTGTGCAAATAACAAAGAAACTAGGGAATAAATTGTAAAATAGACTGTAAATAAATTATGGGGCAGGGGTCATCAACTATATTTGTCAGAGGGCCAGAGTTTTACCAGACAGTCTCCTTGGGGGCCGGACCCCCAAGAAGAAAATCAAATAAAAATCTAATTTTGGCTTAACATTATGTTTAATGTTTATACTTTTTCCATTTCATTACAAAACTGAAGGCATTTGATTCAGGCTCCCATCACCTATACCACAGTCAACCACTAGGAGTGATGGATATTTTGCCTCAACAATTTTGGAATCCAGTCGCGGGCTCAGCAGGCCGCCAGTTGATGATCAGTATTATAGAGAGTGCAAAACAGAAAAGTAACCTATGAATTTACAAGAGAGTATATACAATTTACAGGATCCAATGAAATACTGTGCAAGAAATGCTTATAGCCAATTTAAAGTGCAGTGTGCAGTGTCAGCACAGCAGTATAAGGTTGAACTGATAACCATAACACAATGACACTATGACCATAACACTATGGGTTAGAACACTGTGCTTGTGATTGGAAGGTTGCTGATTCAAATCCCAGGGTCGAAAGAGTAACCCCCAATTGTTCCAGAGACTGTTTGGCCCTGCTTTCTTAAAAAAGTGTCTGCTAAGTAAATAAACAAAAGCAAAATTTCAGGGTGAACGCCCATCACAGGCAGGCACTCTTAAGAGAAGGCGAGTCTAAACCACATCAGCCTTGCTCTCATTGGATACCTGGGCTTCCCCAAACCCCACGTATCTGATAATACCACCACATCACATACACACAATCCTCCATTGACCTCACAGGCTCAGTCGTCAACACAGGCACTCAGACTGAAAACAGAGCCGCCCCATTTGACAGCAAAGGCCGAACAATGCTCTATGCTCATAGACAAAGGCTACCTGTCAACAAACATGATTTTTTAACCATCTGTTACCAATGTCTGCATCTGGTTTCTTTGTAGTCCATACTTAAGGCAGAAATACCCCTCAGCTATTTCTTATAAATACTACTACTACTACTACTACTACTAATAATAATAATAATAAGTATAATAATAATAATAATAAGACATTTAATTTATAGGTGCCTTTCAGGACACCTCATAAATAATAAAAACAACAACAAACAGAATGACACCAATAAAATCAGACATGGCAAATCAATACTCATTTTAATCACAAATCATAAGCTTTCAGGCAGATGGACTCAAAGTGAATATGGCAGCCTAAAAAAAAAGAGTTTTTTTGTGTTAAATTGTATTGCATTGAGAACATGGTGAATGTGACCCCAGCGACCCTATCGTGTTTCAATAAACGCTTCAATTAATAGCGCCCCTGCCGCTAGGGGCGAGCCGTGCCGTAGCGGTTAGCACTAGCGCCTACCGGGAAGCTGGGACTCTGAGGAATGCGGTCATCGTGGCGAGGCAGACTGCTGTGTCCCATCCTCATGCCACATCCCCCCACCTCCCCGTGACCCTGACACACACATGCAGAAGAGTGGCGTTTCCACACAAACATCCACACACCTGTCGTGCAGGGAGTGTGAGGAATGACACAGTGATTTAAAAAAAAAAGCTGGTAAACTAACTAAACGTGGCACTGAAAGTGAATGAACAATCTGCACTGTTCTTTAATGGTTTTGTTTGCACGACGTTGTCACTGCTGTCATGGGACTTATTCATAGGTCTTATCTGTTTTTCACCCACATGTACTAACCAGTTGTCTAGTCATGTGACAAATAAAGTGATTAGATTTCATACTTAGCTAAAGTAAAATGGAAAAACAGACACTGGGAAAATGGAAATATCAGCGCTGGAATCCCAGTTCATTGTTTTGATGCAGAGAATGTTTTTGACCTTTGAATTTTCCAGTTATTTACAACGCTGTGGTCGGATACTGCGTAGTAAAGGCAGAGTAGTATTGAGGTTTCCATACATCTTCACAGGAGTTGTACTTGTGGAGGGTGTCTTAGTAGGCAGCCCTATAGCCCCCAAAGCGCCGCAGCTGAGGGGCGGTTGCATGTTCTGCCTGTGTTTGCATGGGTTTCCTCCCACTGCCCCATGCACTGCAAGATGGGCTCCACGCGCTTGGCGGCCCCATATGGGTTAGATCGTTACGGAAGACGAATGTGTTCATTCTCTGCATCACAGGAAGTCGTGTCATAGAAACCATCCACCCAGTGCTGTACTGCATTCCACATCCAGTAGCAGTGAGCCTAGAGTCACAGAGCCACATTCAGTGGCAGTGAGCCCATGCAGGGGGCACCCTGGACGGGGTGACAGTCCACTGTGAGGGACAAACCCACTCAGGGGTCCTTACAGAAACAAATACACCAAACTTTACAAGCATGGAGACGGGGCAGGATTCAAAGCCTGGAAGGACACAGCCACACAGCTCCAACTGAATCACTTTTTTACTCGCACACTTGCAATGTATTCAGCAAAAAAAAACAGGACATGGCCTTGTAAGCAAAAAACATGGAGGAGGGAGTAGAACATATCACCGTATGTACTGGACAACACCTGCCGTACCAGAAGGCCCTACTGACAGCATGGCGCTAGACCCAAACACGATTATGTCAAATGCTGGTATTCTTAAAAAAACAAACAAATAAATAAATAAGTGAAAAACAAGCCGCGTTTTTGCATTTCACTGGGGTCAGAGTAAGTGTGCAGAACAATAACAAGATCGGACGTTTTATCCCGAGGACTTGACCACGTACTGTGAAGTACAGACCAACTGTCACTGGTGTGGGGTGCAAGAGCGGCAGCGTGCTTGGAATCCCGGAAGGCTGCGTGCTTTTACTTATGAACCAGTAACTCAAGAGCCTGTCGAGTGCTTGGATTTATTTCCTGATGCAACATTCTAAACTGATTCGCATTAGCACAACATCAAGCGGTCATTCCAGCGAGGCAACATCCAAGCTCCAGTTAATATTTACTTCTATTGCTAAATATGTGAGAACACTTGACGGTGTAAATGGCGATGAGTGGCTCCCAATTTGTACTCTTTATAGCTATTTTGATCAAAGCAGTAATCCAATCCTTGTACCGGGGATTAAGGGTCCACGGCAATTGACCCCAGGGCCACTGTTTCTTTCCTTGAGCTGCAATTGAAGGTTCTCAATTCTTGTTAATTAAAATGTAACTTGCAGACTACCTCTGAAGTGATTTTTCCAAGTGGAAAGGACATAATTCATATTTCTCACTATTAAAAGGGAAAGTGGCCTCTTGTTGTGCAACTACCAATCAATAGGTAATATATCTCTTTTGGTTTTCCTGCAGTGGCCTACATTCTCCAAGCCAACAATGCTCTCTAGTGCAGTAACAGCTGTCCATGTGGGGAGGGAGGCGGTGAGGGGGGTGGGGGGTCCACCCTGACATCCCCTAAATACATGGCTACATTATGCTATTTCTGTGCACAATGTGTGTGCGTGAGAAGTGAGCGGAAGGGACCGTGTGACCACGGTTTGTGGCAGCTGGCTTCTGACTGGATGCGCTGAAACCTAGAAGGCACGTATTCCAGAAGGCCATCCAATTGGCCGAACAGGTTCCGGAACTTGGGATCAGAGGTCGCGCCACTTTGGAGCGCTGGGTCATTAACAGCTTGGCAAGACATAATGAATCAACGGGAAATAGGAAAAGGGCAAGGGTACGAAGGCACATACTTCCCAGGGGCCCTGCACCCCTGAACATGAATACGCATACCCAATGCAAAACAGAATCTGTTTTTCATAACTGTAGATTCACACTGCATTATATGAACTGGCCAGATCAATATAGTGCAAGAGTCTTTTGAAGTTCAACTTGGCTGGAGGGGCAGCCTCTCATCTTCAAGGAACATCTGAGAGCCCTCCTGGGAGAGCTCCTACCATACTACAGAGACCACTGAGCGGTCAATTTGGGAAGCCATACACGGATGCATGTGATGACTGTCTTCCTGTTACAAAAAAAACTCACAGACACCTTTGCCAAAACCTCCAACCATGGGAAAAATTAGAAGGATTGGCATGCTTGCCAGGGGAGGGGGGGGGGTGGTGTTGGGGAGGTAACTTCCATGTAGCTGTAGAGATAATAGTTGAGGATGTTGACAGCAACACAGGCAGTGTTTCATGAAATCTGAGAGTGCATCGCGTTGACGTTGGCGAGGCACCCTTTGGAGCTTCTGACAGCCCAGTTAAGCGTCTGTCGCATGAAACTTCTGATGCGATCGCATGCATGACACGCCTACAGGAAGAGATTTGCATTCATTACCAAAACTATAGCCTGTCAAAACATGGAAAGGTTGCTTTGGTTTAGAGTTTTCTCAGGGTAAGACTAAACACTGCTCTCCGCACTCACGCTTCTGCTCCATGGGAAAATTACCGTCGATTACATGCATTTCCACTCAGTGTTGCTTTTGAAAATTTCGGAACAAAGTATAAACAGGAATTTGGTATTTAAGCAGCTACGTGTCACAACATTCTCATTGCTCTGAAACTGCTTAGGTTTGGATTAGCAAAGACAATAGAGTTACAGATGCTCTCTATGCTTATTGCTGTAAGAATCTCCTGACCCACAATGGAAACAATCATGTTGTTTCTCCCTGACTTCAATCTGTTCTTAGCCCACATTCTGTGCTTCCGGGCGGCCGAGTCTGCAGCAGATTATGGCCGTTCTTTAGCTCTGCAGAAACGATAGGTGAAAATCAAGAGATCTGGTTTTTGACTTTGGTCTCACGGGTTTGGTAATGACATGCGGCAAAGCAACTCGGTCCAATCAATGTGCATGAGCTTCAACCAACTCATGAGCCAGACAATATCACACATGAGCAAGATGAAATTGGGCTAACTGATAAAAGGAGGCTTTATAACTCACTGGTGATGTTCTATTTGATGAAAAAAACATACCATCATTACTATTGCAAGATGTGCTGCTTTTACTGCAAGCATGAAGTAATGTACATATACGTCTGAAATACTCCTGTCATCCTAATGGCACTTAACAAGATCTGAGGTACTGATTTGAGCCAAAAAGTTCCAAAGCAGCAGACTAAAATAACTTTGTGATCATGTCATAATGAAGGGAATGAATGCAGATAATCTCGTTGGCATAGCTAGGTCATTCTGTATATGGGTCAAACTATCAGTCGCACTAGGCCACATCACTCACCTAATATGTTCAGCTTCACAGGGAATTCCCGACCAGTGATACACACTTAGCAAAGTTAGCATATTATTACGCCTGCTTCATTTAACGAGATGAGTTACACACCAGCCAGACAATGGAGCATGTTGAAAAAGGACTAATTTGCCATGCATATCATGAGAAATCATGGGAGTTACTTTATATGTAGCAACTACGCATGAAACAACCAGCAAAGCATAGCAACAAAGTGCAAAGACTGAAAGACTGAAGAGCTGTATCGGTATGAACTTATAAAGAGGACGGGCTGTCATGTGGTCAATAAAGTCCCTAACAGCATTGCAGCAAAAGGTTAAGAAAGTCTGAAAGACTGAAGAGTTGAATCCGTTAGGGATTAAAAATTAAGTGAGGCCTCTTATAATCAAATCAACCACCAGGAGCATTAGGATAATAAAGACTGACAGGCTGGAGAGATGTATCTTACAGGGCTTACAAACGAGCTGTAGCTGATAAGTTCTCCAGTGTCGACCTGATAAAACTGAAGCCTTTGATTCATTTAAAGTGAAACTCACCACAAGGTTCCCGATCACCATGACCAGCATGAAGACGAGGAGACAGAGGGGCTGGCCAGCCACCTCCATGCAGTCCCACATGGTCTCGATCCACTCGCCGCACAGCACACGGAAGACGATGAGGAAGGAGTGGAAGAAGTCCTTCATGTGCCACCTCGGCAGCGTGCAGTCGCTGGAGATCTTGCAGACGCAGTCCTGGTAGTTCTTCCCAAACAGCTGCATCCCCACCACAGCGAAGATGAAGACGATGATGGCCAGCACCAGGGTCAGGTTCCCCAGGGCGCCCACCGAGTTGCCGATGATCTTGATCAGGGCGTTGAGCGTGGGCCAAGACTTCGCCAACTTGAAGACCCTCAACTACAGAAACAGAAAAGATAAACATTTACTTCTGATAAAATGCTAAGTGCCATTGTCATATTTGCACGCCTCTCTTTAGCCAGAAATGTTGAGGTCGGACCACAGTACATGTCTTAAACATTAGCTTATTTTTAAAATCATATTATTCTCACAAGGTCTTTTGTAATTCAGTAAATCTCCAGCTTTTAATGCCAAGACTGGTTTCAACCATATCAATACTGTGAATTAAAAATATACTTTAATTACCCCCCTAAAAGGAGATGAGCAGTTTAGCCAAACAGGTATTAATGGGTTTTCTCAGAAATTAAGAGATTCTATTGATTTTTATTGTGTGTTTTAGCTATTTAAAGGACAATAATTACGCTGCAGTCCAAACATTCCTCATCCAAGGCTGAGCATCTAATTACAGTAAAATAACATGCTTGCATTGTTTGCTTGGCAGATGCTTTCCTCCAAAGCACTGTGCGGGATTGTGCGAATAAAAAGGGCACTAGCTAAATACCAAGCGCTTGTATAATCCAGAGATGCAACAAATCAATGCGAAGTGGATATCATATATGCAAGATTCTACATATATTTTTAGCAGATGCTTTTATCCAAAGTGATGTATATCTCGACCTCGATACCAATGGCGGTTAACAGTCTTGCTAGAGGGCCTGACAGGGAAGTAATTCAGCCAGTTTGGGGGTTACAGACATTGCTTCCTTACCCTCCGGGTTACACACCACCTTGTAAAGCAACTTAAGATGCAACACTATAAAATAAAATAATATATGAAATATTTCTATATATAAGTAGACAGGTGGTACAGTGACTAGCACTGTTGCCTCACACCTCTGGGGCCAGGGTTCAAATCTCTGCCCAAGTTCCATGTTGTGTGGGGTTCGTATGTTCTCCCCATGTTATCATGGGGTTTCAACTGTGTTCCCCCCACAGTCCAAAAATATCCTGAGGTTAATTTTAGTTGTCAAATTGCGAGTGTGCCCTGTGATGGGTTGGCACCCCATCCTCAGTTGTTCCATGTCTTGTGCCCATAGGCTCCCGACCCTCAGAACCCTAAATAGGACAAGTGGTTTCAGAGAATGAATTAGATAGGATATTTCTACTCTGTGTATGTGGTATACAGTGTGTATATCAGATCTTTTTTGTGCATATAGTCCTGGGTTTTGCCCATCTGAAGGGCCATTGTCAGTGCCAGTCGATCAATTAGGTAACATCGACTGCTGCCTAGGCCCAACTTAATAAGCCGATTTCACTGCCTTTTGGATGGGAGGTGCTCGCCTCAAGTCACATGGACTCCATTCTGGGTGTTGTGAAAAGTCATCTCCAATTGGAGGGCGCTTACCAGTCTGAAGGAGCGGAGCACAGAGAGTCCCTCCACGTTGGAGAGTCCCAACTCCATTAGGCTGAGGGTGACAATGAAGCTGTCGAAGATGTTCCAGCCCTGCTGGAAGTAGTAGTAAAGGTCCAGGGCGATAATTTTGAAGACCATCTCAGCCGTGAAGATCCCTGTGAACACCTAGTCGACATGAAAGAAATTCATTTTATACAGAATGTACACCCTTGGACACTAATGTGGACCACTCCACTAAAAGATATCTGAAGTGGAATGCCATTGCTTAGACAGCCCTGGACAAACTGAATGTGCCAGTTGGAGTTTAAGTAGAAAGAAGGTAATGGAATCCAAAAGCAGAGTCAGGAATGCTGGGAATTTACTGGTACACTTCAGTGATACTTAAATCACAATAAAAGTGAAGCATTTTCTCTGTGTACCCTTGTGCAAATTAATTGAAACATGCTGTCACATCTATATGCAGACAAAGTGGCCACAGTTAAGATGGACATCACAGTCATATTAATTCGTACTCATTGCCCTGGGTCCAGATTTAGGTCCTGGTGGATCGATAAAACTTCTATAGGGATAATCCAGGTAGGGGCGCCAATGCATTGCAGGGCACATGCACCATTCATGCCTATGGGCAATCTGCAACTCCAGTTAAACTAAGAATGTCTTTGGACTGTGGGGGTAACCGGAGAATCCAGCAGAGACCACGGGGAGAAGCCTGAACCCCAGAGTGTTCACCTGAAACATATGGCAGAAGCACGGTTATACCACCGACTCTAAGGCCACCAGAGCAGGCCTGAAAATCTGTGGGCTCAGTGCCTCCTCTGTCCATTCACTCAGCCATACCACCCTGCTCTATCCCCATCCGAGCAGGCCTGCCAGTCTGTGGGTTCAGGGCCTCCTCTGTCCATCCACTCA
>JABFDZ020000001.1:23147518-23158703 GCA_019775955.2 Pollimyrus isidori
AATTTTTAGGGGGGCTGAGTACAAATGTTAGGGGGGCTAAAGCCCCCCTAAAAATGGCCTAGCGACGCCCATGGTTTAACTATATTCTTAATCAAGTGCCTATATTATCAAGAAAGTTTAGAGATTGTTTTGCACCACCTATACTCAGGAGTGCAATAGGGGCATGGATACCCCAGCACATTACAGGGCCCATGGAATATGTATATTTATAAAATTATATAATGGGGGGGTGGGGGCAAGGTGACATTTTGTCTGGGTGCCCAGAATTTCTAACTACACCCCTGCCGATATGTCATATTTCCATTGTTTTCTCTGGATTTTATTTACATTTCTCTGCTTGAAGGTAGCAGAGGAGCATCAGAAGCAATGTGATCGGATTCGTAAAGTACACACTACAGAGGAGCCTGAAGACCCATCACGGAAACACAATGTTCTAGAAAAATGTTACCAAGCGTCAACAAGGGCGCAATGCCACCTAATAATAGCGATAATAATAACAAATGTCTATGACATCACATGGCCGCCGGACTCCATGTCCGCCCCGCTCCTCACAGGCAGACAGAACTCTCCGTTTATCGCGCCTCATTTTCGGCGAGGTTTTCTGCTTCACTCTGTCCCACTCCAGCCTCTAAGTGCTGCTGGGCGACAGGCCTGAGAGGGTCAGCCAGTGCCTTGGCACCCTACCTCCTCCACCCGGCCCACCACCGGCATTCCCCATCCAGCATGGCCTTAAATGTTCGTCCCTGTGCCCAGCCCCCATATCTGTCCCCCCCCACCCTACCAAACCCCACCCTGAGCGAGTCTCAAAGCCACACTTCAGTGTCATTTCAAAGATTGCACAATCTTCCGTCTGACAGAGTGGGCCTGATTAGGTGTTACAATTTGGAAAGGAGACGGATGAGTGTTCTACGTCACTACAAAGGTCACGTTGTTTTTTTTAAGTCCTTCGCAAAATAAAAAAAAATCTTTTTTGGATGTGGGGAAAATCAAATCAAAACATGAGGTTTGAGGATGAGTATGGCAGGTTAGAGAAAAAAAGAAAATGCACATTATAAAATGACATCATTTCAATCCACAGGGCACTATGGTCACATGCAGTGTTTGGGTCAGCAGGTTAGAACAATGTACTAATAAACGAAAGGTCACCGGTTCAAATCCCAGGGTTGGCGAAGTGACATCACCCAAGTGCTTTTGGAGTAAGGCCCTTGACCCGAAATGCTCCATAGATTGTCTGACCCCGCTTTTTTAACAGCAGAGCAAATTTTGTCATCAACACCTTTTTATCATCACCATACGGAATTATTGAGTAAATGGCGCAATGTCAGGCTGATCTGTGTGGAACCCGCATACATCAGGACAGCCGCACCACGCGGGGCCCGCACACGCACCTTCGTCGTTGAAGAAGTCCTTAAGGGAGGGCCAGGTCCTGTTGTCACAGACGAAGCTGCTGTTGCCGACCGGCGTGTTGTTGAAGCAGCGCTCGGGGCTACGGATGCACTTCTGCCTCAGGTTGCCCATGAAGAGCTGCAGGCCGATGAGGGCGAAGACGCTCAGGCAGAAGACGGTGAGGATCATTACGTCGGCCAGCTTCTTTACTGACTGGATCAGGGCCCCAACAATCGTCTTCAGACCTGCCGGGGACAGCACACTGTTCTGTTTGCACCATTTGGGGACCCATAATTTAGTGTGGATAAAACGTTAAGTGTAGAAACCATGTTTCATACAGTATTATATATGGGCTGCGTGCGATGTAGTTGGCACGACTGTGCAGTGGATCGTCTGCGGCGGGGTTCCATGTGAGGAGTTTACGTGCTCTCTCCCCTTGAATTTACATGTTCTCTTCTACTGAATTTCATGTTCTCTTCTACTGAATTTCATGTTCTCTTCTACTGAATTTCATGTTCTCTTCTACTGAATTGACATGTTCTCTCCCTGACTGAAACCTTACGGCCAGTTCCAGTCAATAACAACAGCAGATGTGAGGAATGTTAATTTTTTTGCTTGTTGGCTGCGCTATGAAACGGCCACCTCACCTGGAATGACAGAAATAGTTTTCAGGGCTCGCAATACCCTGAACGTCCTCAAGGCTGAGACGTTGCCCAGGTCCACAAACTCTGTTACATAGCTGCAGGAAGACAAGGTCAGAGAGGCGATGACATTAACACCTTGTGGCGATAGACCAAAATGCAACCATTCTTCTCCTAAACCAGGGGGTGCCCAACTCCAGTCCTGGGGGGCCGGAGCCCTGTGTACTTCAGTTCTTCCCCTGTTCCACCATAAGTGATTCAGCTCAAGAGCTGCATGGTAATTAACACAAGTGGAATCAGGTGTGTTAAATGAGGGGAAACCCAAAAATGTGTAGGGCTCTGGCCCTCCAGGACTGGAGTTGGACACCCATGTCCTACACCATGAAACCTGATAACTGCGTCACTACATTCCAGGGACCTAATTATAAAACAATCAATATAAAACAATATAAAATCACATTATAAAACACTAAAAAAACAATGCATGGTGAATCCAACCAGTCCTAAACCCTCAGTACCATTGTTCCTTTCATAAATCCTTCGCAGATTTGCTCGGTGAGTCCCAATTCTAGACAGTCAGGTCTCGCCTATAATCTCACACAAGTGAGACATTACTCTGACTCACTGGACACCAATACCAGTGATTCTATTTGTGAACAGTAATTTAATGACTCATTAATGTGAATACTGGAATGCAAAGCTTGCATTTACATTACATGCAAACGTTCACATTTTTCACGCAGAACACCAGGATGTTTCACAGGAATAGTTTGGGTAAAACTTTTACTCTATAGTTTGATAAGAGCCCTGCTTTGACTCCATACCTTTAACCATTACGCCCCCTGCTGCCCTGCACATAAACATAAGATTTTCTTACCATTTCTTTCAATTTCTGGAGGCATTAAAAATAATTCCAGGTCAGTCTGGAAGACACCTGCTTAGCTCGCTAGTCATGCTTTTCTGCTGACATTAGGAGATTGATTCTTTTCTTCAGGTATCACAGCACTTGTAAAATATCTTGAAAACGACAACCCACAGGGAAGACGACATGCAAGACAGACTGCCTTAAAAAATTCAGGAAAACAGAGCGTGCAATGCTTAAGGCATTTAAAGAAAAAACACAGGTGGAAAATTATTGTTCTTTGTAAAATAATATGAGAGTAACCAATACGTGCCTTTCGCTGATAGTACTTTTTTGTTTCCACTGATGGACTTTAAATGTCATTTACTTTAAAGAGATATCAGCATCTTTATCCTTCTTTCAGAGATTCAAAGTACGTTCGACAAATGTACAGGAAACATTGTATTTACAGGCAGCCTATGGAAGCCTAATAACGCAACGTCATGCACTCTACTGGATTTAATGCTGGGGTTAGCAACTGTAAGGTCACTAGTGTCAACTCCAATTCTAAGTCCTAGTATTCCCAAAAATAAATCAATTAAAAGCATTAACACCTAAGTCTCGCTTTTACCTTTCAAAAAGCAAAAAAAAAAAAAAAAAACAGGAAACAGATGTAAATTTTAAAAAAATCAGTCAATTTACGGGAAATGTTTGTAAGTACGTATTTTTTGTGGACTGAGTTAGTTTTAGAACTTTAATTATAGCTTGCTTGTTAGATTACATGAGGACTGAATTTTAGGTCACTGGCAGTCTTACCTCAAAAACAAGAAGAAATTAACTTAGCTAGTTTTGGAAATTCACTATTTGTCATTCAAAAATCACAAATGTAAAGTAGCATAATCACCTTATATAGCTTGGGGGGCCGTGGAATTCTAATGTAAGGAGAGGCTGCACATTTTGTGCTGAGAGGTAACTGTGCTGAAGGGGGGTTAGGTGTCTTGGGGGCTGGGCCTGACAGAAAGGTTAGGCTGGAATACTTACGCCATGACGATTACACTGAAATCCAGCCAGTTCCAGGGATCCCGGAGGAAGGTGAAGGGTCCAATGCAGAATCCTCTGGCCAGAATTTTGATCAGCGATTCGAAAGTGTAAATGCCAGTGAAAGTGTACCTGATCAAATGGGGTGGAGGGAGCGTGAGACAGATTGACAGCATCGGTAGCCAATGGCACAGTCTTGTGGGAGGAGGGCCCACCCTCTGCACTCAGAGGAACAGGAGAACAACAAGAACATCAGAACAGAGGTAAAGTGTGTTCAATGGGGGAGCGAGCTTGCCGTTTTATTCCAGCATGAGTTGGCAGCCATCACCACAACAACGGGCATCAGCCCAGCAAGTCGGCTAAAACCGAAATGGTGCCAAGTCGATGTAAATTGGAACGAAGTACAAGGCTGCACTGAACACTCTCTGCCCACGCTGAACACTCTCTGCCCACACTGAACACTCTCTGCCCACGCTGAACACTCTCTGCCCACACTGAACACTCTCTGTCCACACTGAACACCCTCTGCCCACACTGAACACTCCCTGTCTGCACTGAACCAGCAAATTTCTCAGGGACCAGCCGGCTGTGACGATTTCTCCGGAACGTCGAAATCATCTCGAAAAGAATCTCAGTGTATGCTGAGGCAGGTTTAATACGATCAATTTCACTCAAACCAAAGTAAACAAGACACACCTACTCCGAAACATCCTTCTTAGTACTGTGACTTCACCAGTCACTGTCATTTTTAATTCATTTGTAATGGTGGGGGGGGGATACTCACTCGACATATTTGGCCCATTGTGCAGGTTCCGACATGGCCATGAAGCAACAGTTGGTCAAAATAGTGCACATGATAAACAAACTGAATAAAGTGGGGGAAGAGGGTTAAGGAAATGGACATTTTAGGGTAAACAGCAGGCAGCATGATATCCTGGTCATATCAAGGCCAGACAACACGTATATATTTGTTATATAAATATGTTATTTATGTTTTATTTAAACAGGATAAATAGATGATGGATAGATAAATATATAATATAAATATATATATATATATATATATACAAAATTATACATGTATATATATACTGTATGCATACTGCACATAGTATATTATACATAGTACATTATATTTATATATATTTATTACAGTCATCCATCGACTTATGTCCTATCGAGTAACATCCAATCATACTTACGTCATATAACAGTCTTAAAAAAAATATAGAGACATAAAAAACAGCCATACCGAATGTTAGCGCACATATTTTACCACGTGTGTCGAATGCAGCAAGGACCAAAACAATCCACTTGTGCTGCCGCTAAAAACGTCAAAGGTGTGTGACATTGTATCTTGTGTTATACAGTATATTTGACCTTTGCCCTACAATGATTGAGATAGTACAGATTTCCCCTATAATGACTGAGATACTACTATATATAGCCTTAGAATTTCATATCAGAGCCAGATCATGTTTCATGGTCATATCATATGTAATATCAACTGGAATGTAAAGCAACTAACTATAAAACGTCATTTTTAAAGCAAATCCACAAAATATTTAGAATAATCACACGTGTATTGGGGTTTCATAGTACTTAATTATTTTATGGAAGCATGCGCTGTGTCAGACACATTGTATATTTTGACACCTGTAAAAGCTGCTCTTTCACATATAAGAATTAGCTTCAGGTTCACAGCAGCAAAGCCTCAATATTGTGACCCCACTGTTGTTGGAATATGGTTATCACCGCTCACCCTCATTAGCATCTTGCCAAGATGACCGTTTAAGTAATTTCTTCTAAGGTCACCTGCTGAATGAGCAATTTTTTAATCTTTTTTTTTTTGGGAGGCGGGGTGTCATGGGAGGGCTGGGCACTGGGACCACACTGCACATCTTTGAGCAACTCACATGATTCCAAATGTCTGTGCTCTTATTTCATTGCTGACCAGGGGTGATTTTAGGATTTCTTTAAGGTGTATATATATATGGGGGGGAAACAGGAGGAGCCATAATTCATACAAAGGGGCTGACCTTAGCACTAACCAATAATGCTTTGAATCAGTCAGTGACAGGGGAGGGGGCACTCCTGCAGCCAATCAGCTTCTAGCTGGGGTTTGTGCCTCTGCCGCCCCGCCACTGTTGCTGACATTAGGAGAAGAATATCAGGACGTGGGAGGGGGTGGTTGTGAGGAGGATTCACAGGTAGCCGGGGGCATCTTACTGACTTTGGACTGGTCGTCAGCAGGCATGGAGAGAGGCCAGAGTGGCCGTCAGCAGGAGCCTCTCTGTGACTTTCTGGCTGCCCACGGTTATAACACAATCGCACTCAGGCTGACACCTCTGGAATCGACCTCCATGCCCCCCTTATCTCAGACTGTCACGGACAAAGTGTCCTGGGTCCAGTGTTTCTCCACACTTATTTATAGATCCTGGGTCCATAAAGGAAGGGGATGTGATGGCTGGAAGGAGAAGGGGGCGTGGCCTTGGCAGGAGAAGGGGGCGTGGCCTTGGCAGTCGCAGGGGGCATGGTCTTGTCAGAAGAACGGGGCGTGGCCTTGGCAGGGGTTTAAAGGAGAGAGCTGCGGGTCTCTTGCTAGATAAACTTTGTGTCAAAATGTCTCTGGAGACTTCCATTTACTGCCCAATTGATTGTCCAGTTATTAAGCGTCAAATAGGGTGAAGACGATTTTTGGTTCCCAATCACTCTATCTGGCAGGTGACCAGATTTGCAGAACTTAAAATTGGAGCCGTATACATTTCATGCACACATGTTTGTAACCCCCAACACAGTCTCAGTTTTAACATTCCAGGACTTTACGCTTCCATTAAGTTATAACACCAGTGCTAGTACTGTAAAAACTTCATTAGTACAAGGAAAAGCAACTGGCACAATGGATTGCAAAACCGTTGCTAAACCATGGGTATGGATTACAAATTTGTCGCATCTGAACCCAGGTGGGCTCCCAACCATGCACTTTAATTGGCGGGAAATCTCCATTTCGCTCCCTGCACATTGTGCCACTACGCTCCCTGAACCACACACCGTTTGGTGGATGCATGTTTAACAATCTTATCCAAGCTATTAGGTTCAAAGGGACGGTCTTTTGTATTTTTATGAGTGTTGTCATGTTGAAAGTGGCAAAGACTGCACATAAAGCACAAATTGATTCAGCATCATTAACGCGTGCCTCCTCTGTGTTTGTATACGTTTTCCAAATGAAAAAAAAGGTTTCGAGAGGGCCGGTGACAGATGTAATTTCTGACTTCCCTTGGCAAAAATTGCAGTCCTAATTTATAAAGAGCAGACATGGCATCACGGATTGCGCACAACATCCAGATCATAGCACTTCGTCATCAAACACACATACTAGATCACAGTGACCAAAAAGGATATGAGTGTACTAAAATCTGTATCGACGCTCTTCTGATAGGATTAAAAGGGCTAAGAATATACAGTGCTGATGTAGCATTAAATCGGAAGATCGCCTTCCCTTTGTTCAGTACTATAAAAGTCTGGAAAGTGGAAAGGAAACAAAACAGAGGATTTGGTTAAAACGATCAACAGTAACAAGTCAAACCACAATTATAAAAGACTGGCTTATAAGCTTTGACATTTTAAACATTAAATGCATCTTGAAAACCACTTAAACTGGGAAAATTACAGCAAAGTTTCCGATGCAATAAGGTTGTATAAAAAAGTGACTGAAAAAAAATCATGTTGGCCTATATTTCAGATCTTAAATAACATGAGAGCAGTGCTGTCAGAACCAACCAATACATGTCAGAAGACTGTAAGTATATACAGTGGTACCTCGGTTCTCGAACTCACTAGAACTCAAATTTCTTGAAAGTCGAATAAACCAGTTTAACCTAGAACTCAATCTGAATATGAGAAGTCGAATCATGAAGGCTGACCTAATACCTGTATATATTGTACGCGCCAGGAAATGACTCACACTACAATGCAATTCTTACTTCAATGCCTTTTTCACAGTAACTAATAATAAATAAACCACTAACTTACATGTACTATTAGAGCATTTATGTTATTTATTTAAACTTTATTTTACCAGGGAAATTAACTGAAAACCAGTTCTCGATGCTTTACGTGATACGTGATGCTTTACGTCAGCCAATGACGGCAAGGGTGTATCATCACAGAGGCGGTTCCATTTTGTGCAGCTGGGTGAGAGGTCGCAATGCATCTAACCGTAATGCATTATGTCAGGATCAGAATGCGTTGCTTTAAGCCAGCGCTGTAAGCAAGTTGAACGCACCCAATAACCAGACTGGGGAAACTGAAACACGGGCTTAATACAGAAGACTAATGACAACAACCAGAAATAGCTGATCACATGGGGATCCCACACGAGGTTAAAGAAGGGGCGTGGCACACGGAAGGAGCGGATGATCGGGACAGGACAGGGGTAGGTTGGGATAAGATTCTTATCGTTTTGGAAGCCATTAAGAAAAAATGCTCTTCCTGTTTTATCCTGTTCATTTTGCGTTTAAATGCTTAAGAAAACATATTTAGGTGTAATTTTGGGGGGCCGGGAACCAATTCATTGGTTTTCCATTATTTCTTATGGGAAAAATTAGATCAGAACTCAAAATTTTTAGGATTCGATTTTAGGAGTCAGGAGGATAACCGAGGCACCACTGTAGTGAAGTTATTAATTGCACCAATGATAACTTTGCATAAGGCAGGGGTGGTCAAAGGGTCGGTGTGCATGTAGGTTTTTGGGATAACCTTTAGGTCAGCTGTTCAAACCCAGGTGTGAGGACTCTTCAGGCAATCAGTCCTCTAATTAGTGATCTACTTAGGGGGTTGCAGTGAAAACCTGCATACACAACCGGCCCTTTGTGGATAAGGTTGGCCACCCCTGGCGTAAGGAGCATTTGGAATTGTTCATGTCAGGATGGTTTTATTTGCAGTAGGTAGACCTAACATAACAATGAATCTTTGAAAATGCATTTTCATATATTTAAATTACACAATCTTTATCATAGCCTATCAGGATGAAATTCAGTGTCTTTTCACATAATTTCTTTTTCATAGCATCACCCTTTGTTTTCCTTCTAAATACTTCCTGGTCTTAATAACAGTAGTCTTTATTATCCGTTTTTATACTTCTCTTTTTCTGAAATCTGTGTTGAATGGCTAATAGAATATTTTACTCTTAAAATATACTATTTTAGGTGGGAAATTAATGCAAAGTACAATTAACTCAAAAGACCGCAATACATCAGCCTAAATTTCTTACACACTGAGTGGAAAGTGGTTGGGAAGGTGTGTCACATCATAACTGAAGCATTTTTTCATTGGGCTTCTAGAAGGAAGGCTAGCATGCTGCTATTGCTAATTACAATCATACAGCACTCCATTGTCCTGACACACTTTAATGAGAATCCTCATTTTTACGGCTTCATGACTGCATTCAAGAACTCCATTCTCATTGCATATGCATGAGTGCCCTCCAGGTTTCCTCTGACCGCTTGCGCTGAAATTCTCTCCGTTTATGGGTGTGTAAAGCAAGTGTCCTGTGATGGCTTTGCTATACACCCTACGTGACATCACCTTGACCCAACACACTATAAGCTGTCACTGGACAATAAATAAATAGGTGATTATGAATAAATGTCCATTAAAATAAGATGCATATCACATCTTAGAACATACACGTGTATGAGAATGCGAAAGTCACTTAATGAAAAGTCATAAGTTTGTGATTGTGCTGAAGACCGATCATCTTATTACATGGAAACCTAGTCATGTAGATATCCTCCGAGGGTATGTTCATGACACTAAAAAGTGCAAAAAGATCTACAAAGTAAAAATACAAGAAAGCCTACTGCAGTGTGAGAATGAAGCCACTGTTCTAACAAGAGGACCTTCAGCGACTAGACTAACCATCATTTAAGACGTCTACTTACCTGAAAGTGTCTTGTGCCCTGATCACATGAAGAAACTCAAAGGTGCAACAGCTGGGTCCTTGAGCATCTGCTGCTCTGGGACATGTATGCTGCCACATTAACAGACTACGCTGTTAA
Organism: Pollimyrus isidori; assembly: GCA_019775955.2. NCBI lineage: Eukaryota > Metazoa > Chordata > Actinopteri > Osteoglossiformes > Mormyridae > Pollimyrus > Pollimyrus isidori. The sequence continues at coordinate 23,157,484 of JABFDZ020000001.1, forward strand.
AAAAACTAGTTTTTGATCTGTCATCCACAACTGTAAGTAGCGCAGCCTCCTTGAAGTGAGGGGAATCTCTGTACCCGGCTGGTGGTAGGCGGTCTTTCACACCATGAATCACCTTCAAAGACTATTAAAGAGAGCAACTTGTGCTCTTAGAAAAAGGGATTAAATCAGGGGCAATTACACTGAAATCATGTAATTGTTATGTAATTATCGGGATGCGCCACTGCGATCCATGGCAGTGCAGAGCAGCACCACTGGGCCCCGACATTTTTTTCTACACTCCCTCCAGGAACATCCTGGAAAATTCTAAGAAAAAATGAGAATCGGGGCATTTTTAGGAGAGGCTAGAAAATGGAGCTGAACTCCTTCAGGCAAAAAAAGAGAGGGGGGGGGGGGTTGGCAGTTCTTTTGGTGGTCCAGTGTGAACTAAGAAACCTCTTAAGCCTTAGGTGTGAATCGGTCGAAGATGCATTAATCCCGTGTTCCTCGGCAAAATCCATTTTTTCCCAGATGCTGCCTTGATGGCCGTGTGGCTAACAAAGCAACCCTGTACACAGTGATCAGTGCGGACAGAACATGAAGCTTCTTCACCTTCCAGCTGCTGGGACAATCAGCTTTTTATGCATTTATTGGCATGGATAATGATGTATGTTCATATGCATATGGTGCTAGAGTATTGTGGCTATCACTAGGGACGGGCCGGTCTACGTTTTTTCAGTTCTGATCTGAAACGCAGCTACAGACAGATTCCGATACAAGACCTATTTTTCCTTTTTTAACATACATGATGCAAACATGGCATCGTTAGCATTCAGCTTGAATGCTGCAAAAGATACATCTTAGATGGGAAAGAGCTGTAGTGCGATTTATTGTTCAAATTCATTTAATATGAGATAGGAGCTGTCTTTTTAGCTACTGCCAAAAACCAAGCAAGTATCGGACGTAGGTCGGTCACGTATGGCTGATACCCAATTTGTCAAATAGGTATGGATCAGCGCTTGGATCGGTGCATATCTAGCTATGACCACTGTGGTTATGACAATTGTGTGTTTGACCTGAAGGTTGTACTATGGTTATGACCATTGTGGTTATGACCTGAAGGTTGTACTGTGGTTATGACCATTGTGGTTATGACAATTGTGTGTTTGACCTGAAGGTTGTACTGTGGTTATGACCATTGTGGTTATGACAATTGTGTGTTTGACCTGAAGGTTGTACTGTGG
>JABFDZ020000001.1:23158803-23194515 GCA_019775955.2 Pollimyrus isidori
GGTTGTACTGTGGTTATGACCATTGTGGTTATGACAATTGTGTGTTTGACCTGAAGGTTGTACTGTGGTTATGACCACTGTGGTTATGACAATTGTGTGTTTGACCTGAAGGTTGTACTGTGGTTATGACCATTGTGGTTATGACCTGAAGGTTGTACTGTGGTTATGACCATTGTGGTTATGACTTGAAGGTTCCAGTGTGGTTATGACCTGAAGGTTGTAGATTCAAATCCCAGAAATGCATTGGCATACCATGCAAGTGAAGTAGTGTCATATAAAACAGCAGATTACGTGTCTCGTTTTTTTATCCACACCAGTTGTACTTTTGCACGTTCATTTGTAACAGTCAAGTTACTGTCTATATTTACTACCAACTATATTTGTGTATATAGTATATAGTGTTTATATGTGGTTTTGTGTGTCTGCATGACACTAGTTTTCACAATATTTTGCTGGAATCCAAAGTACACATGATGTGCCACACACTGTTGGTTGTGTGTAAAACAATAAATACCCCTGGTCACGATGGACCACTGAGTTCTACAGGTATACTTGTTTTCAGAAGTCTTTTTTTACTGCTATTCTCTGCACATTCTCTGTGAATGGACATTTATATTATGACCAAGCTAGATTCTACAACTGGCTTGAAACAGCACATAGGTGTCAGTTCTGCAACATTTTCAAATAAAAACCAAATACGTTACACACTCATTGATATTTCAAGAAGTACCAGAAACAGAATTTTGATCTACAATCTGCCATCCAAAAAAAGAAAATCCCTAGTAAAATAAATAAGCACTCCTTACAAAAAAGTATACAATTTCAGTTCCCATTCATGTGCAGGTTCAACATGTTACCATATCAAATTAGCACTTGATTGACTCTCATATTTAATCCTATTCAACTTGTATTTTCATGCGGCTTTTATCAGAACATCAGCTTTTCTGTCTTCTGCTCTGTTTATGTCCACACTGTTGAAATTAGATGACACTGTAATCATCCAGTGAAGAAAAATCTCTTGTAATCATTTCTGTCAAAAAAAAAAAGCTTTTCGGACATTGCTTGTTATTTCCCCAGTTGAGTTTAAAGAAAAATATATACCCATGCGCGCGCGCGCACACACACATATATATATATCTGCACCTATAAATATAGATACATGTATAAATATGAATAAAAAAGTGCTTTCAGTTTAACCCTAATCTTTAAATGTCTCCTGATCACCAAAAACAACATATAAAAAATTCATCAGCCACTAGGAAGTATGGGCTCGCACACAGACACACACACACACTTCTAGAGAATTTGGACTGCCTGAATACTTGTCATATTAGGTCACCAACCCAAACCAATCCAATTATGTTCCAAATTTTTGAGGGCCATTGTCATCATCCTAACTTTAGCGCCATGTAACGATGCCCCTGCTCATAAGCCCCAGATGATTTGATCTACTCACCCTCTGGTTCTTGTGGTAAAACGGGTCGATGTCCTCCAGAGGCACGCCGACGAGCCCGGAAGGAATGTCGCCGAAGATCCGCGGCAGTTGTGTCCCGGCCTCAAAGTCGGCCCTGGGCTTGCATGGCTCCTTGTCTCCAAGATCCTCCTGGGACCCCTTGGGTTCCCCGGCCTCCGCCTTGGCAATCCGCCGCTCGATGTCGGCCAGGGACTCGCGAGTGAACCGGCGCAAGCTGTCAGGACCCGGTGGTAACAGCGTGGCTGCCATCTTTTCATCCTGATTCTCCTGTGCTCGTGTTTGCTTACAGCTGGGAGAGTGGGGACAGAGTGACACTGTTAACCTTCTGGTCACCGTGCAAAATCGTACCGGATCTGTTCGTCAGCGGGTCTGGTGCCGACATAATGAGATGTTTGGTCTTGTGGGACACCTAAGTGCTTCTTCTCATGTTGGAGCACCTCCTTTGTTTACTGTTACTCTTATTTATTAAAAAGCTGAAAAGGAATTTCATGATTCACATAAGACGAGAACTATTGCATCTGTTTTCTTGATGGATTTTGAACAAAATCAGTATCAGGTAGTGTGACTTTGTTAGGTTGGGACGCTGTGCTCTGTGCTGCGGCTGTGAAAGGCCGTGCTCTCCCCCCTCCTAACCCCGACAAAGATGAATGGATGGATGGATAGATAGGGATATAAAAGTGCAACTGCTTCAAAGAAGTCTTAAATGATAATTACAGTCGAATGTGAATTGAAATGACTGTAGGTATCTTAAGCTCAAATCTATGACGGTAACATGTGCTGTAACCTAGCAATTGTAACACTTAAAAGTTTCAAGCATATCAGTCTGTTCATGTTTTACCATGTATCAGAGTTCGTAACTTGACCTTTAGCGATTTCCAAAATAGAAGCTGTGACTGGATTCGTTAGGAAAGTCGTCACTTCTTCCCTTGACCTTTTCTCTGTATATTTCTTCGTGACATAACAAGACAACGCAACAAAATAAAAAGAAGAAAGATCACCTAGCTCCTGTTAAACTACTTACAGGTCATCGCGTGAGTTACTGTACATTCTGACGACTGATAAGAGTGCACATGTGGACAGTTACAGACATTCTGTAAAAGACGCACTGGCTGTTACCAGCAAAAAATCATTATTATACATTTTATTTATTTAACATATGCTTTCATCCAAAGTGACATATTTTTGAGAAAGTAGGGTCACACATGCCCCGGAGGATTTAGTAGGTGAGGGTCTTACTCAATGGCCCAACGGTGACATCATTCTTCCAAACCTGGGACTTTGCAATCACAGACAGCCCTCCCTAACCCACAAAGACCTAAAACGATTGACTATAAAGTCGAGATGAAACTGAAGTCGCAGGTGCCAGAACGGACACCATTGTTTCACCCAGGGGAGTTTCTAGCTATCAGAGGCTAAGTTAAGCTTTAAGGCTTGACTCTTTTTTTTTTTTGCTGAAGGAAGCCTGGCATCAGGGCTAAAATACTCGGGAATTGGCTTGCAATATCCAGCCTATAGCCCCAAGTGATCAGATCTAATGACACCCATGGTTTTACTCATAGGACAATATTATTCAGCTGTTTATCATTTAATATCAGCCTCAAACAGAGCAAGAGGTGCTTGTAATGGCAGCCCACAGCAACCTGCACGTACCTCACTGTGCCCTAGGAGGCGCTGCTCAAACGGATGGAGGGAACAACCTAACATATTACAGGACACAGACGACAAGAAGCAACTACGAGACACTGTTTCGATGTTAAGACATAAGGCTTGACGTTGTAAGCAAGCTAGGGGTTAATTGAGTGTGTGGCTCAGTGGGTTAGTGCGCTGTGTCCATGCGCAGAAGGTTGCTGGTTCGCATCTGACATGGACTCTTTAGCAAGATGCTTAATGCTGATTACTCTGCAGACTGGCTAGCTCTACTTGTCTACATGTTGTCTTGAATATACGCATCTTTTTTTTTATTATGAATATATGCATCTATTAAACAAACATCAATGACTATTTGATTACTGTCCTGAGAGAAAACAACACACTAAGATCTAAGATACACCTGAATTGGAGAGATGCATTACTGTACACATAGTTTGAAGACGGCATAAACATAACAAGAAGCCCATAAACCCAATAAACACCAAAATCCACCCTGTTATTTTTCTTGGAGGCCACAGTTCCACAACTCCACTAAGATCAACCTAAATACATTCAGCACATTGTGGGTATGGGTCATGCATACTGTATGTTACACCGTGGAAACCAAATGTCTCCCCAGTGTGATAAAAGCCTTTGATTTGGACATTGTGGGGACCACCATTTAAGTCCCCACAAGGTGGAACCATCTATTTTCAGAAACCGCTTGTCCTATTCAGACTTGTGGGAGCTTAGAGCCGATCATAAACTACAGGCACAAGGCAGGAACCAGCCTAGGATGTCGCCCAGCCCATCACAGAGCACATATGAGCAATTTGGTACCTTCAGTTAATTAACTTTGGCATGCTTTTGTACTTGGGGGGATGGAACTGAGGAGAAAAAACCCTCGACGACATGCAAACAAACATGGGAACATTGGCAGAAACTTGAACCCAGGTCACAGTGTGGGGTGCCAGTGCTAACCACTAAACCAAGGAAAAACAAAAAATGCCAGAAGTCTTGGATTTTCTTTGGTTACTTATGTATAAGGTTATGGCTGGTTAGGTGTTATGGGGATTAGAGTTCACCCCATATAAATGAATGGAGAGTCCCCACAAAGATACCTGTGTGTTTCTGTATGTGTATGTGTAAATGTGTGTGTGTGTGTGTGTGTGTGTGTGCTTCCTCAGATGACAGCTGAGTTGTCACAGCCAGGTTTTCATTCTTCCCGAGATATTCCAAAATAAATCTGAACAGCAGAAAAAGCTTCCTCTATCAATATACAGATCTTTATTTTTATGGTTAGAATTTGAAATAGTTTCTTTTTATGTAGTATTTATGTATGACTAAAACAAAAATAAGCATAAACTTAAAACGAAGTATGAATTTAAGCATTTTAGCAATTTGGTACCATTACTAATATAGGGTCTTATGTATATATACTTTAAATGTCCAAGATTACAGTAACACTTTATGTGGATAGTTATACCCTAAAAAAACCCTACAGAGGGTGTACAATATTAAATATATTAGGTTACATTTACACACTCCCAAATCACAATCCCAAACTCGCTTCATAGGGGGTGAGGGAAAAAACAGTAATCAGGAATGTCTTTAGTTCAAATTTGAAGGAAACATATTGTTTGACATTCAGCAATTAATATACTGTAACATCGGTTGAGTGAGTACTGAAATGTAACTAATTTATTCCAAGAATATATAGGCATGTTCATGGATTGTAACATATACTGTATATACTGTTAAATATCTAGAGACACAGTGAAATAGCTGAATTGTTGAATCTCAACTAAGTTGCTGAAATGCTACAAATACTCTGTAGGCGGACTATCCAAGTAAAGTGTTACCAGAATAACTATCTACAAATGTTATAGGGTACTCTAGGTTACTATCTCAAGTTTCTCCATGAGTATCTTAATTCCTAGATGTAAAGTTGCTGTTATTTTAATGACATCATTTGCATATGAAAACATTTCAACTTAATTGATTTTGTCCTGTAACAAGAACAATCACTCTGAAATGTGTGTCTTTTGGACAAAACAAGCATAAGGAGAAATATCTCTCAGGTTGCTGATATACTACATGCTGCCAGTCATGCCATCCAGCTTCTCACCCTGCCTTGAGCCCTGTGTCCCCTGGGATGGGCACCAGGCACACTGTAACCTTGTGCTGGATATGTGGCGAAGGAAGATGGACAGATGGATGCATGCATATATCAATGGATGGATAGAACACCAAAGTGACACATGTTCGCATTAAACCAAATGCTAGGCCTAAATACAAGAAAAAATCCTCCTTGATTTCTGTGTTTTAATGCATGAGGAATTCAAAGGTAGAACAGTTTTACTTGCAACTTCCAAAATAATTTCAATCAGGCCCCTCCCCAAGAACTACACAAATAAAGTCAAAGGTTTGATACGGCCAAAAAAATGGTTTCGGTTTCACTGCCATCATTTATTTCATTTTAGAATGTGCCAGATTTTCTTGAAGAAAAAAAAAAACTAGACTATCATCGTTAGTCTTTACTTCCAGGCTCTAATCTGATATCTCACTGGTTTATCCTAGCAAAACACTTTATGGACAATGTGGTTCAATGGGTTAGGGTGCTGGGCAAGTACTGCAAAGGTCACTGGCTCAAATCCCAGAGTCAGAGTTGTGGATTTTATCTTTGGGCCCCTGTGCAAAAGGCTCTTAACCTCCAATTACTCCAGGGACTGTATGACCCTGTTACCTCAATTTTTTGGATAAAAACATCTGATCAATAAGTAAAATGTAAATATATGATTTTTTTATATTAGATTGGAACAGTTTGGTAAGTCAACTTAAAATAACCTGTCGATCCCCAGAGTGGAGGTGGCTGCAGGTGGGGTCCCTGAAATCAATCTGTCAGCTGACCAAATGATGTGAATGTCGAGCTCATGCAGTTGGAGTCTTTCTCCAGCTAAGGGTCACCCTGGGTCTTTAAGAGTCTGAGGTCTGGAAGGTCGGGACAGGCTCTATTTCCCGAGGAGGCTGGAATCCTTCAGCATCTGTAGGCGGCTCTTGCTGATCTACCAGTCTGCTGCTCCCAGTGTTCTCTTCTATGCCGCGGTCTGCTGGGGAGTCAGCATTAAGGAGGGAGAGGCCACATGACTGGGCCGGCTGGCGGGGAGTGCGGGCCGTGTGCTTGGCATGGAGCTGGGTCGCCTCATGTCAGTGGCGCAGAGAAGCACTCTGAACAAACTGCTTTCCATCACGGACGATGTCAGCCACCCTCTGCACGGTATGCTCACCGGGCAGAGGGTGGCAGACTGTTGTCCTAGCCCTGCCCTACCGAGAAACTGAGGAAGTCTATTGTCTCCATTATCACGTCCTATAATCACACCTGCCCATTCCATTTCAGGAATTAGAAACTGTAAAATAAAGAATCTGAGAATCACGCCTGGCAGCGGTAAGAATACTCCAGCGCAGTCTATAGCTCACACATGCTAATCATCACATTTGCAGCCAGCTGAAATACCCCCATTTCTGCAGGGGGGGGAGAGTATTGGCAAGCTTCCAGACTCTAGACCTCCTCTAGGTTTTCTGGAGGTTCAGGTTGGCTCACCCCCCCCCCACCCCCACCCCAACTGCTTAGGTCATCCTCACAGCAGCTCCTCTCAGTCCCTCATTGTCACCCCAAAACCAAAGGAATAGCTACCCCCAGACTTTGGAATAGCCTCCTATCCAACATTAGATCCTGCTCCATTACTGACCAGTTTAAGTTTAAATTAAACGCCCACCTTTTTCCTCTTTCTTTCAACTCAGTTTGAAGTTATTTTTTGTCAAATCAATTTACATTTGTTGCGTATTCGGGTTGCGCGCCGGGCGGCAGAGAGGGAAGTCCAGAAGCAGGAGTGAGGGCAAACAAGGGTTTTTAATCCACAACACCGACATAAAACAACTTTAATGCCGTGTCTGCCGGAAAGACGCAGACCCAAATACACAAGACAAGGCACAGGACTGCCGTGCGGCAGCGCCACACAGAACAATGGGTCATCACGGGAGGTAATAAGGTGGGCGTGGCACACGGGAGGAGCAGACGACGCTGAACAACATTTAATTAATTTAATAACAGTATTAATTTATTTTTAATGCCCTTTACTGCTTTTTAATCTATTGTCTATTACTTTTCCTTTTAATTATTATTTTTACAATGTAATTTTTACTTCTTGCATGCAAGTTCTCATTTTTTATTTATTTATATATTTTACTATAGATGCAGTACTTGTTAATCCATTATTCCCTCGCCTGGAAAAAACCTGTTGTTTTTAAATATGCCAAACCAGTAAAATTAACTTGACTTGGAGAATGCAGACACTCTGCAGTTTTCTGGAGTCTAGCCCGATGCATGTTAAATGTCCTAAAATATCTCAGGAGAACCAAAAGAAAATGCACCATACAATAGCCATAATGGCTCTGTCATCCAGCTACTACTGAACTGTCCAGTCTTTGCCTTGCCAACATTTACAAACCAAAGCCAGCAATTCAGCAATAAATAATATACTCACAGAACACTGGCTAACCTCACTGAGGAAAAATGCTCTAAGACATGAAAAGAGCGAAGGAAAATGAATCAGGAAGTGTTCCGTCCTCAGAAACATCTTAGCTATTATTTTTTAGCTTATGGCTTGGGTCATCCATCAGAATCAGAATGAAATTTCTTTTAACACGGGTTGATTAAAACTTAAGGTTTGCTGAGCCGGGCACCACATCTCACAGGAAGGACAGGATGGAATAAAAAATTATCCTCCAATGAGATTTCTCTATGAAATCACCGGAGGCCAATTTTAACTTGGATAGCAAGGGACAAAAGGATTTTTTCCCCTAGGTAATCGGCTACATCACCATGCTCCAGGATTTGTTGCCTAAGATTTTTAATGTCTGATGCAGGTCACAGTGTCCAAAGCATCACCTTGGCAACGATCTCAAGGACAATTTGAATAATAAAGAAACAGAAATTAAATTAGGAATTAACAGGGACTATATATATATTTTGGATGTGGGTTAAAGGCATTAAGAAAATCCTTTTGCTTGGTCAGATGAAGAACTTCGGTTAGTACAGTATATATATATATATAGTAGTGATCAGTGAAGGATGAACATTTTTGGTTGAGTCAATCCAAATTAATTAACAATGTGAATACAAGACCTGTGGGACCTCACATGGTCCAATCTGTCCCCTAGTGCTGTTCCTATGAAGCCCACCCTCAGTGCAATTCAGATTCAAGGTTCATTCACTAATCAATACCTAGTAATAATAAACAAATCTGTTTGGTCAGTTTGACTGATTGTGCAGAGCTGTTTTTTTTGTTTGTTTTTTTCCATCAGGCTTGATTAAATGTTTGACATTTACAGAGAACCATTAACACTCTTGATAATTGTCACTGTCTTTCCTGGACATCCACATTTTTGAGTGGGAGTATACAAGAATATCCCACTCTGATGAAAGTCCAGGGACTTCACTGATTGGCTGACAAGCTTGTGAAAATGATTGGCTCCCATCGGACTGCTCTGGATACAAATGACATCCTTAGATAGGGGAACGATGAAATTTGAGTGAAAGCTGATTTAAACTGACTTGGAAATATGAATCTGCTGTTCTGTTGCTTTTTAAATATGCAGAGGCTTAATGGTGATATACACACATACCTCAGTTTACAGACCTCTCTCCGTAAAATCAGTTCTGTAAGAGGTGAAAATTCATAAATCAAAGCGCTCTTCAAATACAGGTGAAGAGGTGATACAAACAGGATCTGATGGTTTCTGTTCCAGATTCGGACGGCTAAGTTCTCATAACCGGAAAGGATTGCAATTGGAAAGGCTAGCCACTAATTTTTTAGGCTGAGATATGAAAATTCAAATAACAAAGCTTTCTTAAACCCTAGGGTGGGTGCACACAATGTAATTGCCTTATAGAACCTCTTGCGCAAGTAACAGCAGCTCCATCAGTAAACAGTGTACCCTCTGGGTTTCGGAGCATATTAGCGTTATTAGCATTAGCATAAACTTAGGTAGCTCACAAAACAAAAAAATCACACATAGCGTGGGTGGTTCACTTCCTGTTCACCTGCCGACGCGATGTGCGCCAAATAAACCAACCCCCCCCCCGGTATCTCACAGCCTTTGAAGGGTTTTGGGTGGCATTAGTGTCACTGAAACCACACCTTAGAGCCATGACATTTGCGGGCGAGTTTCACATATAGTCTAAAGGGAAAAAAGGAATCCCGCAGGACAGCTTCTGCTTGAAATGGTCTAACACGCGAGTGCTGATATCGTGCGGAGTATAAAATGTCAGCGTCTATTACATCTGTTTATGCCTATATATACCTCAGCTCTGAGCAAGAGCTCTCAAATGTTATATACACATAACAAATGCATTGTGCATTAAACATAACGATGACGTACTACGAGTGCTCAACATACAATGGCCCATCTTCAGTCGTGTTGACAAAGTGCACTCTGTCAACATAGCTAAGGATGGCCGGTTTTATTATCTTTGAAAACCGACACACACAATGAACCAACACTTTGTCATTCTCCCTTTGTACGGTACCCTTGTCTCTGTCTGTACAAACATGTATATTTTCATATATAACAAGCTGGAGTTTTTTTATGATACTTATTTGACTGCACAGAAAATCAAATCGCACTGTGATTAGGACAGAATAGTCAAACTCTGTGTCCTTTTCACGTCTCTAAAAATCTCGAGGTCCTTTTGGGTGCACAGAATCGGCCTGGATTTTTACCTAGAAGCTGAGTGAAGTGGAAGAAATTAAATGTCAAGTCACAGTTTTGTGCTGGGATAGAAGCCCTAGCATCATGGCTACTGGAGCCACTGCACTGTAACAAACACGCAGAAAACGGTAAAAACTGAGTGTGATGTCGGCACCACGCGCTGCTGTTTTAATGCCTCGGCTCCCGTAGGAATGAAAAGGTCAGATTCAGGCCCGGCGGGGACTGAGAGTTAACATGCAAACTACATCTTGAGAAATGTTGCATACAACAGGCATCTTCTACACTACTGTGGCTGCTCTCACACATTATAATTAATGGAAAATGACACAATTTTTAAACATTTTTTTTCAGCTAGCGTTTCCTCAGCGTTAGAACAGCACGCCCCCCGAAGACCAAACTGCAGAGACGCACTTTGTAATGCAGCTCAGAAAACTGAATAATTACAATCAGAAGCATTCAGCAGAAAACAGCTTGGAAGGGGTGGGGGGCAGGAAAATGCTGTGCTTGCAGCACATCTGCCATGGGGGCTAATTTTTTTCAGCCTGCGTCTAATTGCCCTTGGGTTTCATGCTACATGCTACCGTGAACAGATTAAGGGCACAGCAAAGACATTGTGTGGTAACATATAAGATGCTGGTTTAAAACACCAACAGCACTTGTCTGTCTTTTACTAATAAAATCATTCAAACACTGGTTTTGGATGTGTGACCACTCTACCCCGATTTGCATGTTTTCAAGTTATGCTAAATAAAGCATTAAATCGTTTTGATCATCGATGAAATGGACTCCCGTCTGGCCTGTTCAGACAGAATGTGACCCTTCATTTCCATACAGTTGTCAATCCAGAAATGCTACATTTTTAAATGCTGAGAAATACTAAACTCTCACCGGTTTACTATGAAGACAAGAGCTGGAATATAATACCTCCCTACTTCAACTTGATGTTCTGCGATAAAACGTCAGTTTGTTTGCCTGGTAATAATGCCTGCCACCATGTACATTCTTGACAAGCAGACCACCCTACACAATCGTCCCAATACCATTTTTACATATTTCCACAGGCATATAAATAAAAAGTATATGAGATATATAAAACATTTTGGACACAGCATTACAAAACTTTACAATACGTGTAATATTTCTTATCAAACTCGTGCGATCATAACAATCATATCTGAAGAATTAACACCATAAGGCAAGTAACACCTTAAACTGCATAGAGCTGCAACACGACATTCTGCGTGGCTTTCATACACCAGCACACTCACTCACTCACAGTCACATAATTAGGGGCAGTACAGAGTCAGCAATTAAACAGAACTTAATTTTACAGCAAAGGAGAATCATGTAACTGCTGGTTGGTGGTGTGGGGGGGGCACGTCAAACAGCAGAGTAGCACCAGTCACTCGGATGATGATGACGATAATTTATTTAGCCATTTGTTCAGGTAGAAGTAAAAATACATAGAAATTGTCTGGTCCTCGCATGCATCTGCCCTGCAGTGAGAATCACGTACATACAGTTCAGGGGGGGCTTGGGATTTGCACCAGGGCCCAAAAGTGATATGATTACTTTGTCTTTGTGTAATAAGATTACTCATTGGAAAAATATTTTTAAAAATAGCAGGTAAAAGCCTAAATCAATCCATATATTGTTAATCAAATGATGAAACTAAAACTAATATCAAAATTGCATAAACCTGAATTGAGTTAACCACCGACAGACTGACAACATGCCAATGCGTCTACTGAGACTACCCTGTGCATCATCCTCTCTGCTCATTTCATTCTATGAACCTGGACATACAGTAAACATCAGCCTTCTATGGTAAAATCTGACAAAATAGCGTAACAATAAGTCCTTCATTTGTACAAGGAAAAATACTTTGGAACGCTTTTCTTTGGCTCCCCCATCCTGCCATTCACAGCTTGGGGGGGGGGTCACGGCACAGAGCATCAGCTAACCTGCACCAGTCCCAGAGCTGTGGGTTAAGGGCTTTGCTCAATGGCCCACAGACATGTGACTGTTCTGCTGGGACTAAAACCGCTGATCTTTTGATCACATTCACAGAGACTTAGGCAGCTGAGCTATTAACCGCGGCCTTTTAATATATATGTGTGTGTGTGTGTATATATATATATGTACACACACATTTTTACTTTAATTGTATCTACTTGTGCTTCAAGAATTAGCAGAAAACACAAAGATTTCATACCTGCCAAAAATACTTGCAATGTTTGCAGAAATTCAATTTTAATGATTAAGCACATGCAATATAGAAAAAAAAATACAGTGTCGGCGCATTTCCCACCTACGTTACAGTGTAATGCCTTATCGGAAAACCTAACATGAGAGGTAGTACCCTCGTAAGCTGCTATTGCTTTACCACACTGCATATCAGATCAAACCTTATAATAGAGTTTCTGTAATGTGATAATGCTGTTATAGTGAAACACCAGCACTGTGATAATGCTGCTCGCCAGCTGCGTATACTGTCTATCACAGGGCAGCGGATCCCAGTGCCCCCAGTGACGCCGCCTCCCCCATATGCATGGCAGACGCTTCAGTCTCCAAAGTAGTTTGTGACGTCAGCATTTAATTATGAGCGAAAAATGCTCTTCCACTTATAAAAAAAGAATTCCGGCTAGCCGCTCCGAACCGGAATCGCAACATTTAGTGTGTAAAAAAATAAATGAAAATTTAAAAAAAACAAAACACACGTTACGTTAAAATTTACACGAATACGGAGATGATAAATGAAGGCTTGTCTGCACGGCGAAATGCCTGGGTGCTTAACTAGAGCTTGAGGAGCGGAGGATATATCGCCAGGTGTATTATAAAGGAAAACACATTCAGCAAGTAAGTTTTCTGTAAATTGCTTAGACAGGCAAATCACACAGGCGGGTGGGAAATCCACAGGGGGTAGCAGCCCCGCGCCGCGTTTATGCTGGAGTTCTACAATTAAAAGCGCCGGTGCGCTTCATCCCGGTTCACCGCCCGGCGTGACTCGAGTTCCTCCATGCCTGTGTCAGCTCTCAGTCATGCAGCCACTTTTTAAAAGTGGGTGCAACAGCAGCTGGAAGATTATCAAACCGGCGGCTCCAGCGCTGACCCCTCGCCGCACAGCCGTGGCGACTCTGCGCGACAGGCGCTCTAGCGAGAGCCGATCATGTGGTATCTGAATCCCTTTTACTGCATGAGGCAAACCCTGTTATTCTTAGATCCCTGCTAGGGTCCCGCATAACACAGATATGACGCTCTCTCTAGCTTGCTACATCTGTTTTTTTGTATGAATGTTTGTCACATGAGTCTCACATTCCTGAAATCCTTAAATTGGTGGATGCGGTTCATTGGCATTCCCCACTCCTTGAGATGTAATTAGCTGCTAACTTTATTGCAGGAAGATGCAGCATAAGACATCCAGAACTGTTTCACTCAGTATTTAAAAGCATGTTACCCTGTACATTCCCTGAGCTGACTTGCTCAACATTCTGAGTTTTTGTTTCAACTAAACAGAATTGATGGCTACGTTTACACTGCTATGCTGAAGTGAAGATTTGTGTCATTTTCATATGTGGTACTAAATCGGATACGTATCCGATTCGCGGCGTGCGACCTGAACATGAACGCTCAGAATTCATGTGGCTTTTGCTTATATACGCATGTGCTGATATCAGTCAGCGCCAGCAGCGCAGGAAGATAAAAATGGGGGAGAGCTGCCATAAGAGTAAGTGGAAGTTGGGGATTTAATTGATATTTGGGGAAATTAATCTGTTCAACTTAAACTAGAAGGAACCTATCGTAATAGAATAGTAATTGAAATAATTGCCAGATAAATGGCACAGCTGGGACACAAACGAACACAGGTCACTTGTAGTTATGAATGAGAACCATCAGAATAGACAAGTCCGATCTGAGCAAAAAATCGCAATTGAACAATGTGGCTGGCAGTGTGAACTTTGCCGATGTTGCACCCCTTACCAGGGGAGTTTCTAGGTATTGATAAGATATGAATATGACTAAATTTCCTGGAGGAACCTTCCCGAGGGATTAGTAAAGTGCTTTCTTTCTTTCTTTCTTTCTTTCTTTCTTTCTTTCTTTCTATCTATCTATCTATCTATCTATCTATCTCTAAGAACAGGGGCTAAGTCATGTTTAGCTGGGGCTTGACTTTTTGTTTTTGAAGGAGGATAATTGACATGGGGGCTAAAATTCTTGGGACTTGGCTTAAAATACTCAGGGCTATAACCCCGGTGATCGGACCTAAGGACGGCCGCGTTCCATGCCCTTACTTAGCATTCTTTTAGTGTACCAGTTAATTTCCCCACTTCACCACTAATACATTGGACAGGTCATCCGCACTTACTGATGAGCTGAAGGCTCCCTGTCAGAAGCAGCCCAGGTAGAGATGTTGCCTTGGCCCCCTTTAACCACCTGGTGGCCGGCTCACTCCATCCAGGGCACATTGTGACTGATGCAGTCCCAGTGCTGAACAGTTGTGTGAGTGTAATACATAACTTTTGCAAACGCAAAGGGAGGAAATGTGCGGCCAAAACTGTATTCTGCGGATTTAAAAACAATGATGGGATATAGTTGACAGCAAAGATTCAGCTCACAACTAGCGGTGTTTCCGCCTCCCAATCAGAGTCACCCCTTCATTTCCCACCTGTCGTAAAGCTTGTATGTCGTTGTGTGTCACTGTTTAATATTCCAGTACTTTAAAGAAGCCCCCCCCCCCCCCATCCCTCGTCACTCCTTTCTGTGCTCTGGTTGGTTCAGAGCCCGACCCAATTCAGGACATTCCATAGGGCGTTCGGCTACATGGCACTATTAGAATGAATCACCTCTGCATTTAAGAGACGGGCTTCCATCATATCACTCCTAAGATGAAGGTTCATAGCAAATAATAACAAATATTACACATCATATATGTTAGAGCTTGAGAAAATATTACTAGATTAAACGTTTAGGCTAAACTGAAAAGTAGAGATAACTAAAAAATGAGAATGTTAGCATAATCAGATTAATACACTGACATGCAAGGAAATATTGAGAGAAATGTGGTTTAAAATATAAATTCTGATACAATACCTAAAGGGACCAATCAACTCCTCATGCTTTGCAATTTTGTGCTGTTAAAGTACAAAATTATGCATTGAAAAGGTCTTTCTTCACCATAATCTACATGACATGCTCAACAGTTTGACGGCTTGCAGGCTAAATAAATAAAATGTCTTTGCTAGATAAGTATGAGACCCCCTAACTCCATATGCAATAAAAAGCATCTCTAAGTAGTGATACCACCCAAAATACTATAGTAAGAAAATCAGCCACACGGCTGAGCCTCTGAATTCATGTAGATCTTTCTATGAACTTCTGAAAAGTCACTTAAACTTCAAATGAAACCAAATTAAATATGACTGCAACTTATTTTGATTTGGGGATAATTTTACAACAGTTTATCTATGGTCTCTAGTTAGTTGGGGGTTATTCTGATTACTCCCATCCTTTAATAGCTTTTAACTAAGTTCACCTATTCCAGACTGTGATGTTGTTTTTGCCCAAATTAGCAATATCAGCTCAGGGACTGCAGGACAGACACAAGCTATCACAATATCAGCTCAGGGACTGCAGGACAGACACAAGCTATCACAATATCAGCTCAGGGACTGCAGGACAGATACAAGCTATCACAATATCAGCTCAGGGACTGCAGGACAGACAAGCTATCACAATATCAGCTCAGGGACTGCAAGACAGACAAGCTATCATAATATCAGCTCAGGGACTGCAGGACAGACACAAACTATCACAATATCAGCTTAGGGACTGCAGGACAGACACAAGCTATCACAATATCAGCTCAGGGACTGCGGGACAGACACAAGCTATCACAATATCTGCTCAGAGACAGCAGGATAGACACAAGCTATCACAATATCAGCTCAGGGACTGCAGGACAGACAAGCTATCACAATATCAGCTCAGGGACTGCAGGACAGACAAGCTATCACAATATCAGCTCAGGAACTGCAAGACAGACACAAGCTATCACAATATCAGCTCAGGAACTGCAAGACAGACACAAGCTATCACAATATCAGCTCAGGGACTGCAGGACAGACACAAGCTATCACAATATCAGCTCAGGGACTGCAGCACAGACACAAGCTATCACAATATCGGCTCAGGGACTGCAGGACAGACACAAGCTATCACAATACCGGCTCAGGGACTGCAGGACAGACACAAGCTATCACAATATCGGCTCAGGGACTGCAACACAGACACAAGCTATCACAATATCGGCTCAGGGACTGCAAGACAGACACAAGCTATCACAATATCAGCTCAGGGACTGCAGGACAGACAAGCTACCACAATACCAGCTCAGGGACTGCAGGACAGACACAAGCCAATCACAATACCAGGGTGCACTTTAATTTTGGTATATCTCATTGACTAATAGCCAGCTGGAATTTTAACTTTCAACATCTTTATAAATATACTGGTTTAAGAGAGCAACTAATCAAATAAGAACAAACATGATTATGTACAATACCTCCTTTGCCAGTTTTCATATATTTTGCATATTACAAAGATTCCTATGCTGTCATCCTTAACTGTTGACCAAATAAATTCAAATACCATAGACTTACTGCAGAACCTACAACTTAATGAAAGTCTTGGTTTCTACAAAAGTCTGCCAATCCAAGTAGTTAATTCAAGACTACCGCAAGGTCTATTTCCAACAAGAATGATAACTATTGTTTTAAATGAACTGAATAATGTCAAGTTCTATGAAATGGTTAAGATGTCAGAGCTCAAGGTTCCAGGAAGCATAAACATGATTCTCTTGGGCTTTCTTATTTTCTTTAGAATAATTTTAAAATTTAAACTCTGAAATCTTTATTATTTCAAGATAAAGTGATAAAGATAGATTTGTAAATATAAATAAAATACACATTGGCAGTATACAGCTGTTGCGTAACGACATCAACCGCTGTGGTATGTTCTGGTAATTTTTAGAGCTATACGCTGCCCTTTATATGTTATGGGGGAAATGGGGGATTATAGCTGCCAACAGGCTTGGGGACTCCAGGGGATCCCCCAGAGAAAGATACAGGGTCTGACCTCTTCTGCATGCTGTTACCGCAAACATCACCTAGGATGGATGTAGGGTGGACTTAGCTATAGGCGAAATAGGAAGCAGCCTAGGACCCCAAACGACCCATATTACGGTGGGAGTGAAATATTTAACAGTTGTCTTGGTGTTGGGTGTTGGGGGGCGAGGCACTCAAGCTTTGCCTGGTGACCCTGAAAAAGTAAAACTGACAATGGATGGATGGATGGGCAGACTGACGGATGGAAGAATTAAGGTGCATTAGTGGTCAACATTGTGGAAACAATTAACGTTTTTGGCATGACGCTTTATAAATTCTTACACGAATATTGTCGGTAATGTATAAACAATTTAAAAATATTACAAATATCATACACTGGACAATTAAATATGGAACAGCAGTTGAATGAAGTTCGGCGATCTCTAAAAATCGATAGTGTTTCCACAATTTTGGCCACTAGTGTAGTGAAGATGTGGCAATAATCGTAGCTGCCCTTGTTAGAACTAAGCCATGAGATCACTGTTTAAGAGAAAGCCTTCTAAAGGTTACCAAGGAAACGATGAATTCCATCTGAAGCTGTCAAAGCTTGGAACTGAAACTGAAGATATGGTGTCAAGTTTCACAGAAACAAATAGCAATGATTTCGGTAAAAATTTGGGATTTTTAATTTCATTACATTAAGGATGGAGAAATATATTACGTTATTGAAATGTTACTTTTCTGATAGCTATTATATTATTAGATGCTAAAAGTAAAAAAAAAATAATAATAATAATTAAAATAAATTGAATTGTTTGTTTGCCAAAGCTCAATCCGTAAGTTCAAAGTGTAAAAATAATCAAAGCAGATCCAACTGTACTGATTCTACATAAAAAGTGATATGGGTACACTCTATCTCCAAACTATAATAAAACAGGTTAGTCATGTAATAATTATTAAGCTTATTATAGAGTAGTGCTACTTCTCACTGGGACACAGTGACAAATGTCACAGACGAAAAGCAGGAAATGCACACCATGTTCACAGCTTCTGATTAAGACCATTTTTATTGGACGGAGGGCTGAAGGACCCCAGCAAGGAAAAAGCATGGAGTAACTTCTACAGAAAAAGTCTGAATTCAAATTGCCACGCAGATTTTCTCCCGTGGCTGATGAGTCACCGAATTTGGAAATCCGTGGACAAGCTTACGATTACCCACAGTTCCCGGCCTCACGTTTTAACTTTCAGGGAGCTCGTATTAATAGACACGGCGGTCACTGTTAAAGTGCCTAGCTTTTATCATCACTTATCTGAAATAAGGAAGGTGGGGGGCGTCAAAAACACGCTGAAAGTAGCATTTAGAGCTTACACAGAAAGATATAAATAATCCGGATAACACAACATCTTGAAAGCATAGCTGTCAGTGATTCTCCTTCAACACGTGGCAAAGGATGGTGAGAGCAACAACTGCAAACGATTCGGCTTAAATTATCACGGCGTTTTGCCATGAAGGGGACAAGCAATCACTACAAAATACTGTATGATGCAACATAAGAAACTGCACCCCTTTTTAATAACAGACACATGTACGTAATTCTGTAAGCAAACAGCACTTAATATTACTTTTATTCAAATTTTGTCATACATCATGCCATCCCCATTTACTCTCTGCCATTTATTTAGTCAAAAACCTGTATTTATCCATTGGTAATTGATCACTTTCTCCTTCTCATTTAATAAACCAGAACAGTCCAAGTTTAGGAAAAAAGCTTACTTAAAACACAGAATTCGTACCGCGTCCTTGTTTTTCCAGCAGTATTTTTGCTTTAAAACTGGTACTTTTCATATACCTATGCAGACAAGCCAAATGGTCAAACTCAACCTGCGGTCCCAGGTTCAACTTTACAGGTCTGCCTGACAGCAAACAAAACACTGGGCTTTAATAAGCTGCACTGAAGGGCAAACCTGCAGTAGGTAGGGAGATTGGCCTCTTTTGGGAACCGGCACTATGTCATCCTGGGGGAGAATGTGTTTTTCTTTCCACTATCCCTAAAGGGCTCTTGGTTTCAAACTATGATCCGGTTCTCATCCCTGTTACACTCATGCATCAGTACACTTCATAATTCCACTTTGTGCTGTTATGTCTGTTAATACTATTTTAATGCACTGTATCTGTATACAATCACTTCTTTCTTAATCATAAGCAATTCATGAAATGATATGCAGATTTTAGCATTATCATTTATAACATTTCACATCGACTTGCATCTGCACTAGCATGTTCTTTTGCGTTTAAGACTTTTAAACAAATCACAAACAATATTATACCCCAAATAACAAAAATTAGTCCGGTAGTACCTTTATTTTGCTAAACATTTTTAATATTTTTCTGTCATCATTGTGCAGTGTCCTATTTGTGCAAGATTGACATTCCTAGTTACTGTAATTTCAAAAGCAAGCAGTTTAATATTACAGAATATCAAGCACTCAAAACATGCCTGTCTGTTCACAACCACAATGTACCTGGTTACTGGAAGATTGCTATGCTGAATTTAAGCAAAGCATTCAGCATGAGACTGTGAAGACCAAGGTAAACGCCCCCGGCGGTCCTTATAGTCAAAGAAGCCTCCGACTTGAAGGAACATCTCCGAAATGGGTAACTGCACGTTCGGTACTGGCTATGGCGAGGGGCACCATGGCATTATCGATGCATCAGCAATCTAAGGTTCAAAGGAGCCAGAACACAGTGCCAGCCAAGAAGCAACAAAAGGCAGACCTGCTACCATCCAACGGTATAACGAGATGCCCAGCTTGGCTTTGCCTGTAAACTGAAAGAAGAGAACTTTAAAAGAGGGATGCTTGGCAGTGATGAGCCTGGGCTATATCCTGTATCCCAGATAACAATCGGAAGACGACTTATATAGTGCAGGAAGCTGTTAGCGGCTTGCCATGTGAAAACCGCGAGTACAATGGTCTGTGGAATGCATCCACGGACTGATGGATCAACAAAAACAGAGTAATAATGGATGCTTCTCTGTACCACGCTCACAGAAAGGACGCATGCCTCTTGGTAACTTTCACCCTAAGACGGCCATTACAATCTACCCCCCTCATGCCCATACCATTCCACATTGTGGGGGCCATGCCAATTTTTTTATACTCCTGGAGTAGCAATTTGCACAGCAAATGGACATGAGGTCAAGCGGTGCATATTAAATTGAATATTACAGGGTGGAGGTGCTGAGCTACCCTGGAGTTATGTACTTAATCTACTTATTACATATTACATACAATTTCAGTATCACTGAATACCACATTTTTAAGGAGACTGTATTACAGTACTGTCTATTCTGTCGTTAATTCTCTTGAACCCATAATGCCACTGCTGTGTCTTTTGATGGTAATTCTCTTGTACCCATAATGCCATGAGCTTTTCCTGTAGAGCCAGCCACTTACGGGTATTTTCTACTCTGAGTGTGCAGGTGTTTGTGTCTGTTTACCCCTCAAGACTCTTGGTCACTTTCCACTCAGAGGCTTCATGTTTTCCATGCCGTTCTACAGTCTCACACAGCGTGTCAGAGGTTCCCCTGATAACTTGCAGAAGCTGGGTGTTCCTCTGGCCTCTTGTTCCCAAACACCCGCAACAGATTCTGCAAGTGCCAGAGCAAGTCCATTTGGGGTACTTCAGCGTGACTGAGTGGTACAATCAAATAAAAAATATCCAAAATCATAGCTGTTTGACCTTAGTAATTTTTGATCGTTTTTGTTTCAGAAAACATCAGCTTCAAATGCAAAACACTTTTTTCTCTATGGAATAGCTCAGCAAATTATTTGCAAAATTTATTATGAACAATTTTTTTGCTTGTGCGAAATAATATAAATATTATTAAATTGCACTTCTAATGATGCTAACAATATAAATGAAGCAGCATTAAAATCCACATTTTAAGTGATTTTTTTTTCTATTTTATGTCATAGTAACTCTTTGTTTTTTTCCTTTTAAACAACAAAATGTAATAAATCAGTAGGTATTAATACTTTGAATGAAAATATCTACCACAACGGATAAATAAAATAACTGCTGGGAGGGTGAGCTCGCAAGTTTAAGAACATCCACGTGTTTTATTAACTTTCTTTGAACCAACACAAGATACGGGGACAAAAATTGTGTGCGCCTCTTTAATAAGCAGTGAAGAATATGTGTCCTTTGTGCGGGAGCTTCAGGTCAGACAACTGCATGTCCAAGCTATAAAAAGCAACAGCAAAGCACACAGGAAACAAACACGTTTCTTAAACCCTGGACAGCCTTCAGTGAAAACTTTACTGTTTCTCTTTAATATCACTGTCCCAGTACAGGGTGAACATGCAACAAAAACACAGGGAAAATAGCGGGAATCACAATGCCTCAGGTGCAGCTGAGCTGCGGGGGTGTTTACTTTTGCTACATCCCCATACCTAGAGTGCTTGTGTACATACAGAAGAAGTGGTATTTACAGTAGCTAAACAAAGAAGACGACAGAATAAAACATATGCATGTCTACCATAGAGAGAAACCCATAGAGTTTTCACTCTAACACTTCTTTATGGAGAAGCTATTTATAGGTCTATATCCAAGCCCAACCCCCTGGATCATACCAAATTTCACTATGATATCTAGGCGTATTACCAAACCAAAGAAAATAGACTATTAACATATGCACATTCAAACCAAATTTAATACACTTTTCAAAAAACTATTTCATTTATGCTCATCTCATATAATCATTTCTTACTTGATACTCGCCTGGCAAAAATGAACTGCCCCAACCACTGGGAGGCTGCATATGCATGGGTCAAAACTGGCACTACAAAGCCATCCCAAACAAGGAAACTCAGATTTCGGTCCTCCACTCAAGTTACATGCAGAAACAGCCGACTCTGTAAACAAGTATTTAATTCTGCCTTCTTATGTAAAAGGAAACATTGAAAAAAAGTTTTCTAAAATAATCAATAATCTGTTGCATGTGCACTTTAAAAATGACATGCTTGTGAACAAATTTGAATGTCAACTTATATTAAATATACGGCATGTGTGTTTGAATTATGTTGGTGCAGATAGCATTCACAGGATTATTGTTAGCTTGTGAGATTATAACCTAGCCACTGACAGTCAGCTAGAGGTACCTCACTCATACTGTATATAACATGCAGTGCCATTCTTTTTGCCAGAGCAGTGTCAGTTAATGAACTGGTAAGGATTCACAGCCAGATACCACCAATATTATGATCTGTTATGGTCTGACTCCATGTAAGAACCCTATGGTCAGTCTGTGATGTTTACTCTATGGTACAGCAATCTTTTCCTTTTGCATATGTGGTTTCCAATGGAATCAGTTTACAGCTCACAGTGTGAACAGAACAAGATTCTCTGGTACTATGTCTCCTTCTGCTAACACTATTCCAGTGCCCACGGTACCTTGCAAGAATCTTCTGCTAATGCCCAGGCTCCACACAATGGAGTATGAGCAATGAACACCATTTCAAAGGTCTTATCACATGCATTAGTCCATACCACTTGTTTTTGACCAATATTTGTAGTCAGCTCAATTAATGATACAGTTATTGTGGCAATAAATCTCCTATACGATTCCACAAGTCTTAGGCAAGTCTTAGGAAAGAACTTACCTCTTTCTTGGTCCTGGTTTGTGGGCATTTCTGGGTGGGCTCACTTTTCCTGATCCCAGATAGCATGCTTTTTCTTTAGCCCACTGACCCTTTGTAGTATTGAGGGTCCAACCCCCATCTTTTCTCAGGTTCTGTTCCCAAGAATACCTCAGACATGCTACATATAGAAATGGAAACCTTGGTAAATAAGTACTTTATTCCTTCTTATTACATAAAAGGAAACATTGACCAGAGTAAGTGTTCTAAAATTGTCAAGGCTCTCGCATTGGGTTTCAGGCACATCCTAAAATCATATAACCATCAATTGGTTTACGAGTGTTTACAAATATCTTTGTCAGTGTACCCAAAAAGTATACAAATACTGCCTGTATGTGGTATGCCTTTTATGATGGACAAGTAATCTGACAACATACTTTTAAAATCATCCCTGTACCTGAAACTGGACCAGTAAGGATGCAGATCCATGTAATCTGGGAATTACAACCTTCCATGGTTTGAATCCATGTGTGGGACCTGTGTTGGGTCTCTTGATTGAATCCTCTTCTCAAGAGATTATGACACGCCTTTCCTTATCTATTGCCCTATGAGGCAATACTGCTGGTGCTCCATGCAACTCAAAAGGCATTACAGTGAATTGGAATTACCCAAATGGGCTACTGACAGTAGGAAAGGCTCTGAAATTTACATCAAGCAGAACCAGCTACAGTGTTGGGAAGATTACTTTGGAAATGTAATTTGTTGCAGTTACAGGTTACTCTAATTAAAATGTAATAGTAGGGTAACTATTTCAATTACTATATGAAAGTAATGTAACTAATTACATTTGATTACTTTTTGATTACTTTTCTAAATTATTAATGAATATTCTCATCCGTTAACCATTTTGATATTTTGTAACCTGGTAGTGTTTACCTTAGAGCAGTACTAAACACTGACTACAGTCGAACTCCTTTCAATACATGAATTAACATTATTACAATTGATCAATTTACATAAAAATACCAAACGTACCATATATAATGATTATAAACAACAGATAAGAATAGATCCTCACTTCATACTAAGTGAAAACCCAGAATCCCTCAGTGTAACCAGTCATAACATTAATGTTACATAAAATATACCTAAAATGACAAAAAAAACCTTAAGTTATTAAATTATTAAAGTTATTAAATTCTGATGTATGTTCATAATATAAACTTTTTGGGAATCAAAATAAGATAAACTACGAGTGATTTGACCACTCCGTGATACTTCAGGATTACATTATGATACAAACATTTTGTATACTTGCGAAAATAAATCGGTCCATTTTACTTTTGATCTGAACAGTTCTTGCATCAGACAATTCAGCTAATTGTGTAATCACTCTGTCAATTTTTCAATCACAAATCGCTGTCTTCGCAGCACTGTAAAATAAAATCGTTTATTAGAGTGCTAAGGCTGCATCGTCCAGGGGTTAGCTAGTTAGCTAGTGAATTTTCAAAACTCAATACAACATAGTGTTATGACTGTTGGCGGTCGAGCGGCAAAACAAGGAAGTCCAATCGGGAATTCGGGCAAACGGGATTTATTAGGAGCGACTGGACAGACGGCAGACCAACAGTGAGACAACGTCAATGCCAAGTCTGCCGGGACCTACGCTGACGCAGACTTAAATGCACAAGGCAGGCAGGTGTGTAACATGAGGCAGGTAAGAACATTCAGCAAAAACTAGAGGTAACGAGGTGGGCGTGGCACGCATGAGGATCGGATGGAGCTGGACGTAACACATAGCATGTCGGGATCAAGTGCTAATATCAGACCTAACATAAATCACCAAAAACCTTAGCATATTGAAGGGGGTGGCACATTTTCTGTCAACGGGATCAGAAGTGCCAGTGTGGCTTTAAAGTGCCGTACACACTTCTGTGTGTACACCTTTAATCCACATTAGATTCATTGTGGTGATTACGCATGCTGTCATTGTTTACATTTTGTTTTGTTGTCCTATATGCCGTATCTTATGATTGACCCGGTGTTGTCGTCCTACAGTCTGCATACCTATCATAGGCAAGATTATTAGATCTGTATCGCACATTGTGATTGGTATTGATTTTATAACATTTCTGAAATTACACGGTGTGTACTGGGCATTACACTTTAGAAGCATGGTGTGGCACACTGAAGGTGGGCGTGTCTTCCCTGCCTTGTTTAATGTGACTGTTTGCAGTTACAATAAGCTGCACTTACCATTAGATGTGTCCTTAGGTTGAACATGGACTGTTTAGATGTCGGTAAACTGTGCTGCATTGCACAGTAAAATTTGTGCCTTTTTCCGTAATGTATCGAAAACGTTTTTTATATTTCCAGCAATGGAATGCATTCCTTTACTTGTGTGCCACTGCCTGCAACAGAAACTCAGACCGCTCAGGCAAGTTAATTAGCAGAATTGGCTGCAAATGTAGACGCGACAGGATAACCAATCAGAAGCATCGAATAGTTTCAAACTTTCAGCTGTGGAGGGAAATAGCAAAGGAGGATGTTTTGCATAAGAAAAACATGAAAAGCAATAAAAATACAGTTATTAAAGATGATCCTATGATGTAACTAAAAGTGTAATCATGAATATTTCCATAAGTAACTGTAATTCAATTACACTTTTTACTCTAGTAACTGATTACAATTACCGGTACATTTTTTTGCAATTCAATTACGTTGCGCTGTTATATGTAACTCGTTACTCCCCAACACTGACCAGCTAATACCTCATACGGAGGTCTGTGGCCCGATCCTTTTCAGCAAGACATCATTAGCCAACATCATTAAACGATCCCCTTTTCTTCTGTAATAAAAACAGGGGCATACATAACATTGTTCATCAGTCTCCTTACAGGCCACCCATACCAGAGCTCAGAAAAACCCCACCGATGTTTGTGGAACTTTTAAAGAACAAAAAGAAGGGAACCATCTACTCCAGTCTTTACCCTTGTCCGTGAAAAATTTCCTCAATGTATTTTTCAAGGTTTCATGGAACCTCTCAACTAGATCATCCTTCTGAGGATGGTATGGGCTGGTTTTAACTGCTGTGAGTCCTAGCTGCTGATGCAGCTGTCCCATCAACTGTGAGGTGAATCTGGCATCCAATTCTGTCAGGATCTCCTCCGCAAAGACTATTCTGACAAATAGTTGGACCAATGCCCCTATAATACTATGTGATAATACTACATGACAGAAAACCCCTCTGGATATTTGGTTACATAAATGCAAATCACCAAGATACACTGAAAGTCTCAACCGCAGTTCTCCAATGGACCTGCAATATAAATCGCAATATGCCGTGCAGATCACTGGTAATGGCGGCAGAAGGAACTTTCCAGACTTGCCAGCAGCACTATTTTTTGGCAGGTGGCACAGCATGTTTGAACATCCTTGTGTGTAACTGAGAATGAATGCGGATGTGCTGTACAGTATATTTTCTTTTCACCTAAACATCCTGCCCATGGAATGGTAGGCCAGGTGTATGGATGATCTACAACAGTGGTCTCCAACCTTTTTTGCAGTGAGAGGTACCACAAAGTACATAAATACTGGCTCCACGTGGTATGCGTTATTATTTCTGTTGGAGTCTGTGAGGATACTGGTGATTTGAGAGATGAGTACATAGCCACCCACAGACAGCTACCACACCTCTGCCACATAGCTCATATTTTAAATGATAAATTGGGATATTTAGCAATGCATTGTCTCCTATTTTCATATTTATATTTACTTCCAGCTGTTGGTGAACAAAGAAACTTAACTGCTCTGTGTCTCTAGACTGATTATACAAAAAAGAGACGTGAAGATGTAAACACGTAATGCTTCCTAACGTTTTGTGGTTCTTTTAAATATGACTATTTGTTTAACCAACCAATCATAATTTTGCATGCAGGTTTCAAACAAAAACTGACCAATCGGAAGCTAAAGCAAGTGACCACAAGGGCAGGACAAATAAATGAAAATGGCTTACAAAGGTACAAGCACGGCAGCTAAGGTATCAGCTGCTGCTGGCTCTTTGCTCTGCTCTCCTTGGCATGCTGCTGTTAGCCAGAGTGATACATGTAGCCAAAAAAAAAACACCTGGAATCCTCAGTGCATGAGGAGGGGTGAACAGCAGGGAAATCATGTTAAAGGGACTCGCGGCGTGAGAACAAATTGGGAATATCGAAGAGACACGTTGGGTGACAGTGGAACAGAAGCGAGCGCACGTCAGCGCAGAGACACACTGGGACGACGGCGAAGAGCAAAGCAGAGAGTGAAGCCCCGTGAGATGAGCTGTCTCCCGAAGACAGCAGAATGACACGGGGATTAACATGTAACGCGTAGGCGAGCGTAAAGTCAACATTGAGGACTGGGGGAAGTCAAATTTTGCCGGGTGGAAAAGCAAAGGTAAAAAGTCAGTCAGTTATTCTTCTCGACATAGATTTAATGCAGAAGGAGGAAGGAGAAGAAGCCTGCAAGTCCCTGTGATGAACTGATGAGCTGGCGTCCCATCCCGAATGTGTGCACCCCTGTCTGTGCCCCGTGCTTCCTTAGATAGTCTGCCCCCTGCACCCCACAACCCTGTCCAGGGTAGTGGACAAAGTATAGACATCAAAGATTATACTCCTTCGCAGTTAAGGGAAACGCATCAGCATAATCGAAAGTGATTTGAAAGGAAATGATGACTTGTGAACGAATGGTTATTCTTCTTGGACACACTGATAACCAACATTAAAATTCATATTGACCATTAAACTTTACTAAAGTATGGAATAGTATGACAATTTGTTTTGACAAGACATAATGAAATATGTACATTACAATAAAATGAGTGAAGAGAAATAAGGCCTTCTCAGCTGTTTCTCTGGTTTTTGGGGGGATGATTGACAACAAAACAAGTATATTCGGGGTTTAAATATATACAGAGCCCCGTATAGCCCAGTATAGCCCATCTCTACCTCCTTATGTCCAAATCGCACATTGCCAGAGTGTGGCTCCACTTCTTTCAAGGTTAGCCTTTTTTCTCAAAGTCCCAAAATGTAGTAAACGATTCAAAGTGAATGGTTTAATAAAAATTCAGTTTTGAATAACTTGATATTTTTATGCATTTTCATAGGGACATCACAAATGAACGGGCAAAACTGTTACAGTACTTGCAGTGATAAGCCATTTTGATGCATTTTTAAGTTTCATGTACGTGTTATTGTCATGTGCGTCGGAGTGCCAGGAGGCGAAGGAGAGAGTCCAGGCAGGAATACGGGCACAACGAGGGTTTATTCACGCACGACACCGACATCAGACAACGTTAATGCCGCGTCTGCCGGAAAACACGCAGACCTAAATACATCAGACAAGCACAACACTGGCGTGCGACAACGCCTCACAGGTGAAGACAATGGGTAATCATGGGAGGTAACGAGGTGGGCGTGGCACACACGAGGATCGTCTGGAGCGGGGCGTGACAGTTATGCTTGAAGAAAAGTGCAAGCATTGTTTAACCAACCAATACGTACAATAACCATATCAAATAAAAGCTAACATTTTTAGTTTCACATTGCTGTAAAGTTGTAGCAGAATATCCTGACAGATTAATATATAGCATCCTTAAGATTGCGATCATAAAAAAAACATCATAATTAGTAAACTAATACGCAGAGGGGTTCATCCAGGGTCGCCCACACGCATGCCGTACCTAACAGGGCTTCACCCTCATTTCCATTTCACCCTTGACTACAAGCCTGCAATTCTGACAGGAGCACTTGTCAATAAATGAATCAATTACTATTATCATTTATGCAATACAGCACGACATACTAACAATTATTTTCTTATTTCAATTGTTTTGAACGCTTCTCTGATTTACGAAGAAACCAGCGTAGCCAGAAACTCAAGTTAGACCAGAAACCAATCCTTTGACATTAATTATTCTCAGTAAGACCAATAAATAGACCTAGGGTTCATTCTTCATGAACCATTTGCACCATCATTATAGGGCTAAGTGTCCTGATGCAGAAGGGCTCATCACAGCTACCTGCACTTTCCAAATAAAGAAATGGGACAGGGCAATGCCCTGGAAATGCATGGGCATGAGACTACAAGAAGTGATATATGTGCCATCTGGAACAAGGCCACTGGCAGCACTGGCATGACTCCAAATTATTGTGATTATAATTACAGTATTAACTTGTAGAGGATTGCTAAGCCAAACATTTCACTTTGTTTCCTTTTTAAAAACATACATATATAAAGTATTTTGTATACTGTTCCCTTTGACTGCGAAGAATACAAAGAAAACATTAAATATTCTGGGTGATTCCAAACTTCTGACCTCCTGTGTACGTAGTACTTTTATTATTACATATTATACTAATTTAATTTGGGGAAGCACACATTTGGTTATATCCCGGATAACCTAGAAGAGGAACAAAAGCTGAGAATTGTTCATGAACTAGACTATGCTGGCTACATCTGACAGCAAAACACCAGATTCTAGGTGTACACATTTTCACATTTGCTCTAGCACCAACATAGATCTACACCTTTCTAGCCAAAGCACTTAATCTACAGAAAAAAAGTCAAAAGCTTTTATAAGAATAACGAACCCTTTGCATTATATTCAAGAATTCTTACACACGGCTGCACACGCATCGCAGCATGGCCGTGCGGTGGTTAGCACTGTCGCCTCACACCTCTGGGAACAGGGTTTGAATCTCCGCCTGGGTTCTGTGTATGTAATGCTTGCAATGTTCTCCCTGTCATCCTGGGGTTTCCTCCAGATAGACTACTCCGGTTTCCTCCACAGCCCTAAAACGTGCTGATGTTAATTGGAGTTACCAAATTCCCCTTGGATGTGAATGGTGTGTGAGTGTCTCCTGTGATGGGCTGTCGCCCCATTCTGGGTTGTTCCCTGCCTTGTGCCCTTAGCATCAGTGATATGCTCCAGACCCCCCCGCGACCCTGGATAGGACAAACGAGTTCCACACTCATTAAAAAAAGAACAAATCGGAGGTGCCTTAGATGCCTGCTTTGCAAAAGAACTGTCACACATAAAGGTGCCCCCCTCCTCCAAGAAAAAAAGATGCAAAGTGGATTAAAGGTGCCACTTTAACTACAAGGGAAATCCGTCTGAGAGGCGCGCTAACCGATGGATGGGCTTTCAGATCGGAGCGGCGGCGTGGATATGAAGCCAGAAGGTCTGAGCTTAAACGCGGCTGGAGCGGGGAAGGCGTGGCTTCGTCCAGTGCGTGTCACCCATGTATTATGTACAGCAAACAAATAAGTCCATGGTTATCCCTCTCTGTCACCCGTGACCCGCTTCAGCTAGGTAGCAGCCGGTCGGGCCGAAATCGCGCTGGGCCCACGCCTTTGCGAAACAGAACCAGGACGTGGATTCTCGCATTATTACTCAGAATAACGGGCAATCCAATCAATCCTAAATCCCTGCTAAGAAAATCCGAGCAAAGCAATCTTCAGTGCATGGGCTTGATCTACATATTGCCAAAAGGTTAACTTTACATTCGCAAAGTCATTAATCTGATAACTGTGTCTTTTGAATATATAATGAAACATAAAATCATGAAATATAATGAATTGTAACAAAGACAGAGAGAGAGAGCGAGAGAGCAGAGTACATACGTTACCCACGCAGAGACAAACACGTATCTGGTTTTCTGGATATGTGTACGGATATTTCTATATTCAGAGGTCGAGTTGAAAAATATTTCTGGTGGGGGGGCGTCATATCTAATGCATATTAGGGTGGCTCAGTGGGTGGTACTCTGTTGTTGCGCTATTGGGAGAAAGTCCTCTCGAAGCCTTTCGCAGTTGTATAGCTTCGCTTTGTGTGCTCGGGTTTCCTCCCGCAGTCCAAAGGCAAGCAGTTAAGTAAACTGGCGTCTCTAAATTTGGATAAGTTCCACCCTCATTCCCTCGCCCACCTAACCAGGATTATCAGTCAGAAAATGAATGGGTGGATGCATATTTATACACACACGCCACTTCCAGTGACAGTTTTATTAAACAAACTTACGCTGCTGCCAAATATAAGGTCGTCAATTATGGTTCTGCCTATAAATGCAACCAAGACATTTTTTGTTTGTTTCTGTTAATTTAATGAAGTCAATCAAACCACCAAAACCTTTAATACACTCTTACAGTTCATAAAATTATGTTTACAAGGTAGTAAACTGTAAAGTGGATCTGTAGGCTACTTGCTATATGCTATATGTGATGTATTTTCTTTTAATTACATTTTTAAATGAATGCAGCTGCATAGATGGCTAGTATGTAAACACTGCGCAGCGAACAAACCAGCTTTAATCAAAGGCACTTGTTAATTCGTTTTAAGAAAATGCAATTATGTTCTGAGCTATAAATCCTTTCCAAATAACTTCATCACCAGCTTGAGGTTTTGACAGTTTTATTCCAACGCAAAAGGTCATTAATCAAGCCGTGACATGTGGCATGCCATTTTGTAAAGCATATTTAAAAGGTCCATTTGAAGAAATCTATGTAACACGTCTACTATTTAACCACACTGGTGGCCGAGACAAGCAAGCAGATGACTCGCACCCGCGAGCGACACCAAAACCGCACCGAGCAGAACCGCGTGCACGATCTGCTCCTGTACTCCACATTTTTCATGTCGGCGTGAATCTCTTATTATGCCAAGTCCCCATCCCCCGGGTCCTGCAAGACGTCTTTTTAGAAACATTATTTTTAACGGACCCTAGTGATATGCATAACGTAACAGCGTAACCTCTGATGGATTGATGGATTTGGGTTACAGCGCAATACATTCGCTGATTCACTTCTTAATAACTGCAATTCCAAGTTTCACTTGGAGTTTTACGGATCCGTTTATATTAATTTGCTGGTGAGATACAATTTGACTTAATAGCTTCCAAACATCACCATCATCACCATCATCATCATCATTATTATTATTATTATTGTTGTTGTTGTCGTCGTCGTCATCAAGGTTGTTGAATTTCATGTTCAATGTTATTCATATCTTTGTTACAAATAATTATTAGGGTAGCCTACTTACTGGTAAAGAACGTAATTTATGCGATGCCTGATTTTCCCGATTTTGATAATATATGAAGTAGGCTGCATTAACAACGCAGGTTACAATTTCATTAAAAATGTGCTCAGAACAAAATTTTACTCGCAACCGTCGAACTTTCAGCACCTTAGACTAAAGGACAGCGATCCGTAACTACTGAAAGACAGATTTCTGTGAATTGGGTGTTTTTTTTACTTCCGCGCTGGGTTTGCTGCTTTCGCTGTTCGGGCAGTCAGTCCTAACCCTGCTGACAGCTTATGCACACAGTTTCTGGACGCTAAAGTCCAAATGCAATGCAGTCAGAAGACACCTGTTGTTGTTTGTTTAAGCACAACGTGATGTAAACTACACGACATTGCAAACACTGTCGTTTTATATGTCAGTATTTAAACAGATGTGGCTTTTGTTTTCAGAGCATTTGACTCTGGGATGTCTATTAATACGGACAAATGCCGTGCATTTAATGTAAAACCGAAGTTGCCGCACGCAGTTAAGTATACACACGCACGCGCGAGCTCACGCAACCAGGTGAGCTGTTTTTCCCGCATCACACTTATACTGGGGCAGTATTTGCATGCGACACTAAAATCGTGTCGTTATGTTTCACACCGAGCAAAGACCAGCGTTTCCAAAGCAGACCACACGACTGTTCGAAACGAGCATACATCAGGTTATAAAAATGATGAAACTTTTGCAGCAAACGTAATCAGGAAAAGCGCGGCACTAAGCATAATTACGGAAGGGAGAGAGCACCACTGTGATTTCTACAATACGTATAAGGAGGGGGTAGTAAGGGGGGTTGAATTACAATTTTGAAACGCTTATCCAAATGAATATCATTAATTAAATTACTTCGTATCCCGAAATATATTAATATATCAATATTAAATAATAAGTAGGTATATCGCGTAAAAATACGCATCTAAAAACTAGATGAATTAGCTTGACTTAGTTTGGAGTTGCAATTTACTCATTATAAATATATTATGTAATCAAGAGTCTTCCTTGCTATAGAAAATTCATTTATGAAGCTAATCTGATATTTTATATCCAGTGTCTATAATATTGATGGATTAAATGCCTAAAGGCAGTACGCTTTGATTCCATAAAATCGCACACACAAAAACCTATAACTGTTTTAAATTTAAATCCAGAAATAGAAACGTCTTCCATCAAACTCCAGTTGATGTTGCTCAAATGACGTTTTCGAAAGTACTAACGTAACAAAACTTTAAAAAACAATACATTAAACAGCATTGAAGTTGTAAAGAGCACACAAGCTCAGCGCTATAGACGTAAGATAACATCGCACTTACATGTGAAACTCCTGTTTTTACAGCGTTGCATCCAGAGTGAACGTCGTATTTATTTAAATTTATTTTTAAATGTCCATTAAGAGACATGGAACACCCATGTTAATGCCATGACCAGGTATTATTTCTTCATTCTTCATTCTGAAAACTTTCCCGACAAAAAAAAAATATAATTAAAAACGTTCTCTTTTCTGTCAGCTACATCGAGTAGTAGATCTGTTAAATCGCAGCAGCAGTTATTAAATCCCTTTTTCTTGGGAACATAGGAAAATGGGTCTCTTCCAGCGAGGACGTATGTTGATATTCTGTCACCGGTTTCCTATACATGTGTCTGTCTAAGTATATTGTTTCGCAAATCAGGCGTCTTCTGCACAGATTTCTCCCAGTTTTCTTTTATTTAGTCCGAGGGGAAACGCATTTAGCGTCCTGCTCTATTGCATACGCGGCTTAGAAAGTGCGTCTGAAAGCCTATATGAAAATGCATCCAAACATTTTGATTGCCCTTGAGCCGCCAAAGTGAGGAAGTCAGATGTCCCGGGGTGACGCCTACTCGGCATGGAAGAAGCGACGATCGCGTGTGTGTGTGTGTGTGTGTGTGTGTGTGTGTGTGTTTCATCCCAACACCCAACAACAATGACTTAAGTAACACCTCTGGAAATAGTGAGTCTGTGCATAGCATTTCCAAGTGATTATCATATTCTTATCATTGTTACAATATCTAATTATAATAACATATTAGTAACGCGCAAAAAGCGCAAAGCAAAGCGGTCGTTCTGATCCACTTAGTATTTAAAATATCTTTTATTATGAAAGCTTTGTAATCCGCGCAGTCTTTCGGTGATTGTTACAGTGACAGCTGCTTTTCGGAGACGTGGTGTTGCAATCAGCGGTCGTGTTTCATTTCGTTAAAATACACAGTAGGGTTATGAAAAGCTGCTATCTGAATGCTGGTCATCCTTACGACATGTTTTAGCATAAAGTGGTAAGCAGACTGATATACTTTAAGGCTGATTAATGTCTTTGCAATGCAAACTGTAGGAAATTTTCAGCATTGAAATTTGTAATATTTATGTGAGATTATTTGTTTAAAGTAGCACACGTAATCTGTTAATGTGGCAAGTATCTATTTCCTGTTTATTGCTGTTTATTTATACCAAGCCATAGCAGTAATTATGGATATCTTTCCGATTTGTGTCCCGCCTCTTAAAAACACAAGCCACAAGTTTAAATAAACGGAGGGGATACCTTGACTCCCAAAGAGGTCGGACAAACGTGATCTTACGTTGCCCTCTAGCGGCGGACATAATTCATTGTTACGTTACTCCGTTTGTTGGACAATAAGAAGGCTGAAATCGAAGTAACGCCACCCTAAGCATTGTTAACATAGTCATAAACTCCTGATCAGTGTGGGAACACTAACTAAAATAGCACAAAATATCGAAATATATTTGGACAGTTCGAAAAAATTTTACCTGGAACTCGATCGGAAACAAATGGTAAGCCTTCAGTCTCTGCCTCGCATTCGTCGTGATAGCATCGTGTATGTTTACACTCGCTGAATACATGTATTTAGATAGTAAAAATACATTTAGACAATATTAAAATAAAGATATTATTTCTTATTAATTATTTTCATATTACTAATAAACCATTCATGCATTTCAGTATAATAACATTGTCCTGTCGACAGGGGCGCTGTAAAGGGGGGGTAAACGATGACGATTCTCGGGGCCCATGACTGAGAGGGGGCCCAGAGAAGCCCCCAATAAACAGTGAGGGGGCCCTGTCAAGATTCTTTTCATGGGGCCCAAAATCCTTAGCAGCGCCCCTGCCTGTCGAGCGGGCTGAACGGAGACAAAGAAAGATGAAGACGTCAGGGTATCAGGGAATACGGGGTTTAATTACAGGTAAGGCATGCAAAACGAAGACGGACAATGGAATAACCGGACTGGGGAAACAAACACAATACACAGGACTATGACAACAACCATAAACAGTTGATCTCACAGGGATTCCACACGGGGTTAACGAGGGGGCGTGGCATAGGCAAGAATAGACGATCGGGGCAGGACACATTATTTTTTTAACTTTACACATTGTTTGGATACATTTACTTTCTTACTTTACAAATGACTGTTTTGGTAAATTTGCTTACATGTGTTTAGTGCAGTACATGTTCTTCGGTTAATTTTGTATTTAAATCCTAAAAAAAATGCGATGTATTTTTTTGGGGCCAGTTGTCACAGGGCACAAGGCTCGGGGAACACCCTGTATGGGACTCTCTTAAAAGAATATTTATGGCGATACTTTACTTACTGGTATGTAGTTTATTCAGGGAGACACACAGGATCAAAGAAATGGTTTTGAATAAATCAATTCATTTTTAAATAGAACAGTTTTGAGTTGTCTTTGCTACCAACGTTTCAGATATTTGACTTCCTTTTGTGTCATTTTTATCATAATTAAAAAAAATGAAATGTATGTTGGAGGAATACAGTATAGGCACATGTACACTCACCTAAAGGATTATTAGGAACACCTGTTCAATTTCTCTTTAATGCAATTATCTAATCAACGAATCACATGGCAGTTGATTCAGTGCATTTAGGGTTGTGGTCCTGGTCAAGACAATCTCCTGAACTCCAAACTGAATGTCAGAATGGGAAAGAGAGGTGATTTAAGCAATTT
>JABFDZ020000001.1:23197424-23207742 GCA_019775955.2 Pollimyrus isidori
TCCGCTTCAGGCCCATCCTCCAGCCCCTCCGCTTCAGGCCCATCCTCCAGCCCCCCCGCTTCAGGCCCATCCTCCAGCCCCCCCGCTTCAGGCCCATCCTCCAGCATCTCTGCTTCAGGCCCATCCTCCAGTCCCTCCGCTTCAGGCCCATCCTCCATCCATCCATCCATCCATCCATCCATCCATCTATCTATCTAGCTCTCTCTCTCTCTACCTTAATATTGGCTGACAGGCCTCGAACTCCAGAGGCCTAAAAGCCTTGCTGAAGACCCCAGTCTTGAAATCACTCTGCTATCCACGGGATTTTAACCTCTGGACTTCCGCTCCTAAGCCACACGCCAAACCCTCCGTCATCACTAAGCTCTTGAGTCTGAGCCCAACCTGCACACTACCGTGATGCCATTCTCCCAGTGGGACACAGCTGTGACCTTTCTGTTACCAGTCCACACAGATCGATGGTGTGGCGTCCTCCTCTTTTGATAATGACATGTTCCAATAAGCCTTTCAGGTCGTGCTCTGGCTCAGGAACCCAGCGTTGATGACCGACTTCATCGAGATTATGGCGTGGATGGGGATAACAATAACAGTGCTTGTCAATAACAGTCAGGTTAAGGCAGTCTTTCTCTCTGGTCCTTGGGGACCCACAGACAGTCCTCGTTTTTCCTCGAAATGTGGACTTTCTGGCAAGGTGCTCCGAGGGAACAAAAACACGGACTGACTGCGGGTCCCCTACGGACTGGAATGGGAAACACTGGGTTAAGCAATTGCTTCAACGAGTGACTGCAGAGTTCTTGCTAGGAGTTGGAACAGATGGATGCCCCTCAATGAATGCAATGAGCTCCTTTAAGAAATCTCATCCATCCAAAAGGAAAGAGAAATTAAAGACTCAGCAGGCTAAGCCTCGATGCCTGATCGGAAGGTTACCAGTTCAAGCCCCAGCCTCCGCTAAATAGTCACATGTGCGTCGGCCCTTGATCAAAGCCCTTAACCGCTGTGACCCCCAAGTTTGCTTTCACCTGTATATGTGTCTGTGTGTCTCATGGAGAGAAAAAAGTATCACTATTCTACTATTCAGTTCTGTAAACTGCTTGTTTCATCCCTTAGGGTTACTCAGGCCACTATAAAGGCAAAAATATTCCTCTGACATTCGGTTGAATTTTGAGAACAATGCACTGGCCAGCTGTATTGTATTGTTCTAATGACCCACTGAGGACTCTCTGCTCTCTATGACCTTTACGCTGCTGCTGGCTGTATAGGTTAACAACCTGGAACATTTGGGACAGTTCCTGGTGCTGAATTCCCTGCTCTCTTGTCTGTGGTCACCGTATACAGGTGACTGATTTCGTCCATCATGTAGACCTGCCCTCAAGTTAAAGTATCCGTTTTTTTGTTACTTGTTTATTTATATGTATTAAGGGCATTGGTTAATGACCATCCTTAACAGGGTTTATTAGCAATCTTATCCGCAAAGGGCTGGTGTGTATGCAGGTTTTTGGGGTAACCTTTAGGTCAGCTGTTCAAACCCAGGTGTGAGGACACTTCAGCCAATCAGTCCACTAATTAGTAGACTAATTGGGCTGTCGCAGTGAATACCCATCTACACAGCTGCCCTTTCTGAATAAGATTGTGGCCCCTGGTGAATTGCCTTCAATCCCCTTTTTTCTTTTCTTTTTTCCCCCAGCAATTGAACTTTCAGTCTGTAAGCCACCGGGGGAAAGACTCCAACCCATGTGAAAGGTGAGTAAAAAAATTACCTCAATAGAGCATGACATTTTACATTTTTTTATCAGACCCTTTTCCCAAGGCAATGTACAATTGAGCAGGCAGGGTCGGACAGTCCCTGGAGTAACTGGGGGGGGGGTTGCTGAAAGGTTCATCAGCAAAACCACTCTATCAGCCCTGGGATTCAAACCTCTCGCCTTCTGGTCACTGGCACAATGTTGGCACACCCCCAAAGTAATGGAGCAAACCTCTCTTTTTATTTATGTTCCGGTCTTAATCAAAGGCATAAAGCATTTTCCTTGTAGAGTGACTAGCAAAGCACATTAACCTATTAGCTATTTAAGATAGGCATATGTTTAAACTGATTAAGCTTATTGGTACCCCACAGATTTAGGGGATGCCATATAGGATTAGGTGGCCTGGATACAAGACCCAGTTTTAGCTGCCTTTCTATAGCACATCTATTATGTCAGGAAATGTTTGAGATAGACTTTAGAGGACTTAAGACATGGATAAAAATAGATCTCCTTATTTGTTTAAAAAGGCCATTGAAATTGTGTCCTGCAGCATCTGTGTTCATCCTACTTATTACAGCCTTAATTACCTGAGAAAGGAGTCATTTAGTGTGATGTCTAAAGCAAGCTGAACTGAGACTTAGAATGAACTCCAGTGTTACCGTGGCAATGTCATTCTTCTGCTTTTCAGTGGTGTCTGCTACACCAGTGTGAAGGATGTGAAGAATTTAAATATAACTATAAGACACGGTCATGCAGTTATACATTTGTGTGTCACCATAAGTGATATAAAAATGTCAGGGAAACCAAAACGTCCTGCATCCAGATGGCCATTTTAAAAAGAAATTAATCTATAATTAAAATACATCCATCCATCCATCCCTCCGTTCGTCTGTCCGTCCATGCATCCAACAATCCATCCATCAATCCATTGGCATTACTAGAGATTTTGGGCCCCGTGACAACGCATCAAACTGGGCCCGCAACCCAGACCAATCCATTTTTGTGGCTCCTGTCACTGAGGGGCCTTTAGAATTATCATAATTTTCCCTGTTTATGGCACCTGTGCATCCATCCCTCCACACTTATCCAGTAACGGTGGAGTCTAGCGTCTGTTCCAAGAAGCTTAAGGCAAAAGGCAGGAGCTCACCCTGGGCAAAATGCCAGTCCATCTCAGCTTGGGTCAAAAGTTACACCAAAATTTTAATGAGTCAATCAATGCAGGCTTAAGAAGCCACTTGTTCCCCGCCTGATCTGTTCTCATTCTCCGGCCCAAATGCCCCCTTTGAATTCATGACCGCCTAAAGTTTTTTAATCACTTTCTGAAGCACCAAGTCCACAACTGAGAAAGTGTCAGTGCCACAGCCTCTCGTCTGCCTCGAGCTGCACGCAGCGCATTCCTGCTCAGCTGAAATCACCCCTTCCGTGCCCAGCGGCTGAGCCCTGGGTATAGGAAGCTTTCACGGAAACACGAAGAGTCCGTAAAGACTCACGTGTCAGACCCACATCCCCTTCCATGCCCACGGCCCAGATACAGCCAGACAGGTCAGTTGTGACCCCCCGAGTGATCTAGACCCCCCCCCCCCACCCCACCGCTGAGACGGTTTGGAGAGGCTGCCCACTCCAGCCGTGTCATCACGACGACATGATCGGAGGTGCCACCCGCCTGGACCATTTATGACACGGGGGCCTTAAGGAGGACTGGCCTCCCGCCAGCTCTCTCATCAGCCGGGCTGTGTGGGCAGGGGCGGGGCTTTCCCTGAATCAGCAGGTGCCCCATCATCAGAGTAAGGAGCAGCCTTACAGCAAACAACCCCCATCTTCCAGAAGGCAGCATTCCCCCCTGGACAGGAGGCCAGGCCGCTATATACAGTAGGTGTGAAGGCACATGGGCCAACACACTATGGGCTGTTAGGGATGCTAATCAGCTACCCGTATTAGATTAGCCTAGAAGTGCAGAACAGTGTGAAAGCACTATAGCGCTACACCAGTGTGAACAGCTGTGCAATATAAACATCCGATAAATGAATAGAAAATGAACATCTTCACAGGGGTATAAATAGTGGGTATGAACAGCACCTGTGTGTACGAGTTCTGCTTGCCTCTGGATTGTGGGACACCCAGTGAAAAGTCCCCAAACAGGATTCAACCCTGGGGGGGCGTGAGACAGTAGTTCTACCTACCGATCCAGCCCTTATGGAAAGTTTTCAGTAATGTTAATATGCCCAGGGGGGTTGGACAGTCAGTTGACATTGGACCCCTTGAGGTTTTCTTTCTCCTTACTTGGGAGTTTTTGGTTCCTCTCCTCTGTTGTATTCTGACTTTCATTATTTCATTTCTTTCCTTCCTTTTTCCATTCTGTATCTCTCACTAATGATGTTTAATGTACCACGACACACCCATGTAAACCGCTTTGGGGAGACTGTATTGTGAAAGGGAATATATAAATTGAATTGAAATTAATTATGATAAGTAACTGCTTATGAATAATCTGCGCATTTCCAATAGTTATTGCAGCAACATAAGGTGACCAGACACAAGTATGTGTTGGGACTCAGGTGGAGGTTGGAGTTGTAGGTTACCGTGATGACTATTCTGTAACTACAGGTTACCTCGTTAATAAAACCTACCTGATTCAAAAAAGTTGGCTAGGTGGGTAATACGCTGAATATAGTTTATTTTTTTTCAACTTCTGATGCTGGAAGTTACTTCTAACCACGCTCCTTGCATCATGTGCACTCCTTGACGCGCCTCTTGATGCTGTTAATATTCTGTCTCGCCGGTGTGATTTATGGCCAGGTTTGAAACGCGCCGCCGATCTCGGGGCCACCTGCTGGTCGCGATAAG
The DNA here is from genome assembly GCA_019775955.2 of Pollimyrus isidori. Classification (NCBI taxonomy): domain Eukaryota; kingdom Metazoa; phylum Chordata; class Actinopteri; order Osteoglossiformes; family Mormyridae; genus Pollimyrus; species Pollimyrus isidori. The sequence goes on from JABFDZ020000001.1 coordinate 23,202,008, forward strand.
AGCGGTGGCCGCTCGCCTGACGACGGCAGAACTGAACAAATCATCAATGGCGAACCGCCTCTAATCGATTCTGACGGGGGAGGGGGGCATCTGTAGTTGCGCCTTTCACGGGACGAGGGCACTCTGACTGAACATCAGGTACCATTAGAGCATCAGTGAAGAGAAGATGTTCGCAACAGATGTGAGAGACTTCTGCGGGGCTAAATGTTCAGGTGGGGATCTCCGAGGGGGACCGCAAGGGGGGTTCGGGTAGGGGATCACAAGGGGAGCGTGTCACAGCTTGTCGGCGATCTTCAAGCTTAATGGTGCGGCACCTGACCTTGTTTTGATAACAGAAATATATCGTTAATTAAAAATCTACTTACGCTACTTAAGCAGAATTTAAAGGAGATTTATTTTAACTGTTTTAAGCGTCTATCTCTTTTGTAAATATGGGGAAACATCTATTTTAAAGGTTTATCCGTCAGCCATCGAGCTAAAAGTGTAGCCTGAACGACAATGCTGAAGCAGGACGTGCGCTCTGATTGCACTGCACGTTTCTTGTGTTACGAGGCAAGAAATAAACGCAAGAAAACGACAGAATACGGCGCATAGAGTGTATTTAACTGCCGTTTATTTCCGTCGATTTCTGACTTCTCTAAATACAAACTTGTTTTAAAAATGAATAGTAAGCTTTATAACAGCCGCGGGCGCTCAAACTTAAGCGCAGCGTGTGTCCATCAGCTGCAGTGATTGGGCTGCCGGAGGTCCCGACAGTGTGTCCCCCACCCCGGTAATCAGGGGGCCCACGGGGGCTGAATTGCAGCCAGCCTGCTCAGCTTTGGGCCGGTGTTGCGTTCCTGCCGACTTCCGCTCCTTAACACATGCTCTGTGTGTTCAGATGAGGCCATATTATTTGCTTTTCGCTTGAGCTGGTCTACGTATAGGGGTTGTTTTCCCGAAAACGATCGATAACGAACAACATAATGAACGACGTATATAAAGAAGGAGATACGTCCCCGAGCGATTTTCCAAACCCTTCGTTATTCCAGAAATGTAAAAATAATTATTAGTTTATTATCTTTCAATCAGAAACAAGTGATGAGGGAGGGCGATTTATTTTTAATTTTTATTTCTTAGAAAAAAGATAACGGAAGATAAGTTTTCAGCATCAACAGTAAACAAAGGGAACAGCAACAGATGTATGACATATGGGCTGATCTGCAAAATTAATGTGAAAAGAATACATTTTTAAAATATGTTTTATTCAAAATTTGTGAACGCCGGCAGTGGAATTTACACAGGAAAATACACTGTTAAAAAATGTACAAAAAAATCGATGCGGGCTAAATTCGCTGCGCGGACGGGGATGATAAACTAATATTTTTTTTTTTACTGGGCCTTACTTTCAATAGTACTTTGTTGTCTCCTCCCCAACCTCCGCGCAAAAAAAGCACAGACTGTCGATAAAAGGAACATGCACTTTTCCTTCGCGTCCCGTATTTCTTCAAAATGGGACACAGCATTTTAATTTATCAATACAAGGTGAGTGGCAACTCTATCATCAATGTCAAACCCGCCCACTGGCAGCAAGGCAGAAAGAGAAAAAAGCCAAGTAGGCCTACTGTCGGCGTAGTACTAGTGTTACGCCCATATACAGCATTTACAGTATTTATATATGTATGATTTATTTATTAAAATTTGAATTAAGTTTCCAGTCCGTTCAGTTTGTCATCTTTTTCATGTTCTCTCCCTAGGAGAATTTAAGCATAACTGGAGCCTAAAAGTAAAGGCCTAATGAATAATTATTGAAAAATATGATTCATGATAATTATCAATGTCGTCCGATGTAAAAAAAATATATATCGTGATAATTTGTTTTGGGTATGTGGCCCAGCGCTAATATAAAATTCCAGTATAAAATTTGGAAAAGAAAAAAAAAACGTTGAGATGCTGAACAAACGATTTTTGACATGTACAGTATTACTTCATTGTACCACTTCATTTGCCTTTTATTATAAGCTGCAGAACAGTGCCATTGACTGATACTACATCATGTTTTTATTTAGCACTTCTATACAAAGTGCTTTTCTTAGAGAAAGCAGCAGCATTTGGGGTTTTAAGGGCTTTGGTCAAGGTACCATCTGTGAAATCACTGTGCTGAGTCTGGAATTTGAACTGGGGACCATCTGATCATAGAGTCATAAGTTGCTGAGCTGCACACCACCCCATTTTTTATGGTGTACAAAATTATATTATGCTTCTCTTCATTTGGAACACACGTGTGTTCAGGTTTTTGGACTCACCTGTAAAGGAGCTTAACACAAAATAGACTTAAATCATCAGCAACTGCATGCTTCTTTAATAATATTTATAATTAAGGCTGCATGGTGTCACATTCTGCGGATAATATTGCAATATATATAAAACAAAAAAGGAGATAAAATTAATATAAACAAACTATAGCCAGATAGAATGTAGGCTATTACTTACAAATAAAGTGTGTCAAATAAGCTTATGGCATTTCAGTGAGTTGTGTCAACAGACATATTGGAGTGACGACAAACATGACGTGATGATCATGCAGGTGCACATCACAATGGAGTGGTGACAAATGTGACATGATTATCATGCATGTGCACATCACAATGGAGTGACGACAAATGTGATTATCATGCATGTGCACATCACAATGGAGTGACGTGATTATCATGCACGTGCACATCACAATGGAGTGACGGCAAATGTGACGTGATTATCATGCATGTGCACATCACAATGGAGTGGTGACAAATGTGATGTGATTATCATGCATGTGCACATCACAATGGAGTGGTAACAAATGTGACGTGATTATCATGCATGTGCACATCACAATGGAGTGACGACAAATGTGACGTGATGATCATGCATGTGCACATCACAATGGAGTGGTGCCAAATGTGACGTGATTATCATGCATGTGCACATCACAATGGAGTGGTGACAAATGTGACGTGATTATCATGCATGTGCACATCAGAATGGAGTGACGTGATTATCATGCATGTGCACATCACAATGGAGTGACGTGATTATCATGCATGTGCACATCACAATGGAGTGACGTGATTATCATGCATGTGCACATCACAATGGAGTGACGTGATTATCATGCATGTGCACATCAGAATGGAGTGACGTGATTATCATGCATGTGCACATCACAATGACGATGCTGAAACAATATTTTGTGCAGTCAGAGCCATAGCCAGCTATGGGGTCACTGAGGTCCAAACCTCTGTAATTTTTTCAGAGCTAAAAATAAACTTTGAAGTTAAATATTCACCTGAATAAAAAATGAGGTTAATATTTTGTAAAACTAATTACTTTAATAGGCAGCGGATGGTATCGTTAATATGATTGACAAGACCTACCCCCCAGCCCCAGGTTCCAGACCTAACTCTATTTCAAATCCTGGCCACAGCTCTACATGCAGTTCTGTTTGTAATGCAAAATGTGTCAGATTTGTATTCATTCTTGGTGCTCAGGTTTTTCCTAGGGACACCTGGGCAGGCACCCTGAAGTACTTGGCCTGTAACTGGTCCAGGACGGCCATGATTTGCCGGGACACCACTGGAAATTAGTGTTGTAACATCAGAAGACAATGGGTCACATCCAGCAGCTGCACAGGGTAACACCAGGGGACCCTTTGTTGCTTCCTCAGAGAAACAGAAACTGTAAGCAGTAATGGACGTGGATTGGTGCCCTGAGGTAAAGGAAGGTCATTTTGTCCATATTGAGTGACATCATCTTGGAAAAACTGTAAAACATAGCAAATAATAAATATCAGCAGCTATGGAAATGGATCATCTCTATTCCCATCTGCTTGATGTTTATTCATCTCCTATTCCCATCTCTTTTATTCACACCATTAGTATAAGAAAAGCTTCTAATAACAGCACTGTCTAATAACATCTGTGAGTACATTAACGCTATGAAGTGCTTGAACCCTAGTTCATTCTGTACTGAGGACTTTGAGGTACTCTGCTGCTTTCAGAATACACTGAAGCAGAACGCACGCTAACGTGGTAACGTTTGAGCACGCTTGTTTTCAAGCCGGGTGCTAAGACACGGTCACGTTTTTTGGGAGTTATGCACTGGCATAAAGGGGCAGCCGCACCTCCTTCTCTCTGCCTTGTCAAAGACTCCTTAAATAACACTTTAATTAGCCACGGCTCAGTTTGATGGGGCTAATAAGTCCACATGTTCAGAATCATGCACCTGGAGGGGGCCAAGGCTCGGCTGACCGGCTGCCAGAGCCTTTTACCATGAAAAATCCACAAGTAATGCAGTGAATATTAATAAATGACTTGTTGCTAGCCCAATACAAATGTGCCATCCACTTGCAAAATCACACAAATTTGTGAAGCTGCTGCAATGCTCACGATATCTTTATAGGGAAATGTATTATTTAAGTAAGACCTTAAAATGATTTTTTAAGTATTGAAATATTCTGTACTACATTATTTAAAAAACAATCACCCAGTTTACAGGGACTATTATTATTATTTAAATTCAAGAACATTTAACTGTTATAAGCAGAAAAGTTAGAAACGGTTCAAAATGACTATCTGTCTGGTTAATGTTTATTACTAAAGACGGTTGGCTCTAATAAAAAGCAGCAACCCAGCTAAAAATAAGAAAGACAAAAATGGTTGCTGCAGGCCTAATTGCAGTTTAGTTCCTTACAGAAGTAAAACAATTTATTTGTTTTTCTTTGTCCAACTCATTTTTTTGTGGGGAGGGGTAACTTTCAGTTCACCCGCTACAGTGCACATTATCACCTGTGTGAGCACAGGACCACACCATCACCTGAACCAGTAACCCAGGGAAACCTGAGATGTCCATGGCAGGCCTTCTGCGCAATCAGCAGGGTAACTCTTCTGTTCGTGAAGTATTTTATAGCTGTAATAGAGTGGTTATAGGTACAACAACACATTAATGTAATTTTAATACCCAGAATAATGGCGTGGCGACACATGTGATGTCATTATTGAGGGCCGCTCTCAATCAGCCAATAATAAAGCAGTGGTTCTCAACTTACGTCTGTGGTACCAACTGCTATTGGCTGATTGAGGTCATCCCAAAGACCTGCACCCACAGGATCAGGTTCCCCACCTCTGGTGTAGACCAAACAGGACACTGTCCATGTCCCTTCATCACAGGCTGGGTCCAAGAAGCAGTTTTGGAACTGGGAAGTGTCAGAGACAAGCAGTGTGTCTCCCTGTATGCAGTATTGGCTCTTATTTATGCACACAGACAAAGCGAAATGGTTGGCGAGCAAGACCTGTATCATTTTTTATGTTCCAGTTAAACAATTTGTGTCATGTCAGCACAAATATCTTAGAGTAAAACTATTTTTACATTATATGATGGATGTGAAAGAAACTTTGCCTTGCAAAGAGTGATCGAGAGTTTCATTGTAGTTAAAATGTTAGCGGAAGACTTTGACAGATGTAACACGTAAACTGAGTTAAAGTCACCATAAATGTCTGATGCCAAGACTAGGGACTCACGAGTGTGGTTCCAAGAGACAAAGAGATGCTCCACGTTTTCCCCCTGATTACATGATCAGGAACCTGTGGCAGAACTGCACTCCCACCTGAGGCCTGCTTCACTGTGCACTCCCACCTGACAGCCTGCTTCACTGTGCACTCCCACCTGAGGCCTGCTTCACTGTGCACTCCCACCTGAGGCCTGCTTCACTGTGCACT
>JABFDZ020000001.1:23254044-23268299 GCA_019775955.2 Pollimyrus isidori
TGGAGCACTTGAAGGGCTTTAAGCCCTTACATTAACCCCCCCCCCCCATGAATTCATTCTGCTAGGATCTGAACTGGTACCCTCCTGGTCAGAGGCATCACATCCGAACCCATGAAGCCACTGACGTTTTGATCTTTTTAGCTGCCTTTTCACCATCTCCATCTCCCCAAAGCATCTAAACTGATTTTTTTCCCCAGCAACCTTGAATTTTGTTCATGTCTATACCTGTCCCGATAGCCACCATCAGGGCCAGCACTGCAGTCTTTGCACCTCTGCATGAAATGACAGCCTTAGCATAACGCTCACCGTCAGCCGCTGTGAAAATGCACCCGCCGCAGGCAAAAACACAAATGTTGGTGAGTATCGCTAAATTATGATTTTAAAAAAAAAACACAGGGGTCAGAAGCATGCTGGGAAGTCCTTCACAGCTTAGGCTAAGCAGAGAAACAATATCAACAAGCAGAACTTTTAATCATGGGACAAAATAACAGTGATGCTTTCCCGTTCGACGTAACCACTGAGCCTGGAGTACTTTCCTGTACACCGTTGGCAGAGACTCTCATGCTCAGTTCCTCATGGCATGATCTGAATATGAACACCAGCTGTAGGGCGACTGAAACACCATGGATTACATTACAAACAGATTAATGCTGATGCAAGAACAGCAGCCGAACAGTAACTGTGATTACATACATAGTGATACTATGTGTAAATAGTGATACTTATAATTGATTTCAGCCACAAATATTATGTCACATGTACTCTTACTTATTAACACACTGAGCCCAGGATTAGCATACAGTTGCTAATATTTGATTATCCATTGCATTAACATAAATATTTAATATATTATCATTTATTTTCAATACAAAAGGACCAAGGGGCAAAGGCGATGGGGTGGTTGGATGGCTCAGTGGGAAGCACTATTGCATCACATCAGGGGTTCGCATCCTGTCCTTACGGTGTGTGTTTGTGGAGCGTGCATGTTCTCCCTGTGTTTCCTTTGGCTGGTATTAATAGCTACACTAAAAGTATTTACCCAGCTCTAGTGAAAAATACACCACTGGAGACAGATATCTATGAATTATTTATGTGTGTGCCACCTCACAAATATGCAGCTCTGTTTCTTTCCTTCCTCACTTCAGAGTTAACCCATTTCTGTCCGGACAGGACCTTCCTTCATATCTATCCTTTTTCCAAGGATGAGAACTGTAATGGTAAAACAAGGGGCACAAGAGAAGGACAGGATTTGAATCCTCAAACCAGAAGTTGAGTGGTTATAGTGCTACCCACTGAGCCACAATAACAACCACCTCATTTTTTTTGAAAGCATAAATGCTTTGTTTACATAGCTTAAACACACCCCTGCTTTTGACAGAGGCCATCCGTTTATTGGTTAGCTCCATGCGGTATTCAAAATCATAATTTCTGCCATGCTTTTATGCTTAGCTGTTTAATATGTACTTTTCATCCATGCCAAGATATTCCAAAAACTCCTATTCAGCACAGGGTTGCAGTGAGCCGGGAGCCGACCCCACAATGCATAGGGAATAAAGAGGCTATGGAGGAACTGCTAATGGCAATGGGTTCGATGGCAGGGTTGACACTGCTGGTTGTGCTGTTTTTATTTGTTTGTTTGTTTTGGGGGACTACTAGTGACCAGGTATTCTGTGCGCCAAACTTTTGCGAACTTGCTCTCCCATAAGTGACTGAAATGCCCCTTCAGTTCCAAGGTCTCCTGGAAATCACCTTACTAACCCCCAGATCGGCAGCAGAGGATGAGGTAGGTAACCAGTAGTGTGACTGTACTAGCTGCACTCTAATGTGACTCCTCAAGGGCCAGGCGTATTTCCTGACGTGCCGTCTGTTGATACATGGGGTCCCCATGTTTAATGGATTGACCGGCACTGGTTGGACAACACTATGAAAAAGTGTACAGACCAGCCGAAGCATTTTGTAATCATCACAAGCTGGGATGGGGGGTGGTGAGTGTCTGGGGTCAACACTGTGCCGTATTCTGACGACATAGCGATCAAACTGTTATTTTTACCACAGCTGTTGTATTTAAAAACATATCCTACGTAGTTTTTTTCTTGTTTTTACCAAAGACTCTAACGGGTAAGATTCTAACGGGTCTGGATGCTGTTCAGCCAAATGGCTATTTCAGTATTAGTTTAAATATTAGAACTCATGGCCACAAGTGGAAATTAGTGGGAGAACATTTAAAAACAAATTTGAGGAAGCACTTCTTTATACAGCATGTAGTTAGAGTATGGAATAGTCTTCTAGCTAAAACCCTGGGTTCCTTTAAATCAGAGCTAGATAAGATTTTAACAACTCTGATCTATTAGTTAAGTTCTCCCCAAACGAGCTTGTTGGGCCGAATGGCCTCCTCTCGTTTGTATGGTTCTTATGTTCTTCCTCTTCTTTGCTCATGCTAACAGGCCAGGTGCATACAATAAACCCGACTCTGGTCTTATTTCTTCTGGTCTGTCATCTAACTCACTTTGCTAAACCATAAAAACCTGCTTTGTGTGTGTGTGTGTGTGTGTCCACACCAAAGCGCTGATAAAACTCCAGTCCTTTCCACTCATCTTTTGCAACTGTTTTCCATGCCTAGTTGAGCATGTCTCGTAGCTAAGTACGCTATTATGCTCAGAGGTCAGAGGTTTGATATTGGCATGACCTCCACCTAAAAAGTACATCCCTCCAAGTGGGGGGGACGCTGTGTAGTAGAGGCTGATGCAAATAAACAGGTATGCAAAGCAAAACCTGCTTTGAAGGAAGGAAAAAAAGGAAGTATGAGCTTTCTTATCAAAACACACTCCACCGTAAATACCCACCTGACGGGCTTAACGTTGTATTTCTTGTTACGATTTATGGCGGGCCGCTGAGATAAGGCACACAGGCCTTAGGTTTGTAAATCTCTTCCGCCTGTTGTTTATTGAGGATACACAGTTGTCTTGACCTTAAATAACCCTCGGTGACCACGTGAAGGTGTATTAATGTTCTCCTGGAGTTTTCAGACACTCATATATGCGCTTCTGAGATTTATCTGGATTTCAGACATGAAAGAACACGAATGGACAACGAATGAAGGAATTGTACATTTTTAATGATTGGTTTCATAATACTGTAAAACTGTTAGCTATTACTGTAGTGTATTTAAAATTGCTAGCTATCAATCAATCAGCATCAGATGCATGGTAATCATCAGATACTGCATGTTAAAAACCCAAAAATTCATGGTCAGTAGTTATATATTGCTTAATACCTGTTTTAAATGTTGCACTAAATATTATCAATGTGTCCAGTTTGTGACTTAATACATCTTAATTTTCCACTCATACAGCTTCTTCTAACATCTAATTCAATACAATAATTCAGCACTTGGAGTCCAGGCAGGCCTGGGTACAAGGCAGGGGACACCCCACACAGGAAGCCAGTATATCTTTATTGTAGTGTTGAAACTCATTGCTGGTATTTACCATGCTGTCTTCTGCACCACTTACCCAGCGCACTGTTGGCTTCTCTAAATGACCCTGCGATGTTACCCTGCAGAGTGGATCCTTGAACCACAGCTCTGCTTGCCAGATGCAGCCACTGCCTGACATTGACCTCCTGTATCAGTGACTCCTCCATAGCAACTGATAGCTCTGTCCCATGGAGAGGTCCTTCTCCTACCTTGGTAGCCTGAAGCCCCTAGGGCACGACCTAAGAGCTAACACTTGTTTTGCATCTCTTGCTCAGGGGCTTTTGGGGGCAAGCTCTTAAGATCAGCAAGGATATGCAGAGGTGTAGTTCAACAGCAGGTTCTTTTCCCAACCCTTTTCCATACCATAGACTCTGTATAGGCTTGCTGCCAATTCCTGCAAACCTAGGACACACATTATTGATAATTTAGCAACAGCAGCCTGTTTGGTCAACAGGAGGAAAACCCCAGACAAACATGAGAAGGACATGCAAAGCCCATAGAGAGAGTGCCAGGAGGGAGCTTTGAACCCCCAGCCCCGCAGATGTAAGGTTACAGTAATACCCACCACGCTCTCCTGCCACTCACTTCCTATGACAGACTGCCAAGCACTTTGCGAGCGGTCATGTTTCTCAGATCCAGTGCGTTCCTGGTTGTCAGACACGAAAGCTTTGAATGTGAAACAAGGAATCGATAATTCCTTTTGGGTTCCATGATTAAGGCCCTATTCTCCTTAAGAAAAGTTCTCTGTGATGGACTGGCATCCCATCTCGGGTATTCCCATGCCAGGTGTCCTGCATTGCTCATAGGTGATTCCAGACCCTACTTAGGTGACCAACACATGCCCCATTTTTTTGTCTCAGCCCTCCTGAATTTTTTTTAAATCCCCCACTTGATGGTGTCCCATGTTTCTTCATATACTGGAACTGACCCCCATAAGGGTCAAATTCTAGAATCACCCTAGCATAGACTCCACTCCACGCTGGGGCTCGGCTTCTAGTATCCTACTGGATTTTGAAAGGATGCGTATTTAGTTAAAGCTTATTTTTATGTGTATTATTATTATTTGAGTAAGATCCAGAGGGCCCTGAACTGTGCATGACAGATGCTAAGGTTTGGCTGCCGTGGTCCTGATGCCGTGGTACTCTCCAGGGTCTGGTCCTGAAATCTGGGGAGAAGACAGATCTATAGCAAACCAGCAGGCCACAGTGTCAACATGTAGATGCCATCTGGTGGGGGCAGTGTGAGTGGCTGCCAGCCACCAACTACTGAAAAGATTAATCTGTGCACAGCCTGTTAATCATGTTAAAGGACAATGCTGATGGCTCTCAAAAGTCAGGTGTTACATCTGAAGAACCATTTAAAGTTTGTATCGTCCCATAACGTATGGGTGGGGTGTCCGGTTGCTGCTTTGATCGAGTCCCCAGGGCCAAAGATGAGGAGCATCCTTTTCTCCACCAAATCATGTGGCATTTGGCCATGCTCTGGTTGTGACATCACATGTGGCAGTGGTTTTCTCGGGGCGGTCTTTCTGTCTGTATCTTATACATCCATCCATCTTCTATCTGCTTTTCCAGCAGAGAGTTATGGTTAGTCTTATCACTGGTAGATTGAAGGGCCCTTGAAACTGACAGGTGTGGGCTTCTGTGACACAGATGGATCAGTGGACCCTCGATATTGACAGGTGTGGACATCCTTGACACTTGCAGATCAGGGGACCCTCAAAAGTGACAGTCATGAGTATCCTTGACACTGGCCAATCGGGGGACCCTTGACAATGATAGATGTGGATATTCTTGACACTGACATTTCGAAGCACCCTCTTGCGATTTACATTTGTCACATTTAAAATAAAATATTCATATTTGTGAAATCTGGCGTTAAAGGACTTCAAATTAGTGAAAATTTTAAATCCACCCATCCTCCAACTGCTTATCCTGGTCAGTATTATGAGATGGGGGGGGGGGGGTGGAGCTTATCCCAGGCAGCACTAGGCACAAGGCTGCGGTACATCTTAGGTGGAAGCCTAACACTTGTTTTGACGCCGGTTCACCGGGACGAAACCAGTGCAATCCAGTCCTGGAGGTGTGAGGGTGCAGTGCTACCCACTGAGACCACCAAATATTTAAATATAACCGCAATTCTGTACTGAATGACTGGTAAGGATAATAGATGGGTGGATGTTTCCATATTTACCTTCATACCTCCATATTTTCAAGAATCTTGAGTCAACTGAAAACATCCACACGAGCTATCTAGATTTCAAAAGATCCATATATTATTTGCTTACCCATTTTCACTTCAAATAGCCAGTCATATTACTTCAGCATTTACCTTTGTACATTGAACTGTTTAAATTGAGTGAACCTTTAGCTTTGGGCCATAACAGAGGCTGTCTAACTATGTGGTGCAGTTGCTTTCCAGGCAAACTGATGTTTTGCTCTCAGTGGTCTATTGTACTCCATCCCCACAGCACAAAAACATAATTATCTAATCACAGCACAGATGGACTTACGGTACTCGTGTAAATGCCTGAAATTAACGCTGGCGTGAAAATAATCTGTACAGGCATCTCTGACACAGAAGACAAGTGATTTCTCAGGAAGACTCTTTTAATAATGCTGGCTAATTTAACTCATATTAAAGGTATCAATGCTTTCTTTTCTATTGCATTCTCAGAAGTCCATAAACTTTACTATGGGTCTATAAATTGAGGCCTTGTGGACATCATCACTGTCCTCCAGTCCTTTAGCTACACTGATGATATTGAGCGTAATGGCTGTCGTCTGACCACAGGCTGTCATTTGGTCCTTCAGCTACATTGAACATGTTGTGGTTTTGTAGACTTCATTGTGGTCCTGTTATAAGTTGTAATTTGGTCCTTCTGCTGTTTACTTCATCCCATCCCATTATATATTAGCAGTCAAAAGACTTTGCATACACTAGATTTTCTACATTTACATGTTACTAACTTAACATTGACTAAACATACACTCAGATATTTTGAATAAGCATCTTTGCTAACAAACAAATTCACAGTATGCTCACTATTTGAGTACCTTTATTAGCAAGAACAAATATCTTTGATTCATCAAAGTAACCTCCTCTAGCAGTTATAATAGAGAAAATTCAAGGCATTTTTTTCTGCGAGACATTAAATACTGATCTGTTTCGTAAGATGAATAGTTTGTAAGATGAGCAATCTTAGACACCCACCCAAAAGTTCTGTAGAACAATGCTATTATTTTACATGTACATTTTTTGAATATAGTGTTGAATTTTTTTTTAACATATGCACATGTAGCATTTTGCAATTTTTTTTCGTTTTTAAAATATTATTTGTTTAAGCTGTCAACAAGCAATTGGTCCATCAAATTTATTAGCATTAAATTTTTGCTTGAATAAACTGAATAAACTCATTGAACATTAAATTCCATGGCAATATTTATAGACTTAATCAACTGCCAGCTAAAGTATGGTTGTGTTCAACAGAACGTGACAAAAATAAATAAATAAAAAATAAACACCAATGGCACTAAGTAAATGAAAATGTGTCCCTGTCACTTTAAAGCAATCACTCATTCCCTGACAGGGAGAGAAATCGACAATTTCACAAGATGAAAGCATACTAAAAAAGACTGACATCACCGTTATTTTCATACGCGTCTGGGGCTGGTGATTTATCATCTGTTCTAACAGCACGGCGCTCATACATGTGCGAAATTTTAATTAATGGAAATATACACACACAGCTTGCGCAGCCCTTGCAGTCTTGGTTTCAAGAGCAAGATGCATTTATGCATGTCATTTATAGGGCTGCAGCCGACAGCTAACAGAGTATATGTTTTATATATTAAAGTATACATAAAAAGTATGAGTATTTCTTAGATTCCCATTTCTGATACAGAAGTTTTTGTTTTCTAATTGAAGCTTTTTGGGGGTTTAGGGTAACATTTATTATAATTAATCAGTATCAAGTATAAAATTTACTTACTGACATGGAATCCATCCTTGTTAATATGTGTAGACATTACCAGACATTTAATGTAAAATTTGTTCAAAATTGAATAGTGATATAAATGCATTAACCAGCCAACACACATCAGAGAACTAGCTTCGGTTGTCACTGTTAACTACAAATCTTTCATGAAAATTCATTCAGAGAAGGTATTGATTAACAGCAAACAAATTATAGCTGATTAGCGAAGTGCATCTCAAAACTAACGCGATCTAATGTGTCTTAAAGAATTGTTGAATCGCCACAAACACGTCCCACTCTTTCAGCACCAAACACAACCTGCCTATTTATGTCAGGAGAACATTTTTATGAAAGTTCCTCGGAAAGAAGGGAGCCACTGACTGGGCAAGCCTGGGATGCAGACTGATTATGGAAACACAAAATGACATTACACGGGATTATAATTTGCAAATTTAGCCAATACTTTTATCCAAAGCAGCGTACAATTGAAAGGAGGGTCAGACAGTCCCTTGAGGTTACGGGCCTTGCTCAAGGACCCAGTGGTGACTTTGCTCTGCCAATCTGAACTGGTGACCTTCCAAACATTGGCACAGCTACTGCGCCACACACTGCCACAAAGAATCATCTTGGTCAAGCCCCAGTCCTGGTTAAGACTCCCACAGTCTTTCTGTTCATACGCCATTAGAAGTGGGACCCAACGATGAGATGCTCTATGCAACATATTTCCATACCGATTGGTCCAGCCTAGTTATAACACATATTTATACATGCTCCTAAAGCTCGTTGGCAATTTGTTGATCTGATTTAATGTTAGTCTTTGATAATCTTTGACTGGAAACATGACCTTTTACTCAGATGCGTATGCTGAAATGTGGATTGGGGGCACTTCTCATGTGAAGGATGCCTCATTTTTACTGCAGCAATGACAGCTTGCCAGTCAGGACAATGCTATTGAATATTCATGAGTAACACTGTTATCCCAAGACAATCCTGGATGTGCACTTCCTGTGAAAATTTTGCCTTTACAAAGAAACAGTTTTATATTTCTTAACGGCTTCTATAAAAAAAATACATACTCACCCCGGTACTCGGAAGTTTATTTCTACCCTGAAATGTAATGCAGCTGCATCACATTAGATTTATTTTGTTCAGCAGAATGAGCTTCTACTGAATGCCCAGGCACAAGTGTATCCAGCACTGTACCAGCAGCTACACTAACACTAACATGTGGAACCATGACCTTCTAAGATAGTTAAGTCACAAATTAAGAACATCCTACCAGGAACAAAAGGGATGCCTACTCACTCTAAACAAATCTGAATAGCATGTAGGGCTAACAAAGTGATTAAATCAAGAGCGTAACCAATGAGCGTGTTTACTCGGTTTAGTCTCCAGTAAGGAAATTCTTGCTATTATTCCAGCATTCAAAAGTGAGAACAAGTCTAAAATGGGCAAATACCCTGGATGAAACCCACATTACTTTATCTTTGATAGCTAGCCAATCTGATAATTATCTACAAGTTATGACTTGAGATCAGCTCAGGGAGACAGGGAAACCATTATTGCTACTGTAAGCTAAATGGCAGAGTACAACTAGCATAATAAGTCGATAGTCTCACTGCTGAAACTTTCTACAGTTTATAGCGGGGACTGTTTGCCCGATTTTTATTTTAGTGTAACACCTTAGACCTGTGGATAGTGCAGTGGCTCGGTGGATAGCACTGTTGCCCTGCATCTCCAGGGTTGGTCAGATTCCTCTGAATGTTCTCCCTAGGTTTTGTGGGTTTCTTCCAGATACTCCACTTTTCCTCCTGGCTGTTTGCCCTATATCAGGTGTACCCTTGCCAAGTGTACCCCAGTAGTTGGAAGATTGATGACTGACTTTAGATTTTCACTAATTTAGAGTAATTTAATGCTTGCTTTCATGATAAAATTTATGCATTTAATTTTGATTGTGGCAAATGCTTAAGTTGATGCATCATTCTACCAGCATAAAGACTCCCCATATCTGTCATTGTGAAGGGTCCCCCGATTGGTCAGTGTAAAGGATACTCACAACTGTCACATTCAAGGGTCCCCCAATTAGCCAGTGTCAAGGACACTCACAACTGTCACATTTGAGGGTCCCCCAATTAGCCAATGTCAAGGATAATCACAACTGACACATTCAAGGATCCCCCGATTGGCCAGTGTAAAGGACACTCACACCTGTCACATTCAAGGGTCCCCCGATTAGCCAGTGTCAAGGACACTCACACCTGTCACATTCAAGGGTCCCCCGATTAGCCAGTGTCAAGGATACTCACAACTGTCACATTCGAGGATCCCCCGATTGGCCAGTGTCAAGGATACTCACAACTGTGACATTTGAGAGTCCCCCAATTAGCCAATGTCAAGGATAATCAGAACTGCCACATTCGAGGGTCCCCCAATTGGCAATTGTCATGGATACTCACAAATGTCACATTTGAGGGTCCCCCGACTGGCCATTGTCAAGGATACTCACAAATGCCACATTCGAGGTTCCTCCAATTGGCCAGTGTCAAGGATACTCACAATGGGGGGGGGGGGGTTTAGGGTTAGGGGTTTTGGGGTGTTTTGGGGGTTAGGATTAGGATTTTAGGGTTTTTTGGGGTTGGGGTTTTAGGGGTGCTTCGGGGGTTAGGGTTTTATTGGTTTTCTGGGGATTAGGATTAGGGCTATTGATTTGCACTATGGTAGCCTAACTCGACAAAGTAGCTAGTTAGTTTCAGATCAGCGACCAATTGGTGGATTACAGGCAGGCATGCATTTTACGGCAGGGATGCCGTTTTCGGCATAACACCAGTAAATAAAAATCCACCCTCTTTTTTTAGGCATACACATACACATTCCGATCCGGTACAGATTCTGATACATGAGCACTTTTTACTTTGTTATACTATATATATTATTTTTAGTAAACACAGATGGAAAAAATGTATGACAAAAAATATTTAATTAGCCTACTACAAAAATACCTAACATACTATTCCACCTCGTTTGTACATCTTGTTTTAAGCAGTTCAATATGAATACCTTCAAAGCAAGTATACACAAGTGGCAAATGCTTAAAATTTTAACAGTTTTTCTCCCATTGGCGTCAGCTCAGTTACATTTTGTTGTGATGGCAGCCCCTCTTGTGTCACAAGCTGCAGTGAGTTCGCAAAACAGTCCTGGTTAGCGACTCCCAAATTTGAATTTGATTTGAATGCCACAAAAAACATGCAAAATGCGAAAGAGCTGTTGTGTGATTGACTTGACAAATAGATTTAACACGAAATAGGAGCTATCTTTTTAGAGATTGTAAAAACTGAATAATTAAGTATAGGACGTGGATCGCTCACGCATAGCTGATACCCAATCCGTCAAATAGGTCTGGATCGACGGCATCTCTATTAACAACAAATACATAGACACTGTGCAATGCAACATGTAGTGCTATGTAAACATACTGCAAGAGGAGTTAAGAGAACCCATCAGCGCGTAACACTAAAAATCTGAAATAAATCAGCAAGGCAATTTCACATTTCGCTTCTCAGTCTTTATTGTTTATGGAGGGATACCAGACAATGGAACATAACATGGCGCTTGTTACGACTGACTGACAGAGAGGGCCGGATATGAAGTAGTTATTTTAGTAGGCCTATAATCCTCCCCTCACCCCAACACGTGCTCCCTTAAAAACAATTGTTAAAAAGCGCTTCCAGTCGCAAAACACACAGCTTTAGACAAATGGATTTTGAAAAGCCGGTTAGTCTTAACATCTGGAGTTGTTTTTTTTCCCCACCAAGCATAGAGCTACATGACAGCTACAGGGAAAACAAAGTTTTATATTTACATACCATTAGGATCAATAACTAGCCAAGAATCAATTTTGTGCACAAGTTTGGGGGTTTTAATCCTGTCCCGGGCTCTGTGTGCGTGGAGTTTGCATGTTCTCCCTATACTGTATAGGTCTTCCCCTGCAGTTAGGAGAAATGAATGTGTGTGAAGGGATACGTGCGTCCAGTGATGGTCTCGCATCCCACCAAGGCTTCTGTCGTGCATTTGAAGCCACCTGTGATAGGCTCTAGGCCCCCTGTACAGGAAGATTTGAATAATGATACACGAATAACAAGCAATGATACATGCAATTCTTAAACTCATAAATAAAGATGCATTCCTTTGTAGGGAGCTTTCATTATTGTAAAGTAGATCTAGATGTTATAAGTTGATTACAAAGTTACAGTGCAGACAGGAAGTAGCATAGTGCTTAAGTCCTTGGAATCTGAATCATTGGCCAGGTATGTTCACACAAACAGGGGGCTATGGCTTTACCAAGAGGGTCTGATTTTAATGAAAATGAATGAGAAGACACTATTTAAACGTATTAGTGTATATTAATTTTAGGGGGGCTAAAGCTTCCATAACGCAGCTCTAGCACCACCTCCGGCTATTGTCGATGAGGGGTCCTTGTGTAGTACCCTTGAGGAAGCTTTTAACCAGAATTATGGTGACAAGCTAAATCTCTTAACAACTTCCCTACAAACACCGAGATCAAGTGTCCGACGCAATGTGATCATCGCTGTTCTTAAATTAGTCACAGATAGGACAGGACTCCTACAAAAAAGATCATAACCCCCCACGTATGCACAAAACAGATATTTACCCATAGAAACAGTTAGCGTTGTTTCACAATCAGTTTGAGGCTAATCACTCATGTATAACCGGCTTAAATTAACCCTGGATGTGTGTTTATTGAACTCACAAACTGGTCAATTCATTATTTATTGCAACCTCGTAAATGTAATATAACTATCATAGAGCAATTCTCAGCAGGAATTCACAAAGCGAGTATTGTGGTATCATATGACGATTTGCTTCTTAGATAGCCTCAGGTATACAATAGATAGATCTCGTTAATCCACAGACAAACGGCCTTTGATAGAGCAGACAGATCAGACCGAAGATTAAATGTTGTTAATATCCATTTTATCTAGCAGAATGAAAAGGAAGCTTGGGAATTATTTCTGCATTTCTCTGCTGTTTGTAGTCTCACCCTTGCAGCCACAATAGTTTATTATTTTGCGGGTTATTGTTAAATCTCGCGGCTCTGATGTATGTTTGCAAGATAGCGCTGCTCCTTAGCATGCTTTTGTCACAATTGTTATCGTCTCTTTTTCTTTTGTGTGGGAATATAAGTCTGAGGTTAAGGGGAGCCATCCAGTTACCTCTGATAGAGTCAGTCTACCCCCAGCAGAGGTATCTGTGATAACAGACCACAGGTCATCACACCCATTGGTTCGAGATCACCCCCCCTTGATGCTGCACGCACTCACACACACTTAAACATGCCCGTTATGTCTGTTTTCCACCTCCTACTGCCAAACTGCCTACTTGTTAAATTCCCCTGACATTTCGTTTGACCACACTTGCATCGCCCGCCATGACATGAAAGGCATTTCTGCTACTGCCACTTTTTTTTCATATGCTAATCAGACAGAGCCATCCCGGTAACGTGAAATATGTATGATTACGACACTTTTTGAAGAATAATGCAAAACCCAAGTGGTGGATTTCTACCTTATTAAAAATGTGTCACTCCACTGCATTTAGATTTGATATCACGAGAAGGTTTCTTCAAACAGGAAGAGACAAGAAAGAGAACTTCAATTACAATGGATAATCTCTACACTGCCCCCTATTGTTCTGCTCAATAATAGACTCCATCTATAATTGCACTGTTTAATAATTCTTCTTTCCTACCATATTTTGAATTATTTTTAAACAGAGTGAAATTACTCAGGGTTTAAATAGGACTCTGTGGTAACGAGTCTCGTACTTAATTCATGACCTTTCCCCAACCTTGTCTGCCATTTACGGCCAAAATAAAGCTCACTCCTTGCATATTTGCGGCGTTCTCATTGGCCATAAGGCCACCAGCTTTGCCTCCTTTTGTTATTAATGGTCGACGCCCCTTTTGGTGCTCACCGTAATCAAGATGATCAGGGTGGAACCACAAAGAATAATAAATGGTGGGAACCAGCTAGACCCACAGCCTTTTTATCCAGATGACCCTTGAATTCTGACCTCTGAAGCCATATGCTCCCATGTAGCCAATGCCTCTAGCCATGACCTGGAACACTACTTGAAGGTACACCACGCGCCCCTCCAACCCAGTGCAAACAGACAGATGCCTCTTCTCGTCTGAACATCTGGGAGCATTTACAGCCTTCCTTATACAGCAAGCCGCCCCTGCATCCACAAAGCACATGCTAACTTGCTTAGTCTCTGTGATGACAGGAGATACCTTACTGTGGCCAACAGGGGAATGGTACTAAAGTCTACTCTTGGGACAGAGCAGTTCATTGGGTCTAATTTCCAATTCATGGAAAAACAACTTGTTTCATGACTCCAATACACTTAAGCTATACCTGAGTGTACAATATGGCGAGCAGCCAGAGTGACAGGGCCCAGCCAGGCTGCGGTCTCCTCAAACGCTGTCCAGTTCCTTCCCTTTAAACTGTATTTCTGCAGAGCTGCCTCATTTTTAACGTGCTATTTGAAGGACCAAGAGGGAGGGGGAACAGCAGGGGTGGAGAAGCATAACAAAGCTGTTGATGAATTATTTCCTGGCGTGTTTGCCTCCCGTTTGGGATGCTCTCGGTCACTTAGTTTTACTTTCGCATTCATTGCCACTTCGGTTTTCAGTCAACCATGCGCGGGGTGGGTGGGGGGGGGGGGCCGGGTGGCTGAAAGGAATGTCCGCGTGGCTGTTTGGTGAGGAAATACTGAAGTGTAATA
>JABFDZ020000001.1:23270775-23280952 GCA_019775955.2 Pollimyrus isidori
CCACGACGACACGGGGAGAACATGCAAACTCCACACACAGGAAGCCCAGGCGGAGACTCGAACCCTGGTCCCAGAGGAGTGAGGCAACAGTGCTAACCACAGCACCACCATGCCGCCCCTCATGTCTTAAATTTAATATTTTAAATGCCGGTAATGTCTGTTAAAATATTTTTGCAAAATCATCCGTGTTGTATTTCTTCAGTAGATTTTAAATTTGCAGAACCATCCTTTGCAATTCTCTGCTCTTTTTTTTTTATTATTCAAAATCTCAGTATTCCAAACTAAAACTGCTGAACTGAAAGTTAACTACAATACCCTGGTCATTAAACATTCAGAACCCTGATTTCAATATTAAAATCTTTAAGAACAATTAATTGTAGACAAATAGTTACTAATTTTCACACCAAGGTGCAGTATTTTTTAACATAAGGGATTTACTTGTACATAGGTGACTTAGCTGAACTGGTTTGTAGGGGAACAAGTATAGCTTTGGAAAAAAATAAGATGTCAAATTCTAATGGCAGAAATGACTGCCAACTTAGGAGACAGTGCCTCATAAATAAGAGGATGACCATAAGTGACTTTCAAAAAAATGGTAAACATTAAGTAGTGTGAAATGCAATGCTAGGACAGTTCATAATAGGCTCCTAGAAGCAGGACATAAGTTTCATAAAGCAAGAAAGAAGCCCTTCTTCATCCATGAAAAACAAAGAAGAGCCAGGCTTATGGAGTTAATTTTGTGCCAAAAGTATTAATCAAAATTCTGAAAACCGCAAGCAAATCATTAAGGGTGTGTCTGAAATCATGCACTTGCGCACTTTTAGTGCGCGATTTTAGGGCGTAGTGCGTTCACACTGACAACTAAGGTAAAATTCAGTGCACTGAAAGTACCCGGATGGTGCACTGAAAACGGCCAGAAAACGCAGTGCAGAACGATGGACACTTCGCGCACTAAACGGACGCCATTTTGACTACGTAGCGGAAGGGGAGAGACTTTCGGCAAATTTGAATAATGTTGAATAATGGAGGGAGTGTAATGAAGTAGTGTTTCTGATTCTGATAAATGTAAGTAACGTTAATAAGTTTATTTTACTGATGTATTCTGCGGTGTGCAGGCTGTCACTCTCTGATGACAGCTATGGATAATTTGTTTGAGTTTGCGATTATAACGACTTTAGAGAAGTTAACCCACGTATATGTGAGCAGTTTTTAGCCGGTTAGGCGGTCGTAGACGCGCTGGAGAATCGCGGTCACATGCCAGTTCGTCACTTCCGCTAAGTGCAAAACGTTAGTGTGCCATTTCGGACAGCACTTACCCGCGGAAGTGCGCACTACAGAAGAAAGTGCGCAGTAGGCACTATGCACTACAGTTCAGTGCACTGAGGTAAGTGCGCGATTTCGGACACACTCTGTGACAAAAAAACAATTGTGTCACACAGGTGGAAACACTAGGCAATCACAGGAGGTAAACGAGGTGGGTGTGGCACACGGGAGGAGCGGACGTCGCTGCACGTAACACAAATATACAGCAACTTTATTTTTTACACTGTGACTCCCTGGTATGCTCTCCTATAAAATTGGGCTTTCCATGGCCAACTGGAAGGGTTTCTTTATAGAGTGAAGTCCAGCATCAATCTGAGCTGGTTCGCTCACTATCAGCAATGGATAAGCTGCCGGACATTTTCCCAGGAACGCTGGGTAGATCCCATCCTGCAGAAAGTGTCTATAGAGCATTTATCCACCACCCATCTTTTGAACAAGAACTGCAAACATCGTGGAAAGAATCTCACAGGCTCCGGATTGAAGGTGCTAGAAAGAGCTCGATAAGGTACTAAGGTTACTGACCTCTGAATAATGTATTTGAGAGTGAATTCTAGGCTGCGCGTCTGGCCGGGTCCCGCCATTTATTATTCTTTGTAGTTCTATACTGATCATCTTGATTGCGGTGAATCTACAGTGATGTGTTTTACAATTAAAATAAAAACTCAGGCGTTTTGTTGGACTTATGCAGCAATGCCACAAGATGAGAGGCACTTACTAAATAAAAAAATAAAAATCACACAAAAAAATTCAAAATCAATGAATACGAGTCACTGAGCAGAAGGAGGGAGGAATTAACCAATCAGAGCTCGGTGTCCGAGCTGCAGGAAGTATTGCGATGCTTTTCATCAGACGGCCGACATGAGGGGTGCATTCTGATGCACAGGTTTGAGCCTGAGGAGGCCTGACAGGCAGACTAATAAGAGACGTGTAGCATCACTGTGTGGCATTTGATGTGGGCTATTATGGCAAGTGGCTGCCTTTGGGGGGGGTCATAAAAAAAAAAAATCAATGCCATCGTGTTCTGCTTTTGGCAGAATGGGAGCGACGCCTTGACGGTATGGGGTGGGGGGGCTTTCTGCCAAGGTCTTTGTTTTTTGTGCGCCCCCCCCTCCAAGGCTTGGGGGGGCTGGTTTCATGGCCCGGAAGATGAAACAAGGACTGCGTGCCATTTCCCGTCCTCCCCCCCCCGCGACGTGCTGGCCCACTGACTGACTTTTTAATAAATGATGAGTAGCCATATAAATAAACTAGTAGGAGTCTGTTTCAGGGGGCCAGATACTGGGGCGCCTCCCAAGGATAAATATTAAACAGGGGGTACCGGAGACCCTCCAGCTTTTCCATACCCATCAAAGTACGCCCCACCCCTCCCTCAGCAACCCCCTAACACGTCGGGGCCGATCCCCCGCAGGGTCATGAGGTTCTCTGATGTAATGCACAGAGCAGAGACGCTACTTGCCCACTGCGGACATCAGCCAGAGCGCAATGCCCGGAACCACAAATGCACGATTGAAGGCGAGGCTACAATGTTCAGCTCACATTAAAATTTCACTGCAAACTGGGATTTTTTATCTTGTCTGGTTTAAATAAGATGTTTAACGCTGCATTAATGTTGGATAAAATACATTTGTTGCAAGTTATGTCTAACTTATCGTACATCACATAACATATATGTAAGATGGTGATCATTCAGTGCGTGAGTATCTCCTGCGATGGGCTGGCACCTCAACCTGGGTTGTTCCCCGCCTTGCGCCAGTAGCCCCCGGGATTTAGACCCCCTGCGTCCCTGAATAGGATAAGTGGTTACAGAAAGGGGCTGGATAGATGCGTGAAAATCACTTTATTATTAATTGCATTCAATTTCATAAAATCCTAAGTCATAATAAAAATTTAAAATAATTCATATTTAAAATAAAAAAATGTATTCCCATACACATGCAAAAATGGCTTAGATTTTACACATTAAATATTTAAGATGGGGCCTTTTAAAATATTTTTTATGCTAAAAATTATTTTAACCCAAGTCATGGCGGAAAACTGCCGCAATACCTAGAAATTAGAATGGTAACAGAAGAGCAATACAGCAAGCACAAAACTAGGAAGTAGGAAGCATGTCTCCCTCTACAGCCTTTAAGTTGATAAGTGATGTTCCATGTACTCTATTTCTTACCAAAAAGATATCAGCTTCTTACAAATCTTAAATTGCAAGCCTAATCAGCTAAAAAAAAATCAACATTGAACATTAAGAACATATACATTGCCTTTTCTATATCTTAATATACAAATACACTTTGTTACTTTTTTCTAGATAGATTTCAAGTGTCATTCAGTGTACTATATGGAAATAGGCAGGCTTCAAAGCAAACTAAGACGGTAAGCATAAGTATACATGTATGAAATAATACCATAATCATCCAACAGAAATTGGGGTTAAGGGCCTTCTTTAAATCATGAGATCTGAACCAGCAACCTTCTGATCACAAACACAGCATCCCATCCTGCTGAGCCACATCGGTTACTCAGAACAGAGTCACATGTCACCTAGAGCCTAACCCAGGAATCAGTGCAATAAATCACACAGTATGTCAGGTTCAGAGATGCCAGTTTAGCCAACTGCATGTCTCTGGAACACAGGGGGGAAACCGAGAATCTGTGTGGGTTGGCATTGAGCCCATGCCCTGTTCCATGCCTCCATCAACAGCTTTGGATCATCAGGACCCAGACACATTGTGCAAGGGGGGGGGGGAGTGAGCAGCTGCCCCTTTCGCCTGAACAAATGAAAGTGCCGCCTTTGAAGTTCCAAGGTTCCAAGTGCTCTTTTTCGATAACCAATGATCACCCACAAAAATATACTGAAGGGGACCTTTATATCATGAAAATTTGCCAAAGAGACTACCCCCCCCTTCCCTGGCCACACCCTCCTTGTTGAAACACCTGCCCCTTGAAATGTCTGTACACATCACTGTCAGGAGCTATGATAAGCAGTTCCTGAAGGTGTTCATTAGTGCAAGTCTAGCCTCAGTTCATCTTGCAAAAACAAAAAAACTGGACCCAGCTTAGCTGAGAGAGCTGCTTTCATCCTTTAACTGAGTTTCTGTGTGTCTGTCGTTTTCCAAAAGCCTCGTGGGCAGTCCGTTCAACCGATGAAAAAAGGCAGAGAAAGAAACTCAAAAACGAGTCCGGAGAAAGGCTTCAGAAGGTAATGCACTTTACAGACTAACATGCGTACACGATTGTTTATACTGTTAGAAACATGACTCATACTGAAAGGATGTGTTTGGCCATTAAAAGGCAAACAAGCTCAAGATCACTTAGTCAACTGGGAACAAAATGCATACAATCGCATTCAATATTTATCTTTGTGTAATGATGGACAAAAGCTACTATATATAGTAGGCTGAAAATAAAGCGTTGGTTGATGAGACGACGTCACCAATTTACCTTTTATCTATTTAGCAAATGCTTTTATCCATAGGAATACACATTTTCAAGAAAGTGGGGTCAGAGAGTCCCTTGAGCAGCTTGGGGGGGGGGGCAGTTCTGCTAGCCACAGGATCTGAATCTACAACCATCTACTCAGAAGGCCAGGAGCCTGACCTGCTGAGCCACACACTGATACTAGCTAAGCAGAAGAGGAAGAAATCACAAGAAGGAAGTAACAGCGGGAGCAGCGAAGACCAATAAAAAGTGAGCAATCATGTATATGATTTGATTTAAACCGAACCACTATTACATTTCATGAAACAGATGCTTAAAGAAAGTAGGAAGTGGCAGGCTAGAGCTCATTAGAGCTGAAATGAGCGGATTGGACGGCGATAAGGAAGGAATGCAGAGAGCTGGCCGGGATTAAGGTTCTCAGAGCGGGGCGAAGAAGCCGGCCTCCAACGGCAGCCTGCCTGTCTGAAGTGGTCTGTTTTCTTACCACTTTTGTGTTATGCAAGCAGCACAAAATTTACAGACAGAGAAAATGCTGCTTTGAAATGAGTTTTTACTGGATCCTTACATCAGATGGAAAAATGAATCTATATTTGGGGCAGTGTGGTGGCCGTATATCTCCGGGGACGGGGGTTTGAATCCCATCCCTGGTTCCGTGCGCGATGTCCTCTCCGTATTTGCACAGCTTTCCTCCGGGTATTCAAATTTCCTACAGCAGTCTGAAAACAGGATGTTTATGCGACTTGGTGCTTTTGAACTCCGTGTGCTTGTATGCCCTGTGACGGGCTGGCATCCCATCAAGGGCGGTCCAGTGACCTGTGCTTCTTGGGAGAGGCTCCGCATTCACTGTGATCTCAGGCTAAATAACTAGTCACAGAAAAGTTACATGGGTGATATGGGGCGCCATGAATCAGTCCTGTGTACTGCCCCTCCCAAAAGGAATCCCCGAGAACTTCCCCCCTCCCGGGGGGCTTTCTTCTGAAGGAGGGATTTCTACTGCTGGCTACCACAGAAATACACACCACCTGTCATGCATCCCAGGAGAAGAGAGGTTAGCGCTGTTTCTTTGCACCTCTGGGACCAGGGTTCGAGCCCTCGCCATGGCTCTGTGAGTGGAGTCTGCATGTTCTCCTGGAATTGTGGGGGTTCCTCTTATTTCCCCCTACTTTGGTTGAAAACAGTTTTCATCCAGATTGTGAATGTGAGTCATTCAGCCAGTGAAAATACCACAGCATGACTTGATCTTCTCCCAGTGGAGCACTGGGTTATGGAAAATGGTGTGGGAAGACCTAGAGTCAGGATGGAGTGCCTGAGCTGACTAGCGGCTGACTAGCGGCTGATAGGACCCACCCAGGCAGTGGGTGTGGCCTAAGAAAAAGGAGGCTGAGCCAGAACATCAACTGCCGGGGAGCTGATTCAATGCAACAACAAAAACGGGGAAGACCTAGTAAAGCGAGAGGGGCGCCATGAGTGAGTCCTGTGTACTGCCCCTCCCAAAAGGAATCCCCGAGAGCTTCCCCCTTCCTGGGGGGCTTTCTTTCTGAAGGAGGGATTTCCACTGCTGGCTACCACAGAAATACACACCACCTGTCATGCGTCCCAGGAGAAGAGAGGTGTAATCAAACTCTTACCTGCCTCCACCTTCCTGTCTGTAAGACTCAGTCTGTCAGTACCATCTGGATGCAGACTCCATGTTCTCGCTCTGTTCCATGGCCTATTCTTTATGTGTCGCCCGGGATGCTGGGTTAGTCGCATTAACCTGAAAGGGGGGTCTCTGGGGACACACTGCTTTGGGGGGGCCTCACGTCATAACCATCAGGATACTGGTGTGAATCCCAGGCAATTCTAGACCTTATATTACACTTCAGCTGTCTCATTTTTGCCCGCCTATAAAAAAATATTACTTTAATATTATAATGTGTTATTTTTAGTAATGTGTCCCATGTTTTTGTACACACTTTGTACAAACTTCATAGTTGGGACCACTATCCCCCCGGGTTGAAAGTTGATTGAAAGTGGCAACCCTACTAGGGTCAAATCCTACAATCACCCCATGGTTTTCTGGCTTTACCTTTCTGTGTAACACATTCTGTCTTCTACACTAGTGGCCAAAATTGTGGAAACACCCAGCATTTTTGGTCTTACGCTGAAAAAATGACTACCTACATTCTGACGGTAATAAGCAATGAAAGAATGTTAGAAATATCTTACATTGGACAATTAAATAAATAACTGGAGCGACAGTTGAATAAAGTTCTACAATCTCTAAAAAACGTTTCCACAGTATTGGCCACTATAGTTCATAACTATATTTCACACAAGTAGAGTTGCAGAAACGTGTCATGTGACACTTGTATACAGTGCACCAGGCTTGTTTCCATGGTGGAAGTTGCCATGACAGTGGCAGGGGTATGGAGTGGGCGGGGTCATACAGGTCCTTCAGCGGGTATGGCTGGGCTATGATACCACAGGACAGCCAGCTCTAGGCGACCACAGGGCTGAGATGAATCTAGGTTGCTGAGGACAGACAGGAAGAGGCGGGTAGTGGATAGGAAAAAATAATCAGGTGACCAGGATGTTTTTCATTAGCAGCACAACAGAGGGCAAAAGAATTCTTGACACAATTAGCCTGCAGGGTGGGATTTATCAAAATGAAGTTTCAATGCGTGGCTAACTGGTCTCTAGCAGCTCTGCGGGGGCAGGCAGATTGTTGCTCCAACAATTGTGCGTTTCCCACCCTCGAACAACCCACCCCCCCCCACCTTGCCCGTCTGCCTCCTGCAGCATGGCACCGCCAAAGGCGATTACCCTGAGCTGACGTTTAGACATTTCTAATTGTTCCCGCCAGCAGCCATTGTTCAGCCAATCTGCTAACAGATGGTCCACAGAAGGCAGGTGAGACGACTCACAGGCCATCCCGTTTGATTAATCCTCTAATCGCATCAAAGGTTTGACCAAAGGCAAGGGTATAATGCGACCGTCAGCCATAAGAAGGAGTCTGGCGTAAAATAAGGGCAATTTAAAAATATTAAACAAAAAGACGTGAGGATAGGTATTGACTGGGGTAGGAGATAAATGCTGAACATTTTGTTGTTGTTCAGTATTTCCCACAGGCATTAGAAATCACGATCGATAGCAAAACTATTTGTGAATTAATTAGGGGGGAAAACACAACATAAATAATCTTTCTTCTTACCGAGCCGCTCACACGTCCCAGTCGGGCTGTTACACGCTTTGGAAAAAGCGCCTAATTGAGTTTGAGGTGACTGATGTGACATGCAGATGGTACAGGCTGTATACAAAGCCTGAGTGAAGCCTTGACCTAGTCCAGGCCTTTAAGATCAGGCCGTGTGCTGTGGGCTGAGACAAACGTCTCAGGACATCCATCAGTCGGTAATTCGTCTCTGCGGGCCCTCAAGGAGGGAGCATGGTGAGATGTTACTCAGATGGTTTGGGTTTAAACCTTCTGGGCGAGGCTTTCACTTGTGACACGACCTCATTGCTGTCTTATTTTCGCTGTTTATTACAATGAGTTATTCCAACTGACAGTAAGACAAAGAGAGACCAGATCACCAAACTAATGTGCGTAACAGTCCCACAGTAGAGGACTGACTAAACTGCATTGTCTAAAACACGCAGGATTTGAACTGGAGCTCCTTTAATAAGAGGCAACTAACAGTGACGTCGAGCAATAAGAAAATCAGAAGAAAAAAAACCAAATATACATTTTTTTAAAGATATTCATTCTAACAGTAAACTCAAAATTTCACTGCATGCCACTAAAAATCCATTTTCTTTGGCAACAAGTTCAGATTTTTCCTTTCAACTGACTATCGCTCACTACAAAGTGCACAATACTAGTAGTGGTGGCTGTTGCACGACTTCCCACTTAAATACTTCATGGCAATCAAGAGGTTTGCTAACAGGCATGAAAAGAGGCGGTAGGTACCTAGATGTTTAGTGATACAGATGACCATAATATGCCTTTAATAACAGAAAGAAATAATACGTTAATTTCTGTGGTGTGCATTAGATGCCCTGTGCGACAGTAGCGTGATTAAAGCCACAATACTATGTACAATAATATCATTAAAGAAGCAGGTCGGCTCCCAGTACAGATGGCTCTCCTATCTCTGCGGCTGTCCCAATAATTAACACTAAACAATGAAAAAGCAGGGGGATAATTAACTCAATCTGTTTTCCCTCTGAAAAGCGAGAGAGCAGGGAAGTTTAACCCTGAATCGCTGCGCCCATCTTTCAGCCGAAGATTGGGTTAAATGGGAACGCCGCTGAATGCTGTTCAGAGTACAAGTGCGTTCGGTTGTTACATTGTTTTCTCTCTGTTCTCGAGGCCTGTGAGGCTACACGGGAGCCACAAAGATATCTTATATTGTATCTTAATGTCCTCGCTCATATCCTCGAGCGGGTAAAAATTGCAGGTCTATATATAGAAGTGCAGAGGGAGTTGGGAGAGCGATGTGCTCAAGCATTAATGTTAATGAGGCATGGCTCTATTGTACCAAATAGGGGAGGAGAATGACACGAGGTGAGGGGGGTACTGCCGTGAACGAGAGAGCTCGGGCGGCTGGCTCCGGGCTCCGCGTGGGGACGAGGTCCTTAGGTGGCCCGCCATGGCTCCACCCTCCCCAAGAACAAAACTACAAGAGGGAGTAAATGGTATTCGCTCCCACCGTGATGGATCAGCACATCAAACAAGGTGCAAGGTCTTCCCTAATAGGCAGGTAAAGGTACGGTCCAGAGATTAGCGGTCTTGGAGAAACCGCCCTGGTGGTTTAACCCCGTCTTGCACAATTTTGTCCATCCATCATCCATCTCCCAACCGCATATACTGGTTAGAATCTTGTAACACCTTTTTACAATCAATTTTTAGAAATGATCGGGACAATTGTGGCATCTTCACTCTCAAAAAGACTTGTTATGTGTGTCTCGAGTCTCTTGCAGAAGGCTGCACCTCTTGCTGAATCTTCCCTGCCTTGACTTCAGCGTAAGACCTAGCTAAAGTAGGTGATCGTCGACGACTATGGTCCAATGAGACCTTTAAATCCAGATATCAGAGGGCACCATTTCCCCGGTCAGTGTTGGCGTGACAGATGGTTTTTGGAGGAACACTTCATCGGGCAGGACAAGGCCCACTGGGTACACCAGCCCAGGGGTGCACACCTGGGTCATGTCCTTTTCATAAATGAGAGAGAGGCATGCATTCTGGATAGCAGTCTCTGCGAGTGCTCTGTTCCAACATTAATGAAAAACTCTTGACCATCAAGAAAAGGTAAGATCAGATAAGACAGAGCTTTGTGGATGGCCCAATTTCTTTTTTGTTAGATAACTCCCAATTAACCCCTCGCAAAAAAAAAATCAATATTAAATAACAAAACAGGATTACAGCACCTTTTATAGTTTT
>JABFDZ020000001.1:23281052-23306870 GCA_019775955.2 Pollimyrus isidori
CCCCCCCCCCCCCCCCCCCCCCCCCCCCCCCCCCCCCCCCCCCCCCCCCCCCCCCCCCCCCCCCCCCCCCCCTTATGGTACATTTAGTACAATCCCAATAATAGGCTAGATGAGGCCACATATTAAGGACTCCAAACAATGATGTCATAGTTTGAAGTATTCCTATCCTACTGACTTAAGCCACAGGCATCTATAAACATTTCATTTTCTTTTGAAAGAGTGCTAAACCACACAGAAGGGTAAGAAAGCTTTGGTGGATGTCCTAAGTTTTTCTTTTCCCTTGTATGGTCTCTATATTTACATAAACCTTAGAGGAGCAGAGAAGGCGGATTGCTGAGAGCACAGTAGCTAATCTCTTCGTCGGCGTCAGTGGGGACAGGGCAGCGGCGGCGAGTGCGGAGTCGAGGGCGGTTCTAGGGCAGTGCGACGGGGACGGACAGGCACCAAAGGCATCAGCCAGCTGACCTCTCAAAGGAGCAGCAGGGGGAGAAGATAATTAGAGCCTGCAGTGAGGCAGACACTGGAGAGGGAGAGAGAGAGAGAGGGAGAGAACGAGCGATAGATAGATGTTATGATGTTCTCACACTGCTATGTGCCGAAAGGAGAGTAAAATGGCAAACACATAGATATCTAACCAAAAATATCCGCTACAATATCATTCACGCCCTTATTGTTGGGTGGTTTATTAATCCACCCACACCTTTGAAATATAGCAAAATAGCTATTAAATTTGTTGGGAAATGACTTAATCTATAGAAGAATATGACGACATTGGATCACCTTAAATTCAGAAAATGTGAATAAAAAGAAAAATTCAAGCACCTCAACACATTTAGCGTAATGTCATTAAGAAATGTTATTTTTACAGTATAATTACTTGAATAATTATTAGCATGTTGCTAATTTTTCTTGCTAGTGTTTTTTGTGACAGTCAGTTTGCTAGCGTGACCCCCCCCCATCACAGAGAGCGTGACCTTAATATCTTGATCTGGGATAGGCAGGTGTCTCGGTGAGTAAAGCCCAAGCGTGTGGAAGGCACTGTAGACGGAGCGGGAGCATGCGGGGTGTGACGTGGCGGCAGATTGGAGCGCATTAATTTGCGGCAGCTAGCAGCAATGTCTCCGCCCCACTTTCCCCTCGGCGAGGAATGTTAATGACTCCAAGCACGTAAATAGAAATTCAGGACACGAGGAGGAAACCCCCCCCCCCTTCCCCACATTCTTTCTGTGACAAGATAATGTATATTAGCTGATGTAGTACTAGTGAAACTCAAGTGCGAGTGGCACTTGCCAGGCTGGCACTGTAAATAAGAAATTGTTCTTAATGCTTTGCCTGGTAAAATAAAGGTTTAAATAAAAAAAAACAAAAAAAACTAATTTTTTGAACACATGCAAAAAAACTCTGTAGGATAACTGTGATTAACACTGTTTTACAACACTTTTTTTTTTTGCACCACAATGCTTCTCAACAATCAATAAACTGTCAATAATCATTATATATTATACTAGTAAAGAAAACAAGCTAGGAAATGTATTGTAAAAATATCATACTCTTGTCTCACAAACCTTTTAAAGAACTTCTGTGTATGTGTGTGTCCTGTGATGGGCTGCCCCCCCCTCCTGGGTTGTTCCCTGCCTTGTGCCCTGTGATGGGCTGGCCCTCCATCCTGGGTTGTTCCCTGCCTTGTGCCTTGTGATGGGCTGGCCCCCCATCCTGGGTTGTTCCCTGCCTTGTGACCTGTGATGGGCTGGCCCCCCATCCTGGGTTGTTCCCTGCCTTGTGCCCTGTGATGGGCTGGCCTCCCATCCTGGGTTGTTCCCTGCCTTGTGCCTGTAGCTTCCAGGACAGGCACCAGATCCCCCACAATCTTGAATTGGACAAATGGTTTCAGAAAATGGGTGGATGGATGGGCTTGTAAATGTTCAGTTGTAACTAATTTCTCAGTATCCCTACTAATCCATTGTTTTATATTTGCAGGTCATTTACAGACTGTTTTGTAAATGCCAGGAGAAAAATATGATTGTAATAAACTTTGAAACTTGCTTGTGAATGAATGTTCCTTTATTGTATTATCAAATGGTTAGTACCAGTTTATTAATATTTAAGGAGCAGGCCTTAAACTTAAACATTACCATATATTTTCATGAGGTCTATAACATCCCAACGTATTGAGCGACTGGTCAGTAAATATCGACTCCTTGCTGGCAGGAGAACTGAGAGGGAGGGAGACCTTTGCCCTTCTTAGCTGTGTTAGATATAAAGCCATTCATCAAAGCTCAGCATTACAGATCAGCAGCTTCAGGGCGGTAAGCACAGCCACTGAAATACACAAGGCAATGAGTAAATTTAATGTCTGATGATACGTCTGAATAAAGGTTTTATCAAAAAATAAATACAAAAACAAATTATAAGTAATAAATTATATTTGATATATTACAACTCTATGTTCACAATATTTATATATGAATTAAAAATACATTAATTACACATAAATTAAAATGAAATAACATGTATTATTATAATGGTTGTCATAAATCATAATAACAACAACAACAATTTTGATTATTATATACCAAATTCAAGCACAATTTCCATTGTTAGAGAACAATGCTGCTTCTATTGTGGGACTGGCTGTCAGTACTTTTGAAGCCTACTCCACTTACACTGACTTTTGTCTCTGCCCATGAAATACTACCTTTGCACAGAGGCAATCTTCAGCAACCTTTCCAAGGCTTCCAATTCACTGCCAAGATTTCACTGTATATATATTCATCCTCTCAGTATTAACATCGTACTGCCCCTCCCCCTCATCGCTGGCACCAACACTGCGTTATTTCCCACAATAAAGTAGCAGTTTGGGTATCTGGGATCTTCGGAAACTGACTGCTGTCCTTCTCCGGTCATTAGCCTTCATTCGCCCCGGCTGCAACTGGGATCCAAGCGCGTCCACCCAGAGGGCCCGGCTCCCCGGGGAGCTGGCAGCAGGTGCGCTGGCTGCAGGCCCTTCACCTCCAGCTTGTCCCTGCCCTCCGGTGAAATCTAATCAAAACAGTCACTGCAGCATATCTCTATTCCTGCCAGAAGCGAAAGCTGGGTCTAAAACACGCAACCGACAGGGAACAGCAGCAAAACAAAACGCAACACACACTGCCACGGAGCGAGACACGAGCTCGCCGGTACGCTCGAGAAAAAAAAACAAAAAACACAACAGACACATTCGCTTGAGCTAATCAAGAGAGCACGGGGCCTCCTGAAATATTAAACCGTAGAGTTACTTTATGCATTTGCCCATAACAGGCCTTCAGAAGCAGAGCATTAAAAATGCAAACGACACAATAGTACTGTGGCTGTTTCGAGGCCTCTCCAGTAGGCCAGCCACTCCTGTATGCTTGATTCCTTAAAGACTCAAGGGGTGAATATTTAAAATTAAAAAAAAAAAAAAAAAAAAAGACTTCTTAAGGTTTCTTGGTAACGGGCACAGGAGTGACACAACAATCAGTGAATCGCATCTCACACCAAACCGTCTATACCTCTTAGCATCAGCTGAAGAGCTTGGCCATTTTTAAAAGGATCATTTAGCGTGTCCTCATTTGCGATGTAGATAATAGCTATAATATTCAAACGATGAATATAATATCTTTGAGCCAGACGTAGGGGGAGGGGAATGCCAAGAGAGACCCGATTGAGAACAAGAAACCGCGTTGTTAAAAAGAAAAAATATGAAGCGAACATTACGTTAAATCATTTGTTGTGTTGCATCCCTCTCTGGAGAGGACACTGCATCTGGACTCCGTCAGGCTGGACTTTTTTAATTAGTGTGGGTTTAAAGGCCAAATGTTTTAAGTAAAGTGAAACTGTCTGGGCACTGAGAGACCAGCGTTTAATTAATACTGAAACGGATGAGAAAAACAATCAGAGAGAAAGCTGGCTTTTGTATATTCATGGCGGGAAAAAAACCCATTGTCTCTTCTAAGACATGAAGATGGAAATCAGCATTAAGGGCTCGATCCTGGAAATGGAAAATCGCAAGTTAAGAGTAACATGATAGTGAGAAATTTGAAAGTGTTTCCATTATGCTGGGCTTGTGTGGTCAAGAGGTGCAGACTGGAGGTAAGTAACCTTTGACCAGCTGTGCATGAGGCAGCTGAAAGCTGATTGGCCCCAGAGTGTCCCCTTACCAGTTACTGACTGATTCAAAACATATCATTGGCTAATTATAAGGTTAGCCACTCCGTCTGAATCTCTCTTGGTTGGGTTACCACAGAAGGAGCACTGAGTGTAGCTTTCGATGTGAATGCTGTCTTCATACTTCGCTGTGTGATATCCCAGCACCCGTTTCTTTTGTCTCACAGCTCTATCATGTGACTGATATCAGGCTCAAGTAAACTGAGACGTCATAAAACTTCAGACAGGTTTTCTTGAAACTGGTTTTGGCTTCCTTCTTTTTCCCTCCTTGTGTCTCGATGACATGTGTGTTTTGGGTGGTGTGAAGGATTGAACCCATACTGTCTTCTCTAGGGACACCTTGAGATTCTTGGAGTTTGGCTTCATATAGATTCATAAACCACTCTCAACCTTGGTCAATAATTTAAGCATATAATTCAAACACTGTAATGGACTGAAAACGCTTCACTGGAGAGACTGTCATGGAGAACAGTTGGCTTCATGGCTGAGAGGACAAACACAAACTAATCGTAACATTGATGCTGAAACTAACCAGCTCTATTTTATGAACCCTATCAGAAGATACATACAGCATAACTTCCCATGAATTGATTAACTGATTGATTGATTGATTGACTGATGGATTAATTAGTTATTCCTTCTTTCCTTCCATCCTTCTTTCCTTTCCAAACTGCTTAGCAAGTACAAACCTGTAAAGAAGCTGAATCAAAGGAAGCATTCAACACAAGTCTGTCACAGGGCATGGGACAGGGGACACCCTGGGTGGGATGCCAGTCCATCACAGGGCACGGGACAGGGGACACCCTGGGTGGGATGCCAGTCCATCACTGGACACGGGGCAGGGGACACCCTGGGTGGGATGCCAGTCCATCACAGGGCACGGGACAGGGGACACCCTGGGTGGGATGCCAGTCTGTTACGGGGCAGGAGGCAGGGGACACCCTGGGTGGGATGCCAGTCTGTTACGGGGCAGGAGACACTCTGGGTGGGATGCCAGTCCATCACAGGGCATGGGACAGGGGACACCCTGGGTGGGATGCCAGTCCATCACAGGGCATGGGACAGGGGACACCCTGGGTGGGATGCCAGTCCATCACAGGGCACGGGGGCAGGAGACACCCTGGGTGGGATGCCAGTCTGTTACGGGGCAGGAGGCAGGGGACACCCTGGGTGGGATGCCAGTCCATCACAGGGTACAAGACAGGGGACACCCTGGGTGGGATGCCAGTCCGTCACAGGGCACGGGACAGGGGACACCCTGGGTGGGATGCCAGTCTGTTACGGGGCAGGAGGCAGGGGACACCTTGGATGGGATGCCAGTCCGTCAAAGGGTACAAGGCAGGGGACACCCTGGGTGGGATGCCAGTCCATCACGGGGCACGGGGCAGGGGACACCCTGGGTGGGATGCCAGTCCATCACGGGGCACGGGGCAGGGGACACCCTGGGTGGGATGCCAGTCCATCACGGGGCACGGGGCAGGGGACACCCTGGGTAGGATGTCAGTTCATTGCAGGGCACAGGCCCAAATTCACATTACCACATGGTTTTAGGCTGCAGGAGGAACAAGAATTCTCCACATCTATAATTTAGAAATAAACTCATTAACCTTCCCAAGAATACCTGAGTAACCAGTGCTGGCTGTAATTTGATGCATGACTGAAAAACCTGGAAGCAACAGAACGAATATAAACAACCAATTGCATCAGTGGAGACGTTTAGCATTAAATCACAGAAGTGTGGAGAATCTCGAACGATGTGTCATATAACACACAAATCAGCACCCCGACAAAGCGCCAGTTTAATTCAAGATAGAAAGACCCTTTGTTTCCATTTCTGCACCAGTATGCAAGTGACCGCATGTGCAATTGACTGATATATACAATTTGGAAATGGTACCGATGGAGTTCAGCATTCAGACTCCCATAATGTCACATTCATTCTGTCACAAGCTCGTAACAAAACCGAGGGTCGTCGCCGTGCCGACACCTCGTTCCCTTAGCGACTCTGGCGTTACGGTGTCTGTCTGTTCTGATGCATGTAATAAAGGGGTAATGTCTCTTCTCACTGCGACCCTGACCAGGATAATCAAGACAGCTAAGAAGTCTGTCCCTTGTCCCTAATTGCAGAGCCAATCCAGGGACAGGGCCAGTGAGAGGTTTTCCTATTGGATGGGCACCTCTGGACAGGTGAGAATCGGATTTTGGAGGGTTGGGCACTGCCATACAGTCAGGGCACCTAAACTAACCCAAGCCACTTATCTGCCATGTCACCAGTCCAACTCAACCAAGACCTCAAAGCTGCCTGTTAAATATATAATAAAATCATTATGATAATCCTAAATAAGACATCAGGCAAATCAGGTTTTACAAAACAATACGTCAGTTATGTAAATGCAGTTTGTAATTATCACATGATCACATTGTAATCCGTGATAAGAATTTACAGGTAAAGACGATGAGATTTATCATTAAGTGCTCTCATTTTTAAGTGTCGTTAAATGATTAAATAATTTTACTTGAAAATAAAAAAAAACTAACAACAAGCACATTACTGAATAAATGTATATTTTTAGCAACCGCAAACTTTGTGTTTTGATTGACACAGAAATGATATGTGCATGTGTGCTTTCAAAATTTCACATGCCAGTGAAAAATGCTGCCTTCATTTGAGGCCATCACATGGCAAAACACAGATGTTCTGCATTTAAAACTGCATCTAATTGTGTAAAACATATGGAGTTATATCCGAAGGTTGCTGATTACAGAGCCAGCAGGGGCTCTGCTTTGTGCCATTGGCAAAGTTTCCCTTCCCAAAAATCGCCTGGGTAAATATTGTAAGCGTAACCACACAAGGCATAAATCTGCAAGCCACCTAGCGACTACACGCGATACCGCGATATCGTCCTCATTCAGTCAAAATAGTCAGCCGCTTTTGTCATTGTTTTGAAATGTAAAAGCTGCATTTGTATTATAAAGAGCAAAATATTTATTCAGGCTACATTTTCCATCCATTTCTCCATGCCCTGTAATGCTTAACTGATGCAGGTGGGTGAGATGTCAGTCCGTCACAGGGCAGGAGGCAGAGTCGACATCGTGGGATGGATGTCATTTTGTCACAGGGCATGAGGCAGGGGGCACCCTGTGTGGGATGTCAGTCCGTCACAGGGCATGAGGCTGGGGGCACTCTGGGTGGGATGTCAGTCCGTCACAGGGCACGAGGCTGGGGGCACTCTGGGTGGGATGTCAGTCCGTCACAGGGCACAAGGCTGGGGGCACTCTGGGTGGGATGTCAGTCCGTCACAGGGCACGAGGCTGGGGGCACTCTGGGTGGGATGTCAGTCCGTCACAGGGCACAAGGCAGGTGGATCCCCACTCTCATGTCCACATGCTGGGCAGAGGACATCAGCATCATCTTTTGCACAATTAAATGGACTCATACCTAGAAACAAAAATGCTTGTTAGCTTGCAGGTGGAATGATTTCATATTTGATAGACCTTGCACATTGCCTTGCATGTAAAGATATGGTAAACATAACCGGTATGGGGTTAATGGTGCATTGTCAGTTATGACCTGGTTTACCCTGAAGGGAACTAACTAAGCAACCAAAGGCAATGCTGCTCCTGCCCTATCCTGTGCTCACAGACCCGTCATCTCTCACCAGTCCTGGAATACCTTCACCTTCAGCAGAGACTCTACGAAAGCTTACCCTGCAGCTCCCTTCAAGGATGAGCGCCAATTAAGGCTCTAGCAGAGCTGTAAGAAAAATAATGTAATACAGACTCATAATAGCGGGTATTTATACTGAGAACCGTGAGCTTCTAAATGCGGCGTGATCCTACCACGCTCAAAAAACCAGCCGGTTCCTCCCACACAAACCATCTGTAGGTAAGTCACACTGAGGAGCTCCTCAGTCTCCTAACCCAGTCCTCAGACTCTCCCAGGACACGCACTTCAAAAGCCGTCCACAAGCATACATTTACTAATAAACGTAGAAATGATTACCAAATTTACCAAAGAACCTGGCACTCTTCTGCGGCCTAAAGAACTTGTGGTTGTTTTATCTGCATGTATTCCCAGTAAGGTGTACATCTAGACAGCTGGGTTTGAGATTTCAACCACACAGGATGGGATTTTTTTTTCAGGATAGAATGGGGGGAGGGACAAATACAAAACCAGCCCAAAGAAGCAGAACAGGCATCAAATCAGAAACAAACAAATCAGAAAATAGCAAGAAAAATGGCCGGCATCAGGCCATATTAAGGCTATAGACAGCTACTGTACTCAGTCTTATAAACTCTGATAATAGCCCAGTCACACCGAATGAATCTCCATTCACCAGACTAATAATGCGGATTCCTTAATCAATCAACTGATCCATCAATTGGCAGATCGATGAGGTTAGTGCCAATTCCATTTTCCCAATCAGTGAATGAATGACAATTTGGTTTAATGTAACCCTGCTTAAACTACACCCCCATATACCCTTTGCTTTCGGATTAGATCTCTGTCCAAGTCTGCAGTGTGAAAAGTCAAAGTCTCATTTGTCACATACACAGTTATACTCAGTAGAATGTCTGACAGTCAAACTGCAAGACTGCGTTAACAGGAAACGTACATATAAAAGAAGGCGTGAAACATTGAACATAGACAATAATCGTAAATAACTACGAGATGGGAGAAGAAGGGCTTAGAGACCTAGAAGCCCCTCCATCATCTGCAATGAAGGATCATACTGGAAGCTGCCGTGTCAATGCCGTGTTGACCTTGGTGACACTAAGGAGTCACTAGTGCATCTCCGTGTCAAAGAGCCCCATCATGCACGAGCGAATCCCGTCACTTCCCAAGGCCCGTTTCTGATTGCTTGTTTGCATTCTGGACGCATCTCCTTAGCTATGCTCCATTCGTGTTGTCATTAGCAACAATGGCAGAACAGGGCTAACAATGGTGTGGAGGAATACAACAGAGCATGCTGAAAGTCATCGTCACTTACCAATTAATGACAACATTGTAGCGACAGTTTTTGTAGACCACAATAAATGGAATATTAGGCCTATGTTCTATCCTGCTTTTGAAGAAACAGAATTATTCCAGAATTATGTTCTAACTGCAGGTGTAGTGCTGGCAGATGTTTCCAACTGTTATAGTTTTGCAGTGATTGCTATTCCTTTGCAGACAATCAATGATTACACCGCAAATGTACTTCATGGTAATTGACCATTCGGGAACCCTGATCCAAACCAGTTCAAAACAATAAATAGCTGATCCCAATTCTCTTAGCAATAAATCCACACAATTTCCACAAAGACATTTCCTCATGTTCTGGGCTACATGTAGGATGTTTCTGTGTTCATGAATAAGACAAAAACAAAGCTCAAAGACCTCCTAAAGTGACCATTTTACAATATTTAGTGGCAACACCACCCCCCACCCCAATTTAAATCTTTTTCTATCAACGTAACTCCCCGCAATATTATTTGCAGAAGTAGCTGTCACTGTAAATAAAGTTGCACACCACTGTCATTTATTGACATTCTTTGACCTATGACCTCTAATACAATTTGAACAGTTTACACAAGACCAGAGACACTGCCATCACATATACTGCACTAGAGTGTACTGTCAAAGCAGTACACCGGTTAATTGCTCAATTAATTGTTCCCTGGAAGAAAATAAACTTGTGAAACTGCCATTCATAGAACTTCTCAATCCCATGAGAGGATTGGGCCTCATTCCACCAGCAAGTGTACACCAGGTTCTGATTGGCCCAAAGAAACAATATATGCAAATAAACTGCTTAAAAGGGGTTTGGATGGAGATGGCAAAGAGTTGCAGCAGTCGGCCACGTCCCGAGGCCGTGACCTATGTTTTTGTTCTGCTGTTCTTTGGTGCTCGCATTCAGAGGAGCTGAAGGGGGGATGGTAGACCTAATGAATGGTGTCGTTGTGATGAGGTCTGTCCTCATGCCCCTAGGCGGAACCACAGATCCACTGGCAGGAAATGTCAGAGGAACGTGTCTCAAGGATAAAACTCGTGGGTCTCTGTGTGGTCAACCACAGAGAGTGGTGGAACTGCAGGGCTTGCGGAGCCCAGAGAAGCCACAAACAACACAACCGGTTAACATTGCTCTGCCTTCTGGAATCCTGGAATAACAAAATAGGTACTGGAGCCTTCCACTTCATTTCCCCATGGCTATGCCTTTGTTTGCAACAGTCGGAAAGTTTTCAAGGATGGTGTGTGGCTCAGTGAGGTAGAATGGTGTGCTTTTGAACAGAGACTTTCCCATGATTTGGAGAATGATGTCACTATTGGGCCCTTGAGCAAGGCCTTTAACTGTCAGTTGCTCCAGGGGCTGTCTCACCTTGCTTTCTCAAAAACATAGCATTCTCACTTAGCATTAAAGCGCTTGCTAAATGAATAAAATGCAAAGGAATAGAGGAATGAATAATATTACAGCGTATGTGTTACCTGCCCTGTGCTATAAACTTGCCATAAGAAGACATTTAACGCAATCACTATCTCTTGCTAAAGCACTTTTACTCCACAAAGACCCCAGCATGAAACGATGAACACATTCCTGAATGAAGCACACAAAGACGGTTGTCATCCATACATTTTCCATACATTGTTTGCCAAATTAATGGTTCAGTCCATTTAATAGAATGGTTCGATCCGCTCATGTTCCCTCACTGGCAGGTAGAACTGCAGAGACAAGAGGTGCCAGATGAGGTCTTTAATTAACACATCATTTAATCAGACAGGGTCTGTTAAGGGGCTTATGATAAGAGCGACAGTCCCACTCTTGGCTCCAGATAAAGCAGGCCACAGCAGCGCTAGGGACTCAGAGCAGCGGCAATTGATTCGTCGTCGACATCCTGCCGAACTCTCTCCAGTGCAATTCCCTGTCGATGGCATCTGGATGCCCTTGTGAGCTGGTTTCCGAGTTCATAGATACGGAATCTTATCTAGGGGCAATTTTTTCTCTTCGTTAAAAAAGGTGGATTCGATAAAAGGATGTGATAAAAATCAGTTGCTTCCTCGTTCGTTTTTTTAGAGTGTTGAAAATAACGACAAGTGACTCAGGGACATCTTGTCGCCACGGTGAAGTGGACAACTCACAGAAATGCTCCGGAATGTGCTTTGTCGGATTGGAATGCAGAGGAATGTAGAAGAAATGCTGGTCGGGCTTGAGACACTGGAGGAGGCCCCACAGGCAAGGGAGTGTGACTGTTTTTATGGGATACGCCTTGTCTACATCCATCCATTTTTCCATACTGCTTATGCAGTACAGGGTCATGGTGAGCCTGAAGCTTATCCCAGAATGCACAGGGAGCAAAACAGGGAGCACACTGCACAAGACGTCAGCCTATTAAAGGCTATGAATGCACACTGACAATGACCAAATGAAGAATACACATTTTCCATGTACTTCAAATAAGTTGAAGAAATGAAATGAATATTCTTAATTGGATTACATGAGGAGGTTTTGGTTCCCCCCATACTGTAACATACAACGAGGAAGCCTGACTTTAGGTCATTGGCAGTTTCATTTCAAAAACAACACGTTCAGTGAGTTTTAGAAATTTGCACTTCAATTTGGAAGCATCAATTCACCTCATTCACATGTTCGGCCTGCCGGAGGAAAACATCTCAAATGCCGGCGAAAACATTTAAACACCTAGAGACGGGAATCAAATGTTCCACCCTGGTGATGTGATGTTATGTAGTCGCCCCCCAGAGCAGCACGCTATGCTTTTCCTACAACGATTCAATGAATTCTGATGCTTTCCATAATTTTTTCAATTTCCGGTTAACACCTGATAAACTTTAATGATGCTGATCAGAACATTTTTTTTAAATTAAATTAAATACATTTTATTTTGATTTTAGTACACTCTCCGTTTGGCCCCAGCACCTAGTCCTCAAGGGTATACTTAATTGCAGCTCTTCACGAGTGATCAATACAATTCAAAATAGTAACATACCCAACATTATTCACTGACCTTAACCAGGAGTTGTATTTTACTGTGGATCAATTAAGTAAATGCTGAACATACTCACGTATTTGTCAAAGTGTCGTTCGTGGGCCCTGTGAGTCATTCTGCTTAAAACTGTCCACACTTTCTGGCATCCTTCCAGCTGCACCCCCTCCTATCATGCCTTAGACAGTCTTTTATTTGAACGGAGAGTCAGCTGAGGGCTAATTCAGTTTGATGACCCTGGTCATTACGCCATTTAAAAGCGCATGTGGATTGTATGAGGAAGCTGGGACCTGCCTGCAAAGAACACGCTGACAGCATGGATGGTACTACAGGAGCAGCAGACGACGTTATTAAACCATCATAATTATGGCGAGTACTGTGCGCGAGGGGCAAGTGAAATGGGGGCGTGTCTTCAGGAAAAAATGCCAACTGGAGGGGTGTAGATTCGGGTAATGATGTCGCCTGGGGCGGGGGGGCTCCGTAAATTTGGCATGATCGTTGTTTATCGGAATAACTACGAGCAATTCCATGCAGGTACTTATCGAGAGGCGCACTTTCAATTATTCAGGCAAAAAGGGCATGTTTTCAGGCCCCTAGTTTTCCAGTACGCAAATTCTTTTGAAATGGAAGGCTTTGATGCATTTTATGTATATAGAATAGTGATACTTCATTCATTCATGGGGAAATTGTCTTTTCACCTATCCCATATCGTTCTCTATGAGACACACAGACACACATACAGGTGAGAACAAGCGTGGGGGTCACAGCACAGCATCAGCTGGCATGCAGTGCCCCTGGAGGTTAGGAGTCCAATGTCAACATCGGCCTGCTGGCCCTGAGATTCAAATTAGCAACCTTCCGATCACAAGCACAGAACCCGAAACCTGCTAAACAACACACTACCCCCTTTGACTTTGGATGTGGTCTATAAAGATGTCAATTCTCATTACATGTGACGGCCTAAGGCAACAGGACGTGAAAAATCATAACCGTGGTCCAAGCTATTAGGCACAATGTTCAACACAGCAGTATATTACACTTAGACCTGAAATGACCCCCTACTGCGTCTCCATTTGAGTATATGTAGGGGCAGGAGTGCAATGCTGTCCAATCAGCAGGCTTGACTGCGCTGTCCTTTTCAAATAGCCAATAAAAATGAGACAAACGATCTTATCACAGTTAGTAAAAATAACATGTAGCAGTTTCATGACATTCTCGAGTGCAGGCCTGCTATAAAGACAATAAAAGCAGTCAAACGCAGACATAAAAAAAAAGGTTTAAAGCCGTTCAATACGTCTTGTTTCAATGGTTTTCAACAGGGAATTACAGAGCCAGATTCATGCAACGTTGAGAAAATGGACTGCTGCTACATAATATAGCAAAATAATTGAAAAATATGTAGCCTGTTTTTCCATCAGCACACAAGAAACGGTATCCAGGGCTACAAGAGCAGAAGTGTACATTATTCTTCCAATAACCCC
This sequence comes from Pollimyrus isidori, assembly GCA_019775955.2. Taxonomy (NCBI): domain Eukaryota; kingdom Metazoa; phylum Chordata; class Actinopteri; order Osteoglossiformes; family Mormyridae; genus Pollimyrus; species Pollimyrus isidori. The sequence continues at coordinate 23,294,699 of JABFDZ020000001.1, forward strand.
TAAATGGAGTAGAAAACATCTAACCATAAAATACAGAGGGAAATAAAATGACAAAAAAAGAAGAGTTAAAAAAAACCTAGTCATGTTTTACAGCGTATATTATTACCAAAATGCTAATTGAATACCAGCAGTCAGATCAGCTATGGCACACAAACAGTGATTAATTATATTGATGCATCGTGGAGCATCATACATGCTTATCAATTTACTGCTTATGTGTAACAACGTAACCAAGACTATATGTTGAAATATACAGTCTCGTGGTTTGATAAACTGCTGGTGGAACTCACGAAATAACAGCTCGCTCGTGAGAAAGTGCACGAACACACTTGGCATCCTGTTAAATGACCCACAGTACGAGGTGTTCTAGGATGTGCCCGTATCCCTGGCAACACTACAGAGGGTACAAATAGGGTAACGGGACAAAATTGGCCTCCCGCTTCAGCCTGCGAAGTTTGGCCGAGTCTGTCGAATGTCATGGAAAAGGGAAGAAGGGAGCAGGCAGTGGCCTAAAACTACTCAAACAGAGGTTCTGTGATGTGGTCTAATGAGTAGAACACGTCACAGCGGAAACCAAATCTAGCAGGACACCCACTTGTGACCGCAGCGGATTTGCTGCATTACGGAGTTTCACGTTTAACATAATGAGGACGACTTCTTAACAGGTACAAAGCAGTAGGCCAGTACGGTGCATCTGAAAAGCAGAAATAAAATATGAAACAACTCATCCACATGCACAGTACAGCTAACTTAGCGATGCCAGTTAAGTGCGTGTCTTTAGTCTACGTGAGGAAACCTGAGCGTGCGATTTTCATTAACTAACACCGCTAAATTTTAACGGCTTGTGCGCCGTTAAAATAGAATATTTGATCAAAGGTGAAGTGACATGTGCAGAGACCGGCTGTACTATGCGAGACAGGAAGTGTAAAAATAGGTTTTTGCATGATTAACCCGAGGGACGAAGCACGCGACTTCAGCGTCGGTATCCTTACGGAGGGTCAGATGCCGGGTGACTCACCAACTGACCGACGGCGCGAAGTCGTAAATCCGCAGAGCCGCAGCCGGCGGGCGCGTGTGATATTGGCGGTGCCCGCGACACTCACCGGGGCGCGGTGCGCAGCAGAAGCGGCTGTTCTGTCCGTGATAATATTTTAACCTGTCGTCAACAAGTCCGCTTCTGTTCTCAACGGCCTGCTTATGTCGTCCGCCGAACCCTGGTGCTACTGGAGACACGCAGGTGCCGCCTGCATTCGACGTGGTGCTTGGTCACTTATTATTTGCCTCAGGTATCTTTTGGTTTCGAAACACGCGAGCGGTTCTCATGCCAAGAGTAGAACCGTGCATTAGGCCTGTTAGCCACTTCGTAACATTTCTGAGGATCAGAAAATGTTCTTGTGGTTTCCCGTTATACTCGTTTTAGCCCACATATAAAATAACATGCGGACATCTGACGTCGTAGAGCACATGCCAACCGGTTAGGAAACAGTTTTTGGATTAATTCCTATGATAAAGCACTTAAAGGACATAATGTAATCAACATTTGTGTGGTATAGAGGTAGGAGACCAATGTCAGGATATGTTGGGAAAGGAGCCAAAAATAATATGCAGTGTATTTACTACGTCAAGCCATCTTCTGTATTACTTATCCAGTATGTAAACCTTTATTTCCTAGCATAAAGATATGAGTTTTTTCCAGGTTGAGCAGAGTAAGCTCTATAAGAATGTATGATTAGATTGTTTATTCTGTACCTTCTCCCATAACCCCATGTCCAATCCAGGTCACGGTGTGCTTCGTACTGTTACCATTTTCTCTGGTTATTATTCACTTAGCCTTGTGCCACTAAACTGCTTTGAGGGATCACAAATTGTTGTGTAATATTTTGCCTATTTCTACACCTCCTCAGTTAATGCAATGTGGCCATTTTATGTAACTCAATTATATTAATATACACTCAGCTCTATTGAGAGGCCAAAATACAGGCTTGGAAGTCAGGAAATTAACATGGATAAATGCAGTTTATGGTCGCTTTATGTAAATCCCAAAAGCTATTTAGTGCAAATTAACTGTAACTTTCTACTTCTTTTGGAAAGTTTATGCCGCTGCCCTGTCTTCTGTGAAACTGCAGTTTTTAAGAAAGTGAATGGCAATAGATCAGAGAGTACTCGAAAACAAAATGGTCTGCATCTTTAAAAAAATCATGTAGTGACGCTATATTAAAAATGAATGCAGCTGTAATAATCGGAAGCAGAAAAAAATACTTTGCTATAATCATAGAAGACTGACTTAAATTGGTTTAAAGAGAAAAATATCTGTAGGTTAAAGCAGCGAAGTGTCCTGTGCCTGTCGACAAAGCGTTCAACCAGGGGTAGCAAATTTCACATCAAACTCTATCAAACTAACCTGAGATTCCGTAAAACTGCTTGATGGCTGCAACTTTTAAGCTATTTTAAATGGTACATTGTAAACCTCAGAATCACAAAATGATTATTTATTTCTGTGATCTAAAATATGGACATTGATTTTCTGGATTGAGGAATTCATTAATATCAAAATTTGGCATTCCTCTTTGGATGATGACCTGGGATTATGCACAGTTTGGTTTATGACGAGGCACATTTGAAAAGATGGCAAATGACCTTTAGTGGCAAAGTCAGACTTGTGTCTGAAAAACATAACAGTGACCATTAACCATGGATGCAAGATGAATGTAACCCCTACAAAAGGAGCTTCACAAAACACAGCAGAACTGACCGTCTCACTTGCAGTATTAGTGAGGCTGGGACATTTGTTGCTAAATTTGCACTCTGTGCTATTTAAAGCAGTTGTTTTCACTGGACAGTTATAGGATAATGAACAAAAGATAGGGTTGTTATGCAAGGCTAATCCACCCACCTTGGTCTTTCAGGAAGCTGGTAGGAAGCACTTTGGAGCCATGAATCCTATGGACTGTTTTCCAAACCACTGGGCTAATTAGCGGTTCAAGCTACTGGATCCCTCTTGTTTTTGTCTCTGCTTTCCCAGCTTATGCGTTTGCCGCGCCGTTTATGCTGCAGACGTTGCCCTCTGTTGGAGAATTTTTCTTGGTAGCAGTCTATGCATGCCAAGGACCTATTATGCTTTATGGAGACAAAAAGAAAACAACCAAGAATCGCTTGTTAAAATTGACTTGCTTGTGGTAAAATGCTTAACCTGGAGGGAATGATAAAATACCACCGCTTCTTTTCTTTGGACTTGACTGTAGAAGGTTTCTGGAATATAGCAGCTGACTGTGGTTTACTAAAAGTCTTCTAAAACTGGAAATCAGGCCGTGTTTTCTTTCAGGACTTTGTTTAGCATAAGGCCATGTAGCTTTACAAGTAGCCAATAGTTGCATTAAATTGCAGCCAGTGTTACTGAATGGAGTTCATGCCTTCAGGTATGCTATTCTGTCGTTGCGTTTCATCACTTTAGGGGCCTTTGAGGGAATTTATGAGAAATGTCTAACATTATGCACATTCTATAAAGAACCAGGTGAGGTTTTTGGCATAGTAAGATTACTTCTCAGATGTCTCACTCCTCCTTGGTCATGTTTCCAAACACAACCCACAAATAAACAAGACTGTGTGTCCAGTGGAAAGCATGCAGTCTTTTATGAATACAGTCAGATGAAAACATATTCTCTCAGCATGGCATGAATGCATACGGATTACCAGCCCTGGATACTGTCTTTCATTCTGCACAGCTGTGCAGCTTCAAGGTCACAATTTATCTATTACTTTATTTAGAATGCAGAATTATTCAGGGGCACATGAGGTCTGGAAGATGAAAAAAAAACACACCAGGAAACCAACCAAGTCCGCAGTTATTTGTAGGGATGCAGCCAATTATTTTTGCTGCAGTATTTAAATTTGAGGATTCGATATGTCCGTATGTTTTTACATTGATGACAGTAATATGACAGACATTTTCTCATTTTATCTCAATGAAGCAATTTGACAAGCATGTTTAATGGCCCCAAATGGTCGAAGAAGCTGGAACACTTTAAAACCTGATTAGCATTTTTCCCCATATAAGGGTATGCAAATATGTAACGCCAAATGAAAGCTGGGTCATGTGACAAACGTCCTACCAAGGGTGAATATGACATCACTAAACAGAAGGGTAAAAGTTTCCAATCGATAGTGGGAGGCTAACAAAGCCATGATGTAAGTTGCACACTTTGAAACAGCTGTGCATTTTATACAGCCATGGACTGTGTATTTTATAATCACGTAATGTGATATGACATCATCAAACTTCTCTATTACAGATCATCAAACTTCTCTATTACAGATCTACTCAAGAGTGGGATGGCTCCTTAAATAATAGCAGCATAAATAACGATGACGGGACACCGTCTACTGGCAGTTTGCATGAGTCACTCATTCTACAGGAGACAAGAACAAACACTCCACTCAGTGGGTGACCTCATTCTGAGTCACGGTTGATCCTGGCATAATCTCTCATAATCTCAAAATGATACATATTCACAGGGTGGAAAATGGCAAAGGTAATTGAATATCCCCATGCTTGTGACTACTACTTCGAAGGTGGGTGTCATGTGTTAAGCATTGCCCACACCAGAGCTTGACTACAGCACTGCAGACACAACAGGTCCAACAGGATGTACACAACTATAGTACCGTTTCTACAACCAGGTCGTTAGGCGAAATGGTCCCAAAGTGAAAATCACGGTAGCATGACCGCTGTGCTTACGACTGTACTTCAGTCTTCCATACTCGGTTTCTTAAATCCTTCAAGAAGTGGGCATTTTTAACAGCATTTTGTGCATTCTATTTCAGAGATTCAATTCAATTTATTTTTATATAGCGCCCTTCACAACAGAGTTGTCCCAGGGCGCTTTACATCGGTGAGATCTCTTGGACTCCAGTACAAGTTGTTATCAATCATACCAAATACTGCCACAAATGCGCACATTGGTTGGAAAATGAATGTTTTGCTTTTTTATTACCGTTGTATTGGCAAATGGTCGCTAACTGAGGTTGTTGCTAAACGATAGTGTTGTAGTCAAGACCGCTTAAACCGAGACCAAGACATTGCTGAGACCGGAGGATTTCAAAAGCAAGACACTGCTGATACTTGAGGGTACCAAGACCAAGACCAAGGCACACTAAGGCGAGACCAAGACTAGTCGAGACCAAGACCAAAAACAGACTAGGGCTAGAATTGACATCACATTACTCAGATCAACTGTACAGAATAGAGGCATTGCTGTAAAGTGTTATTACTCATTAAATTAAATTCATGTTATCTTTTCAATCATATTGTCCATATGTCTCTCATTTCAAATCTCCCAGACTTGTCATAGTTATGAGGCCTGATGGAAAATAATATTCTCAGCAATCCTCTCCTATAACCATTTTATCAGACCTCGTCAAGGGAAAGAGATGGGATGTACCAGAAAGATGTTCATATTAAGTCTCTTATACCAGGGACAGAGGCCTCGGGTAAGCTATGAATACGGCTATGTAATGACCCTTTGCTTTGAATTGAAGAGAATGAGCCTCCAGATTGACTTGCACCTCCAAGACCGTGCTTTCTAATGAATGTAAAATACCTAATTTATTTGAATTATAACTATGCTATAGACTTTGCAGACGTTTTCGGACATTTCTTTGCCAACTTCGTTATGATGCGATGTGTATGATGTGTGTGGACTGTGAAGCACTGGCAGTGTCCGTTGAGAAAATGTATACAATGTGGCGTTTTTAAAATAGATGCATCTGACTGGTTGCATTTGAACTGAGGTGCGTAATAAATAATGATAGCGTTCTGAGAGGATGTGTTGTTTTCTCTATTTTTCCCCAACCCATCGAGACTGCTATGTCCGAGATCAAGACAAGACCGAGACCAAATACAGTCGAGACCAAGACAAGACTGAGACCACAAAAAACTGGTCTTGAGACTGGTTTCAAGACCAAGACCGGTCTCGTGAACTATAGCACTACTAAACGAGGAGTGGATGCACCAATATGAGTGGAGTGTATACACTATACTGATAATGAAGAATGCAAGTAGAGGATCTTATTCTCCATTACAATTAACTATTAACTTTGATTAAAAAAAATGACTATGAATACCTTATTATGCTTTGATAGACCTCATGAGATCGTGAAATGTGCTATTGTCAGAACAACATGACCCAATGTAGTGGTCTGCATGGAATGACAGATGTCTTCTGCAGCAGAGAAAAATGAATTGCTGAATCTCAGCAGCATATAAACATACACTAAGCAACACTGACAATCGAGCAGATGATTAAAGGAGTAGGCTGATGTGAATACACAGAACCTTGTTTTGGGAGGTGGACCTTCACCTTACTTCTTACATCATATCTTATGACAGTGCTCTGCATACTGCAGCCTGTCAACAGGGTGACATCATACCAAGCTCATATCCCAATTTTGACATTGTAGTAACATTTAATCGTCGTATATTTAGAACCTTGCACTAACGCAGGGAATTTGTTCAGTCATGAAGGTAAACAAATACAATAAAAACTTAACGTTGTATTTCGACAGGGTGGTTAAATGAGGGGTGGTCTGTGACCCAGTAGGTTAGGATGTTTAGCCTGCTATTGGAAGGTTGTCGGTTTGAATCTTGGGGGTAGCAAGGTCATTTTACTGTTAGCCTCCTGAGCAAGGTACTCAACCCCCAAACGCTCCATGGACTGGCTGACCCAGCTTTCTCAGAAATGTGTGTCTCTTAGAACAAAAACATCTGCTAGGGTCACAAAAAAAAATCCGTAGACAGGGTTGCAATGGCTTTTGTCGAAGTCTTTGGGGAAATACCAGCCATTCAACTCCCCCCTCCCCTCCCCTCCCCATAATGCTTCCTCGGTACACCATGGCTTTCCACTGTTCTCATTTTACATTTGGGATATTAACAAGGTGACATCTCAGGCGAAACCCTACACATAAAAATAAAAACAGAGGAACAGCAGGAGGTTTGTATTAGCCAGCTTCAGTTTATAGATGAGTAAAATCCCATGGCCAGATTTAGAACACATCATCAATGAGGAGAATCAGTAACCATTACAGACTCAGTAGAGATACTTTCTCCAATCTGATATATATATTTCTTTGTGTGGCTCATTTGCATAATTTACAGTATTTATTCTGTTAACAGCGACCTAGATGCTCTTGCATCTAGAAAGTAGGCTATTCATTCATCAACCTTAAATAGCTGCTGGCAAATTACTGCCGCAATAACACCCTGTCACCAAGACCAGAATAAGCACTCAGAAGGATGGATGGTGGATGGATGGATGGATGAGGCAGCTCAGTGGGCGACTGGGGGCCCACCCTTCCGGTGTCATCTTCGTGAGTCAAAGCCAAAGAACTGATCAGTTTCAGCAGCTGGGCTGGGTTAGTTTGCAAGATTAATGCTTCTCCCTGAAACCCTGTGTGGGAGGTCGCCGCTGATCTGATCCCCAACCTGTGCTGCGCCTCATATGCACTGGAGTCATTGGTTGCTGCTAATGTCTGTAAACAATAAATCACTGAATCCTCCATTGTTAACAGCAGAAGTAATAATAAGGAATGGCTAACTAGGATTTGATTAAATAAACGGTATCTGTTCCCCACAATAAATTTCATGATGAGATAATTGTTTATAAGCGTGGTAGTGTAGTGGTTAGCATTGTTGCTTCACACCTCAGGAGACCACAGTTTGAGTGTCTTCGCCAGCTGTACATTGGTGGAATTTACATGTCCTTTGAGTACTCTGGTATCCCCACCATGCTCCACAAACATACTCCGGTGGATTAGCGTACTACATTGTAGAAGCGCTACTACAGATTTTGGACCCAACGAAAGCATAGTAATATTTAGCATCCAACCAAGACCGATCCAATTATATCCCAAAATTTGTAGGGCCCTTTTAATTACCCTGACGTCGCCCTTTATAGCACCCCCCGTGTGAATGGGCGCTGCGATGGCACCCTGTCCTGAGTTCTCCATGGGACCGCAGACTCCCATGACCCTGCGCTGTACAAGAGGGTAAGGAAATTGATGGAATCATTGTGTGCAGAGAGATTTCATTTATAATTTATATGTGATCTGAGCGGCTTTTGTACATTTTCAACCCAAAAAAGCCGTCAAAAGCCTGCCTGAAAGGTGTCACACCTCCTCATATCCATTTTATGCACATCCAATAGAGAGTGGGAGAGCTTCATGTTTCATGGACTTTGTGAGAATGTAGATGAAGCTTCCTACTTGGCTAGGAGATGTCGAAGGAGTTGAGGAGGGTTGTGTAGGTCCAGTTTTGACCTTATACACGGGTGAAGTGCGATGTCTGTGAGCTATAGGAACTTAGGTGTCACTGATGTGAGTATTTAATCTGTGTGAGTATTTAAGAAAACCGTACTTAGATTTCTAAATAGCATAACATATAAATGAGGCTAACAGCAGATCACACTTTTGATTGCTAAGGAAATCAAAACGTGTATGTAGTCATGCAAACCCGTCAAAATGTGTACTGTGAGGGCTGTGGTTCTGTGTTTTCACAGAATAAATAAAGGTATAAAGACAAAATGTCTGATATTGTGAGAAATTCCAAGAAGTCCCTTTTTTTATATACCATAACCAGTTGTGTTTTCTGAAGGTTACATTGTGAGGTTTTTAGTAGGCAGCCTGAGCTAATTGTTCGTTTTTAAAAGTTTTTTTTTTCTAAACTATGACTTCAGTATTACATGCCTTCAAAGCATCGCACGGCCTTGCACCCCCTACCCCAGTGAAGTTCTGACCCCTTGAACTCTCACTCTCCCTCCAGTCATCTAGCAGTAATCCGCTGTCTAACCTTCACGCCAGGCTTCTCAGCAGGCAGGTCCTTTACCGTAACTGGCCCCAAACACTTTATTATTATTATTATTAATTATTATTATTATTTTAGGACTGATATGGAGTCAATAGGGCACTTTGTGTTGCCAAAGACAGGGTATACATGCTTTTTCCACGTTGTGTCCAGATGTATTCTATGAAGTAACAGGCCGCCTGAAGGTCAAGATGCTACAGAAAACTGAACTGAACCCCCACCATCCCAAAAAAATCTGACTGGGAATCTGTAGGAAGTAAGAGAGCCTCCCCTAACCCTACTTTACTGAGGACATTGCCATATGACGTTGCATCAAAATGGTCTACTCAGTGGCATAGTGGTTAAGGGATTGAACGTGAATCCCTACAGTAACTAAACAGGCCTCATTTTAAATGTTTTCTGACAAAAACTGAATTAACAAAATCTAAAAAAGGAGAGAATTTGAACTCTTAAAATATTTTAAAGTGACATTTATAGAATAGCAGACCTCGTTTTCAGTTCTAGGCAAACAGAGACTTGGCAGACCGTGCGAGCAGAAGGAACAGCAGATGATTTTAAAGATGTGGTGAAATCCATACTGCGAGACTGAGCTCGCTTTCTCGGCCACGAGTGAGGAACATCACGCCGTCTGCCGCGCTATTCCCATGGTGACGGGCAGGTGAGCGGAGAGCGGCAGAGAGAGGGAGGGTGACAGTGTCCACACACCCGCCGCCCCGCTGCGAGACGCGAGACCTCGGCAACCGCCCGCGTTGCGAGTCTGCCTGCCAAGAACAGCGTGTACTGCTCAGGCAAGTCCATCCTCGATGGTGGGGGGTCTGAGGGGGGGAGGGGGGCCTGTGGGGATGGCATATTACCAGGCCATCAGCTCATTGTCAGCCCTTCTAAACCTTAACCAAACAGGATCCACAGAATGCTGCAGATGACTTCACACAGGAGGCTGACCCCAGCCACCACGGGCACCACAAGCATCCCCGACCACATTTTCATTTTTCCTTCATCCGGCCTAAAACCTTGTAATTTAGCATAGGCTAATTTTGTACCCCTATAATTATAAAAATGGTAAATGGATATTCATTCAAGAGCATGGCTTTGGAGTCCATCTGGAGTAGGATGCACTGTACTGCAGTAGGTAAGAAGACCTGAAAGTAGTGCAAATGAATGCAGGGCTATGGAGGACGCTTTTCCTTTTGCCTTTGCTTAGCCTCATGCAGGTGAGGGTCAGGTGACAGGTGACATGCCCACGGAACTGAACGGACCAGCCTCTGGCTTTGCACGCATGCGCAGCCTCAAACAGACACAACAAAAATAAGTCCTTTGTGCATCCTTAAACCATGCTAAAATCAACAGATTAATCAAGATCACTAGACTTTTATTTTGGATGGTGTACAGTGTGTTGTGAAATCCCTCTCAGCTGCAGAAATAGCATCGGCAAGGCATTAATCAGAATTAGCTGTGACGGCAGAAAACGGCACCTCCAGAAATCACCCGCAGACCCGAGGTTGCGACTCACTTATTAGTGATTTATGGTTTATGAAGACTTGTCCTGTATTTATTTATATCCTCTGTTGTGCCTCACTGCCGTGAAAACGGAAGCCTTATTTGCCACTATCTCATCTGAAAGCACGCAAAGTCATCGACCAGATTTAGTCTCCTTGATAAGATAATTTTTTTAAATGCCAGCCGGCTTCAGACACAAAGACTCGTACGCAGGAAATCCCAGGGGGTTCTGACGGACTTGATTAACAATTCCCGTGCACATGCTCACCCAGTGGTACAATCTCACACTTCCATATAATCAAACAATGGCATCTATTGTACTTCTTATGTCTTCACCTTAGGGATGAGTCTTTTTTCTTTACTCAAGAAGAAAAAAACATGTACATATAGCATAATTCATATTTTAATACATCTATAGATCATCCATAACTGCTTATACAAGCAAGACCACGGTGAACCTGAAGCCTGTCCCAGAAGGCACAGAGCCCAAGGCAGACGGCATTCTAGATAGCATTCCAGTCTATCACTGGGTGAACACTCACTCACACAATCACAATGTCATGGCTTTTCATAGCTACGGTGGTTTTCTAAAGGCCTAAATACACTTCTGAATCAAAACATTGCTTTCAGACATACAGTAATGCCTTAATTTCTGCATATATTTCTAAAAATGTTATCGGCATGGAATTAAATCATCTGCTCTGGTTAATTAGCCCAAATACAAGCTAAGGAGTAAGATGTGCAATTAGCCGACAAAATCGCCTTCGGTTGCCGTGGCGCCTCTTAGCATCGTCGCTATCTGTAATCAACTAGCTATTAAAATGCCATATGATTTGAAGAAGGAACCCCTCATTCTCAGCCTCACAATATCCCTCGCAGTTGTCCCACACTACTGATTTCGCTTTGCTTTAGTATGGCCTTCATTGGCCTTAATTGTGAACAAAACTAACTTTGGGGTGCTTGGTCACACACGAGAGCGATCATTTCAAATATCGGTGTGATCATCGCCTCACAGTCAGCTGTCAAGCAGTAGAGAGATGTGTTTTTTTTCCCCCAAACTTCTACTTTTACAGTGCTGTAGCTACTCCAGTGAGCAAGACCGTCAGAAATAATGGAAACCGTATTGCTACGCAGACATGTCTGCCTATAACGCTAAAAATAGCCACTTTTTTCAGGTATTTTAATTCTCCTTCTGAGCGCGCTCGCTGGTGCGTGTTATTGTCTGTGTGACTGAGGTGTCGGGCAGGCATCTGGTTCAGGAATCTAGTGCCTTGTGCCCTTTTTTCCTCCCCCCGCGGGTGACTGCCTTTCCATTGGGATCATGTGATGTCAGGAGTGCCCCAAGCCTCCTGTAAAATGTAACAATGCTTTGCCACGTGCACAAGTACAGGTACATTGTAACACTTTTTTTATTTATATGCCTGATATCTTGCTCTCCTTTGAGACACGCACAAACTCACATGAACACAGTCAGGAGTGAAGCCTGGGGTCTGAGCACAAGGTCAGCAATCTATTTGGGGCCCCTGGAGCAGCTTGGGGGAGGGTTAAGGGTCCTGTGCAAGGGCCCGACAGAAATGTGATTATTCTGCCGTGCGACCGTCTGATCACAAGTACTAACTGTTGGAGCCACACACCATCCCCTGGTCAGTAACAAAGCACTAGGTAACACACACCAGCATTCCATCTGTACTTCCTGGGGCCCAGTGGGGGGGGGGGGGGGGGGGGGGGGGGGGGGGGGGGGGGGGCGGGGGGGGGGGGGGGGGGGGGGGGGGGGGCGGGGCGGGGGGGGGGGGAGGCGGGGCGGGGGGCGGGGGGCGGGGG
>JABFDZ020000001.1:23324888-23376672 GCA_019775955.2 Pollimyrus isidori
AACGGAGGTCCTAAAGGGTGTGGTAAGGAAAATCTGTTAATACCAAAAATAATAAAGTGGAGTTGCGGAGGGGTCTTTCACCCTAGGCCACCACATTGACATCAGAGAAGTATGTACTGAAGTGCTTACTGAGTGAAGTTAATTCTCACTGTATCCAATGACGGGTTATTTTCATTAAGAAAATCTGAACAACTTCAATCTTTGCAGCAACTGCTCTTCTGCCCTGCAGCAAGCTACAAATGGCAACATTTTTCCTATCTCAGTTCAGCTTCAGTCATGAAATTATAAATCCCTCACCCTTGTCCTGTGACAATCCCGGTATGCAGAACGGAGAGACCAGGCTAACATGAGGGCAAATGAGGGGTTTGTTAGGGAGCGAAACATCGACATAAGACACTTTTATGCCGCGTCTGCCGGAACAGACGTTGCCGCAGACTTAAATACATGAAACAAGGCACATGACTGGTGAGCGGCAGCGCCACACAGGTGAAAACACTGGGTAATCACAGGAGGTAACGAGGTGGGTGTGGCACACACGGGGCTGGAACGGGAGGGACGTCGCAGTACATGACATGTCCTCCCTGGTACCTCCTTACAAAAGAGAAAGTCTTGTATTTTTCCTTCCCATATGTAGTGAACTAACATTTTATTGAGCTGCTTTAGCTAGTTTGTTGATTCTTCCAACGGAGCAGAATATTGCTCGCAGGAATGCAGTCTATCCAGGAGCTGTGAGCAGCTTGCTGCAGGAAATCAGTGGCCACTTCCTCAGGCACATCAGGAGACGTGTGAATCTTGGACACCTCGTGCTCAATTACTCCCTTAGCTCGATCAGCAGACAGTGGATCTGTCCTCTCTTGGGGGTCCGAGCCAAGGTTGAACATGGAGAGCCTTTCCTTCACCAACTGGAAGAGAACTGCAACTTCAGGGATCCTCTACATCACTGGGTTCCCCCTCGGCTTCAGACTGAGGTCTAGAATGGCAAATAAATCCTCCGCCTGAAGAGAGGGCAAATCCAGGGACTGTACATCCCCATTTAGTCTCCAGCGCATCTGCTCTGCCGGATGAATCAGTCCGTGAGGCTGGAGCAGCCGTATAAGCTGCCAGGATTGTGGGGGAATCCAGTCATTCTGTCATGTGGCAAAACACGACAGAGGCAGCTACCAGGCATAGTAGGTAACTGAACAGTGCTAATAACAGTGAAGCGCACAGGCAGGTAGTAACACCAATGACAGGAATAGGGAGCTCAAGGCCGCGAGGCACTTTATACACCACTAACAAGGGAGCAGATGAGGAGCAGCTTTAGTGAGTCATACAAGGGCTGAAATCAGAGGTAAGACAGAATGGTAACAGGTGTGGCCCATTCCTGGGGCAGGAATGCAGGGCATTGCAGAATCTGTTGAGACATTCGCAACACATTATAATGCATTATAGCAAGAAACAGTAAAACATAACTATAAATAACTGTAAATATTTCATAGGTATAACATATTATAGACAGTAATTTTGCATTATGAATGCTTTATGAAGGTTTCATGTATAATGCATTATTGATACCTTCATAATGCAATACAAAGGATCTTGCACATTCTTGTATATAGCCAGGTGGCAAAATCATGAGTTTTATTAATTTCTGCCTATGGGTTCGGTCCATGCTGCTAGTTCAGATAAATGTTTTTTAAATCTTTTATAACACAGTAAAAATCTTATGAAAATCGTATACAACTGGCAGAAGGCGTACCATTATGTTACTGTAAAATTAAGTTCTTTTTTTACAATTTTGTACCATTAATGAAAAATAAAACTTGTTAAAACTTGTTTTAAACTGAAAAATACATTTACTGTAAAATACATTATAGAGCAATTTTTTTCCTTTTACTGTGTCTTACAGTAGACTGATTGGTTTTAATGCAATTTTTTTTTTGTATTTTTTACACCCATTTTAATACACATAGTTTTTTTTACCCTAAATTAATACTGACTTAGTAGATTATATGCATATAAATATCCAATATATATGATTAAAAGCACTTTAGAAAAAGGCAATAATAGACTTTACTTGTTGTCCCAAAATCTCTGTCCAAAGCTGGCACAGAATGCAAACCATAACAAAAGTTAAGTTTGAGTGAAGAAAGCATCAAAAATCAATCAAATGTCTACAGTATTTTATTGCACTTTACCTTTCATTTGAAAATAATGCTGGAAACAACGTCTTGTCTAAATATGAACTGAATATTCAGGCTCTAATAAGGCACATGGTTCACTGCTGAAGTCTAAGTAATGATTTCTGGCCCATTAGAACAAGCTCCTCAATCCAGCCTTGGTAGCCCTCTAAGTGTGTGTGTGTGTGTGTGTGTATGTGTGTGTGTGTGTGTGTGAGAGAGAGAGAGAGAGAGAGAGAGAGAGAGAAAGAGAGGGAGAAAAAGAATAACTTTCATTGCAACTTACATGTAAACTCATGTGCAAAATCAGCATGCATGCCTCTCTTTCCCCTTATCATAATGTGGGTTATGAACATAATAATTCAAAGATAAAATATGCCAAGACCTGAACTAACCCAGCCAGAAAAAACATCCCAGCCTGGGACATTCAAACCGTTGTACAGTATGTGTATTTTCTGAAACAGACCACAAATAACACATAGAATAACAGAAACAATACACAAGAGAATGTGAAAATAACATGTCAACGTGTCATGAGTAAAAGAATGATTTTGAGAATAAGAACAAAAACTTTGGTTATACTGTACATATATTGGTCATAGACAACGTTGGATTAATAATAATAATAATATAATAATAAATCCTTTATTGATCCCCGTGGGGAAATTGTTTTTACGCCTCCCTCAACTTGGTCTTTGCAGTCCAAGTTGTCCGCGAAGGGCAGCCACCCATAGCAGCGCCCAGGGAGCTGGGGGTTAAGGGCCTTGCTCAAGGACCCACAGACGTGCCAAGGCTGGGTTTTGAACCTGTGACCTCATGATTACAGGCACACAGGCTTAGCCCATTGAGCCACACGCTGCCCCTAATTAGTAGTAAGAGTTGGTAAATTACTTGTGTCCTCTACAGGAAATATCCATGTAAAAGAATCATTAAACTCATTAACTTTATCAATTTCATTTTCAATTATAAAGCTCTTACTATCTTACAGATTATTGATTTCAGCTTTAATAGATTTCCTCAGTGATACCTCAGGTTCTTTTACTTGAATGCTGAGGCAGGTTCCTTAATTAAGCTTAAGCAGTTTAAGACAGAACGAAGATGTTACAGGAAGGTGTTTATATACGTCCGGGTCAGTGTCTGTCTGTGTCTGTATCTGCCCCCACTGAGGGGAGCAGGCTATTTGCCTACGGACTTCTGGAGCCAGGGGGTCAGACAGCCTTAGTGAGAGTAATTTGTATGAGGCAAAGAACATGATGAGCGAGTAGCAAGGACAGAAAGAAATACAAAAATAAGAAATATGAAAGATATAGATGAGTGAACTAAATTAACTAAACTCCAGCGTGGAATGAAGTCTTTGACCAGTGTCTTTGTGGTGTGAGTAAAGTGTACACATCACGGTAGGAGAATGTTCCATCCTCTTCTTTTCTTGCTTTGACTCTTTTTGTTCTCAGAGGAGCCAGGCAAACAGGTTGGGATCTTTTTCTGATGGCTCATCATTTGCAGATGTATCAACCATTACTTGAGATGTACTGTAGTGCTTGAACATTGGTGGTGCTGCACTGGGATGGTATCACTGATGAGGTACTCACAGTCACCACTGGGGGAGCACTCATCTTTTTGCTTCTTTTTTCCATTAATTCTTCCACCAGAGTGAAGCGTTGTTCTTTCCGATCCTTCTTCTGACCTTCAGCAGGATGCAGCCGCTCTGCTGGCATGAGCACTTGTGGAGGAGGGGATGCAAGAGGGACAGGTGGAAGAGCAGTCAAAGGCAGGGCTGGTGTTGGAGGAGGAGTAGGAATAGGTGCAGTCATCCATGTGGTTACTCCACCCCCCAGGGCTTGCTCAGAGTTTCCTGCATCTGAAGCCATTTGCAGCTGATGTGTTAACAGAGCGACGTGATTTTTGCTGATCTCAGCTCTGCAGTTCGCTAACCCCCTCGATAAAGCAGCTCTCTCCTCTTCTGCCCTTGCACGCGCAGCATCGGCACTCACAGGCGCAGTACGCTCTACTGCCAGCTCGCTCTCTGCCAGACAGCTGTTTGTTCTTTTAACGGACAACATCAGTTAAAGCAGCAACTTTAGGTATTAGTTTTTGCAATCACATCATTCTGAACGTGAATCTGATTCAGCACAAGTGTCCACTGCAACCTTTTTTTCCTTCTCCGGGACACTGTGCTTTTCCCCATGCTCTACACATGTCATCCAAAGACCAAATGCCACCTGAATCTGCATTGACAGCACACTTCTCACAGCTGTCAGCAGCAGTCGAGTTCAAACACTAAGCTGTGTCCAGATATTCAGTGAGATTTTTCACCATATACTCCACATCAACATCTGGAGGCTCCATTCCTCCCTTCTCAGTAAAATTGCCTAGATACGGTCGTGTTTGATGGAAAAGCCACAGATTACGAGCTGTAAACTCTGTTTTATCCCAAACAGTAAACGGTGAAAGTACTGTCTCATTCTTCTGTTAACAGTAAACAACTGTTTTTTTTTATTTTCCCGAACAGTAAAATGGAAAACTCTAGCAAGAAAATGCTGTTTCTATCCCGTTACAGCAACGGAAAAACCTCTTTATAGTCGACTTATCTTTTTTAAGCTGACAACAAATACAGATATCTCACAGTTAGTTACGTTCACTTATTCTTCATCAAACAACTTTCTGATCGGGTGTTTGAGCAGGGGAGAGGCTATTTTCAACCTTCAGCTACTGTAAAAACAGGAGGAAGATCTTACCTCCGTTGATTTGTGCACTTAATTGTTGTCTTCAGCCATCCAGCATTAATTAGTCCCCGGCCTTGTATCTCACTGATCCTGTTGGTGACGCCAACTGACCCTGAAACCTCGGGTTCTTTCAGTTGAATGGTGAGGCAGGTTCCTTAAGCTTTAGCAGTTTATTAAGACAGAATGAAGATGTTGCAGAAATATGTTTATATACGTTCGGTTCAGTGTCTGTCTGTGTCTGTATCTGCCCCCACTGAGGGGAGCAGGCTATTTATCTACGGACTTCATACAGACTCCTGGTGCCAGGGGGTCAGACGACCTTGGTGAGAGTAAGTTGTGTGACGTTAAAGAACATGATGAGTGAGCAGCAAGGACAGAAAGAAATATAAAAATAAGAAATATAAAAGCTATAGATGAGTGAACTAAATAAACATAATTAAATAACTCCAAATTAACTAGGGAAATCCCTCAGCTTTTACAGCTCTTTTTGTGTTAAAATATTGGAAGAAACTTTAGTTTTAATGTCATCATTAGTCTCCAATGCAATCTTTCTATTGACATTCCTCTTAGCGAGTCTAATGTTATTTTTTAACTCAACCTGTAGACTTAGATACTCTTGCTTT
Source organism: Pollimyrus isidori (assembly GCA_019775955.2). Lineage (NCBI taxonomy): Eukaryota > Metazoa > Chordata > Actinopteri > Osteoglossiformes > Mormyridae > Pollimyrus > Pollimyrus isidori. The sequence goes on from JABFDZ020000001.1 coordinate 23,330,394, forward strand.
ATTCCAACATCATTAGGTATTTTCCATTTATGGAACAGAGCCCTTTTCCTCCGGACTTTATTCTTAATTATCTTAGTAAACCACCTTGATTGCAAATTCCTAGATTTAATTTTGCTGGAAACAGGTATGAAGTCCTCTTGCACTTGTAATAATGTGCTTTTAAAAATTCCCATGCCTCTTCAACAGTTTTGTTATTCAACTCCATCCAGTGTACAGTCTCTAATTTCAGTCTCATACCATTGTAGTTAGCCCTCCTATCATTGTATACTTTTGTTTTGGACTTTGTTCTTCGGACACTAAAATTAACCTCAGATTTAACCATGTTATGATCTCTACTACCAAGTGGTTCTAAAACCTCAAATGTCACAATCCTAACCCACTATATCACAGGTAAATTAAAATCACCCATAACCACCACATCACTTTTATCACTGATAATGTCATATAGCATTCTTCTTTCTTCTGCAGCAACACCAACAATAAGGCTATTTGAGTTTTTAGCATCTAGTTTTACCCATACAGCTTCTGTAATTTTATTTTTATCAGTGAGCTCCCTTGCCTGCAAGTTTTATGTATACCCCAACACCACCTCTCTTCTTGATTCTACGGTCTCTACAGAACAGTGTGTAACCATCCATATTATATTCTTCTCCACCATTGTCACTCAACTATGTTTCTGTAATATCATGTCTCTGATGAAATAAACGCCTCTAAATCATGAATTTTCCTTGTAATACTCCTAGCATTTAAGTACAGACAGCAAAGCGTGGATCTTTTACAGTGCCCGATTTTTATATTATTTGGGGCTTTCCATCTTTCCCACCTATATTCTTAACTAACCTCCCTCTCTCCCCAGTTCGTAGTTTAAACATGCAGATTCTGGCCTGGCCATGGAGCTGTGGACCAATTCTTCCCACTTCCACAGCAATGAGTCGGTTTATGGGAATGTGCTAACACTATCTATACGTGCTTTGCTGACTTAGTGAAGGCATATGATCGCATTCCTCTGCACATACTATGGAAGGTGCTACAAGGATATGGAGTACTGTAGCCACTGATGCGTGCTATTTCAGTAAGAAAGCAATAACAGTTGGCCTAAGTTTGAAACCGTTTAGAGTGGGTATTGGCTTCTGTCAAGGGTATGTCTTGTCTCCATTGGGGTTAGATGAACCTTGGGCACATGATTTAATGCAAGTCTTTTGTATCAGAGATGAGAATCTGCTTTCAAATCCAAGGCCATGGTATTTTTTTCAGGAAAGAGAGGATTGCTCTTAAGTGGGGTAAGAGGAAGTGTGACATTAACAGAAGGACAGTTCAGTGACGGCAGTTTTGTGGGCACTAAGAAGATCTGTGGTTAAATAGTAAAAGGAGACATGTAGTTTACAAGTCAACTTATATCCATATCCTCACCAATGAGCTTTGGAAAATTACCTAAATAAGTAGTTCACAAGGACAAGAGGCCAAAATGAAAGTTTCTCTGCAGGGTTAGTGGACTCATTCTCCATGAAGAATTGTGAAATCTGGAGGGACCTCAAAATAGTGCTACTCCTGCTTCAGATTCAGGCATCTTATAAGGATGCTACTTGGATGGCTCCCAAGACAACTATTCCAGGCATGTCCTGCTGGGCAGAGGTCCTAGAGAAGACATAGGTCATCCAGGCAGGATTATATCTCCTAGCTTGCTTAGAAATGTTTAGGCATTCACCAGAAGGAGCTAGAGTCTGTGGCTATGGAAGAAAGCATCTGGGGCCTGTATGACAAACTGAAGAAGTGTAGTAAGTAGCATGGAGAACAACCACTCCCTGTTAATTGATAAGCTGCACCTGTGAAAGGGCGGAGGGATTTCTGGCTCAGAATCCACAGGGAGGAGTTTTGGGTCTAGTCTAATGACACTGGAGTGCGTGTGCCCAACACCAAGCCCCTTCTTGCTTGCTGCTGATTTCTTGTGGGGTAGATGGTGTGCCTGTGGCCAGTGTTAGGTCAGTCATGGGTGAATACAGTTAGGCAAGAGCAGGGTAAATGTGCAGGGTAGATAGGGTTTTGTCTTGTTGGCCACAGACGGTACTGATATTTGACACCATGGATTGTGGTCGGTGGGGTATGATGGAATGAATTCTCCCTTCTCTGGAGGTGGACGGGGAGGCTGGTATTGCCTCACTCCAGACTTCCGCCTTTTTTAAAGTCAGATTTTTGTTTGAATGTGTGTGTGAATGTGAACTAAAGAATTTTTAACTTGTAACACAGTGTGTAGCATTTATTCCCTTGATCAGAGTGTGTAGTGTTAATTGTTCACCTATTGGTTGTGATAAAGAATGCTGTGATTTATTTATACATGTGGTGTTATCTCTGGTTTGTTTAGATATTGCCCTCCAGTAAAGGCTGTAGCTCTCAGATATAGGCATGTAGGTAGAACAAAAACTGAGCAGAACACACTGATCTATCTATCTATCTATCTATCTATCTATCTATCTATCTATCTATCTATCTATCTATCTATCTATCATACAATAAGGAACTTAGAACAGAAGACATCGATATAACTTATCCATATAAATAGCATTAGCAATAACAAAAATGTATGTCCATGTAAAATGCTATTAAATTCTAACTACAAATAAATTAGCAAAATATGTCATTTGCAACATGCAGTAGTGTGAGTATTGTGAGGCAATACTGAGAGGAGGCTTGACAGTACAGTTTCATCCAACCATCTACTTCTCATATAGTATCTGGGTTTTTCTTCACAGAGAAGAAACACTGGGGACTTGTGACTGTATATATGTTACCATGCCCTGATTGAGGTTAGTAACACGGCAAATTAAGATGGCTGCCTTGGGACAAATTAGAATGGAAGTGTTCACAAAATTAGATTAAGAGAGTAGGTATAACCTTATTCAAATCTAGGGTGAGAACAAGTGGAAGACCACCTTCATCACCACTAGGGTGCAATTTTATTATTTCATTATAACCCTAGCCTTCTGGAATGGAGAACTCCATGCCACCTTTGAACAACTTGATTAAGTGTTCACTCAGGCTTCTAAACTTCACCAACCTGACCCTGAGGGGCTTTTTGCGGTTGAAGTAGATGCATCAAAGATCGGTGTCAGAGCAGTCATATCACAAGATCGAGCACCCAGATTATATCCCTGTGTGTTTTATTCACATAAGCTTTCAGGTGCTGAATGTAACTACAACATGGATAAACATGAATTATTAGCTAATAAGTTGAATTGGAGATACTGGTTAGAGGGAACCAAACATACTTTCCAAGTTACTTACTGACTACAAAAACTTCAGTATGTATGTAATACCAAACGTCTGAGGCCCCAACGAGCTTGGTGGGCCACGTTTATCAAACGGCTCCACTTCATGATAACTTATGTGCCAGCTTCAAAGACCAGCAATGCAGATGCTCTTTCCCAAAGATTAGAGTTGGACCTCAGAGCGTTTCCTGAAGGTCACATCCTGCTCTCATCCCGTTTCATTGAACCACTTAGGTGCTCACTGATGTGATGAAGCAGGTGCTGCAGACTGACCCAGCTCCCACAACCATGCTACCAATCACAATCATCACAAAAGTGCCTCTGTCCCAGATGTGCTAGTGGTCATATACTGGTTTTCAAAAATGTTTTGACTTCTGCCTTTGCCGCATGTAACACTTTCCTCATCTCTGCATGCAACACTTCTCCAGTATGTTCTAGGATACCAACCTACACTCTCTCCTGGGAGATGGAGCCCACTGACACATCTGCCGTGCATCACTGGTTCCGGATGAGTGGTTTAGTCTGTGAAGCAGTGCATGTACAGCTGTCTTGCACTGTATAGCGACAAACCCCCTCTGCCATCCATTGCTGCTGCCCTGCCCTCCGCCGCCAGCCAAGTCAGAGAATGTGGATGTCCTCCTGGGACATAAAGCCCCATCTCCCCACAAAGAAACCGTCCCTGCATCACACTACGACATTCGACATCCTGTGAAGAATCAACCTGGTTGCGTACCAGCTGCAGTTACCCGCTCATTACAGAATCTCCAGTCTTCCATGGTTCTCTCCCGATTCCCTCCTGGACAGAGACTGTGCTGCAGCCACACCTACTCACCCAGTCTCTTCCACCCAGATTTGAAACAGCCGCCCATCATTTTCCAGTTACTGACAGCTGCACTTTATCTCGTTAACTACCTAACCTCTATAACCAGTTTGACCAATCTGCCCAGTGTGAGATATTATTGACTGATGTCCAGTAACTGAGCACTTCTCTGGCCTGCATTGCCAGTCTGAGACCCCTCCTGTGTGCTTTTGTGCCTGTGCTTCTCCTGATCCCCTGGAATGTGTGTCCTGACCCCTTTCTCACTCTGACTGTTTATGTCGATCTCCCCATGTCTGCACGCCTGCTTGTCTTTCCCTTCACTCCCAGGATAGATTCCCAGCTTCTCCACCTTTGCTTAAGTCCCCAACTCTGAATTCCATCTAGTGTATTGATATCTCTATTCACTCTACATTTGGGCCCCTGGCTCCTAAAGAAGTAAAAATCCTGTAATGTAGGCCGATGCATTTAAGATTTAATTAGATTTTCATATTTGGCAGGTTTGCTATTAAGCATTTGTTGGAATAATGACAAAACCGGCTGAAAAGTAAACTTTTTCAGTAGTACTGATAAGCCCAACCAGAAATAGCAGGCTAACCAATTAATTCTGCTAGTGAGGAGGACCCAGGGTTTGTAACACATATACATAAAAAACATTAACTTAAACTTTAAATTTATTTTTAAATAATCCCTTACAACTAAACGCAATATAAATACATTTATTACCCTATACATTCATCAAATGTACTTTGGTGAATGTAGTTGTTCTGATGAAAAAAAATTATCACTATAACCGCATAGAACTTGTCGGTACTATTTAAATAATAATCATTTGATTGGATTTACCTGAATGGAGTATGACTGTGGATTCTGAAGCTTATTTTTATTCTTAATTGTCCTTTATAATTTTTATAGTATCATACAGTCCTTAGTATTATACATTAGTTATACTTTCCCCTATAATGTAATGCACTGGTCCAATAGCCACCATTTACCGTTAAACATGGGTGAAGAAAACTATAACTAATGGCCAATTGATGTCGCTGTTGCGCTAATTTTCAGTTTGTATGACCCTGCAGGTTCTCTCTTCGCCCATATTAAAAGGTTTTATTTAACATCTTAAACCATTAGCGCACTGTATGAAATCTGGAATCATCAAGGGAAGTGAACCGATCCCCTGCTGGGCACATCTAATTAATTCCGAGGACAATCTCAGCTGCAGTGACGACCTGCATGACTCTGAAGTAAAGAAGCGTGTTACAAGACTCAGCAACAGCACCCTCTCGGGGGACCACCTGTTCCAAAGATTCACTTCCAGGCTGATTAAAACTTGAGCTGAGCCAGCTTCGTGGAGAGCAAGCAGCTAGAAATAATTCTCAGGTTTGTGGTTGTATTGTCACATGTGTTTGGAAGAACACAGAAAAATTCTTATGCCACAGGTGCAGGGTAGGGGACAGGTGCATGAGGAACAATAAAAGACAGGAGAGTGCAATATAAGATCAAGTGAACAATAAATAAGTAATAAATAGAATGTAATGGGGCTATGGAAGTGCCAATAATCTTTAAAAACGACTAACTGTGTACAATTATTCTTGTGTTCGATTTATTGTCTATATTTTTGTAGCAGTGAACTGGCAATATCTTATATGAGTTTGTTGTACCGCTTGTCTGTAAAGTGTGTACCTGGTGATTTACATCAGCACTTCCCAGCTGGTTAAGCCTTGGGACTACACATTTTTCCTTGGTAGGTAAATTACGCTTTGGATTTTTAAACTTTTTGGTTTTGAACCAATTTTTAAAAAAAAACAAAACGCAATAATAGTAAATGTAAATAGTGCAGTGACAGTAGCACAATGTGCTCATGCACTGTCAAAAAAGCAAAGTCTGACATTAGAAAAAACAACTCAATTTGTTTTTTTTAACCACACACTTTTTGACTCTTCGGTCACATTCCACCAGCTGAGAAACATTAATTTACATAGTGAATTAATTTGATTCTGAGTCTGATCTAACAGACATTTGCTGCAATGCATCCATTCTTCCATAAGAGCTGGATTGTGTCATTTTAAACGGCCATTATGGATGTATTACCTCTTTGCCAACATTGACCTTGACCACCATCAATTGCCAATTCTCAATAGTGTCAGTGCTTTATGGTGTCTGTGCTGGTAGGGACACACTCACTGGGTTAAGTCAGACATCTAGAATTCAGTTTGTTGGTCTAGTTCTACCCACTTAGTCTTGGTGTTTTGGTTCTCGATCGGGCTTTCAGATTTCCTGCATCTGTGTCTGATTTCTCAGTTCTCTGGTTTGGCTCTGTGATTTGAATTTATTAGATGGCTGCCAAACTTGTCTTTAGATTTATTCACACAGTATCTGGCTTAGACTTATGTCCTGGATCCTAGCTGCTAATCACTAAACTTTCTTTAGACCCTCAGCTCTGGTATCTAGGATACACTTGAACTTGAGCTCTTCTTAACCACCTCATTTACGTACCTCGTAGTCAGTCTTCGGCCTGAATCATGTCAGCACTGTGGACATAGGCGTGTGCCAGCTGAAGAGGAAGGGACTGACAGGCAGGAACCCTGCCCACATGATCATGTTCTTCCATCTGGGAACATGATCTTAGTCTCTCTGTAAATATGTTGAGATGTTATAAGACAGAATCGCCATACAAGTGTCACCATAAATGGTGAGTCAAATCGTCTCATAAAACCATTCAGTTTTAGTCTGGTCAAGGTTATACTGCCATTTTTTTGAGAAAAACACAAATTGATTATAAAAGACTACCAACCTACCAAATATGCATGGCAGTTTCTAAATCAAATCATAAAAAGCATATTGGAAACAGTCATTTTTGCATAGCTGACTCATGCACTTCATCATCAACATGTCAGTTTGACTAAACAGAGTTCTGGAGAAATGACTGAGTATTACTATACTCCATAATGCAGTGCAATGCATACTACATGCAATGGCCACCACTGGAATACCTGATATTCCAGTAATAGTCCCCATTACAGCATTTGTAATTGAAAAGCATATAGCATTCAAAGCTTCAAGAGGTCCGGTTACTGTACAGCTAAAGATTAGAATGGCTCAATTGCATGATGTAAGTAGTTTTTTATGTGTTACGATCGCTGGTGCCAAACATGGTTGTTTCACCATCTCAGAAACAGTTTGCAGTATCAAGACTTTATAGAATACAGTGTGATTTACAAAAACGTAATGCATATGGTGCTGAACACACCTTATTAATGAGACACATCGGTGGAGAATGGCCCAGCTTGTTAAAGCTATCAGAATTTTTTTTTTTTTACAGAAAAAGTATACCTAATAAAGAGGCCATTGAGTGTATATCTGTACTTATAGGAAGAATTTACAAAATTGTGAATAACAATCCAGCTAGATATGGACACTGCTGTAGGACAGGAAGAAAAAATGACGGAGGTGATGACACCCAACCTTTAAAAATATTTATTCGCAATATATTTACACTGTCTGTATTCGGCTCTCATTATCATGCAATTGTCTTGTACTATTCTTCAATGCCTACATAACTTTTACATTTTCAACGATATGGGTATTGGACAGTTTTCTCTTGTTCCCACTTTATGTGTTTACCATCCTTTCTGAAATACAGATTAGTTCCCAGTGACATGCCACGGCTTTAGCTAATAAATGCCCATATTTAGCAGAATAACCACTCCTCATTAGATTGAGGAAGTTATTGGTGCCCAGTTTTATAGTCTCTGTAAAAATAACTAAGTCTGGACTGTAAGCAACAGTATCAGGACCACATTTTGCATCCTTGGGGTCAGACATGGAGGATGTTCTCAAGCTCCCCCTCAAAGACAGCCTGCACCCCTGGGACATGCTGAGTTATACGTACCAGGCAGCAGCGCCGTCCTTTATGGGTGAACGGAACTGTTCCGTATTGTGTTTACATGAGAGAAACAAATAATGCTCTCTGCTGGAGTTCCTTACAGCCAGCGGCCGTTGTCTCGCCGTGAGAAAGAGTCTGTACTGACTGGACCACCAAGAGCTCGGAGCACTGGGAGCTCTGGGTTTTATCCAGTGCCGTGGTGTGTGTGACGAATGGCCAATGAGCCGAAGTCAGTGACCTTTCTATCTTTAATAAGGACATTTTATTTTGACAAATTCATAATTCTGTCCATACACAGGCACAAATATAGCAACGTTTTCATTGTGTTACGTGCGTGGGTCGCGGACAAGGGCAAAGGAGGGAGAGCCAGGCGGGCAAACGGGGTAAGACAAGGGTTTATTTCCGCAATCCAGACATCGACAACGTTTATGCCGCGTCTGCCTGAAAAGACGCAGACGCAGACCTAAATACAAGAGACGAAGCACAAGACAGGCGCGCGGCAATGCCACACAGGTGGAAACGCTGGGTAATCACAGGAGGTAACGAGGGGGGCGTGGCACACACGGGGCTGGAACGGAGCGGACGTCGCAGGACGCAACACATTGTAGTATAGAATTATATTTGAATGCAAAAATGGTGTAAAAAGGCAAAATAAGGTGTGGTTGCTGAATCATTATATGATGACAAAAGTCACCTTGATACAGGGCCAAACTGGGAAAAAATTGACCCTGGTCTTTGGGGTTCTCTAGTATGCCAGATGGCCAATCCATGCCAGCCTTAATGGTGATGATTCAAAACTGTCTTGAAACTGAGTGTCCTAAATGATCTCTTCACTATTCTTATTACTGACTGACAAATGATAGGCCAAAAAAAAGAATAACCAATGATATTAATGCTTGTAGAGCGAACTGATTGAATGCCCGATGCATGACCCTGAACGTAGCACTGTGGTTTTACTCCTGCGACACTGAGGATCTGTTTTTGGTTGAAGTCTGTGTGTATAGAATAAATGTTTTCTCCTTGGCACACATGGGTTTTCTGATACAGTCCAGAGATGTGATTTTATGCATAAGGGTGACATGTGGCTCCGTGGGTTAGGGCCTGTTATTGGAAGGTCACCTGTTTAAATCCTGCTGTCAGTAGAGTGATGTCACTGTTGGGCCCTTGAGTGAGGCCCTTAACCCCAATCGCTCCAAGGACTGGCTGATACAGCATTCTCAAATGTGCATCACTACAGAGAAAAGCACCTGAGAAATAAATAATGTCAGTGCAGCAGAGGTCTTTAAATGGGCTGTGTTGTGCAATGTACTGGCACAGAATGTTCGACAGGGGGTGCTTACTGTGCATATCCAGATTTTCACCTCTGTCTTCTCTGTGCACCCGGCTGTGGCACAGCCCAACCTATTTTCACATTTCTTAATACAGGTTTTTAACAATAAACTGTATATATTTAAAATGATTGTGCATAATAGCAGATATTTTAGCTAATTCATTGTGATTACAGTGATTTTATGTTTAACTTCTGAAAACTGGACTTCAGAATGATGATGAAATTGAAAATACAGTAACTTATGGTCTATTTGCTGAGTGACTTTTAATCCCATGTAGTATATGGGAAGAATTAGTTGTCACTCATGTGTGGGAAACAGCAACGGACTATTACTACCTGTCGAAAGATGTATAAATAAAGCAGACTCCTAATTATGAGTGCAGGATGCGTTCTGACAACTCAGGGGATTTCACAATGATTGGGGAACACATGTCTTAAACGTAAATATTTCTGAATTTCACACACAAAAAAATGTGACATTCTTCATGACGGGGGTGCATATGTCCACGCCACTGCACTGGGATCCCTTGCTTGTGCTTCACCTACACTGGCATTGACCTAAGGTCGTGATTCATCCCCACACTGGAAAAGCGCTCGTCGGAAATAGAGGGATAAAGCACAGGCAACCGGCAAATGCGCGTTTCTCAAAGAACTGAAATACAAATACATCCGTCTAAGTAAATATATCTAAAGCTGTAAATAGACTGTGATAAAAATAAATGCCCTCATAAAAGCACTTTAAGTGGCCACCAGTAAAAAGGCAAATTCACAAAGCATTTATGAAATGTTATACCCTTGTCCCTGATATTTCCATGGGGACCCTATGAAAGAGCCTTATGTCAACATGCATGGGTGGCTTTTGGTGTTTAACAGATCCTGCAGAGATGGATCTCCAGCCACTGTTTGGTGTGACGGCCCTCGGCGCCCTCTGCTGTCCTATGGGAGTAAGTGAGCACTCTGCCAGAGCACGCTATGTGCTCCCAAGCTCACATCCAGCTGTCCTGTGAGCCACCATGCATGCAAACACCTCCCACGAGGGACACACAAAGGTCAGTTTCACTGGCTCCTGTTACTGGAAATGCTGGACTTTCTTTACAAAAACTGAGGAGGTCTATAGTAACAAAAATTCAAGACACATTATGATCGTGTCAGTTTTACTCACTAATATTCTTTTGTTTAACTTCAATATGGGATAGAAAATAAATACCAATAAATTAAACATGAATTGTAACGTATTACTATATTTATGGGTACAAAAATTTGTTTAGATTGGATGTTTGTGTTGTGAAATTTTGTTCTTCTTTGTTATAGTTTCTGCCCCCCCAACCTGCTAATAATGACAGTCATATCTAAAATTGAACATTCAGTTTAAGTTGTATGCAAATCAGCTTGTGTTTACAGAAGGCGATGTCTCTGTGCTATTTTAGGAACACGGTCATTTGTCTTCTCCAGGGGAGAGCCCTTAAACATAAACAAGGATCCCACGCCACTAGTTCAGTCTACAGATGTTTTTTATTCGCTGCAAAACGAATTAGTAATTTATACATAGCATGTTGCCCTTCCGGGCAGTGAAACAAACCAAAACAAAACAAAACGCGGCTGGAGAAAAACAAACGGGGATGCAGAGGTCATTGGTGTTAGGCACAGCACTGATGGGGGACACTCACGCTGTTATTCACGCGTGAAGCACCATAGAGTCTCCCTTCGGCTCCTCTCCATCTGTTACCGGTAGAGACAGAAACAGAATGTGGGATGTGGGGCAACCTCACACACAGATCTGCCAAGATCTCCACTCAGTATGAAGAGACTTTGATTGATGTATATGACATTGATGGGTCTGTGAGTGAATGAAGGTAGCACACCAGGAAAGCCCTTAATGTACGTGGGGTCACTGTTAAATGAGTATGTTCTGGACTTCTGGGAATGTGCCCCACACTCACAGTGACCCTGTAGTTATGGAAAATCCTTGAATGGATTATAAATGATCCATGGATCGGTCATATAATAAAATAAATCTCAATTAAATATATGATGTCATAATGAAAAGACCCTTATATTTTTAATGTGTCTTTTTAGATAACAATTTTTTTTTATTGTTTTCATAACGATTTGTCTTTATGTTCCATTAACTTCTCCTGAACATCTGGCACAGCGAGGTGTGACAGCAGGAAGCGTTGCTGGCTGTCCTGGACCTTCAGGGGGCCAATGCTGCATGTGGACACTGGTCTTTTTTAGAGTCTGGTGTCAGGGTGGGAAACCAACCTCTTCCCACGATGCTGTTCTTCAGCTAATGGTGGATGCAATACCCCTACTGGTTTTTCAAGAGTGATTCATCAAGGATCTCTAAGGGTCTGCCAAAATTAGGTGATGTTTTTGTTCCTGAAAAATAAAATGGTCAAATGGCAAGGATGACAGATAATGAAAAACGAGCTGCTTTTTTTTTTTTCATTTTATACCATGCATGCTTTTGTATATGACATATTTGAAATGGCTCTGAGCTTGTCTAACCCTTTCTAAATTTTGGCTGACTGTATCTGTGGTTTTCCCTTTTCCTCTTTTGTGTGAAACCACCTTTTGGATGCTAGCAGGGATTTCCTTAATTATGCTCCTTTGGTGCCGATTTTTGAGGGTTCGTGAGGTCTTGTTTGTTGTCTCTCAGAATCATTTCTCAACTTTAGGGGCTTAATTATTAGCCAACCTACATATTAGTGGATGCCTAGTCAATGATAAGAATGATCACGCATAGAAATGCACCACATAGAAATGGTTATGATGAATTGATAAAAAATATATTACTGATGCAGACAGCACTGTTAGGCGAGAGAAACTTAAGCCCCCAATGCTTTAGCAAAGCCTCAAATCATTTTAGCTGTGCTTATAACATGTTTTTTTTTGTCATGAAATATCAAATTCAGAGCAATGATGTCCACAAAGCTGTCTTTTGAACAGAGGATTGTAAATGCATTTACACTAAGTGTAAAAAAACAATAAATGTATCATATAGTTTGTTGCAAATAACACAAGTTTTTGATCACCCTGCTCTGAAAATTTTATGGTTGCGACCCACCGCCCCCTCCCTGAAGACAGAAGAGTTTGCATGTGTTAAACCATAGTATATTCCACTTAAATCCAGTCTAAAACTGCAGCTACAAAGACCAGGGACAGATTACGGACTGGGCCAGCGGGGCCGCTGCCCAGGGGCCCTTGGGGTGCAGGGGGCCCGTGGGGCCCTTAGCCCAAAACAATTTGCAACGCTTATCAACAATGTATTTTCGTTTGTCTATTTTAGAGGGCCGACATTCTTTGATCCTCTGCCTACAAGGGCCCCTGACCCTATTGGGCCTCTGATGGAAACATGGAGGGAGGGTGAATGGCTGGCCCGGTCCGTAATCCGTCCCTGGGTAATGGCATTAGGCTCTACTGATTATAATTTGAGATCCAACTTACTGTATCAACTTAAGCCACCTTCTTTTCACTTTTTCCGAGGTAAAAAGCGGCAAAAGATAGTTTTGTCAACATCATTCTGCTTTTACAACACGGCAAGCCGCACTAGTTTGGACCCCCAAGTGGCATGATGGCGTAGCAACTAGCCGTCCCAGACAATGCTGGCGTCTTTTGTTTTTTTTAAGGGGGGGGGCCCTCGCGAACATTTTGCCCAGGGGCGAAAACCCATAATCCGTCCCTGCTGGCTAGACTAATGAAATTAGTTAAGCTCTTCATCATAGCTAGTTACGCTAATTAAATTAGTTAAGCTCTTCATCTTGGCTAGCTGTACAAAGTATGATTGCAACTCCACTATGGCTACACAGCTTTTCCTACGTGACTTCTTCAGGAGCGTGGTGACAGTGTGTGACACCAGCTTCCACTTTCATTTTCCACACTGCATGACTGTCTGTCACATCTCTAGACTTTACAGGTTCCGGGGCCGAAACATGAACCGGAGAGCAGACTGGACTCAACCCTGAAAAAGACCAAGGCCCGAGCACCGACAAAGGGCTCCGACCTCCCTCGCAGCCGATCGCTGGGGCACATTCCACAGAGCGAGGTCACCGGGATCAACACTATCAGAGCCCTCTTCGAGTCAAAGAAGGGGCCACAGGAGCAGCCGGTGAACAGCAAGAACAAGAAGATCATCATCAAGAGCACAATGACCAAGACTGTCACCAAACACATGGAAACAGCACCCCTGAAAACAAACCCTGAGAGCCAAAATACTCCTAACAATGAGGATGGGTCCAGGGAGAAGGTAAACAAGGTTAACATATTACATATCGTCCTAGATGAAGCCCGTCATGGGAAAAAAGATTGTTTGTACTATTCTTGTACAAAAGAGGTGCTACCACTTGGAGATATTTCATGTAAAAGCATTAAACAGAAAGGTGACGTCATTCTGGGCCATGACTCTTTGTCTTACAGGAGACGAAAGACATTTCCCCAGAAAGAAGGAAGACAGACAGTGGAACAGATCTTGCAAAGAAAGAGAAGGAGGAGCTGGGTGAGTGTTTTGCTAGCCATGACATTGTAGCAATCTCACAGAAGCTAAATGCTTATTTAAAGGCTACAGTAGCTATCCTTCAGTAAGGCAGCTATTTCTTAGCTAACAGTGCCAACAATTGGTTTGATTTGGAAAAAATTACCCTCATGTCCCTGACAGTGGCATGTGTCCCCTGGGCACCAGTTGATCAATGAGATTTTCTTTCTTCTCCATTCCCGACTGACCTGACCTGGGTCTGAGAAAAAAACGGACTGATTGCATCCTCAAGGGATCAGGTTGGCAGGAGTGTTGGAGATACCTATCATCAGATAGGTCTGCGATCATACAAACGAACATGCTGCATGTATGCATACAAAAATCATATACAATGTAATATAATACAATAAAAAATATAATACACTAAGTAAATGTATCCTGCATTGGGCAAGATGCCCCATCCCAGGTACCTTCATGGTCTCTAGGATGGGCTTCTGACCCTCCAGGACCCTGCATCAGATAGGCGAGTATGGAGAATGAATGAAGGAATGAACAATAATATAACATAATATAATATAATATAATATAATGGATTTTAAATATGATTGAAAACTTTGCAAAGATTAATGCTTCACCTTTGAAAGAAGTATCACTCTCCCTCAAAGTTTCATTTCATAATCCACTTGAACCTGGCCATTCTTGAGAATGACATAATGCTTTTTTGTTATTGATGTCTCTAAATCAGTTCATTGGAGAAGCTCTTCAGCTCTCCGAGCTGCTCATTACTTGGAGTTTGGGAGAAGACTGAGGATGAGAGAAATCATAAAGAAATGGAGAGACAAATATTCTCACAGGGAGCCATTTTGCCGACTTTAACAGGGTCGTAAAATACCCGCAGATATAAATGAGTGTAATATTAAAGCCATTATTCATACAGAATGTCAAAAATGGGCATAATGCTATGATATATACTGCATGGATAAGGGAAGATAATCTACCTGTTTAAAATGATGTCATACAATGTAAATGGCTGCAATGTCCATAAGAGTGCAGACGCGGAAATCGACAGTATCGTGTACGGAGCCAATCTGGCTGAACTTGAGCCGAGCTTTTTGACCCATCATGACATCACAAAGAGGTTAATGTTGCTATTTAGAGGAAGGGGAGTTCCCAAATCCCAGTGGCTCACTTTGCGATCAGTGACAGTCCTGTCCGAACAGCCGGTATGTCTCATTTGATTGGCTTTTTAAAGTAATAATCAACAGTCGCACGGCAGCATGACTTGTCACTGTAGAAAGGCAGCAAATCGGAACTAGACTGCAAGGCTGTGTCAGCCTTTCTCTACAGAAACCGACCAGGAACTGCAGGAATTTAGTCCAATTTTGCAGGGAGGTCAAGCGGACATTCTAGAGAAGCCGTTGCTTTCTGTGAGTATGTAATGTTACAGATTATAATTTGACCATCACTGAGACAGGAAGGTGGAACCGCTGAAAAAGCATTCGGCCAGAGGATTTATGGGAAAGTCCTGCTGAAGCCGACCGTGATGCTTCACAGACCACAGCATGATGCGTTCTGGCATGAAGAATACCGATAGAAACTTACATCCCGTATAAATCGGTATTTTTTATAATTCAGCGTGTAATGTCACTTTAGACAAGGATATTTTTAAAAACGTATAGTCATAAAATAGATCATGTTTATTGTTGTTACAGCAATTACAAATGCATGTACACATTAAATGTATTTATATACCCATATATAATTACATTAAAAATAACATATCATTTTAAAAATTGAAAAAAAAACATGATTTCCTATTAACAATGTAAAAATAGTTTGCCGAATACATTTATTAAATTCTGCTTTCTTACTTCACAAAAGCTAAAGGGTGATCTTTAGATACGTTACTATTATTATTCTTAGTTTATTCGTATAATTCCGCTGGCATGTTTATGGAGACAGGTCGCACGTCAGCCTTCCTGTGGCGGTATGACACCTCTGCCCTGTGGACTTGCGTTACCCCATTCAGGAGTCACAGCGCTGGCACACAGCTGCAGTAGTAAACATTACAGTCAGCGTAAAGCTTCATCTGTCCCGCCCGCTTCCAGTACAGTTCATTTGATCGAGGGTCATGATGATCTTGGGCTTTAGACACAGCCAAGAGACAGGGCATGTGTTACATAGGATGCCAGTCCATCACAGGGCACACATGCAAAATCACAACAATGACAAAAAAAACAGAAAAGCAGTTTGAATATGGGTGGATCGTAATAGTCATTAGATAGTAATAGTATTACTATTATTATTACAGTTGAAGAATTCATATAGCTATGTTTTACACTGTATTTATGATTAAGATTAACTTTAATAATCATTTATAATAATAATAATTTAATTAAGTTTATCAACGTATAAAGATTCACTTTATTGATATCTCTGACTCCTCTGCTGTTTAGCTTTACTGTTTGGATTTAAAGGCGGCATTAAAAGTTAGATACATTCTAAAATGAGTCGATATAAGAACCAATCTAGTTTTGAGTAACAGTGAAAAAGCCAGCGTCTCTGACAGCTGAGGATCTGAGCTCCAGCTGTGGAGATCATTCATACGCGCAGTTGTCGCTGTGCAAAGCCCTTCACATAGCTCAGCTGGTAA
Organism: Pollimyrus isidori; assembly: GCA_019775955.2. Taxonomy (NCBI): domain Eukaryota; kingdom Metazoa; phylum Chordata; class Actinopteri; order Osteoglossiformes; family Mormyridae; genus Pollimyrus; species Pollimyrus isidori. The sequence goes on from JABFDZ020000001.1 coordinate 23,346,814, forward strand.
TCTCTCATTCCATAGCATCAGATGGATCGTCTTTCATCAGAGGTTTATTTTCATATGTTCTGAGCTGGAATAGTTTTGCATGGTAGGGTGTTGCATTGCACATTCCATACGCAGCAGAATGCTAAACGTATTGGCTGATTTCCGAAGGGTTCATTAAGAACCCGCTAAGCGTTGTCTTAGTCAGCCGAGTTGATTGAAACTAAATTGCAATGAAACAAAATTAATTGAATTGAACGTTTCTTATAATGAATCCCAGCTATTAAGTGGTTATAATGAAAAAAAAAAAGTGATGAAAAATGGTGAGAACTGTCAAATGATGCAGAGGAGAAACAAGACTTCATGGTAGTGGGAGGGGGGGCAGTTGGGGCTAGACTCAGGGGGTCCAGCATTTTACAGGGGCTCATAAATATATAACATTGAGTGTGTGTGTGTGTGTGTGTGTGTTTGGCCCCAACAGCATTATGTTTAAAACTATTTAACTGGGCAGCATGTGTATATTTGTTCATAAAAAGCAAAAATTAACTTTGGAATGTATACACATGAACAGTAATGGATTAAGAAATGTACAAAAATGTCTTTATGGATAGCTAGAAGAATTCCAACATTCCATGTATTTGTTAAATCACCACAGGCTCATTTAATACACTAACTTAGCTAAGCACAAATACTAGGGTCTGACAGAGTGAAACAATCATAAATTCACTTTCACACCAATATAAAAATAATCGAAGCGTCACTGTTTCTGGCAGCCTGAGATTTTGGCACCGTACCGCACATCCGGTAGCTTAGAGTTCTACGTTTCCCCCGGCTTTCCTGTTGCAAGGTAATTTACCTGTCAGAGGCCTATAGGCTGGATTCCCCCGGGATTTAACTGAAGCAGAGTCTTATGCTGCTACAAAACCAGCTGCCAGACAGTCTTGTTTGCCGTCCATGACTGCAGCTCCGATGCACTGACAATGTGCTTGTTTACCAAACTGGAGCTTTATTCAACTTTAAAGTAATACTGGAAATTAGGGGGAGTGAAACTGAGAGGTATAAATAACATGGAAGTTCCTTAGAATAATGTTTCCATAGATTTGCAGTAAAGTGACAGGCGGTATTTGCTTAACTCCACTACAGCCCGTCACTTTACTGAAAATTGCGCACTATTTATGGATATTTATGATTATTGTATAATGTGTATTGTTTAGCATTTTGTCGACACTTTTTGTCCCCTGGTTGACTGTCTTGAAGCCAGTCAACCTGAGGATTAAGGCTTTATGCAGTGTTATACTGTGGGTCGAGCCAACGCTGTGACCTACACGAGTGGCCGACGCTGCAGGCATTTATAATTGTGTACTGGTGTGTCTGCATTGCTTAGCAGTCACACCCCCAAAACATTAAGTCTTGCCATCCTGCGATATATTCAACCATTGGATCACTCCATTTAAACTGAAAAAGCACAAATATTTAACAAAATATCCATTTATCATCCATTTATTGAGTCCTGGTTATATTTGTGTTGCCCTAAACTTCCATAGACAAATCTGGAAAAATTTCATGCCACCACAAAGTGACGTTTTCTTCTAAGGTTATTGTCTGTTCTACTTTTTGCTCTTGTAAATGTACATATAAACTTAATGGAGGTAAGTTGCTGCTGTCATCCTGAGCATTTTGTAGACCTGTTGATATGATGCATAGGGTGGGTTATGCTAGATATATTGTAAATAGTGCTTCAATTTCAATCAGCGATATAAGTGCACCTGGGATATACGCTTAGTTGCTCCCATAAAAAAACAAATGTTACCAAGCCGACCGGTTTGTCTCACTGTGCCGTACAGTTACATTTCTGAGGAGGTGCATGTAGGCTATGGTGTAGGTTACAGCAGAGAGTCTCAGGCATCGGGATTCTTACGGTGTTGACACAACGGCGAGGTACAAATCAGCCTTACTGTATATGTGACAAATAAAGCCTCGATTGTTTGATGCCTAATAATGTTCAAGAATCCAAAAAACCCGAGCAGATTTGCTTGTGAGCCCCTTATAAATCATCACCATTTCTTCCAGCACACTTTCTGTTAACTTTAAAAACCGTACTTTATCGCCCCTCTCTGTTTCTTTGCAGATGGCAAGTGGAGATCCCTGGTCGACCTCAGAGAAATTCCCTCCACTGAGCAGCTAAAGAAGTCCATTTCTGTGAAAGACATTTCTGCGCTCTATTTGTCGAGAGTGACAGCAGCAAACTCTCGGAAAAACACCACCGGAGAGGCGAGTCACCGCCAGCCCCGCCGGCAAGCCTAAAACATCAAAGAAAGCCTCATTCGTACTTATCTCCAAAATCATATGCGGTGTTTTTTCCCCCAAAAATAGCTCAATGTGAAAATATACCAACACATGTGCATCTGACTAGCAGACTGTGGTGGGGTGTATCACCACTCAAAACATGAATTTGCATGACCCCCTCTGAGGCTTAGGGCCCCCTCTTGGCCAGCAACAGTCACTACACTGTGGGAGGGGTTACGTATTATTATATATTAAAGAACAGCAATACTCATGATATTCTGAAACCTCAGTTGATTCTAACCCCCCCCCCCTCCCGCCCCCGCCCATGTGTCTCTGTCTAAGTTTGCTTTTATTCAGTTACACTCCAGAGAGCTGTTAATTTGCACTTTGCTAATGAAATTGAATTAAACCCACTGATGGCTTAATATATTCTCGGATTCTATTAAATGAGGAGATATACAGTGAGGCTCAGGAGTTTTATTTTTACCAGCTGTTATGTTAATGGTCTCATTGCGTTTTGTCCATAAATGATTAGTCAGAAATTCTTGAACAATTAAGTATAAAGGTCGCCTCAATTACACAAAATGCAATATTATTGGATTGTGAATGTTTCATAAAGGATTTAATAAAAGCTTTTTTCCCCCTTCACTAGGTTAGCGTGGTTGGAAAAAACGCTGCTGCCTCAGGAAACAGAATAAACTTGAAAAAGGTAAGATGAAGACCCTTGTACCAAGATCATGTGTTATGTGTCTATTTGTCAACTAACCATGAAGCACAGTGGGGGTGTATTTGATTTTCAAAAGATGCATGTGAAATACAATATGCTGTAATGCACTTATGCATATTATATAGGAATTCTGAAACAGCAGGCTTCCTATTGCTTTTATATAGTTTTGGAGTGATGTTTTAAGAATTAGTGAAGGACTTTTACATAATTTTAGTACACTTTTGGATTACACGTATTTATGTGTATTTATTGCATGTAAAACTGAAATGAACTATTCACTAGCATGGTCCATTACATGGTTCTCAGTGAACAGCCAGAGGAAAAAGGATTCAATACATATATTATTGTATCAATCAATATGTATGATTGATATTAGCACAGCTCACACGCTGCTTCAACACGCATGAGAAACATGACTATTTCTGTCCTTGAAATGAGAAATTTCAATTCCGGCATGTGGACCATCGCCACTTCCGCAAAATTCCCAGTGAACAGTTGATCATTAATACTTTGCCTTTCTATTGGGACTAAGATCTCGTGGGATGGGAGACTGGGAAAGAGAAGATGACGCATGTTTGGTCCTAGGAAACCAGGAAAGGGACCAGGAAAGTGCATTTTGTCCGGAAACCAGAGAATCCCTGGAGAAGTTTCTTTGTGAATTCCGAAATAATTAATATCATGAATGAAACGGAGTTAAACTAATGTGTGAGGGTCACAGCATACAAGTGACGATGATCTGCTGTGATGCATACAGTATGTTATATTCTGTACTCACATGAAGACACAGCATTGTCTATTCTGCATGACCTCTTCACTAACATCACAACTAACATCGTCATTTACAACTGAAAATGTGTCAAATCATTCACTAATGAAAAATACATTTACAAATATAAATGCTTCCCTTCTGTTCCCAAACAAGATGTCGGAAAACGCCCAAAAAATTGAGGGCTCCAAAGCATCCAGTGGAGTTCATCTGAATGCCAACAATGTTCCATCTGAACCAATCAGAACTCAAGTAGAGCACTTAAATTTGATAAACGATCAAAATGAGGCATTTCCTGAAGTGACTCTACGTAAGGAACCAATTTCCCTGCAAATACAGAAAGGTGAGCTGAAGAGGCTTTCTCGACACATTCACCCAGAGCTGAAGACTGTGGAGAATGTCATAGATGGAGAACTAATGAAGGAGACAACTTCAGAATGCAAGGAAAATGTCGGTGTCTCTAAATATGAGGGTGGGGTACAAATATTGCGCTGGATATTTGAGAACTGGACACTACTAGAGAAAACAGGTGATATGCAGGAGGTTAGGAAATGGCTTGAGGAGAAGGCTGTTTGTGACATGGATGTCAGATGCACCTCTCAGGTGGCTGATCTTGCAGAACCCAGTGGCACTGAATGTTTCCTGACAGCAGCAGGTTCAGAAGGCAGTTACATCAAAGGACATATTCGGAAAACCAGGGAGTTGTTTGAGATGCAATCACTTGACTTCCACAAAAAATTACCCATTGATGGAAGGAAGCCCATGATGGCGGAGTCTGTCAGCTGTGGAGACGTGAAAGGAACATGCCAGCTATTTGAGGCCAAGCCTTTGGATGAACCTGGTCACTGCACTTCTGTGAAGGCTGAATACCACTATGACCCTGAACAAGCAACTCAGGAGACAAAAGCAGATGTCAAGAAGACTGTTAGATTGTTAGAGATGGAGCCTTACTGTGCACTCAAAAGTGATGATGTGAACATCCATGAGATCAAGCCCGCCTGTAGAGGCGGAAACCCCAGCAGCACTGTCAAAAAGACATGCTGGCTCTTTGAGACTCAGCCTCTGGATATCTTGAACAAAGATCTGGCAGAGGTACAGGTAATTCCAGGGATATCCTTAGCAGAAACCCAGAGAGGTAAGGTTGAAAGAAAAGAATTACAAACCACTAATGACACGTTTAGCAGTCCTCAGGAGGACAGATGCCTTTGTACTGAAGAAATGGATGTTGGGTCACTGAATAGAAAATCTATCAATGTTACTTTAGATAAGCAGGATATTGCTGTAGGAGACAGTCATTCCTTGCTGTGGCTCCTTGAAACTCATCCCATGGAAACTTTAGCAGACAGCTATGAAGTTAACCACCTTGAGACAGTAAACATCCCGGAAGATAAAAGAGGAACTGTCCTGGAGATAAAGCACATATTTGAAACTTGTGCACTAGATAGCATCAACAAAGAAATGGTTGTGGGAGTAACCAAAACTGAGCCCTGTGAGATAGAAAAATCTGCTGTTAGATCTCACAAGCAGCATTTTGAAGCCCTTTCCCTCAACAGTGTATCTCAGTTTGGTAAAGAGCACACAGAAATTAAAGATGTTGCAAGTGGTGCTGTAAGAAATAACATGGCATTTTTCGAGAACATGCCGCTGTTTGCTATTAGAGATCGCTCAGGAAATTTCCATGAAGTCACGTCAATAAGCAAAGGGCAAGCAGTGGAAATAAATGGCATCGTTCAAAACTACAAATGGTTGTTTGAAACAATTCCATTAGACAAATTTAAGCATGGAGAACAACAGGAGGAGGTCATATGTATAACAAGTGAAGATGATTACAATGATAATGCTAAAATGGCAGATCGCCGTTTTGAAAATCCTCTAGTGGCCATTGATAATGTTAACGCAAAACCCTTTGAGATAAATATATCAAGGTCAATGTCTGAAGCAGATGGCGCCAAGACCTGCAGATGGCAATTTCATACACACGTGATAGAAAACGCTGGCAGTGAACTTGGCTTAACAATGGACAATATCTCTCAGAATGAAATGCACATGGTTCATAATCATTCAACAGAGGCTTCTGAGAGCATCACAGGGGAGATAGCCATGCAAAGAAGCATCTTATCTTATAATACTGCTGAAGCACAAGACTTGTCTGAATCAAAGCTAATTGTTGAAAAAAATTTAAGTATCTCAAATGATTCAAGAACTCACAGTAGAGGTGAATATTTTGATGACCTGGAAAATGGTCAAATTCACATGATTAATGGTAAAAACAAAGGCAGAGTAAATACCAGTATTATAAGTGACGTAAACGAGGGTATTTGCAACACTGAATTTACATCTGAAGCTTCATCTCTGGAAATTACCTGTGACAAAGACAAATATCCTGAACGGCAATCAGCTAGGGCAGAGTCTCCCGGGAATGCAACAGATGTCACGTCCTCCATTGGTCAACCTGACAGCCATGATTCAGCAACATGTAGTGGGAAAAGTGAAAAGTTTCATGAGGTCATCAGAGAGGAAATTATGAGTAGATATATGGGAGGGAGTCAGCTCATGTCTGAACCAAAGCCACTGGAAAACAGTAAATCCCAGGGAGAAATTAATGTTGAGAACAAAGAGGTCCAGGAGGAAAATGATGTGACATCTTCAATATGGCTTGAAACATCATCAGGAAATTATAGAACTAACAAGCAACAGAAAATAGTAACAAATATTGAGAAAAACAATTTGCAGATGAAAAATCAGCCCTTAGAATGGCAACAGATCAGCAGTGAAGGGAATTCTGGCATGATGAACAGAGGCGTGGATCAGAGAGACTTCAGATCTTCCCTCTCACTGTTCAAAAATCAACCCTTTGACTCCCTCAAAGGAGCAGCTCAGAATCAAACCTCTGAAAAGACAGTATACAGTGAGTACAGTCAGAACATGGATGCAAAATATTGCAGTTCACTCTCTGGAACACAAGTTTCTGACACAACTGATGTTGACATGACTAACCTGAGGACACAAGATCAGAAAATGAACTCAGATGTAAAGGAGCTGCATTGGATTTTTGAATCAGTAGCAGCTGATGGGATCTCTTTTAGAAACTGGGCAGAATCAGATGTTATGATGGAGAGTCTCAGAGACACTGTAAGGCATCTTTATCACTTTAATGCGATTCATTCACCTGGAATTGTATTGGAAGACAGTGATCATGGGGGTGTGAAAATAGCCAAGTATCTCATAAATAAAGAAGGGCCACAAATTCAGAGAGCAGGAGCTGCTGAGGGAGGTATACAGGATTTTGTGCAGCACCTCCTGCATATAGAAAGGCTGGGCTCCAGGGTCGCTCTGCTAAAGCAGGATGAACGTGGACGTATCCAAGTTACCAATCTGGAATTAAGATTTCAACAGATTCCCTCTATACAAACATGGGATAATGAATTAAAAACCATATATTACTATATAATTGATGGCTTCCTAAGTCAAGCTAAGGCTTTGAGAAAAGGAATTTTAATGCAGGAACAAGAGCAGAATTATGTTGGGGTGACTGTTTATTTACTTAATATTTGTAAAAAGGAAATGGAAAGGGAAGAAAGTATCGTAACGAAGGAAACCCCATCTGTCACCAATCATTCAGGAGTTCCTCAAGGTCACAGACCTTTGGTATTCACACCCAAAGAAAAGGCAACTGCCATGCAAACAGAAAAGGCTGATCCAGAATGCCTCAGAAATGTTCATCCTTCTTCAGAAGTGGACTGTGAATGTAAAGTACCAAGAGAACAAGAGAGAGAAGCATGTGAACAAACAAACGAAGATCCTTCACATTCGGATGCAAAGATCCTCGAAAACCTGCCATTCTCTGTAGTCTTCAGTCACCATAGTTCAGTAGAAAATGATCATTTCTCCTTTGATAAGCCTGACCTTGCACAGCGAAGTGACCAAGGAATTTTGGCAAATAGGTCGGAAGTAGTACTAAGTAATGCAGAACCACAGTCTCTGGATCCTAGAGTACAGCCAAGTGTGTCAATAACAAAGAATGTTACCTTTGCAGATGCATTTTGGGACCTTGGAGATGTAAACAAGTCCTCCTGTTCAAGTAAAGAGACTAGCCAACATATAAAACCTAAGGTGAACCATTCAAAAGTGAGAAAGGAAAAGGTCAAGTCAGATAATAAAATCTTTACAAATCAAAGGGCAAGATGTCAGAATACCTCCACAGATGTGGTCATCTCAAGAAAGCTTGGCTCCTCAAATATCACAACAGAGGAACCATCACCTTCTGAGCAAATTGAAGGTAACTCAGGAGCAGATGTACATGAGGAAAAAATTAAAGGTGAGATGGACAACTGGGGAAATGTGGAGGAGAAGGAATTGGACAGACAAAACTCTGAACTAGCAGCCGCCATGAAAAGTCTCCTTCTGGCTACAGCTGAAGCAAAGAGCATTCAGCGTGCAGTCCAGGCAAAGCTGAAACACGTCAAAGTAAGACAAATGAATCAGCAGAATGAGACTGCTGAGCTGGAGAGTGATAAAGAGCATGAAATTATACAATTAGGGCAAAAAGTCACCTCAAAAGACAAAGAAGAGTCCGTAAGTGTGGCAACAGTAAAGCAACCATTAGAGTATCCCACAAAAGAACAGACTAGACCAGAACATCAAAGCAGTCATTCCACTGAGGAGGACCATGAGACCAATCAGATATTTCACCCTGGTCAAAAATGTCAACTTCCTGTTGTAGACACAACCGAGGATCACTCGATACTTGCTGTTCAAAATTCTCTGTCAAAGTCAGACCAAGAAGTTCAAGATTCAAAAGAAAGGACCAAAGCGGAAGTTGATTTGAGAGGAGATGTCAGAGAGCAGTCTGTAACATCATTACAGACTCCTGCAGGACAGCAACAACAACAAGCAGAAAAAGAAATTATCAGTGGTGGTCTACAAGCTGCTCTTAAGTCTTTGGAGAAATCGAACATGAATGTTTCCAGGGGTGACTACAAAGCTGCAATGATATACAGGAGAGGTAGATCATCCTACAGAGAAGGTAAATGCAACATTATTTTGGACAATACTGATAAACAGGCTGTTACACAATCTGTACATACAAGCTTATTTCCTTCAGCAACAACTATGAAAGAACAATCAACCACCAAAGTAGTGAATGTACTACCTGCCGCAGATGACAGAACAAAAGAAACTAGAAGGGATCCACTTCACATATCTGTTTGTAAAACTAGCCCTCAGAGTCCAACTCCACTCCCACCCAAGGCTTGTCAAAAGCCTTCCACACAAAAACCTGCTCTTCCACCCAAGCCAGAAGGACTTAGTAAAGTCCCTGCTCATGTGGCACGGAGGACACTTGTTAAAAAACAATGAACGACTCTGAGATGGACACCAATCACCCATAACTCTCCTGAAAGCCCAGAAGTTTCTTCCAACTTGTTCATTGTGAGGCCCATCCAGACGATGAATCATGCATTCATCAGACATTCTTGTCCAAGGTGATGAACAAGTGAGGCAAATAGCAGATTAAACAACCAGGCATACATGCAGATACAAATGTAAGCAGTTCTGGAACAGGAGCTACAAGACATCTAACAAACCAAGAACCTAATCACACCATAAGCATCTAGTACCACCTCAATGAGTACAATTCATACCAAACAGTATCAGGATCACAAACACAGTTGTGTAACCAGGTACTTATAAATAAAATACTAAAATATTTTCTTCATTACTGAACTGGGAGAAAAAAAATCAGTTATTCCCAGTAAAAGTATCAGTTCCTCACACAAGAAATGTGTATGTTGTAAGAAGACAGAATATGATATTAAATGAATGTAGACTTCAAAGCTCTTCAGAATTTTATAAATGGGAAGCAAAGTGTTATTGCAACCTTTCCACTCCTCTGTGAGAAGCTAAAATCCAAAGGAAAAACACAGACCTGAGGCTGAAATATTCATTACAAGGCATCTCTTCACTTGCAGAAGCTCATTTGTCAAGCGAGATGTATTGGACAGATTCGGTAGGAAATAGGTTGTTAAATGGGAAAGAAGAAGAGGAAAGTAGGCCATTGAGAGGTGCTGTTTCAAAGTGAAGTGTGATGAAAGAAATGACTGTGAAAAAGGAAGGAAAGCAGAGAATGCAGAAGAAATAATGCTGGTGCTTTCAGAAGGAGAAGGAAAAGGAGTAGGAGAAAAGAAAGATAGGAATCACCCAAAGGAGAATGGTGAAGATATTGCTGATGGAGGAGCTGGATTCTTTAGCAGGATCTATGGAAAAAGTAGCAGAACAATGTCTAAGGGCACCTTCATCCTTTAGAGGTCAATTACTGTCTGGCCTTTGCAACCACAGAAACAGTGACATGATAGAGCAACTGGCAATCTGTGTCTGTCATTGTGTATCCTTTTTGGGATTTATGATGTCCGTTGTTCTAATTTATTACTTTATAAATCATTAATAATAAAATTAGGTTTTTTTTTTTGAGTTGACTCTGTTCACAACTGCTAGACGTTAAAAACATCTTGAGATTGTCTTAGAATCACTGCAAATGTATGTCAGTGGAAAACAGATTTTAAAATAGCACACACTCGGTTGTAGATGAATATCATAAAGATCTTCATTGTTACAAAACAGCTACAGGGCAGCCACATCGTACAGCCATAACAGAATTACAGTCTGAAATTTGTTGGTATTCATGTCAGTGACTTATAATGAAATTCAAACTCCCTTAAAGAACAATGCAATAGGTCATCTATATGTTCCCAGGTGTTCAATGCTCCATTTACAACAGCATCCAAATTATGTTTAATTAGTCAATAAAAATCTGATTTAAACATCAAACTGTTTCCCAGTTCGTAAGTTCACAATTTTATTTTTTTCCCCAAAAACATAGTGAAAAAAAATTATACGTCTAAGTGAAATCTTATTGAATATTTTCTGGAATTGTAGTTTCTTTCACCTGCGAGGGAGATGTGCTCTGCTTGCTCCAAGCCAGTATATCCAATGGAGAAAATTGGGGCAGATAAATTTATCTTTCATCGCAACTGTTTCTGCTGCAAGCACTGCAAGAAGAAGCTGAGGTGAGGCGTCCAGGTCCACATGAAAAAACGGGAAGCGTTAATTAATAAGGGTGGGTGGGTAGCTGGCTGCCCCCCCCCCCAGCGTGAAACTCACCTTAAAATGTAATCACAAGGCAGACAGTTATTGCGGGTGGATGGATGGTGGATGCTGCTTGTTTATTACAATACATGAATATATTAACTGTAACACAGCAGTGGGTGAGGATGACCTGGGATCAGAATGTCACCAGTTCAAATCCCAGGGTCAGCAGAGTGATATAATTGTTGGAACCCTGAGCAAGGCCCTCAACCCCTAATTGTTCCATAAATTGTCTGATCCTGCTTTCACAAAAATGTACATTTTAGGTAATAACGTCTCTGCTATGAATATGTTCTATTCTTTTCAGATTGCAAATTACTAGAATTATTGGTTATTTTATTAACTTAAAAGTCAATATAATTTATTAGTTGATAGTTTAATTGAGCAATTGTCATCATATCACAGATTTAAGAGGGCATGATAACTGTCTGTGTTGCAAGTGATCCAGATATAACATATATTTCTCTAGAAATTCTTTTCAGTTCCAGAGAACTTTAATAAAGATCTGTGTCCTTTGTTCTACTCTAGTATTCAAAACTACGCTGCTCTGTATGGGGAGTTTTACTGCATTTTCCATTATCAGCAACTGTTCAGAGCTAAAGGGAATTACGATGAAGGATTTGGGTATAAACAGCACAAAGATCGCTGGATTCAGAAGCTTGCAGACAGTAATCCCACAAGAGAGCAGCCTCGGAAAGACGCTAAAGAGAAATTATCTGACTCCGATGACAACTCCGACTCTTCATTCGGTGAGTTTACGGCACAGATTAAAATGAACTACAACAAATAAAAATAAACGGAGAAAAACAACTTTACCTAAATAGAAATGTTTAAAGAGGACTCTTCAGTTTGCAAATTGTAGAACTTTTGTGAGGATACTGGGAAAATAACAAGGAATGCAACGTCAACCTGTTTTTATTGAAGTAAAAGAATTACTAACTGCAAATATTTTCTCACATGGATTATTTACGTCTTCTGTTTTTTCCAGATTGTTAATCTCAGTGCCTGATTGACTGCATCGTCATAATTTCACATTCAGGAGACATAATTCATCCTAGTCATCTTATTATTTTTTCATTATTATTTATTGATTCTTAATATTAAAATCACTATCAAACAGAAAATATACTCATTTATTACCATCTGATCAAACTGTGCCAGATCTTTTTAGATAGCATATTACATAACTACAATAAATAAAAAACACAGCATCTTATGTGTGCTATGCAGAAGTTTTTTATTCAACAGATGTAAATATTATATGACCCATTCAGCAAAAACACACAAGAAAATCCTCTCCCTCTTATACAATAAACAGCAGAGGATTAATATTAGCGGTTTCATTAATTTAATAAACACTTCTGGCATGTAAATAATTAAAGTGTCATGTTCAAAATTAAAGATGAACAGCTACAAAAAGAAATATTACATATGATTTTGAAATAAATGTAATACGTAAACAGAAGACCAAATATGGACTAAGTAAACTGCAACCTCAGAAGACCTGTGAGATCCTTCCTGGAGGGATGGGATGACTGACTGCAGTGGGATTCACTGCAGGAACGAAAATTTCTCTTGTATGTGCTTTAATATTAAACTACAATGACCATTGTAAAGTTTTTAATTAATCATTAATTTTCACATCTCCAGTTAACACCTTTGACATCCCCCATTTGTCCCATATCTTAAATAAAACCTTCTTGTTTCATGTTTTGCATGTTCCCTGCTTTTGCCTTCACCACCTCATTTCCATCGAATACTTAAATATGTATTTATATACAATTATCTATCCATCTTGCAAATTACTCTCAAATCTGGAGTCAAGGAGACCAGCCAGGAGTGTATCCCAGGAAGCACCAGGCAGGAGAACACGGTAGGAGGCATGCGTGTGCACGCACACACACGCACACACACACACACGCACACACACGCACACACACGCACACACACACACACACACCAGAGAGCCTGGAATGCATAAGAAGAACTTTGCCACAACAGGTCAGTAGCCTTGGTTACCATCACAAGATCTATGACTAATTTAAATTCACCTTGATCCCTCTTTGTTAGCAGGGATATTCTAAAATACCAAACCCCATGCCAACCTTACCGAAGCGCGGCCTCAGGTTTCATGGAATGCAGGGTGGTATTCAGAATGTCCACTTGTCCACTCACTCACTATATAGTGTTCACTACATACTGTAGAACACTGACTGGGGGAGAAGTGCAGACAGCAATTGGTACATTTCAGACACTAGCTGGGTGTTTTGCTGCTGCATAATTATGCGCCGGATAACATAATTATTATATCTGTCGCATAACGAAACACCAGAACATGAACACCGATGCTGCTATTTTTGGATAAGCACACACTGTAATTAATATATACTTTTACGATGATGAAATAAGAATAAAATTAAACTTTACAACACAAAGCTGTGCATATGTAACTGTACATGTAACTTTGCAACATACTTGACTGGACTGTATCTACCTTTCCAAGCTTAATGGGGACTGCAGCTATAACTTTGGTATTTTATAGTAATTTTAAATATACTGTACTAAATGTGAATTAATGTTACTCATGCAAAGTAGCCAAATATGTTAAAATAACCTTTTGTTTTTAAGGCAGCGGTAGTCCTACCACTGCTGGTTATAGTTCATGGGCAAGTATTTCGTAAGCAAGCTACTGAACTCCAGTTAATAGTTGCAATTCAGATGGAATAAAGTTTCCCGAAAATAGTTCTGATTCTCACGTAACACGCCACAGTGCACGATGGTGTAGGTCAACCGATGCAGGGCACAGATTCTGTACACAGCAGTTTGGAGAACCTTGTTATTTCTAGCATAAAGTTAATGAATTTAACAGTTGAGAAATCATGTAACACTACGAAATGGCTGATTCAATACATAGTGGGCGAGCACAGCTCAGTTGCCATTTCACAGGTGTCACCCCATCCATCCATTTTCCAAACCGCTTATCCTACTGGGTCGCGGGGGGTCCGGAGCCCACCCTGGAAGCAATGAGCATGAGGCAGGGAACAACCTTGGATGGGGGGCCAGCCCATCACAGGGCACACTCACACACCAGTCACTCACACATGCACACTGACCGGCAATTTGGCAACTCCAATCAGCCTCAGCATGTTTTTGGACTGTGGGGGGAAACCGGAGTACCAGGAGGAAACCCCACGACGAGAACATGCAAACTCCACACACAGGAAGCACAGGCGGAGACCAGAACCAACAACAGCAACAGTGCTAACCACTGCACCACCATGCCGCCCCCACAGGCCATTGAGACGTCCCGTGACCACCGCCTCAAACACGTTACAATCAGTTACGTCAGCACCGAGACTACGTCATCGAAAACAAAACAGATGACAATGGATAAACGATATCTATCACACGGTCATCTCCACTATCGCTGCTTTCATTTCCGGGATGTAAAAAAGAAACAAGCAAGCATACCACTGAACCCCAACAGCAAACATGGTCGGCGGATGAATCGGGACTCAAGCATCACAGTCTCAGACTCTTGCCTGACTCATCAGCTTAACAGCTCAGGTCCTCATCACCTGTACCAGTCTATGACGATCAGCTCACACCGCCGCATACGACTGTTACATTAAGGCGACAGGCACACAAGCTGCCGTGCGAGTCTTGCACAAAATACCACCAGCGATACTCAGATCTGAGTTACTTTTATCTACCACCTACCCTAATGAACTTTGCTGTCACTCGACAGCTTTCTGCTGTTCTTCTCTCTACATCAGCAGACAAGCGAATGCCGGCGGCATATCTGAGAAAGGGGAACATGCAAACTCCGCTGACCGACTGGATTCAAACTCGTAGCCCCTGAGGTGTGAGGCATCGAGTTCTACCCACTGAGCTACCAATCAGGGAAAGACTTAAAACTATTAGATTTATTTATTTATTTTTTTAAAATAAATAAAAAGACAGAAAATCTTACATTATTTATTTTATCAAAACATACATCAGAAGCATGGTTATACAGTATAAATGTATCTTTATCATGCAGAAGGTTTTCCCAATCCCAGTCCTGGGGGGGGGGGGAGCAGTTTGCAACACAGTTTGCAGATTTCCCTGCTGAGAGACACCTACTCAACTGGTAATTAGCAGAGTTAAATCTCAACACTGTGCTGGATTCCACCCCTCCAGGACCACAACAGTAGCCTTATATTGAAAAAGTCTTTATCACACAATATTTGAATTCATCTTCCTGCTCAGTATATTCACTCTCAGCAACAGTTTCATTTTACTTAAAGCCTTTCTCTACCTGTGTGCAACGCGCATCACGCCACAATCACGAGATCACATCTCTCCAAGATAAGTTTGTCGTGTCACACCTTCAGCCACTGATTGTAAAAAGAGTTTGTAAGAACAGGGTGTGATGTTTGCTGAGTATGTTTATCACCTTAAAGAATAAATTATATCTTAAATGAAAAACATGGTATAGAAAATATATGACTTTAAACATATGTACTTCATATTAATTTAGTGGAACAGTATATTTCAAATGGCTTCTTTCAGTGGAGCACTGTGCAGTGTTCTTAAATATGCAGCAAATATATGTAGTTTGCACATAGTATGTACTATGAATCGTAAATGAATTATTTCAATACCCTGAAGAAGGTATATACAATTAACATGAACTATGCATGTGTTAATAAGTACAGGGATTTTAAACAGGGCAACTAAATATCACAAAAGCTATACACCTTTAGACATTTAAACAATCATTAAAGTTTACACTGCAATGACAACCTACAAAGAACATCTATAACTTTGTCACCTTGACTTGCACTTCTTCCAGTTCTTGACTGTGCGGGAGTCCATTTTCAATCCTTGGCTTTTCTGAGGACCTACAATAAAAGACAGCCGCTCGATTAAATAACACCCCAGCTGTAATTCCCTTTTATTGCCTTGGCAGATCTTGGCAGACAATATCTTATTACACTTAATACAGTCGTTTTTACCATATCAGTTCAGTACATGAACTTTTTCTGAGTCATAGTCCAATCCTCTAGCCAATCAGCCAGTGTGGCCCAGTTCAGTTTGCAGGACCTCATAGCTGGCTGACATATCTGTCGTTTTTTTTATTTCATTACTTTATTAGAAGATATAAGGAGTACCATGAGTACCTATGTCACCTGAATATCCCTCTGCAATCTTCTGTCTTGCTCAGTCACTAAAACTGTATTAAGCAAAATATTTTTTTAATAATGAACTCACGCGTCCTCTTCGGCTAAGGCGTCTGTGTGATCCATGAGCTCCGCATTCAAAGTCTCGGGCAGCAGGATGCAGAGTGCCCCGCCAATCAGGGGACTGACCCCATATATGATCATGGGGATGGAGTGGTGGTAGACTTCCAGAAGTCGGATCAGAGGAGCCAGAATTCCAGCCACACGGGCTGCCATGGAGTTCATACCCACGCCGTTTTGCCTGGAGCAGAGCATCAGAGATGTTCCCAAAGTTTATACAAGGACCCACATCAAATCAACCACTTAAATTCACTCCAGAGACAATCCTAACCACCATGGTTTTCACACCCATGCCAGGAATATCCCAAAACTATCGTTTTTGTATTTTTTTCCAATCCTTCAAACAAAATACCCCAAATCAAACCCGAACACTTATTCATATAAAACATGAAAGTTAACGCTTTACATTAACTGCACCTTCATAATGCTTTTATATTGCATTCATAAAACATTCATAAACATCATGCATACCTTTACATCCTAACATCCCTTAACAGCTGTAATATACATTAATAACAAACAATATATAACAATATCAAGCATTATAATTGTATAATCATGTGATGTTTGTTATTAATGCATATTAAACCTTTTAAGGGGTGTTAGGATGTTAAGCTGTACTTGCGTGCTGCTTATGAATGTTCTATGGATGCTTTATGAATGGATTTTGAAGGTGCAGTTAATGTAAAGCGTTAACACATGATAGAGAATGCAGAATAAAGACTCGAGTTGGACAGTAGATGTTTCCCTGACCTGATGACTGTCGGGTACAGTTCAGCAGAGTATGTGTATGCGATGGAAAAAGAGGCAGCAAGAGTAAATTTGCCGATTGCTGCCAAGATGGTCACCACCACAGGCAGTCCTGGAAAGCAAGACTAAAGGTTAAACTGGTCCTGAACTCTATCCTTCATAAAATATTTGCCTGCACATACAGACTATACAAACATGAATTTAATGTTACTTATAAAGTAGCTAAAACAATGAGATGTTTATTAAGTTAGACATTTGTGATTTATCGGTAAACACATTACGCAAGAAATTTGATTAAACTATTAAAGATAAGGTGGACCAGGTGGACTGGGAGGACTAGGTGGACTTCTCTGGGCAGCTACCTTCTGGTACAGCGAGGATGAGGAGGCAAACTGCCCCCCCGAAGATCAACACAAGGCTCTGGCATTTCTTCCTTCCGAAACGGTCGAGGACCAGGATGCTGCCCAGACGGGCAGGAAGTTCAGCAAAGCCGAAGATGAACTGCGTGAGGTAAATATCCAGGCCAAAGCTCCCCACGTTCAGGCTGAGGCCGTAGTAAACCAGGCTAGTCACAAACCTGTAAGATCAAGCCAAGGAAGGAGAAGGACAATTGTCTCTTAAATGCTATGACTTTGACCAAATAAATCCCTCGGACTGCATGTACCAAAATACAATCGCTGTTGATGTTCAGATTTCATCAATATGATAGATTCCCCAATGTTTCTCAATCCAGCCCTTGGGAACCCTCAAACAGACCACATTTTTAGCCGCAACACCCCCCCCCCCCAGCGCCCAGCCAATGGGAAGCACCGGAGTACCTGGTAAAGGTATACTGCAGGGAGGAGGAAGACATATGGACTGTCCTGGGGTTCCCAAGGACTGAGTTGAGGAACACCAGGTTCCCAACACTCTTACAGTCTCCTACCCTTTAAATGTTTTTTTTTTCCGCCACCCGTCACTTGTTCACATCTACATGAATTTATTTAGTGGCCACTTCTAACCAAATTGACATTCAATTGAGTAAGAAGAGTCAAGCAGCCCCTGGAGCAATTAGGGATTAATAGCCTTGCTTAAGGGCCCATCAAAATAAACCTTTGCCAAACAAAGCATCTGATCACTGGTCCTTCCCAGCTTAGCTACACACCACCCCCTTGATTCACAATATAAATACAATTATGTAAAGAATCTTCAAAAGATATGTTAAGGATTACAGAGATGTTTGAGCGAATACAACATAACTTAATGAAGTTTGCCACTTCATAAATATAACCATAAATTAAATATAAGGGTAAAATAAGTGTTAAGTGCACCTAAGAGAGGGCTGGAGAATCCTGGTTCACTGAAGGATGCAGTACCAGCAGGTTTTTAAAACAGCCATTCGCCAAGTAACTGAATAGCACTAAAAAAATTCAGACAAGGCTACCGCCCGCCATGGGCGTCATTAGGTCCAATCACTCACGGCTAAAGCCCCGGGTAGTTTAGCCCCGATAAGACTTGACTTAGCCCCTGATTTTTTTTGTTTAATAGCAAGAGACTCCCCTGCCACCCACTCAAAAGTGTTGACTGAAGTGGAGAGAAAGTTGCCCTACCTATCGACAGAAGTAGCAGGCTAGGTTGGTGTCCTTCCCTGCCTAACTGAGGCTATCCATGTCATGGGACCAAATCTACAAAGGAAAGGTCAAACCTAGTTCCAGCATAGAAGGACTCATACTGGTGAATCCTTCTTTGAGGTCAAGGTCGAGGTCGAGGTCAAGGCCAAACGTTGGTCTAAAATCCTCAAGGACCCCCAGACAGTCCACATTTTTGCTCCCGCCCAGCTTCCAGCACACCTGTACCAGGTATTTGATGATGTTGGTTGGCTGGGAGCTGGTGGGGGCAAAAAAAGAATATCTGGGGGTCTCTGAGGACTGAATTGAGAAACACTGGTCTAACGGAAAGTTTTCTGGGATTCGTGTACTTGTGTGGCTCTAACTCACCAGACGTAGCTCATGGTCAGCACTCGCTTCCTCAGAAAAGGGATTCTGATAAGATCCAAAAAGCTACCAGTCTTGGTCTTGGTGTCATGCTCAACTTCTATCTGGGGGAACATTACAAGATATGTTCTGTCAGCCCCACTCAATAACCATGTCTGATAAAGGACTCCAGCCCAACACATACTTCGCAGATATTTTTATAATAATACATCTTGCCTAAACAAATATTTCAGCTCTTCAGTATAGATCTGTTTTCTATGCACCTGTTGTGTGCTTTTTACATTCTTTGCACAGTGATGCCGTCCATCCTGAACTCATTGTGATGTTACCTTATCCAGGAGAGATTCTGGGATCTCCTTCCTGTTCACTTTTGCCGCCTTCATAATCAGCTTCTTGGCCTGCTTTCTTTTCCCTCGGCTCAGAAGCCACCGTACAGATTCTGGAAGGATCCTTTCAAGAACATTCAGAGGCATCTGTCTTATGCAAGAGGGACAGACTGCCACATTTCAAATTATCATCAAAAACTAACGGAAAAGAAAGAAAATTAGCAATATACTAGTTATTTTCCATACTTAATGTTTAGCCACTGACAAATTCAGCAAAATAATCAGAACATACGGTATTTATTTTGCCAAAGCAAGTATCAGAAGTGCAATTATAGTCGCCCCTTCACCATCACAGCTTTCCCCGTTGTGGTTTCGATGTTTCACAGGGTCAGCATAAAAAAAAAAATTATGAATTTTTGAGACTTTTGTGAAAGCCTCAGAGAAGACAAGACGACACACAGAACGTTTAGTAACTCATAAATGCATAAAATACATGTACAGGGCCGGTTAGGCGCACACCAAGTGTGTCTGAGGCAGCCTCTGACCTGATATCTCGCAGTGATTTTTGTTTCTCTCATTTCATGTATTTTTTTGCTTTGCTCACCAAGGGATCGTGTTTGCTGGGAATAAGATATTTTACGTGAAATATTAACTTTTGCACTAAAAACACACTATATTTATAACACATATTGGTAATTATCATAGTGTCTACAAAATTCACATAATTGATGCGACTTACATGTTCGCTACTTGTTGAAAAATGCATTCAAAAACGGAACTAAAAAATAAAAGCAGAGAGCAAATACAATTTCCTCTACAATTTTATAGATGCTATAATAAAAAATGTGTGATTCCTCTTACCAGTTTGTCATGCATTACTTTGTTCCACACACGTAATTGTTTCATCTTATTGAAAACACAAGCCAGTAGCTTACTACCATTTTAAAGATGTAATTAATCATGATTAATCCCAGCCTTTTATTACGATTAACAGGATACATTTTTTTAAATCGATTGACACCACAATTGTATTCCCAAAACCATGCTCAGCATAGCCTCCAGGCCAGGTTGCGAGTAACAGCAGCTCCACAATTTTACCAGTAGTAGATGCCAAGGGCGAAGACGGGGGCACTGAGAACAAGCTGCAGAGTCCTCCAGTCCCTGATACCATAGGCGATACCCGACAGCACCATCAGGCCAACGGCGAAGCAAGCGTGGGGTACAATGGTGCAGAAGGTCCGCTTGGAAACTCCACACCACTCGGCACCTGAAAGAGAGGGCGAGCCTTATTAGTGGGCTACAGGTGCACCTCATTACACTGTAAGTCTTATGTTTCCTGATAACAACCATGTGCATCTGAAAGAGCACTCAACAGTTTTCACCCATCCATTATTTTCTGCTATTATTTTGTTGACTTGGGGTTTATGTATTGTGCAGAAACAAGGTAATAACCCCGGGATTCGGGTTCTTTGCCTTTATATGCCATTAGGATCGATGGAGAACAGGGTTATTAAGAAGTAAATGGCTTAGAAATGTGAGAAATTCTACCAGAAATTTATCATTATAAGAAAAATCACAATTTAATGCCAATTCCAATACTGTTTTTCTCTTCCATACGTCGTGCCTAGCTCTCCAATAACACAGCACGGTTGCCAACTTTGATAAGGACAGTGTACCCAGGACAAACGTGTTTAGGCCGATCCCAGATATCGTTGTGCCAACCACAAAGCGAAAGCTGATGTAGACGTAGATGTTTGGTGCAAAGGCCGCCCCCACTCCAAAGATCGCCTGCAGCAGCAGAGAGATCAGGATCACGGTCCGACGTCCGTACCTGGAGGCGCAAATAAACACACAAAATCCTCCTTATTCCTGTCCCTGTACATAAAGGAAATCTTTTCAGATCAATATTATAAATCAAATAAATCACCAGACAAATGGTCTGGATTATCTGCATACAGTACCTACTTTTATTAAGTATGCTACATTTACTTTTGCAAAGCACCTAATAAACAGGATTATGAGATTAGATTATCACATGTCACAAAAATGTGATTATGCATATATTAAAATTTATTAGCATAGTTTACAGATATGTTATCAAGAGACAATTTTGTAATCGGGAAGATGTGTGTACGCAGAGCGAGTCAAAGAGAGCCTTCATCCAAAAGCTACAATTGATATAGGAAACTGCAAAAGGAAACATTTTCTAAAGCCAAATGAATGTAAGCATAATCAGTTTTTTTATTGGTTACTTAAATGTGCAGGTGGGTCGCATTTAATTGTGCTGGAATTTATGTGTTCCATACTTGTCCGCCATTGGCCCAAACACCAGAGCCCCAATGAGGAGCCCGGCCATGTAGACAGACTGCGAGACCTCATTCAGCACTCTGTTGTCACACACCAGGTTAAACTGAGGGGAAGCAATGATGGAGTCAGTGACGTAGCCACTACAGAAAATCATGTAGCCCACTGCTACGTTAACAATCATGCATCACTTTACAGGATCATGCATTTTCAAATCACAGCTACCACAGAACTTTTGCGTTTCTGCTGCTTTGTCAGGACACGCGGGAAAGCTTGCCGTTTTTCTTCAGTCACGCTAAATGGGTTAACAATTTATGGCTGACCAATCATTAGCAGTGGGCTAAAAAAAAATAGTGTGAATAGAGACAATTTTAGATGACCTGGCATTTTAAGTACAAATGCTCTGTCAGCCAACTCAATTCTGACATTCAGTTTTGAAAGGTTATGCAATGACCGATATGATTTCCCCAGATGTTTTTATAAATCTTTTTCCATATAAAACAATGAGGATTATCTAAGATATCAACAATACAAAAGAAATTACATATTGTAATTATATAATGTTGTACAATAATGGACAACATATTCAAGTGGTAACTGATAAAAGTGCAATGAAGCGCAGTTATAAACTGAGCATTTGCAGTCAAATTTCAGTGATCGTTTGATGCAAGTAATTCCTCTTTTAAGAGGCTAAGCTTTGTGTTAGCTTAACATTGCTCCTGGCTTTATAACAAAGCTATGACTGTGAACACTCTCAATTCCTTGATTTGTTATTTACTATATTACAAATTTAGAGTATCCAGGAGCTCTTACCAACTTTGGCAAGGACAGCGTACCCAGGACAAACGTGTTTAGGCCGATCCCAGATATCGTTGTGCCAACCACAAAGAAATAGCAGTTTGGATTTTTAGAACATGGTGGCAACATACAGCGTAAGGATAATCTGATGACATATATGCCCACCAATATGGTGATGTATTTCACCACACACTATAAAATTCCAACTTGTGGGACCCCTTGCTCCTTTGCAGAAGCTCTCCCAAGGCTGACACAATGCATTATACCTCTGACAGCATGGTGTAGCTGCCCTGGAGATTCTCATACACCCATCCATCCTCACACTTGGTGGTCTCATTCAGCCCGTACTCCCTGACCTCATCCAAGTCCAAGGACACGGGCGTGAACATGAGACACGAGTCATACTGCCCATCTCTCCTCGGGAGGGTCAGGTTCTTCTGCTCCTCCGTGGTCAGGTTGGGTCCCAGGCTCAGAATCCAGCTGGTGTTGCAGTAATGCGGGACGTCCAGCACCATGAACACTTGGCCGAACATGTGGAAGGCAGTGAAAACGTTGGGGAGACATACTGCTACCAGCAGGCGCTTCTGAAAAGCACCAAACTCCCCAACAGCAGTGAGGACCTCCCCGAAGAAGCTCATGCTCCTAACGCAGGAACTCCGCCAAAGGTGTGAGGTTGCGCCGGCGCTCGGAATGAGATCTCAACCCGATGTGCATATTTAAATTAATCTTTAAGCCAACACACTCTAATATTCCACTGAACAATCTGTCCCCTCCCACCTCTGGGTTATAGTTTGGTAGCTAAAAGAATTTCCAGCAAGGAACTCTCGTGGTATCAATCGGGATTTCCTCCAGGAACATGACGGTTCAAAGTGCCGCAATAACTGTAGTGATTTAATGAAGAGGTGAAGGTGTTTTAAGGTCCATCACTGTTTTTCTGCTCACTTCAGCATGGTGGCAAAGCCTAGGAACCCCAGTGAGCATAAAAGCACAAACAGCACCTTTAGACTTTACACAGATATGCATGTTATTACCTAGATTGCATCAGTCATTAAGTTGAGTTAAGGACGCTGCGCACATGTCGTGGAAACAGACTGTGTCCAAGGAATGGACATAGAGTGTATAACAGTGAAATGCAGAATATATATATATATACACACACATACACACGCACACACACACACACACACACAATACCAGTCAAAAGACTAGACACACCTATTCATAGAAAGGTTAGAATGGCATCAAAACTACAAAATAAAATTATACACTGATCAAAAGAATTTGTTGGGAGATGGGGGGAAGCTTTGTAGGCTGGAATTCAGTAGGATACTGGTTCACATTCCATGGTCGGCAGAGAGGTACCGCCGTTGGGCCCTTGAGCAAAGTCCTTAACCCCAATTGCTCTTGGGACTGGTTTGCTCTACTTTCTCCTCTACACCTCCTGAGAAGCTCTTCCAACTGTCCTGAAGGAGGTCCCACATATGCTGAGCATTCACTGGCCGCGTTGTCAAACTCCTCCCAAAACATCCGTACTGGGCCTTGTACTGGGAAACCGTCTGAAGCTGACCAGGACAGACAATGCAGATACCGATCTGAGAATCACTTAAGTATAGCTTTATACGACTTTGACAATGAGAACATCCAGATTCATACTCATGAAATCTGGAGGTATCACTGGGTGCACAGGTGTTGTTTATATTCTTACTTCCTGTAACTACGGGTGGGTGTCATCACACATGTTCTCAGTGAATATCATCTTTGAAAAAATGACTTCCCCAGCTTCAAATCCATGAGCCATATAGACAAAAAAAAACTATTGAACAAGTCCAAGTTCCCTCTAATGTCTCCTAGGTAACACAGTCACTGATGTCCCACTGCCCACTGACTTATTGTTTTTATTGTCAGGTGTTTTCCAAAGAACAGAGTGAAAATCTCATGCATCAGCTGTAAGACAAAACACAGAGGGAAAGGGCATAGGAAATTATATAACTAGAGGAGCAAATGCAGAACTCAGCTAGTATGAAAAAAATCAAGATAGTTTCTGAATGTGATGCATGGAGTTTAATCTGCCCACCCTAATCATCAATAAAAGGAGGATTGAATGAACCAAGCCACAAACAGCTGGCTGATAAATCCATTCTTTATTAACAAATAATCATCGAAACATGCATTGAAATCCATAACCAATAAAAGAGGGAAGCCAACAAATAAGAGAACCAACAAATTAAAACTTAAATAAAAGAAATTTTAAAACTAAATATTTTACAGCTTTGATACTCTGTGATATTCTATGGTACATAAAGGCATCACCACGTAACTGGAATTTATTTACGATATAATACAATCAGACAAGAAACTAAAAGGGGAAGAGACCTGGAAGTGAAAAAATACACATATAAAAACAAATTAACAGAATTTTATGTTTTGTAAAGAAAAAAAAAAGAAAACACTACTTTACTGGAGTGTCATAATGGCACTGAATTTTCTTCATTGATTAGATAGCACTTTTATATTTTTTTGTATATTCAATTTGAACAGGGACTTTGTTGCCCAGTAACACCTGGAGGAAGGGCTTACCTTTTATTACAAAAGAAAACTGGTAGAAATGTCATTGGTCATTCATTTCTATTCCTTAGAAAATTAAATTTAATCCGTTAGAAACCATTTCAAATAATACTACTTTTTGTACAATTTATATACATAAGATGATTCAGAATTTGTACTGTCGAAAAAAAATATATTTTCAATAAAATCAAGTAACGACTAAAGTTCTCTAATGCAGAGTAGACAGTGAATATTTTAATGTCCAAGTCTTTTTTTTTTTTTTTTTTAAAGAAATCAAGCAAGAATATACTGCAGAATATACTCTAGTTCACAGCTTGGATCTCAGACAACAGCCATTTTACTTGACATTTTAATACAGCTCCGTGATCCAAGTGTCAGAAATGCTCGGGATTCAAATGCTCTGGACAACCTTTGGAAGAGCGTCCACTGAAAGACACACTGTGTCGTGTGCTGGAGAATTAGTGACAACACCACGCAGAATCTCAAACTCCACAAAAGCACATATCCCAGAAGCATAAGAAGGACGGGCAAACACGTGGGCTGCGACAATGACCTCCCAGCTCTCACAAGGAACAGTGCGCATCAATACACAGCATCTAGTCAAACAGCCACATCGGCCTGGCGTTTATAACCCAATGCAACATAGAATCGTTTCATAAACATAACACACACGGATTTCCTGTTTTACCCTCTAATCACAAGCAATAATCAAGATCACTCTACGTCCGAGAGGCTGAAACTGGCTAAAGATCTGGGCTGCTAGCAAGAGTTGCAGGGCAAATAGTTTTAGTGTCGGAAAATATATGACTGACAAAAAAAAAAATACATATTTATCCTTTGCACGTATTGTGCAGGGCATGCGTGCCTGTGTGTAAAGATGAAAAATTTAAAAACACATCTGTTGTCAAAAAATTTAAGCGCAGCAGAGTTTCAGTTAGGCTCTTGCCGAAAGTTTAATTGATTCACCCATCTTAGCGTTTTAGAGGATTAAGCAGAGGTACTACCCATTATACCTTAAACGAAGAACATTCAGTGAGGAAAACAGAGACCCCAAGCTGAAAACAAGCTTTCTACATTAAACCATGATGACATCAACCCAGAAAAAAATTCAATGAAATGCTACGCCCATTACCATTCCTCTATATAGTGTATATATTTTAAGATCAAAAGGCAATGCGTATAACGCCCAGTAGAAAACCACCAAAATGTTATTTACACACTATGAATAAACATTAACATTAATAAACAATAAACTATGAACATTCCGCTCCACGTTAATTATGCGCTCGAATCTGAGATGCCAGTTCAGAGGTGGCAGCAGAGTGAGCGCCACACAGACCCACAAGTGACGGCACACATGAGTTTACCACGGCGGCAAAAATCTCCCAAATGAAATGCTTGCGGACGCACAAACGGGTCCGATCAAATTCACAGGCAGACAGGAAAAACTAACGCAGATCTGAAAGGGTTTCAGTGGGATCACCAGCAAGTGAGAGCACGTGAGACTCATTCGAAATGTACATTTGTGCATATTAGGTTTTCCAATTGGGGAGCTGTAGACGGACACACGCTGTTCCAAAACGTCGACGACACACAGCTTGCAAAAATATATATATATATATATGTTTATATATATATATATGTTTCCACTCATGCTACTTGCTCTGAGAAACATCTTCACAGTAAACAAGGCTGTAGGGAGGCTGTACGGTCACACATACGAACAAGCAAGTCATGGAGTGTGTCAGAGGATTTGCATCTGCGACTCCGGGTTAGTAACACAAACAAGCTGGGCTTGGTTTTTCAGGCTAGTAAACATGTGATCTGTACCTTGGCATGTTGGTCCTCACAGCACTGTGAGCACTTCTGGCATATGACACGTCATGGCACTCCCAAGACCGGGACATAAAACATCTCTAAGCTTGTAATCGGTGCCTGATAGGCGGTTCTGGTTTAGGAATCAGTGGCACGTAAGTTCGGGCAAGACCTTACAACTACCGTCCCAATGGTCTCGACGCAAGCTCTGAAGAACAAGATACTCGATGGCGTATCCGAGGCTCTCTTCCGATTGAAAACAAGCACGGCCAAGACCACACGCTGCCCGTTTCATGATCAAACACAGTAATTAGTAGGTGGCACATCCCCGTGAGTAAGAGTCGATAGTAATTCAGAAGATAAGGCATAATTTGATCACCAGTGTTAGTTCACCTTGTGCAAATGTAGTTAATGAATGATAACCAATATGGAACTGAGGCTAATATCTGGTTTTTGGACAATGGTGATAATCCTTCAGAACATATACTTGTAAACACTAAAATACAATTCCTATTTTGTTAATATCCGTAGGCAATGCTACTCCTAATGTGATGCTTCCAAATCCTATGGGGTTGACAATATGGTATTTTTCTTTTCTTTGGCAGTAGTGGTTTCTTTAGGTTGATGATGTCTATATTTGTTTCAGGCAAGCTGGGTGTCCAGGGACGCTAAAGTTTAACTAATGCTTAGTTGCGCGAATCCTATAAGTTTGACGTCGTCGGGAATTTCAGACCCTTCTACACCGGAGGCCTGAAAAGATAGAGAGAAAAAAAATCAGCTTGCAGGTGTTACTTCTTCCTTTTTTCCCACTTTTGAACCATTTTAATGTTTGTTCCACTGCATCTCAAAGCAAAGGCTACATTCAGCCACAGTGGATTAATAGCTGTGAAATCATTAATCTGGCTTTGTTTGTCCAACTTGTCTGCAACATTGATAACCACCAACTTTATAATGAGTTCATATTTCACATGTCGCACTCAGGTACTGCTGTGAAATAGCATTAAACCTTCTGCACCGATGTGGTATTAGACTTCCTCTATAACATGACAGAAACAACAAAAGCTGAGGTTTACCCAAAGCTAGTTAAAAAAAATCCATGTATTACCTACAATACCCTCCATATATTAAACAGTGACAATTATAACAATAGCAGTATTTCACAGTCATTTAAGCCGTACTGTTTATTATTCGTCATTGTGGTGATATACGTTTGTTTGTATTTGGTGACTTTTTTCTGTTTCAAAAATAATACTTTAGGCTCTTTTGAAGATGCTGCATTACAAGTTAAAGGGTTGTGTAAGTGGGTACATGTAATTTCTGACTCAGTATCAGGACAATTACAACTGACTGCACCCCAAAAAGAGAGAATTCATAACTTAGAGGCCAAAAGAACAGCCATGTTTGGCAGAAAGGGCAATAATGCACTGGCAAATTTATGTATCACAACCTACCAGCTTGAAAGTTAAATTCTTGTTGGTGTGAGGATTGTCAACTATTTTCTGCAAATTAGCAGCAACTGGAGGGGGGAAAAAGATGAGTTATTTGCTACAGAAATATTGTCTTTTTTAATGTGACTTTAAAACATACTGAGGTTTCCCCCATTATATGTTATTAAATATCCATAGTTAATAAAGACTGATCTCGATTTACGTACAACCGACTTTAGCAAATATGGACGGGACTAAAAAATATTCAAGATGCATAAAGTTCATGGAAAGGCGACATACATCTGTTAGTAAATTTCCAGTTTATCTTTCCATTTATTTTCATGTATGCTCTTCAGTGTGTATGACTGGATATTTTTGGCTTACGTGTTCTGTGATATAAGTTGCCTTTAATGATATGGGAAGGTAAATCCAGCTTACGTAACATTTCAGTTACGTATCGTTTCGCAAAATGGATGTCTTATGTCAGTCAAGAACTGCCTGTATATAATAATATTTATTATATTTTTCTATATGTATTGTACTTATATTTATTATATTAGACATTAAATATACACATGTACATCAGCTGATATGAGTATCTCTAACACTGATGAAGGCCAACGTGCCTTAGTGGAGAATGATTGACCTCCTAAGGAGCAGGAGTCCCACTCACCTATTACTAAATCTCTGCCGTCCACTAGGCCTGCAGAGACCAGCTCTTGGGAGACCCCATCAGCTGTGTCTAAGGCGAGAAGAGCAGCGGAGGCCTGTTTAGCTCACCCTGCTAACCCACACAGCCTGACAGCCGTCTGGTCTGCGATCTGTCCTTTTGCGAACTGGGGTTCAAATTAGCTGTGACATTATGGGCCGGCAAACTCAACAGTCATTAAGACAACACAACCGGTGAATTTCCATGCGATCTTGCAGCATCAGCCATTGGGAACATTATAATCTTTGTGCCAAAGATGGAAAAAAGTCATGCAAATCACTCTGATTTAAAATGCTTCAGACTGCAGTGTAATAAAATGCCACACACATTTGTTATTTTTATGGTGGAATTTTAACTGAGCTCCACTTACCTCTTCCGGGCATGAATTCGAATCTTATATCATTTAGTTCCTTCTTTAAATTTCTAGGAGACAAAAAAAGATGAGAGAAAATATGTAACATCACACCATCATTACACTGTGCCAAATGCAGCAACAGAAAACTTATTGCACAAAATAATTGCAATATATTGTGTGATTATGAGATTCCACTACTTTAATCTCATGTATCACTGTTACTATATGACAAGTCTCCAGCCCTTGTTTATATTATCTGTCCATCTTTCATAACTGCTTATACGGTACAGCCTGGTTTATCTCAGGCAAGAATGTTTTTGGACTACAGAAAAAAGACAGTAGTACCCAAGGAGACCCAGACAACATGAGGAGAACCTACAACTCTGCCCCACTCAGCCCCCATGACACCTTCTCTGTTCCTTATGAATACTTGAATTGAGATTCTAAGCACCCTCTTCTGGGCATACAGGGTACCACAGCTAACCAAAATATTTCATGCACTCAAAACATTTGTCCGTCTTCACAAAACCATTTTAGTCAATATATAATAATATGTGATAAGTGGCTTGGGCTCTGCAACCAATTCCCTCGAAGGGGGTTGGACCCTTTTTCACTCTGGAGTTGCTCGCGGGGTGAGGCGCCGAGCGGGGGTGG
>JABFDZ020000001.1:23376772-23389747 GCA_019775955.2 Pollimyrus isidori
GTCTGGGTTTCCCTGCTGAGACTGCTGCCCCCGCGACCCGATCCTCGGATGTAGCGGAAGATAATGGATGGATGGATGTGATAAGTGAAATGTAACAAGCCATCTCGTTTTCTGTAGCTTTAGAAATGTAACAAGCTGTCATCTGCCATTTCCTATGCAGACAGACGATATTGTTAAACAATTTAGATTAGATGTGATTAACTGCAATTAAGCAATATGTAGACGTACCTCAACCGTAGTACCAGGCTGATGGCAGATTTGGCGGCATCGGAACCCGGACCCAGGGCCTAAGGCACAGAAACATGGAGTTAGAGCCTGCCAGCTTGATGATCAAATGACAGATCAAGCGAGGGGGTTGGCAGTGGGGAGTACCAACCCCAGGGGTGGGTGCCGCGGGTGGAACAGCAGCTGGGACAACTGGGCCAGAATCAAGAGGTAGAGGAGTCTGGTCCTGGATCACTGGCTGAAAATGGCTACTCGGGGGATCTGATGAGAAGAGCTGAAGGAAAAAACAAGAAACACACACAAGCCCATGGTTGTTAAAGCCATGGGATACCATGGTTCTGCAAGGTCTGTGTTGAAGACAAAGGTCCTTCTCAAATCACTCATTAAACAACAGCAACACCATTGCGACTCTCAGTACAACTACAGTCACTGACGCCGATGATTTACTAAAAGGTGCTGATGATTTTCTGTATTTATTCAGGCAATAAATCCAGATTATCATTAGTTACACATTAAGAAAAGTGCACAAGGACACACCTCTGTAGTCTGTGGTCCTTCCTTAACTCTGGGTGACTGAAAAACAAAGAAACACATGACAAACATTAGTAAAATGCCCCCAGGCCTCTGTAACACAGTCTGGCATAACAGGTAGCACGCGCTTGTTAGTCTCAAAGGTGCAACAATAATAATTAAAGGAGGTAAATAAAAGCAGGAGTGACCAGGCCTTGTGGGAGAACTACGGCCCTCTTAACTGCTTAAATAATCTAATATGTTAATTCATAATTATAATCAAAGACAGTAGCTAGTGCATTTACTAGGCACTGGGGCTACAGGTCAAATACAACATCCAATTATACTGAATTATAACTATACTGGAGTGTATATTAGCAGGAAAATGCACACTTGCTAATTAATGGAAGCTAACTTGCTATAATACCGGCAAATAAAATAGCAGTAACAGGATCTGTTGCTAGTCCTGTCCCAGCTCCTCACACCTGCTTAAAATATCCTGTTACGGTAAGCCAATGTTTTAATATAAAGAAGCAACAAATGGCTTTAATACTTTTTAAAAGCAGATGTATTTTATATATACACACACACACACACACACACACACATTAAATAGCCATGTCATTAGCCCAATCATTAGCTGTGTTAGAAATGCCCACTCACCCACTGTATAGTGAATCGGCCATTTACTGACAGTGAATGTCTTTCGCTATACCTTTTTGCTGTACCTACATTGGTCGACTTAGACCACGGCGGACTGCGATCTGTCACATGGGCACCGAACTGCTGCTCAGTCTGAACTGTGAACTGTAACCGTCAACTGTCGTTAAGTAGCTTGTTCGTGAAACACTGCCCATGAACAGTAACAGTGACAAGGCTACTGCTACTTAAAAACGAGTTATTTTAACATATTTGGCTGCTTTGCACGAGTAACGTTAATTCACACTTAGTACAGTATATTTAAGATTACTATAAAATACCTACATTACAGCTGCAGTCCCCATCATGCTTGCAAAGGTAGATACAGTCCAGTCAAGTATGTTGCAAATACAGTTACATGTGCACATCTTTATTTTTATTTCAACGTTGTGAAGGTATATGTCAATTACAACATGTACTAATAAAAATATAGCAACGTCGGTGTTCATGTTTTGGTGTTTGTTTTTGCGACAGATATAATAATTATGAATATCTGGCGCATAATTATGCAGCAGCTAAACACCCAGCTAGTGTCTGAAATGTACCAATCGCTGTCTGCACTTATCCCCCAGTCAGTGTTCTATGTAGTGAACACTATATAGTGAGTGAGTGAGTGAGTGGCCATTCTGAACACAGCCATTATCTTCCTTTGTTCACTTGCATTGCTACATGACAGTTCCACAACATAGCCGACCGGCTGGCCAGTCCGATTAGTAGATAGAATTCCGCCTATCTCTCTTTCATTGGGAGCTGGGTTCCTCGTGCGAGGTTACATTGCGTCACAGAAAAACACTGGTTAAGGCATGGATGAGCAAAGACAGCCATATGTGCCATCTGCAGATTAACGTCAGAATGGACACAGGCTATTACCGCCGAAAACTACCTAGCTAGCAGGAAGCAATCGCGTGGCGGACAGTAATGACCTGCGTGCAGATCCGTCACACTCCAACCTCTACGCTAACGACCAGCTGCACAAGTAAAGCATATTTAATGGATTAAAAATGTGCTGTTAATGACAGTCCCTGTCTTCCTTCTCCATGTACGGCAAAGTAATGGATTTCTCTGTAAAATTGGCAATTTCCATCCCCTTTCACGCCGTGTATGAATTCTGCGTTAGGGTTTATTATTTGAGTGCTCACAAATTGTAAGGCGATCGCTTCTGTTAGTTAACAAGCAGCACTGACAGTGAGTATATAAAGATCTATGTATTATATATAAAGACTTAAGAATGAAAGAACACAGATTTAATAAGTATAAATACAGATGGCTTCCAGGAAAAGAGCTGTCCTCTCTCACTGCAAACCCCAGCACACAAATGTTTCTGCCAAACCAGACCTTTCCCAACAGAAATTTACAACCTGGGTATAATTATTTAAAGCACATTACCTACTCCGTAATTTCCTAAGACTGTCCTCTATCCCAAATCCCAGAATGGAAATATGCACCATCCAAGTATGTCTTCTTAGGAGGACATCAAACAAACTTTGTTTGGTGGGAAAACAACCTTTCAGACAGACCTGCTCAGTTCAGAAAGCACAGAATCAAGATGCGCATAGAATATATGAGTTTCCTTAATTAATACCCCTTGTGCTGGATACATGGTTGGAAGGTGGGCGTAAATATGGACAAACTATGACATTTTATTCAGTTTTATAGATAAGCAAGTATCTTTATATTCCACAAACTGACTCCTCTACAAGCTACTTCTACATGGCTCTACATTGCTATGAAGGACCCTTAATGAGTTACGAGCTCTGTCTTTATCACCTTACGCAGGGACAGACAGGGGGTCAAGAGAGTGCAGCTGCCCCCCACACTATAGGTCTTGCCCCCTTAGCTGCCCTCCCTCTTTTCGGTTCCTAACACTGTAATCACAAAAAACACAATCACCACTACGCCCATAAGCTGCTCTAAACACTGAAGCAAACAACACACTGAGAAAACTGTAATGGTAAATGCAATCTTAGGTACCACAAAAAACTGTGCAGCACTGTGCTGAAACGTGTACAGCAGGCGTCCGCTCACAGCGTGAGTCTGCATGCTGGCACAGAGAGAAGCAACTAAGCTGCGCTGCATCTTAAGGTGAAGTTAAATTAGCGACGAATGTAATTTACGCTAAACTGGCAATGTCTTTTACGCCAATGGCAACAATGACAGTGCGTTACCGTGATGTTAGCCAAAAGAAGGCTAAATGCGCTTACTAAACGGAGTTCACTGTGTGTGATTTCCCGGAGCATTTTATATGTAATGAACTATTTTTCATTTAAGACGAAAGAGCTACAAATCACTGGTATGTTGGAATCCATAACGTCTAAGCAGTGGGTCGCCAGTGAGGATTGTAGGGTATGAACGCAGCTTTCAACTTGGAGAACTTGGGGGAAAAAAATAATAATAATAATAATAAAAAAGTCACTGCAGCTCAACCATAGCAGATGACCGTCTGAGGAATGTAGCTGTTCTCAGCATTGAGAACAAGCATGCAAAGCACTTCATTTGGATATATTTGTTTTGCTGCACAGCACAACAACCATCACCTTAAGCTGCCTTTTAAAAAATATGGTCAGACATGACCAGATGGGTAGCACAGAGCCTGGAAGAGCTACAAAGCATTTTGCATGGACGCTGATCTGTTGTTCCTGGTGTCGATTAACATAAACTTGGGCAGTGTTTATTAACATAATGTCACAATAATCACTGTAAAAATGTATCTGCGGATCTTTCCCTCAGCTTTATTTTCTTCAGTGGGAGAGGGGAAGTAACATAAAATAAAGTGGCTTTTTAAATTTCCTATCCTGAAAATTGTTCCAGAGATAATAGTCTCTTGGAAATTGCTTCCATACCACCTGACTTCCGGCTGTATTGCAGAACGCATCTAAATTGTCCAAAGAGTTCATTTTTCACAGTTTCCATTAAACATATCCTCCATATTCTGCCAGCCAATATTTACGTCATGATTATCTTTTGGTTCTTGGGATTTGTGGGTTTGTTACGAAGAATTTTGGACCCCGGTGAAATGGCCTCGGGGTGTTATACAACACTTCAGGACCCCATATCAAATATGACACCCCTCAATTTTATCACGTGTACCCTCCCCCCACCGTCTAAAAAGGTGCATGTCATAATTACTGTGGCTAAGCAATCCAGGAGAGATTTCAGCCTGCTTCACGTTTAAACTCTGCAATTCTGCTAATCGGCGAACAAAATTAACACAGGAATTTATGCAGCTCATGTTCTCAGCTACCTGATTTAAAAGAGCCATTTCTACAGTTCAAATATATTATTGAGGCAGGACAGAGTAAGATGAATAAATAAATAAGCTTACAGATAACAAGAGATGTACGTAATGGCCACAGAGCTATTCCCCAACTTGTGATTAAACCCCCCATTCCCATTAGATCATGGGTTAACAACTTGGGGAATTAGTAACATAAGTCTTACAGTATGCAGTCACATGCCAGTCTGGTGATAAATTTCCACATTTTCCTGACATCTCCCAGGATGTACTGGGGAAGCTGGCTCAATCATTCAGACAATACCATAAGAATTAGCCAAAGAAAAGAATTCCAATTTATAGACTCAACCTGAAACATTTTGCCACAGGTTTCTTGGGGATTCAGAGGCAGAAGTCTTGCCTGGCGTGCAAGAGGCCCGAGTTTCATTTCCAGCCAATGTTCCTTTATATTTCCCCTTAGGATACAGATAGTTGATCTGCCCACCTAAAGGGGTCTCCTTACTGAAGGACAGAGGACTTTAATTTTCTATGAGATACAAACTTAAGATGACAGATAACCATACAGTGGAACATCTGATAATGTGTTCGGTCCCCACATCGGGACAGCACACTGATAAACTTGTGACAGAGTCCCGTTTCCTGCACGATCTCTGTAAAGCTGTTTTATAAACTTTTTGTTTTTTACTTGGGAAACGAAGAGGGAATAAATCACGAATAGCCGATGTATCAGGTCTGACAGAAAAAGAACGGTATGGAAGAGTATGAAAGAAAAATTTTACAAAAAGCAAGCTGACTAACAGTACACACTGGAGTACATGCCCCGCTGAGAGGAGATGAACTGCAGCTCAGCTCTTCACCAGACCATTTTCTAAGTCCCTCCCTCCTTCCAGGACACTTCCTGCAACCATTAGCTCTCTTTGACCTTTGCTACTTGGCAAAGCCCCTTCCCCTGATCAATCACTGAGCTCCCTTTGGTGTCTATGACCCCCCCCCCCCCCACTGCTTCCTTGGCTCCTCCCTTCCTCCTGACCAATCCTTGCTCTCCAGCTGACCACTGCATCGCCTCCCCTGCCCTGCCCGAGGGGGAGCTCTTCCATGTAAAGGGAATGCCATCTGTATCCATGTGGACAGAACAACCCTGGGTGTGGGCAGCTCGAGGGGCTGGGAGAAGCGCACTTGCCGCCTGGGCACGCTTACTGCCTTGGCCTGGGAGTCCTTCACCAGCGGACAAAACAGAAAGGTGGGGGGGGGGGGAGGGGGGTGAAAAGAGCCATTACATCTGCACATTCCCCTCAAAGGACATCTCCGAAAATTAGCATAAGAGCGCAAATGACTCCTTTGTGTCACCGGCAGTGACAGAGGGCATTGCGAATGATTAGCGGCTTGACACTTGGCTGAATCACGCCAAGTCAAACCTACCTGCTCTCTATCCCTAGAGGCCATGTGAGGTACTGCTGGCGTGCTTAAAGGACCAAACTGTAGAATAAAGTTCTTCAGAGGTGATGGGGTTGGGGGTCACTGTTATAATTCCCTGGGGAGGGGGGGGGGACTCACCCGCAGAGCGGCTACAGCAGCCTTGCCCTCCTCACTCTCCTCATCCAGCTCATCGTCGCTCCACTCCCACTCGCCGTCCTCGGTCTTGTGGAGCCGCCCACTGGAGCCTGGCACCCTGCGCACCTTTCGATTGAAAGCACACACACGTCCCCTTCTGCTTACATGAGAATTCTATCTGAACATATTAAGTTCATTCAAATATTATCATTATAAACGTCTTATTTGAAAACTTGACTTGTGTTAGCAATATCAAATATGAAATAATTAATTGTACATGAATATACTATTTTTTTAAATTAATTTAGTTATCTGGATGCATGACTGGGTGGACTCTCTCACCTTGCACCCCCTGGTAGAAAAGCTTAGAGCCACCAATGAGAGTAAGGGCACGTCACCCTTCTGTTCCCCCAAAGACCGCCCACTTTTCTGTTAGTGCCTTTATCTTCAAATGTTCTTTAGCACCCCCCACCAAATAAATCAACACTATTTAGTTGAAATAGTGTGATCTCATACATTTTTGTTAAAATAAGACCCCCCCCCGCATAATGGCCAAGCCCCTAATGTCTTAAATCTTTTGTGACACTCTTGCAGGCAGATTTACCTGATGCTTTTATCCAAAGCAACTTACAGTGGAGGGAAGGGTTACAGTTTTACAATTTTCACTCCCTGGGATTGGGTTGCAAGTATTATCCTCTGCTTGATATGCGACAGGACCTTCCATTAGCAAATCAGCTGTTAGCCACATATCATTGGTACAGTTTATTTATTCTGACAGACGTCAATTGGGGTTTATATCTCTGAGCTACTTCTCCGTTCCATATCCAGATCTCTAAAACTTTGGCTATGCTACTGTATCTCTCATTAAAGTAATTGTACTAGGCAAAAATAAGCTCAAAAGCATAGGATGCCATGTCCTCATCGTGCCATTCCTCCTGTGTACCACGCCCCCTAGTTTACCTCATGAGGAATCCTCCTGGTTTCCAGCTGTATCTAGTCTTATCTACTTGATTCAGTGTATTTAAGTGCTTTCTTGTAAGTCTTTCCCCAGTCTGGTCATAAACGCGGTTACTTCGCTAGTTCCCGATCATTTTTACCCCTCTAATAAACCCTGTGTTTTACCCCTACCTGTGGACTCCCATGCCTATTTCCCTGCCCTGTAGCGCCGATAAATGATTTAAAAAAACGTCTTAAAATTAGGGGAAACAGCCTGGCTCATTCACATTGCAGCAACCCTGTCCTGCAGCCACACGTCACTGGAGAGTCATGTTAAAATCCTCCCTTGTCCGTTTTTAAGTTATTAATGCATTCCTGCTGAGCATGTGTGTGAAAATAGCACCAAGTCTTAAGGGCACAACAACAACACATTTTACCAATATAATTATTATTACAATAATAAAGCTGAAACTAATAATCCTGAATTATTATAACTAGACTGTGGTCTGTTGCCCAGTGACGGCAGTAAAACTAACTGGCTGAAGAAAACAAAAAAAAAAGCAACACTGTCCATGCACAATATCTGCTTGATTGAAGATAATGCTTTTCCGTTTACATATGGCAATTAAGCACAATGTTAATTAAAGTAAAACCACTGCTGGGCGCCAGAAGATAAACTGGTGGACCGATAAAAACATGGATAATGACTCCTCATATTCTGCCCTGGCGACAGTGGGTACGCAACACAAAAGCCAAACCCAAATGGGAGGCCTGCAGAAAGCAGACGGCTAAAAGCAAACTAACCTTCTTTTTTTCTGGCATTTTTGGGGGTGTTCTTAAAAAAAAAATCACACTCAGCCTGGTACTGCCCTGTGAGTTCTGTGCCCTTCATGTGGACTGAGATGTCCCTAGCTGCCCAAGTCTCTTACCTTTCTGGATCGTTCTCTAATTGTTGGGGCCCTCTGTAGGAGTCTTTCTTGTAAATATTCATTGTTCTGGCAAAAAAAGACATATTAAATGTCACGGATTTACTCCAAATCCTAAACTATGTGCCCTGAGGGTCGACTGGCATCCCATTCAGGGTATATCCTACTCTTGCACTATAGTGCCCCCCAGTGATTTGCAGATTTCTATACTTAAGGGCCTTCATTTCATGCAAAATATTTAAAGTATAATAGTCACAATTACTCATATTTTACTTGCATGCGCCAGTTTCTGAAAAAATTATGAGCACAAATTCTATTTATTGATCATTTAAAATCATAAAGGATTATAAATAATTTGGTGCTTTGTTGACCAAAACATATCTTGAAACGTTCCTGTATGACACCAGTGCAGCCTGGTGGATGTAACCCTATGACCTGATGGCGTCTAGTCTATGGGTAGGCTGATACTGGGGCTTCTGATCCGTGAAACTGTGGGGGGCACTCCTGTTCTCCTGGCCAGGTCAGATAGCGCCAGAGGAAACAAAGCCCTTGTCAGAAAGCGCTCACCTTTGCTTTCTGGAAGAATTTGTGCTTCAGAAGCTCCAATGACGTTGGTCTGAAAAAGCACAAGGCCAAATCTGTTAAAGCAGTGTTCCTAGATTCACAGCTGGTCCACATTTGTGCGCCTTCCGAGCTCCCTGCCAAACAGTCCACATTTCTGTTCCCTCCCAGCTCTCAATGGTCTATGGGTCCCCAAGGACCAGACTGGGAAACACTGTGTTAAAATATGTAAGCTCCAGAAAGCTTTTCTACTTTACTGGTGGTCTGACACTTGTGATCTCCGATTTGTCACGTCGAGATTATTCCTGGCCATCTGTATCAGAACCAAAATTTTTTCCATTAAAATGGATGCTGCTCCAGCTGCATCACAGTCCAGCAACAAAATATCGCCCCCACTAGCTAAGGTAAGTGCCGCCCCTAACGATAAGCATCGCTCACAGGGATGAGCCCCACCCCTAGCGATAAGCATCACTCACAGGGATAAGCCCCACCCCTAACGATAAGCATCGCTCACAGGGATGAGCCCCACCCCTAGCCATAAGCATCACTCACAGGGATAAGCCCCACCCCTAGCGATAAGCATCACTCACAGGGATGAGCCCCACCCCTAGCGATAAGCATCACTCACAGGGATGAGCCCCACCCCTAGCCATAAGCATCACTCACAGCGATAAGCCCCGCTCCCAGCAATAAGCATCGTTCACAGGAATAAGCCCCACCCCTAGCAATAAGCATCGCTCACAGGGATAAGCATTGCTCACAGAGATAATCCCCACCCCTAGCAATATTGCTCACAGGATAAAGGTACAAGGAGAATGTGTGTGTGTGTGTGTGTGTGTGTGTGTGTTACTGAGTACCCATCATGCTGACTAACTGGAGGTCACCTTTTCTCTGGGTCTTTCTGCAGGCACAGTGAGATCATCTTCCTGAAGGACTTGCCGTACTTCTTCACCATCTCCTTGTCTGAGACACCCGTCTCCAAGTAGGGGGGGTCATTCTGCAGGGTTAGCATGAGGACCTGGGAACAGCAAGGGAGAGGGGTACTAAGATGAAAGCTGGCGGGGGGGAGCTGCGGCTGCCTTTGTCAAACCCCCCAGGAAAGGCCTCTGGTCTCCGGCCTGTCTCCAGCAAGTCCCCCCCCAACAGAGCCTTGTACAAATATTGCACCCCACAGCCCCTTAAAATGATCAAATTTGCCTGAGATATATATGATAACACAAATCATACTGTTATAATCAACCGGCCAGTATTTTTACTGCAAACCAATTGTCTCTCATGGTAAATATTCAAAATCAAAATCAATTACCTGTCAGAAAATAAGAGGAAAATAAGAATCAAGAACTTTAAAAAATGCTGTTTCCAAATAATTCAGGCAAATCGGCTCATTTAAAGAGGGATTATATACTTTTGCGAGGCACCAAATATAAGCAGCTTATTGAGGTGCAGGTTGATCAGTATGAAGGTGCAGTCTCTGTGAAATTCACATCCTAAGCTGCTCTGCTGTCGCTGCGAGCGATGCCACAATCATAATTATCATCATAATTATTGAGGGTGGAGGTGAATAAGATGGTTGTGACCTTTCCAGAACAAGAAAAACATGGCAGCCCGCCACCAGCAACATCCACCACTACCTCCATGATGTCAAACTTTTGATATGGTCCATTGTATGTTTAAAAAAAAAAATTATATATAAGAGATAAAGAGAAAATGGCTGTGATATAGAATCTTGGCCTAATTCCAATCTGGAATCCTTCACATTACTTGTAGAGGACAGAACAGTCCTGATTTTCTCATCTGTTTTGAACAACAGTGACACAGGAGCTGAAACAGGAGAGTAAATTTTATGTTAAATCAGAGTGCTAGCTTATGTGATGCAGGGTCTTGTTATGGGGAGCCAGAGACACACAGAGAATAAAAGAGGAGCTGTAATCACTTCCTGTAACCATTGTCAAATGAAGTTTGTGAGCCCAGCAAAGCAGCACAGGCAAGACATGCCAAAGATAGACTTAAACTGCAACACCAAGGCATTAACTGAATGGGTTACGGTAGGTACTAGGTGCTCAGTGACCCTGACTGCTGAAACCATCTGCTCAATAAAGATATGGCAATGTGAAATGCCTGTGTTGTCGGTTAAGTAAGATGGGTTTTATTCATTATGACTAAGAAGATCAAACCACGTTTTAGGAGTCAGTCATGCAGAAATACAGATAATTCCAAGGAGTTCACAAAACTTTCCCGCGGCTGTTGCTGCTCCTTAACCTGTCAGGCTGGGACGGGTTCCCGACCCTCTGCTCAGACTGGGAAAACAGCTTCTTACATTGCTGACATGCTGCAACCCTCCGCAGAGCACCTCTACTTGACGAAATCGGCAGGCAGCTTTTCGTAAAAATATTCTGTGTGCTATGTGTGACAGCTCAAGAATGTGCGGAACATGGGATAGCAAGGAGAAATTTCTGATATCCATAAAGGAAGTGACCAATGAGGTGGTACTTCCTTTATAAATATTTATGAGACTTCCCTTCCCATCCTACTCATCATCCAATCAGGTAGTGTTTCCCTTATGAAAATTAATTTTCCTCCGACTGTTATCCTACTCACTGGCCAATGAGATGCAAGGAGTGCTTCCTCCATGAATATTCATGACCCTCCCCTGACATCCTATGCTTTGAAAATTCGCCACCAGCACAAAGACTAAAGACCCGCCCCCCACACACCCCAGACAGACACACCCTCCGCAGCCTGACCTTCATCGGTGGGTACTTGTGGTAGGGCGCAGCCCCCGTTGCCAGCTCGATGGCCGTGATCCCGAAGCTCCATATGTCTGCTTTGAAGTCATATCCCTTGACCTGTGTGGAAAACGGACCCAGGATGTCATCGCTGACAGTTCAGCCACCATTCGTTCGGCATTCTATAGTGAGCGGGTCTGCAAACTGCTGTATTTGCAAAGCGTTTCGTTTACTCCCAGGCCACAGGCCAGCTCTGTTTACCCTGGCCTGGTTACCATGAAGAAAAAATAAATCACACAACCCCACCTCCCAGGTAAGCACAGGAAATCAGATTTCAGAATGCAGGAACACAGAAGTTCATTCTTCAAGCTACATTGTTTTGAACATTCTCAAACTTAAATTTATAAATCTTTACAAGCTGAATATTTTGTTGCAGACCTGAATATAAACACTGTAGTATCAAAAGTACAGAATGGACTGGTTTCATTATAGATTTTTTTATTATAGAATTATATAGGATTTCATATATATAGACAGAAACTTTCACGTGCATACATCTGCAGCCTCGAAGCCAGAACAGGGTGGCTTAGAAACATTATCTGACTGGAGAACGGTCTCGTCCCTGCCAGCATAAGACTGGGTCAGTTAAATGGTCTAACAACACTGCACCCATAACTCAGAAAGTAATATCTGTTTGTTTTGATAAGAATTGCACATTCCTATCATCCAATTCCATGCAAAATGTCTTTTGTCTGTCTTAACGTCCATGCCTTAAAATACCATTAGTGCTATGGCTAATGAGAACAGCATTTCAGCTCAGTGTATGACATGCACTGTATAACTGAAGCTGACGATAAATGACACATTGACCTTGATATGATACTCACCCATATACAGTTAAGGCCAAAAATATTTGGACAGTGACACGATCTTCATGATTTTCAGCTCTGCATGCCACCACATTGGATTTTAAATGAAACAATTACAACAGAATTGAAGTGCAGACTTTAAGGTTTAATTCAAGGGGTTGAACAATAATATACAATGAAACATGTAGGAATTGTAGCTATTTTTATACAAACACTCGTCATTTCAGGGGCTCAAAAGTAACTGGACAAATAAACATAACCCTAAGTGAAATGTTACTTTTCAATATTTGGTTGAGAATCCCTTGCAGGCAATGACTGCCTGAAGTCTGGAACCCATGGACATCAAACGCTGAGTTTCCTCCTTTGTGATGCTTTACCAGGCCTTTACTGCAGCTGTCTTCAGTTGTTGCTTGTTTGTGGGTCTTTCTGCCTTAAGTCTTGTCTTGACTAAGTGAAATGCATGCTCGATTGGGTTGAGATCTGGTGATTGACTCCGCCATTGCAGAATATTCCACTTCTTTGTCCATCTGTACTGTGAAACGCCGTCCAATCAACTTTGCCGCATTTGGCTGAATCTGAGCAGAAAGTACATCCCTATACACTTCAGAATTCATCCTGCTGCTTCTGTCACATCATCAATAAACACAAGTGACCCAGTGCCTATGGAAGCCATGCATGCCCATGCCATCACTCTGCCTCCACCATGTTTTACAGAAGATGTGGTGTGCTTTGGATCATGA
>JABFDZ020000001.1:23441339-23464879 GCA_019775955.2 Pollimyrus isidori
TCATCAGAAGCCAAGTGGGACAGAAAACCTCCTGGATAGTAGCTCTCCAGGACCGGAGTCGGACAGCCCTGCTTTAAATGGTCTGGCTGAGGAGAGACAGCATTGGGGATGGTAAAACACACCTACTAGAAGAATGTAAAAAAAAAAAAAAAAAAGAGGTAATTTTAGAAATAAAAATTTAAGTTTAATTAGAAAATGGCCCAAATGATTTACGAATCACCCCTGATTAACCAATAGAGGGAGCCAAACATCCAACTCACTGTAGGCTCACAAACACCCGTCATTCAACTGCTTAACTCAGTCAGGGTCATTGGGGTCCTGGCGCTTATACCAGGTAGCACAGGTCACAAGGTTGGGGTACCAGTCCATCACATGCTGGATACAGACACAGTTACGCACTAGAAGCAGCTTAGTGATGCTGCTGAGCCCAAGTGCACGGCTTTGGGCTGCAGGAGAATGTGCAGTATATGCAGACTGCACTGGGATAGATACTGGACTCAAATCCTCAATGGTGGAGGTATGAGACTTCAGTGTGACTGAGCTTCTTTGCCGCATGGCTTTGTGGAAACAACAAATGCTTCAAGGATGTTCACTATAGCTTTACTTGTTTGAGATTGTATTACATTACATGTAAAGTAACTTGTCTTAGATTAATAAAAAAACTATTTTGCAGGAACATCAAAATTGACACGTGCACCAATAATGTGGCCATGAAAATGGGTAAAATGACAATTATAAGATACAAGCCAATTAATATAATGTTAAAAAGCATATTACACGGTACAAACTCAGCAATTTTAAATGAAATGCTAAAGAATGACAGCCTTGCCGTGTGAAAAACTACAACCCAAAATACATTAGCTGGCTAGTCGTCTGTCACCTAACAAAGAATCAGCGTGTGCGCCGTTTGCCAAGTTCTGATTTAACATAAATTTGGCGCAATCGTCTCGGTCACCTATAGGTTCTTCTCTGACCCGTGTTCCACCGGTTCCTCCCGGCTCTGCAGTCCACTGAAAGGCATCTCGTCTCAGTTCATGACCTTCAATGAGCTGCTATATTTCCTATACTGTCAGGCTCCTCCTCACAGCAACACTAAGAAGCTTCTGAAAATCAATACATTTTTTACAGTGATTGCCAGATGAAATTACATTGCTACACGAAATGTGAAAATGTATTTAGATTTGTCTTCTGTGTGCAGAATTAATTGCTTTAGGGTTTTCATTCAGAAATGCTTAATCAATCATAATTTCTTTATAACAACACTACATTTAAGCGTGATGACTTCATATAAAATTGCTCTACTTTGTGTCCTGGGCTGATAGGAATTATTTTGCACTAGGTCAGGGTGAATCTGGAGTCCATCCTTCAAATGCTACAGATAATGATGGATTAAACCGTTTTTATGAATAGTTTATTTCTGAT
This sequence comes from Pollimyrus isidori, assembly GCA_019775955.2. NCBI lineage: Eukaryota > Metazoa > Chordata > Actinopteri > Osteoglossiformes > Mormyridae > Pollimyrus > Pollimyrus isidori. The sequence continues at coordinate 23,442,762 of JABFDZ020000001.1, forward strand.
TCTATTTTGCTTCCTAAACGACTCGGATAGACACTGTGTATCACCACTACTGCTCACTATCATTGCTGTTTATGAGTCAATGAAGCATTCCTTTATTAATGCTTAATTAAACCTTACTTTCAGGAGGAGATAAATAATAATATAAAGAGAAAGCCAAGTCTTTACAATGCAGGTCTGATTTTAATGAAAGGAAAATGCACTATTTAAATTAATTATTGTATATCTGTTGTTTAACCACCTCCCAAAAAACTGCTTACTTTTATAGATTTCTTTCTAAAATGAATCCACTATACGCTAGTAAAGAATTGCCCCAAATGTAATCCCTGACTCTGAAGTCTGCTTTTCCCCTCCTGATTCGCCAAGAAAAGGTAACAGAATTAGCAGGTCACCATCACAGTGTTCCATTTTTTCATAATAAGAGCAGCTTTGTGAAGTCTGGCATTTATTATTATTATTTAAAAGAAAAAAAAAAACTTTGTTACGGGGCTTCATGAAGAATGGCTCAGTCTGTGCTGAACCTGGCACGAAAAAGAAAACAATGGCAGTGATGAAAAGCACAAACAGTAATCAGCCATTATCTTGAAAACTATTACAGATTGTCTTCGTTAATCTTGAAGTTGTGCCAACATTATATTACACAGAATGCAGGAGAGAGGAAGCAATCTACCAATTTACCCATGTTCTGTTGTCATAATAAAAATATAATCTAGGCAGTCTCATCAAAACAATCAAATCAAAAATAGCACAAAACAGGACTGCAACAAAACACAAAAATAACAAAATTAAACACAATATACACAGAATTTCATAACTCTCAACTCTCTCCAAAACGCACAAATTTCACTTCAGAAGATATGTGATCTGTTACTGCAGGATATTTATTCACTAAATTTGTTTTTGACTTAATGTATACGTTTCTTGGATTGTCAAGTTAATTTGTGCTGGTACACCAGGTAATAACTCAATTAGTATACTAAATAAATATTAGTTTGGCTTCTTCTTACGAGACACTGACATTTTGAATTCTGACCTTTATAGGGAAAAAACAACACACCTGGGAAAACCCAGCCAATAGGTCATATATAAGTCATATGAAATATTGCAAAATCTGTCATTAAGTGGCATGACAAGCATGCATGGAACCATAAGGAAATGTCGTTTTTTTTCTAACTTCTGAGGAACTACTCAAAAAAAACTGCAAACTACAATCAGAGGGTGAAAGTGGAAACATCTAGTCCTATTTCAAACCACTTCTTAATCCTTCATGTCGATTTTCACAAATTTTAGGAAATGCAACCAAATTGCAATGAGAACTGATCTTGTGTTTCACAGTTTCAATGGCAAGCACATTACGAAAAATGTATAGTTTTATTATGAACAGATATGGCATGTACGAACAGATATGGCATGTACGAACAGATATGGCACTGACGTACACTGAGAACACTGTCAAAGAGCAACTCGTTAATTTTATTTTTAAAAAAAATCTCATCTAGCTCTGATTTAAAGGAACCCTGGGTTTTAGCTTGCGCTACACTAGCAGGAAGACTATTCCATACTCTACATGCTGTGTACGGAAGCGTTCTCAAATTCATTTTAAAATGTTCTCCCGCTAAATTCCACTTCTGGCCAAAACTTCTAGTATTCAGACTAATATTGAAGTAGAAATTTGGCTGAACAGCATCCAGACCTGTTAGAATTTTATATACCTGGACCATGTCCCCCCCTTAGTCTCTTTTGCTCGAGACTAAACAGATTCAGATAAGAACATAAGAAATTTACAAACAAGAGGAGGCCATTCGGCTCATCGAGCTCATTTAGGGATAATTTAACTAGTACAGAGTTGTTAAAGTAACAAGTAAACAATTCAGCAATCAACGTTCAAACCAGCAAGTCAAACTGAACATAATTCACAAACGTAATGTTGGACGGCTGTGCTGCATTCTTTCCGTATTTGGTCTGCAAGGGATGCTGAGAAGGTCTTACGTGTAAAGTCACAGGACTTGAAATGGAACTACCCTGGACCACAGGGGCCAATAGTATCTTCACTACGGCAGCGACAGAGCTTTGGCCAGACGGATCCAGAACCAGGCTTGAGTGCACGGCCTGGTGTAGTCGCACAGGGTCAGGAACCGCAGTATGCTTGGGAAGGGCTTCTTCATGGGTTTGTACACAACCGGGATCAGCCGCTTGCTCCGTGCTCCTGTAGAAGGCGGCAGAGAGAGTGAACAAAGTATTGCATTAATTTTATCTGAACCAATGAGCTGCCAGAGAACCTGTATCTAAACAAGTCCCAGATATTATAATAATAAAAATAATGGATACTTTATTAATCCCCGTAGGGAAATTGTCTTTACATCTCCCTCAACTTGTTCTTTGTAGAGTAAGCGGTCTGTGAAGGGCAGCCACATGTTGGGGCGCCCAGGGAGCTGGGGGTTAAGGGCCTTGCTCAAGGACCCACAGACACTGTCAACATACTATGTCATTAACTTGTAGTTCCTGATGGACGTAGTGTAACAATGGTGCTATATTTCATGACTTTATGTCGAATTATCAGGACACATACAGACTGTCCCTGATTTACAACCTATGCGACTTATGACAGCTCACACATAAGGCTGAAGTTTCTTATAAAAAAAATAAATAAAAAATTTGGCTGGCTGTTCACAAAGCGTCGCTACCCTACCTAGTGTGCGGTGCATGTCGTACGATAGTTGAAGTGAAAGTGATTATCATTGTTGTTAATATATTCTTTAGTGGGCCATGCTTATAAGCTTCACGAAGCGTGAAAATGTTTCCTATTTGCTCACTGCGGCACATCACCTGGAGAGAGGCTCAGAGCGAACTTGGTTTGGAAGTCACAGGCATCGCTTTCCAGATAATCGTCCGAGATCACCACCACCATCCTCTTACACCTGTGAACAGGCAGAACATCGAACCCTGACAAAGGCCACAAAGGTATACATACATGCCCAAATAACACAAAATAACCAGAAAGTTTTCAGCATCATACAGAGAAACAAACTGTAAACGGTCAAGAGAGCATCTCAGAACACCAAAATAAGCACTCCACAGGGGAGTATAAAGGGGTGGGGCCAAAGAAGGACTCACCCCCGTTAAAAGCAAATTGGTCACATAGTGTCCACTGTTATTCACCAATTCGAAACATATCATTGGCTAATGATAAGGTTAGTCAATCTGTATAAATTATGCCCCCTGGTATGTCCCCTAATTGAACATTTCTAGAATCATCCCCACCCCACAGACGGCAAATCCTCTACAGCAGTGTTTCTCTGCCCAGTCGTCAGGGACCCCCAGCAGTCCACGTTTTTGCTCCCGCCCTACTCACAGCCAAAATATGGTGCTTGGAGGGAGCGAAAACATGGACTGTCTGGGGTCCTCTGAGGACTGGGTTGAGGAACACTGAACTACGGGATACTGTCCCAGCACAGATATGAGATTCACCTCCTCTCTATGAGCTCGCTGGTAATGGTCCAGACGCAGGTGCCAGGCAGGACGTCGCGGTCAAACACACACAGCTTTAACCTGCATTCTGTATGCTCCAGCTGGTTTATCATCTCACAGACAAAGCTGAAGTCACTTTGGCAGTAGCAGATGAAGGCATCAAACATTTCAGGCGAGATGCCTGCAGTGAGTGAGAGACACAGGCCGTTAGCAAGAAAAGGAACCACTCTTGGAAAAAACAAAAGCCAAATATCATTAACCTATTCAGACCAAAAATCACATAAGATGTACGTGTCGATCAAACTGCTCTGCTTTACGGACCCTGCGGGTCGTCTCGTGTGGTGATGCCCCTCTTCTCCGCCGTGCGGGGTTCACAGCTGTCCACCTCCGGTACTTGCAGTGGGGCCTCACTTGCCTTCTTCAGGTACTCTAAACAGTCCTTTTCTAAGGAAAAAAACACGGGTATTGATCAAACAAGACACCGCCATCTTACACGGAAATGAAGCTGATCGAAGTAATTTAACATTAAACGAAGAGAAATCAATAACGAACTATTAAATCAGTCTTGCCTAAATAGCCACGTTTACTGACCCAAATCTGTTACTAAACTTTTTTAGTTGTTGCAACGCAACACACATTGCAGCTTCACTTGTATAACGCTGCAGTTTATATGCATGAAAGTGGATGTTTTCGGTCTTGTGTTTTAACTCACCGATCGCGGAGTAAAGGTCTGCAATGACGTCCTTTCTCTCTGCTTCTTCCACTATCGACAGCAGCCTCCCGACGGTGGCCTCCGATCCCTTGGCTTGCCAGTGCTCCAGAACACTCATGGTGGGGTTCTTGCATTTCTCGTAGTTTTTAATTTCCAGGTAGCTGAAGCCCATAGCCTCGGCCAGGGCCGTCCAGTCCGCAGCCACGGCGTTTCTGGGATTTAAGTAAAGCCCGAGCCTCTTCCTTACGCCGAAATTCAGGGCGATCAGAGGGATACTACAAAAATCAACACTGGAGTTGCACTGAGCCGACATCTTACCGATCTGAATTAATGTAAAATTTAAACTGAGAAGTCCAGCTCGTCCGGATCCGTAAAGTCGCTACAAGTTGCCGATGCCTACTGCTTTGTTATTTCTCAACAATGTCGGAATTAATGCGGATAAAGAGAAACAAAGTACCGAAGACTCATCCATCCACTTTTATTTTAAGGGATTAGTGGAATGTTTCCATCCAAAACAACAACAACAACAATAGTAATAATACCTTGTGTTTTCTAGTCGAATACCCCCCAAACTAGCAATATAAGTGACAGCCGCGTTTCCTCGTTTATTAGCGGTAGAAAAAACTCAGCTCACGTCACAGGAAGGAACAGCTGGTCCAAGATCCACTTGTGCAACACCTACAAACTATTATCAGCCTGATATTTATGAGCAGGTTCCAAAAACCTGTGAAGAGTAAATTATGATCAACTCAAATGCAATGCATTACTTTCAAGTGGAAGAAAACACAACGTTCTTACAACTGGGGCTGGGAAGCATCTGCTGATATTCACCAGCTCTTGTTTCTGGATTAAGATTTTAGCATCCCATAGACTGACCTGTGGGTTGTTGTCCATGTGAATTTCCTCACCAAAATGCAGAACAGCCAGAAGAAACACTCATAAGTACTAACCTATCTGAACTGTGTTCTTCTGCTGAGACCTTGAATATACAAGGCTAAAACATTTTCATTCTCAGCGGTAGTCTACTTCTTTTGTCATTTCTCAACAATGCTTAAAATTATGGGTGGATTATTCATTAGGCCAATAGACAAGAAAATATCTAGAAATTTCTTAATGGTAACATCGAAGTAGACATTCACTCGCAGAACGCGGTTAAATGAACATGTTTAGGTCTTCACAGATCAAATTTCTCTTCCTTTTTCACATAAAGCCCTATAAAAAGCCACAACGTGTTTCACTTCCTTTCTGCATGCTAGCACACTAATCACTAGTGTGCCATAAACTCGCTGACGCTCAGCTCCCATTAATGCCAGATATTCAGAGGCTGGAAAGCCAGCCGCTTTCAGACAGCCACAATGCGTCAACTTTGCTGTTGGCTTCACAAGGGATAAGGATGATGTAAGCAGCATAAATGCACAAAACTTGATGTGATAAAAGGATGGATCCATCCATCTATTTTCTCCCGCTTATCCGGGGGTCGCGGGGGCAGCAGTCTCAGCAGGGAAACCCAGACTTCCCTCTCCCCGGCCACTTCATCCAGCTCCTCTGGGGGAATCCCGAGGTGTTCCCAGGCCAGCCGGGAGACATAGTCCCTCCAGCATGTCCTGGGTCATCTCCGAGGCCTCTTCCCAATGGGACATGCCCAGAACACCTTACCAGGGAGGCGTCCAGGAGGCAGCCTAATCAGATGGAGCCACTTCATCTGGCTCCTCTCAATGTGGAGGAACAGTGGCTCTACTCCGAGTCCCTCTCGAATGACCGAGCTCCTCACCCTATCTCTAATGGAGAGTCCAGCAACCCTATGGAGGAAACTCATTTCGGCGGCTTGTACTTGCGATCTCGTTTTTTCGGTCACTACCCACAGCCAGGGCCGGATTAACATGGCCAGGGGCCCCTAGGCTACAGGTCGCTGCGGGGCCCCCCCATATCCCCCCCACATTTATCACAACTTATGCTACTGAACAATTAAATGTTTTTTTTCTCTCTTCTATTTCATTTTTTATTTTTATTTCGTATTTTCGGTCACACATGCCTATATATCATTCTGTTACCGTTGTTCAACTGTGGCGTGAGTGATGTGCGTCTGATGTTTATATACTGAAGGCGGAGTTGCCTCACCCAATCAGCTACCGCTTATTTAAATGTTTATTTTAATCCAATGGGTATTAAGTTTTTTCTTTCTTTTGACCAATTGGGGGCCCCCTGGGAGGCGGGAGCCCCTAGGCTGAAGCCATATAAAGCCTGTGCATTGATCCGGCCGTGCCCACAGCTCGTGACCATAGGTGGGGGTAGGAACATACTGTAGTGCAACTTGTAAATTGAGAGCTTTGCCTTTGGCTCAGCTCCTTCTTCACTATAACAGACCAATGCAGTGCCCGCATCACTGCAGATGCCACACCAATCTGCCTGTCGATCTCCCGTTCCATCGTCCCCCCACTCGTGAACAAGACCCCGAGGTACTTAAACTTCTCCACTTGGCAGAGAACCCCATCCCCGACCCAGAGAGAGTATTCTACCCTTTTCTGGCTCAGGACCATGGTCTCGGATTTGGAGGTGCTGATTCTCATCCCAGCCGCTTCACACTCGGCTGCAAAATGTCCCAGCAAGAGCTGAAGGTCACGGTCCGATGAAACCAGCAGAACCACATCATCTGCAATCAGCAGAGACCTAATCCTGAGGTCAGCAAACCGGACCCCCTTGGCTGCCTTGAAATGGCCTTGGCTGTGCCTAGAAATTCTGTCCATAAAAACTATTAAAAGAATCAGTGACAAAGGGCAGCCCTGATGGAGTCCAACCTTCACTGGAAACAAATACGACTTATTGCCGCCCATGCAGACCAGACTCTGGCACCGGTCATACAGGGATCGAACAGCCCTTAAAAGGAAGCCCGGCACCCCGAACTCCCGGAGCACCCCCCACAGGACTCCCTGAGGGACACGGTCGAATGCCTTCTTCAAGTCCACAAAACACATGTAGACTGGTTGTGCAAACTTCCATGAACCCTCCAGAACCCAGGACGAAAACCACACTGCTCCTCCTGTATCCGAGGTTCGACAATCTGGTGGACCATCCTCTCCAGAACCCCCGAATAGACCTTACTAGGGAGGCTAAGGAGTGTGATCCCCCCCTATAGTTGGAGCACACCCTCTGGTCCCCTTTCTTAAAGAGAGAGACTACTACCCTGGTCTGCCAGTACAGAGGCACTGCCTCCGATGTCCACACGATGCTGCAGATGCATGTCAACCAAGACAGCCCCACAGCATCCAGAGCCTTAAGGAACTCTGGGCAGATCTCATCCACCTTTTTAAGCACCTCATTGACCTCTGTAATAAAGATAGGTGAAAGATAGTCCCCAGAAACTACTTCCTCATTGGAAGGCGTGTCGGTGGGATTGAGGAGGTCTTCGAAGTATTCCCTCCACCGACCCAAAACATCCTGAGTTGAGATCAGCAGCACCCCAACCCCACCATAAACAGTGTTGATGTTGCACCGCTTTCCCGCAAGGACCCTTCTGGATGGTGCACCAGAATTTCCTCGAAGCCGTCTAGAAGTTGTTTTCCATGGCCTCGCCAAACTCCCCCCATACCCGAGTTTTTGCCTCAGTGACCGCCACTCCACGGGGCCTTCCAGTACCTGTCAGCTGCCTCTGGAGTCCCATATGCTAAAAAGGCCCAATAGGACTCCTCCTTCAGTCTGACGGCATCCCTCACCACTGGTGTCCACCAGCGGGTTTAGGGATTGCCGCCGCGTCAGGCACCAACCACCTTACGGCCACAGCTCCGGTCAGCCATCTCCACAACGGAGGCCCAGAACATGGCCCATTCGGACTTAATGTCTCCCACCTCCCCTGGGACATGGAAAAAGTTCTGCCGGAGGTAGGAGTTGAAACTCCTCCTGACAGGGGATTCCACAGATGTTCCCAGCAGACCCGGACTATACACTTGGGTCTGCCAGACCTGGCCAGCTTCCTCCCCCACCAACAGAGTCAAACCACCACCCAGTGATCAGTCGACAGCTCCGCCCCTCTCTTCACCCAAGTGTCCAAGACATGCGGCCGCAAATCCAATGACAAGACTACACAGTCGATCATTGTACTGCGGCCTTGGGTGTCCTAATGCCAAGTGCAGATATGGACACCCTTATGCCTGAACATGGTGTTCATTATGGACAATCCGTGACGAGTACAGAAGTCCAACAACAAAACACCACTCGGGTTCAGATTTGGGTGGCCAGTCCTCCCAGTCACCCCACTCCAGGTCTCACTGTCATTGCCCACGTGGGCATTGAAGTCCCCCAGTAGAACAAGAGAGTCCCCAGGATTAGTGCTCTCCAACACAGATTACATGGCACTCAAACCCTATGGCCCCTCCTATGGGTGGTGAGCCCATTGGAGGGGGGACCCACGTGCCTTGTTCGGGCTGTGCCCGACCAGGGCCCATGGGTATGGGCCTGGCCACCAGGCACTCGCCATTGAGTCCCATCCCCAGGCCTGGCTTTGAGGGGGGGGGGCTGCTGACCCACATCTGGGCAAGGGAAATGTGGTTCCATAATGTTTCTTTTCATAAGGGGTTTTTTGAGCTGCACTTTGTCTGGTTCCTCACGGTGGACCCGTTTGCTTTGGGTGACCCTACCAGGGACATAAAGCCCCGGGCAACTTAGCTCCTGGGATCATTGGAACACGCAAACCCCTCCACCACGATAAGGTGTTGGCTCCAGGAGAGGAAAGGATGGATTTGGGTACTGAATTCAGCGGAGTGTCAGGTAACATTACACTGAAAGTGTTTTGAAGTAAATATTAGAGCCAGAATAAGACCAGAGACTCATTTTTATGGGAACACGTAATATAATAAACAAATATACAATATGTTTCTCAAAAAACACTGGTTTATTTAAAAAAATACCGGTAGTTAGACTGCAGCCTTGCACCTAGTGCTAGGGTATCCCCTTCCTCATACGCTGGGATTCCTGCATCAAACTCCAACTCAGCGTGACCCAGTGCCGGATGGGTGGTTTGCAGTTGGAAGAATGGAGGCTTGAAACCGAATGGGTGACATTTATTATTTATTTGTTTATTATTTAAATGTCAAACCATGCATCTATTAACCTTCACACCTCAAACATCAATTAACTCAAACATTTTAGGCACAGAATGTGCAGTGGAAGTAAAACATCACCAGCAGGTTAAAGCATCCAACAGACAGCTCCTTGGTTATACCTGTTAAGTTGGAATGTTTTCCTAGAAACTGTGTTTAAGCCACATGATTTCCAGTGCAACTTCCAAAACAAAACGCTGCATCGAGCGGCAGTGTGTTTAACTCGTCGGAAAATAATTTCCGAGTGGAGAGTGAAGGTGTCTGCGATGGGCTGGCCCCCCGTCCAGGGTTGTTCCCTGCCTCGTGCCCATTGCTTCTGGGATGGGCTCCGGACCCCCCGCGACCCAGTAGGATAAGCGGGTTGGAAAATGGATGGATTCCGGAGCCTATCCCGGAAGCAACGGGCACGAGGCAGGGAACAACCCTGGATAGGGGGCCAGCCCATCACAGGACATTAAACATGTAGCTTCCATGTTCTAGTTCCCCTAAGCAGTCCTGGTGTGATCCATAAGTAAAACACATAACCTGAATGATAGCTGTCATACCTTGATGTATAAGCAGGTCACAAAGAAAAGTGTCTGCTATAGAAGGAATGTGAAAAAATGTGAAAATATGTTGTTTCATTTGTTACACAGTGAACAATGCCTTCATTTTATTTGTACACAAAAGACTAGGAAACATGATCCAAGAAAATCCAGCCAAATGTCAGTAACAACTTAATTCTCTTTTAGGAAAAGAAGCATTAGGGCTTATCTGGCTTTTTGTGCCTCCATACCTGCACTTCTGCCGCACTGTAATCATAATGGGCCCTTTATTTGCTGATATTAAACTTCCTCTTCCCTCATGGGTCACTTCCAGCACTGGCACCGAGTACCGCCAGTTGCCGTAGTGACAGCGCACCTGAAAGTCCATCTGAAAGGGAGATTATTATACTAAATAAACAGTCTGTTGAATTTTATTGGTATATAAAATGGAACCCAAATGAAAGCACTAGTGGTGAAGAAGCAGGAAAGGCTAAATTTAAACAACAAATATTCTTATCCTTGAAATTTGATTGACTTAGGAATTAACCTAATAATTACACCTCTGGGACCCGGGTTCCGGTCTCCGCCTGGGCTTCGTGTGTGGAGTTTGCATGTTCTCCCCGTGTTGTCATGGGGTTTCCTCCGGGTACTCCGGTTTCCCCCCACAGTCCAAAAACATGCTGAGGCTGATTGGAGTTGAATTTCCCGTGAGTGTGTGAGTGTGCCGTGCAATGGGCTAGCCCCCCCCATCTAGGGTTGTTCCCTGCCTCGTGCCCGTTGCTTCCAGGATAGGCTCCGGACCCCCCGTAGCCCAGTAGGATAAGCGGTTTGGAAATTGGATAGATGGAGGAATTAACTGAAAAAGGGGCAGTTTTGGGGAGCAAAGATTGCAAAGGAGAGGACTCTGGCCCACTGTGGTTCTGGTGGTCAGAAACACACAAGCTCCAGCATCCAGGGAGTGAAATTCAGTATCCTGAACAGTATTTAATTGGACTATGACAGAAATGTTGAACCTTGAAGCAAATGCATGCAAACAAAATGAGAACATAAGAAAATCCAATCTGCGAGGCCCTGATTCAAACTTCACAGCCACTGGGGGTGTGAGATAACAGCAACTGCCCTGAAAACACTGAGCTAAAAGAACAGGAAGTGTGAAAACTGCTAATCAAGCTACAAGTCCCGATAACACGGATGGCTGAAGGAATGAAAAGAGTCTGATCTCATGATCTCATCAGATACAACACAGTGAATAGGTGATGCCAATAACCAAACAAACCAAGAGCATAACAGCTAGGAGTATGATGAAATATTGCAAAAGTCTCAAAAACTGCAAGGGCTCGTATCATCATAAGCAGGGACATAACGGTTACACTTTACTTCATGAGGTAGGTATAACTTATGTATTAATTAACCACAAACCAAATCTTAGTTACATCCCAAGCAGTTACTGTATTCGTTACTATATATGTAAATTTTATAAACCCTTGTGAACTACTGAAGGAACTACTAAATACCTACTGAAGGAACACGTAAAGAATAACACAGGTGAAATTCTGGTCGTGTTTAATTGTTCATCATTAATCAATCGTGACTTCAAGTAGCAACTGTATTCATGATTTGTTCACAATTCCTACTTTAGTAGTAACTCAGTTATTACTAACCGAAGTATTTATGACCCATCAAGTAAAGTGTTATCGATATAACTGTGACGCGAGCGGCACACGCGGCAATTTGATGTTGTAACAGCGCTAATGAAATTACTGCCCATGTTAACAATTTATACGGCGAATGCATATTTGCGTACTAACGTGAATAGGTGCCCAAACAGACTACAATAAAATTCTGGTATGCTGTTTGTTGCTTGATTAATTGAAATTTTGTTTCATGCAAGTATAATAATAGTGGTATGTATGGTGACTCATTACGCTCATCTGAACCTTTCAAATAACACAACATAATTTTAAATGAGCAACAGAAAAAAGGCTGTAGGTCTACTACCACATTTGCAAAAATATTCATTTTCATATGTAATGGGCTGCTAAATCCGGATAACTTTTTGGAAATGATTACATTTTCTGCGGCACATGAAATGTAACTGAAATGTAACCACTAGGGGGCAACAACTATATGACTCAAGTTTCTGCTAGCAGCGTGGCTGGTGTGCTGTTTGGGTACAGTTTATAACAAGATTTAAGTTCGAATCATCAATGATTGTTCCATACTTGTCACGTAAACCAGAATAAAGTTTTGTATTGAACACTGGTTTTAGAAACTATTAAGAACCTCAGTACGCAAAACATAATCATACAGAAATGTTATTCTCATGTAAGCGGTTTCAAATTAATAGACTGCAAATCAATCACTACAAGAACCTGAAACTTTATTTTTTTTTCAATTGAACAGTCCCCACAAACCCATCTTGGATAACTGTGTCTTTGGACACTTTGACACCAGCTACCCTGGATGCTGAATATACAGCTGGATATGTGGACCTCAGAAAAAAAGCCTTATATGGCAAACCTGCCCACAGTTGAACCTGAATAAGCCCACATCTGCTACTCTTGCCGTGAGAACATCACTGCGAAGGCATCCTCTCCGTGGCAGAATTTGGAAACTCACCAGGCGTGCATTCTGACCTTCTCCACCGCACCTGGCTCCTCACGGGTCACCTTCAGCCGGTCCAGGAATGACGACCGGAAGAGTGAGATGACTCAGCCGCTGAGCTCAGCCACAGTTGCTCTGCTCCTCGTGAAGCATGACGGCGCTAACCCAGCTCAGTTACTCGAAGACACCAGTAGCTGCAAGAGCGACCACACATGCTGAACAAGGGAGCGGCAGCTCCTGGCTCCGACACCCGAGGAGCAAACGAGGTTAGGGACCTTTTGGGGTTTGCCTGTACACACTGTTATATAGGTTTCCTGCAGGTTTCTCAAGCGACCTGAAAACATGATGTCAGACTAATTACCGTCTCTAAATTACCCATAGTGTGTGTGTCTGCAGTGCTGCGGACTGACATCCCACCTAGGGTCTGCCCCAGCCTTGTGCTGTGCTGTCTGGGATAGGATCCAACCCCCCCATATGACCTTGGTAGGATAAGCGGTTGGAAGATGGGTGGATTATGGAAAATGCGTAGTTCCCTCCAGTACTGGAACAAATAATATGCTCAATCTGGCTGTGTCTGTGATTCATTATACTCCTAGTCATATTTTTTTTAGAAAATATAGTAGCATGCTGTTCAGGTTATAGGTAAACATTTAAACTACTTACACAGTGTTATGTTTCATTTTGGCAGTGCACGGAGATTAATTTCCAGCAGCTGGTTATCGATTACAGTGAAAATATACTGTGCATTGTCCAAGAGTACTCTTCCAGCTGATTAAGCTCATTTCAATGCCAGCACGGCTAGGGGGCATGTGAGGGAACGTGGAAGGAATATGGTTCCCACAAACCAAAAATGTTAGGTGTTTCATTTAAAAATGTATTTACATAGTTATGTCACATAATGCCGAGGGCGTCAATTTATCCCAGATTAAAAGGAAATACCAAGAATTCTACTATTAATTATGTCAAAGGTATTGTGTTTGAGTGATCTACAGTCAACACAGAAGAATGAACCTTGGAATACATCAGTAAGACTAACACGTTTGAATTAATTCCCTGCATTACTGATGATTTTAAATGTTGCTTACCAGAAAACCTCCCATGGCCAAAAACCAAACTCCTTCCCTGTTAATAATGGTTAGCATTACGGTTGTGGGCTAGTGCTGGGGTTGCTGCTAACTCTACCTTTGTAATATGGAAACGTTCGTCTGTGCATCTCTAACAAATGCAGTACGTCGTGTCGTTTAATCTTCGGCTTTCTCATTATATTCACTCGAGACGTAAAAAAATCATCTCACAGCATGCCAATATGCATGTCTCGATCAATTTGCATGCAGAAAGAAAACGGTGTAATTTCACTTATAATCACGAAGACAGAAGCAATTTCAAATTGAACAGATAAAGACACCGGCTGCAGACGTATAAATGGGCGATATCACGGAAACGCTTAGACTGTGACGAGAAACCGCAGGAGACGAGCGACGCGCAGATCGTTCGGTCAACTTTCACAAAACATACGGACCTAGTAATGCGTGTAACAACCCAGAAATACCAGTTTAATTTAACCATACCTTTAAAGTTTCTCACATAAAAATCGTCTGAATTTTGATTAATGCACCCACTCTGCACGCTGTTTGTTATTCATTGATAGTGAAACCACTGGACACCTTGCAAGGCACCATCTGCTGATGCACCTTTTTCCATTTGCAAGTGTCAAACACATTTTCTCCAAATTTTCCCATATTTTGTGCATGAGTTTGCCTGTCACTAAGTAACGGCGCCCTTGTTGTCACTGATCTAAACCATATGCAGAACTTTAAAGCGATTATTTGAGCGAGAAATACAAAGTAAGGCAGGGGACACTCCGGCGGCCTTAAAAAATCAGTTTATTTCCTTATTCATTTAAACATATATAAGAATCAGTCATAAACAATGTCTTTTGGCTGCATCATTAAGGTCCTTATCCTGGGTACAGTCAAAAACCTTCGGGCGGAGATCATTCATGCTGCTCCTCTAGAAAACGGTGTCATCCGGGCACGCGATCATGTGTTTCCAGAAACGTAACTGCAAGGTTCGCAGCCGCGCAGATAAACACCTTCACTTGACACGATGTAGGAAATAGTGCGCAAGGCACGGGGTGATACACCTATTTCACCCTTTAAGGGTGTTTTCGGAAGGCACTGGCTGGATCTTGTCACCTGTAACCTTTTCCATCACTATTTGTGCTCTGCCTTCCGTTTCAATGAAGAAAAGGTTAATTTTTTTGGCACTCAGTCCATACATCTCTAGGTACTGTAACGTATATCTGACTCCAATATAGCCAGTCAGGTGGGGGGGGGGGGGGCGTGGGCGGTCGATCTATCTGAGAACTTCAGGATGTGCCTGAAATTGATTCAATTCAATTCAATGCTCAGTTCATGTTGCTCAGTTTCTCATTTACAGATGTACTTAAGAAAAAGTGCTGACCAAGGAGTGGCGCTGTTGTGTCACTCCACCAGGGTTTGTTTGAGTGCGTGTGTGTGCGTCTATATATATAAAATTCCATTGTAAGGACATTTGGTTCCCACAATGTGATAGAAACCCTCTACTGTGATGTTGTGGGGGGGGACGGGGACATTTTTTTCAGTCCCCACAAAAGAAAATTCAATTTTATGAAAATCTCTGACTGCAGTCAAAAAACTAAAATTGACAGAAGTCGTCTTGTATTTTGTTTGGTCACTCATGGCTGAGGTTAGGGCTGAGTAGGGATTAGGGTTTTTCCCCATAGAAATGGATGGTCCCCACAAAGCTATGAATTGGAGTGCGTTTAAGTGTGTGTGTGTGTGTGTGTGTGTGTATGTGTGTGTGTGTGTATGTGTGAGAGAGAGGGACAGAGAGAGAGCCCTGCCATAGTACTTGAATCCCAGCCATGTGCCATGTCCCTAGCCTGTCCCATGGGTTAGAATGATGTAATGCTTTGGTCTCAGAGATCCAAATCCATGCAAACGTAATAAACAGTCCATTTGCTGATTGGCTGGTGTTTGCACAGGGGAAATGGACAGGGGACAGATGCCCACAGCCAGATTTCTGGGTCATTCTTCAGTTTTCACAACTGGAGATCAACAGGGAACCTGTTGAGCAACTGCAGGAACGTGAGACTAGTGAAGAAGTGTGACAGTAGAAACTAGTACAGTGACATACATCGGCTGAAACGAGGAACTGGTTTTAGAATAGGGGGACTAGCCCTCCCCCTTAAGTTATTTAAAGCATGTGCTGGCGCTCTCTCTCTCTATGAAACTACATAATAATGCATTAAAAGCTTCAGCATGATCTGTTTTAAAAACCCAAAAACACCTTTTTTTAAAAAAAAAAAAAAAACTAAAAACGACACAGCTGATGTCCATGGCGACCTGGGCATCGATGAGAGTTTCCGCTCCGTGTAAATGCAACTCCTATCATGTAATGAGGAGCAGACTAGCCATCTGGTATACTGGGCGATTTCCCAGTAGGCTGATGGGCATGCAGGCTGCCAAAATTGATTGTTAGCGACCCCCCTGGTCTGCAAAAGGGTACCCTACCCTCTCAGGGGGGAATTCCAGGGGCGATTCTTGATATTAATCCAGCCCTGCATGTAAATTGTCATTTTTGTCAGAAGTGTAAATAACCCTAGAAGCTAACCTGGAGGCAAGATCGAAACGGGAACCTCAGAGATTCTCTCAGTGCCTTTAAGTGCGTCTGATTACTTACACATAGTTTCAGTATTTATAGATTTTGCATTACACCATTTCTGGTCTGTATTCAATAGAGGGGTACTGGACTGAAATGTATCTTTCATCCACTTGCTTGGCAAATAAAACGTAGCTGAAAAAATGATTTTTGGATTTCAAATACAACAGTGTGGACATTTAACCAGACGCAAATTCGCATGGGCACCATTTGCTATCAACCCTGGTGTGTTACTTGTTCATTGCTTACACCGTAGCTCATAACAGCGCAGTAGTTTGATCTTTCTGTAAACATCACTACAGACCAAAAAAAAGACTCTTCTTACTTGTAATATACACCTACAAAAATGCCATATGCAATATCAAAAATATGACCTCCATTTCAACTGGATTATTCCCTATTAAAACGTTATATAAAAAGTGCAAGAGTAATCACAATAGTGTTGGTTGGCAGAAATTAGCAGGTTAACAATTTTTCAGTTCTAACTGCTTCAACAGTTTCTCATAACACGGTAAAAATGTCCGATATAATTAAGACAAAGTAAATTTGAACTTTGGATTTATAAAATGTTTTCCTTTGACACATTCAGTACTTTTCTGTACATATTATTGTCACTTCCTTCGTTCGTTGGCTTCTTCCAAGCCAGCAGTCATAGGGAGTCACGTGGGGAAGGTTACGGGACGAAAAACAATCTATCCTGTTGGTTACAGGAAAACACCCTCCGGGTGTTGGGGAAAAAAAACACATTAGTAGTCTGGGAAAGATGCAGCCCAAATGGGATCCAGAGAAGATGGCAAGTTATGGATTTAGCAACCATTGTACATCTGTGCCTGTGGCTCTGATACAGAAGTTCCAAACCTGGTTCCCAGCACCAATGACAGATGTCAAAAAACCTGCTCTGCTAAATCTTCGGCCTCCGGGTGATAGATGCGCCAGGAGTGGAAGGTCAAAGGGGAAGGGCAGTTTTTGCCAGACAAGGGAAGTTCGGTTGACCCCAGCAGGCAGTACAAGGCAGGCACTGAAGGGGGTGAACTGGGGTGCGAATTCTGGGTGACTTAAAAGCCACTCTGTACAAACAGGTGTTTGAGCAGCACCTCAGCAGTAGGTCTCCTCCTCTCCTCCACGAAGACCTGCCAGAGGAAGTCTCGACAGGCATCAGTCACGCCCTCGGGCAGCACCGGTCTGGTGGGCTGTGTGGCGATCTTGAAGATGGCCGCCATGGCCTCGAACTCAGCCCATGGTGGCTTCTGGGTCAGCATCTCCACCACCGTGCACGCAACACTCCTAAGACGGACACGAGAACCGTCAATGTACACCAAGGGGGAACAGCCTTTGGGTGGATAGATGGACGCATGGACTAGAAGGTCTTTCACAAAACAGCCTTTAGATAGATGATTGGATGGATGGGTACAGTAGGTGTGTGCATGAGTGGATAAACAGACAAATGGATGGATGGATACAGTCAGTCCTGCTGCAAGGCAACTCATATGTTCCTGAAAATCCTTGCGTTCACTAAAACCACATAGTAAAATACACATATTCAAAAACTTAGTAACTTATACCAAACAAAATAAATAAAATAACAAAAACAGTTATACCAGTAGCCAAAAATATAATTACGTGCATTTTAAATAAGAAATAATTCATTATATCATAAACATCTCCTATGAGTCTTATAACTGTCAGGAGAATCGCTTAGTACCTAAATGTGCTGATGTCACTAACTTGTCCATGGTCTGTGCTCAGGAGTCATGTGACTCATATGATGCTTTATGAACCATTTGCTGTATTTTGTGATCCCTCTAGATGGTGCTCTTGATTTACTTTGGGGCATGCTTTGAGCCTCAGTGCCATTTAGTGGGGTCAGAAAACACAGCAAATGGTTCATAAAGTGTTGATTTAGCGGTCATTAGTCAGGAGTAGTGAGCCATAGCCACAATGCAGTTGGCCATGCACATAGCACAAATACAATAGATTACAGTATGCGGAGGGTTACTGAAGGCAACATGGCTACATACAGACCATGAAAAGCAAATATCAGTGATTTGAAAAATGTCGCTGTTTTTATTTGGCAATTTGTCAAATAATGAAACATTTTTTAGAATCTTAGACTTTGACCTGAGAATAGTTGTACAAAGAGTTGCATTCTTTTAGATCTGAAAACCAGTTTGACCAATTAACTGAAAAGAGCTTCAAAATAACACTTTGTTCGCAAACTGAACATCTGTCTTGGATAGCTGTTTCTGCCTGGAAGTAGTGTTTCCTGCGAAGACCATATCACATTGTAGTTCACATAGTGTTCTTCTCTCTGACTGAAAATCGCGCAAATACAAATGCGATGCCACATTTTATTGGATTTGTGTACTGATATATTGATTGCGTTAGAGCAGATTTGCAGTGCGATATCACGCATTGTAGCAGGGCTGACTGTACTTTGTAATTCTGAAGGAAACTGTAGCTTCTGCTCAACACACATTTAGACAGGAAAAAGACATTTACACATTAAAAGACGAAAACAATAAATAACATAATGAATAGCAACAGTGCAAGGAATACTAGGGAAGGTATTGCACAGAATTTCCATAGCAACAGATTTCCATCCAACCAGTATGGCACAGTAATCCTGTATCTCAGGAAGCGTCATGGAAGGATATCAGTAATCACAAGGTGCTAACACATGGCATGTGGCTCCGCGGGGTTTGAATCCCATCCTTAGCAGAAGAGGTACGTGTTTGATGGCCCCTTGAGCAGAGCTATTCAACTCACGGTCTTCAAGGGCCGAGCCCTGCTGATTTTCCAGCCTTCCTTCACCTGTGAGCCAGGTGTGAAGCCTCTGGCCAATCAGAATCAGTTATTATTAAACTGACTACCAAGGAGAACTGAAAACAAGGTCTGGATTTGGAATTGAGGGCCTGAGTTGAATAGCCCTGCCCTAGAGCAAGGCCTTTAACCTCCCCCTCCTCAAAAATGTTCTAGGGTGTGGCTGCCCTGGTGCTCGGACCCCAAACTAAAACATTAGCTACATATTTGTATATAAGTGTGTATTAGTAATTTTATAAATTGCTAAAATGTATGAAGGAGAATCTTTAATCAGTGTTTTCCCTGGAAACCAATCTCAATATGACAGGTCAGAAAAGGTGGCACGTTCTCCTACCAAATGTCTGCCTTCCTCCCGTATCCCTCCCCACTGATAACTTCCGGACTCATCCAGTAGGGGGTGCCAGTGACCGTTTTGATCCCGGTGCCGGACATGCAGATTGTCTGGATGCGTTTGCTGGCGCCGAAGTCCCCCAGCTTCACATTCCCAGACAAGTCCCTAAGGATGTTGGCACCTGAAACGGGACACATATATGGTATTAAGAAATGTTTCATGAGCCCAAATGACAGCCCATTTTAGGATTTTTTTAACGTGGAAGGCATGAGGGACTATAGTTCATACAGAAGGGCCAAACTTATAATTAGCCAGTGACATCCTTTGATTCAGTGAGTGACGGGGGAGAGGGCACCAATCAGCTATTAGCTATGTGAAGTGGTCCTGCCCCTGCCACTATTGTTTCCACTGTCAGTACCGGGAAGTGGCTGCTGGGCAAACCCTCCTTGGTGGCTACAGACTTTACACATATAAAGCTTCAGAATCTGCCAGTGTATCTGTGCCCCTATGGTGACACCCTGGTCCAAGGTCCAAGACTGTCCAAGGTTCATAAGGACGACACAGTTAGCATAGGCTAGTCAGCCTATGGCTCACTACTCCAGACAATAGCACCCCCACTTCCCCAAAGGGAGGGGCAGCTGGTGGAGATTTTCAAAATGGTTGGCAGTATAAAAAAAGTGCATTTTTCTTATTTTATTGGATCACTTACTTTTATGTAAATTCTACTCTTCCTTCTTTTGTAATAAATTATCTATAATCCTTCACACCAGCATGACTCCTCAACTGATTTGAATATACAGATAGCTTAGTCAGCAAGCTAACTACAACACTAATCTACTAAGAATCACTGACCTTTCACAGAAAATCAAACGATCAAGCTCAAAAACGCAATGAAAATGACTTTATTTATATTATCCACAAACGCCATTGGCAAAAGATGAGATACAAAAATGACTAACTGTCACCCTGGATTGCAACAAAATGTTTCTCCGCCGCTGCATGGGACCGAATCAATAGATACTGCAAGCCAACTCCTAACCTTTTCAGTCGTGAACATTAACATTATTGGTAGCTCATCCTGTCTTGTTGAGATGTCTCCCCATCACTATGCAGAGAAATCTGGTTTCCAAGCAGGAGTAGAATATCTGACTGCAAGTCTACCTGTTCAGTCAACATGGCCTCAGTAAAAACGATGTATGAAGCTCTCATAGACTCCCAGAGCAGCAGGGCATCTGGGTGAGCCCCGAAAACATCTAAATGAAGCATATTCACCAATAAGCTTTAGTTTCCATGTAGACAAAGCATACAAGAGTCTTCCATAGACTCCCAGTGACAGTGTCAGCCGGTCTCTATGGGCTGAATTTGACCTGATTTCAAAGGGATAATTTGCGCCTGCTTTTGAAAACAACTCCACTGAAACAATGAGTGGTGTGGTTCAATTAGTGCGCTACATCACATTTTAATTGCTAAATAAAATAAAATATTTATACATTGATGAATTCAATTCTTCTGGCAGTTTTTTGAGCAATCGCTTATGCAAGGGAGCACAAACAGACCCAGTTATGGACAGGACACCCGTGAAGGCCTGCTGTTCCCGCGCACTGCCTCTGTGTTCCCACAGCAGCGCGTTTGGTCAGCTGACTCGCCACATATGCTTCGCAATGTAGGTCAAGCCCATCAAATAACTTTAAAACAAAACAAATAAGTTCAGGAGCATCACTAGAGATTTATGGTAATGGGGGCTAAGCCTTTACTGGGGGGGGTCTGACTTTAATAAAAATGAATGAGAACACTCTACTTAAACTAACTAGTGTACATTAATTAAATTCACCCCTGAATGATTTGAAGTATTTACACGCAAACGAATAATACAATAAATTAAAAAAAATAATAATAAATATGCTATTAAAAATTGGCTCCTTTTTAGTGATATTGTCTTCTGTGCAATTCAATGCACTCATATGGCACACAGATTGCTTAGTGTGAAAGAAAAAGGTTGTTTCCAGGCCTTTAATTTAGCAGACATCAGCTGGTGCATCGGAGGCGGACCTGTGTTAAGACGGCGGGGAGGAGCCGTGCAATACTCAGAAAGCGTGAAAACACGCACCCGCCATCTGATCTCAATGACAGGGACATCAGCAATGACAGGGCCACAGTGGTCATGGGAAAAGTTCCACCTCTTAGAAAACAATCAGAGAAGGATCAGGTCTAACTTGTGTTTCGAATGAGCTTTGGCAGTTCCTGAAAAGCAGCGAGCGACACATCCATGCTGTTCCAGGAACCTGAGCCGGACTCTAGCTTGAGGAAGATGGGCGTGGTGGGATTGGCAGGGGGCAGGCATGTTACCTTTGATGTCCCGGTGTACGATCATGTTGCTATGGAGATAGTACACCCCCTGCAGGATCTGCTTGGTGTATTTGCGCGTCAGTTTCTCTGGCAAGGCCCCGTATGCTTTCAGCTGGTCCTTTATGGAGCTCTGAGGTAGGATGAAGAGGACCAGGGGTATGAGAAAGACTATTCTGCCACAACATGCATAAAAAGATGAATAAATAAATACAACAATCTGCTTCCACACAGATTTCCTACTGCTATTTTTTCCTGTCCGGTTCACGCAGAGTAGGAGCCCATGTGTGGAGTTATAGACTATAAGTCATAAGACCAGCAAAACACCATATTTCCTGCCAAAATCCAGCTAGCTGTCGGTAAACTAGTCTGTTCCTGACATCCTTTTAGTGAAATCCATGCTTTTTTGTTTTCCACCCCCCCCACGGGGCCTTTGGTCAACGGCGAGAGGAATGACGGGGTGGGGGGGGGGGGGGGGGCCGGGGGGGGCGGGGGGGGGGGGGGGGGGGGGGGGGGGGGGGGGG
>JABFDZ020000001.1:23467491-23486638 GCA_019775955.2 Pollimyrus isidori
CCCCCCCCCCCCCCCCCCCCCCCCCCCCCCCCCCCCGCCGGGACGGTAAGGCTTATACTTTTTCCATTATTTCTCTCTGGTTCTTGATGTAATTACGATGACGTCTACTTCGGGGAAAAAAACTTTAATTTCTCCTTGTCGATTCTGAACCAACGTTTAAACAGAACAATGCCGTTTTAGGCGATGAACATTCTGACCCCATTTTGAAGTCGAAAAGCGTTACATTGTCAAGAGGTTTATGCATTAAACATCATTAAAACGTCAACATCATTTTTATATGTTTATTACTTATACTTGCAACAATTTATGCTGTTAATTTAACACTGCCGACGATGTTGCATTCGTTCACTCATTTCTATGAAATTATAATGCAAAAGGTCAGAGTTTGAGTGGCTGTCTGGAACGGAAAACGGGGTCTTTTTTGTGATCCGTGACCGGTGTGAGCTACTGGAATATCTCACCTCTCATTTTCAGAGGCGCGGGGCCGGCGGAGGGGCGGGGCTAGGCGTGGTCTGGGGGGGCGTGGGCGTGGTTTTCAGCCGGGACTGTCCGTTTTCGCTGCATCCCACTCTCGCTGTTGCACTAATGAGACGGCGTGATTAATCCTTGCGGTGCGGTACATGAATCCAGACGCGAGGCGGCTGTCGGCTTTGCCTCATAAAACCCTGGAATGCTGTTCTTTCATGTGCTCTGCTGATCGTCTCCTCTGACAACAATATGCTGGGACTTCCTTGCCCCTGTCATGCCTGCCCTCAGCAGGAGCCAGTCGAAGGTCACCCTAAGCACACTGAATCTTTTATGGTTGGTCAGGTAACATGCTGATAGGTCATGATAGGAACTTTTCTTTACGGAAGGATGTTAACTTGAGCCTCATTTGGGATTAATCTACGTACGGGTGCGGTATAAATCACTTTTATTTTGCTGTCCTGCCTTAAAATATTTTGGCTTTTCAAGGCCGAAAACATCTACTCTTCTTCAGCTCATTTTTGTACCCATGAGCCATTAGCTGAAAAAATCAATTGCCAATTGGCTGTGAACAAATTCGTATGTCAGTCGAGAGAATCCCCAATTGTACGACAATAAAATTTTCAAAACCGATGTGTATATTTATGTGTGCGCATGTTTGTGTGTATGCGTGTATGTGTATATATATATAGCTGTCATGTGCGTTATAGGCTACCGCAGACATCTTTATCTTGCCGCTGTCGATAAAATGCTTGAAAGGACGCTTTGTCAGTTCTATTTTCACTGCAGTAAAAGTTAATAAACAGTAGTTTAAACATCATATAACAGCGGCCTCAATAAAACGGTTAGGTTAAGACATTTTCCTGTGAAGCGACGCTCACTTAGACCCTATCCGCTGAGTAACCGCAACAAGTTAAAATTTTAAGGCTTTCCAAGTGACCCTAAAGGCGGAGGCAGAGCAGCGTCGTGCGCGTTTGCCCCTGCAATCACCCCGCCAGTTTTGGTAGCTTTGGGTGTTCAAGGGGGGAGTGCAGTAGCGCGCCGTAAAACATCGCTGCTTGGGGCGCAATGAAATTTTACTGTCGCATCCAGTGCCTCTTTAGGAGCGCGAAGTGACATCTCGCCGAAGGCCGGGCTTTATGCTGCTTCTCGACGTTGTTTGCGCCTGTGAAATTAATAGTCTAATCCCCGTTTTTAAATGCCACCGCTTTAGCGTTTCGTTGTGACCTGATGTGAAGCCATGTCAGGATTTTTCTTTTATAATCAAAAATCTCAATTTCATGATTATATTATTTGAAATACTGGCTTACATAGAGTACTGGAGATTCTTTTTTTGGTAAGTTTCAATTTTGTCCCCTTATCCTAAAATATATTAAAAATAACTCGGAAGATTATTTTAAATGCAAAATAAGTGCACTGATTTTTGCGGTTTCCTAAAATATTTCACTTATGCTTCTGCACAAAAATTACACGCATGCACAATATTTCTTAACTGCATTTTTCGATAACTAGAAATTCATAATTTTGTGCTAAAAGTCACCCTTTCCAATATCCCTTTCCAGTATCTCATGTTATCAATAATAATAGAAGCTAGTGCGCTATTTCCCGTCTTTCCTCCATTATTTTTGGTATAAAACCACAGACACGGATTTCCGGTCTTTCGGGTGTTTGAATGCACATCATTTGTTGTATCTGTTTATTCTCATTACCGTTCGCGTTGGGCCGAAACCAAATAGGTGCCAACATTGACCTTGAATATTAAATTGATTCGATCGATTGCCATGCACTGTGTTGTAAATACTCTCGCCTCTTTGTAATATTCGGGGCCCTGACTGGCGGCTTTGCTATGCCTGATCACTGCATGGTCTCGTTATGCGACTTTCCTTTGGATGAGGTCTCAGCTCCCTGCTCAGAGTGGACGGATCTAGAACACCCTACCCCCTGAGTAGCTGAGTAAATGGGGAGGCTGAAGTCTGGAAGTGTCATCTGTTCCAATGATGTTTCCTGAAGCAGCTACAGTTGCTTTATCATGTTGTTATTTATATTTGCCGTTTTTTTTACTGTAATGTACTAAACTCGTTTAACACACTGAAAATATGTATGCATTCCTGCCAGCGATAAAAGCTTTCTCAACAGAAGGTTTTACCCGTTAAGTTGTTTGCTTTTTTGAACATGATAATTTAACTCAAGCCTCCCTAGATTCCACTCCAAAGTACTCTGGGACGCCTGCTTATGAATGGGCGCTGCGGTAATGCCGGGCTGCACAAAATCGGTCTCCCGCGTCTGGGGGCGTCGTGTCGCTGCCTGAGCCGGGTTTCCTTATCTGATGTGAAAGGTCTCATTCCGGGGTGCAGTCAAGCTGTCCTGTCACTTTCACCAAAGCCTCTGAGATTTAAAGAAAGAACATTAGACCGTTCCTGGTGGATTCAGCCCAACCAGTCTAAAAGCAAAGTATTGATTTTGAGTTATCCTGTTTTTTTTTTTGTTTTTTTTTAAAAACCCATTCTCTTACTAGTGTCAAGGCCCCCCCTCCTAGAAATGGCATAACCGGCCCGGCCCCCCCCCCCCCCCCCCCCCCCACAGAAGGGACACACAGAGACGATCGCAGACAGACAGACACACACACACAAACAGAGAGATTAAAACTGCTGTTAGCTCTGATTCCCGGCTGAGGATGAAAGCCCACTATGATATCGTGCTTTCCACTACAAGCGCCTCACTTCCTGTCAGACAGGAAGCCATTCCAAGGGCTTTTGTATAAGTTTTGTAAGGGAGACCAGGGTCATTGTGATCCCAGATTAGGCTTCATTAACTGCCACTGAAAACCAGCCTCATCTGCCCCCCAGGCCTGACCCCTCCACACCCCACCCCAATCAGTTCCAGCAGCCTTTCTTGCCGCCTGAAAATGAACACACCCCTGACTAAAGCTCTGTGGAAAAAATCCAAACCATAGGCAGGGCTGCTTACCGTCGTTGTAGTCCTTGGTGTGCCGGGACAGGTGAAACTGCCGGGGGAAGGTGCCGCCCTTCCCATGCCGACCTGTAGGGGGAGCCATACAGGCCTCAGCATCAAAAGGACCACCATCACAGAGAGGCCTGCAGAAGCTTTACCCATTTCTTGCACGGCCCAAACTGAACAATTTGAGTAGTTACCACAGAGAGGGCCTCTCCACCAGCCATGAGTGATAAAGTCACAACCTGCATATTTTCACTGATTTCCAATAGCCAGTGAACTGAAGCAATTATGCAATTTCCATGTGACCCAATGTACATAATGTAATGTTCTGGGCATGATTTATATAAGTTTATATACAGTGCCGGTCAAAAGTTTGGACACATATCCATTAAAAGGTTAATTTATACCTCTCTATATATAGATATGAAAATGAACACATAAGGAATTATGTACTGTGCCCTGCGATGAGCTGGCCCCCCATCCAGGGTTTTTCCCTGCCTCGTGCCCATTGCTTTCGGGATAGGCTCTGGACCCCGCATGACCCTGTAGGATAAGTGGATTGGAAAATGGCTGGATGGATGGAATCATACACTGACCAAAAAATATTAAACTGCTCTGTGGGTTCGGACTCCGAAGACTGGCAGTTCAAATCCTGTGGTTGGCAGAGCGATTCCACTATTGGGCCCTTGAACAAGGCCTTTGACCACAATTTTTCCAGGGAGTGGCTGACCCTACGTTCTCCTCGATGACAGCTTCATGAGGTGGCCTCCTGGGACACTTCTCCAGCTGTCCTGAAAGGTCTCATATATATACTGAGCACTTATTGGCTGATTTTCCTTCAGTCTCTGGTCAAACCTCTCCAGACCCATTTCTGCTATGTTATGGTCAGGTGGCCTGGTCACGTGACGCAACACTATCACTCTCCGTTGTAGGCGGTTTGCCATGTCCAAACTTTTGACTGGGACTAAATACACACACACACACCCACACCCACACACACACACAAATGCAGGCTTGTCCTATTGAGGGTGGAAGGGATCTGGAGCCTATCCAGGAAGGTATGGGTGCAAGAGCAGAGTAACCCATGACTGGATGCCGAACCGACACACATGGACAATTTGGTAACTCCAATTCTCCTCAGCATTTTTGTGAACTGTGGGGGGAAACTGGAGTACCTGGAGGAATCCGCACAAGGACATGGGGAGACCATGCATGTAGAGCCATGGTGGAGACTCAAACCTTGGTTCCAGAGATGTGAGACAGCAGTGCTAACTATGGTTAAAACTATTATTGATTGGTAGTTAGAACTCTCCTCGTGCTGAAGTTAGTGCTGTCCTCTGGTCCGACATTGAACCAGAGTCCACCAGAGGAACAGGAAATGGGGAGCAGATGTGTGTGCTAACGACCTGCCTTCTCTCCACTGTTTACATTACTGGCACCAAGGGGGACATCATTTGCTTAATGTCAGTGTTTTGCGTACCAGAGGACTGAGAGAGGAAAACAGGCAAACTGTGATGGAGAGATAGAAAAAAAATGAATAACAACTGTTAAGCGGAACAACGACAGGGTTGCGGATGGAGATTTAGAATAGAGCGTTTGTGAACACGCACGGGAGCATAAACCCCCATTTCTACATTATCGGTGTAGTGGAAAAGATCCATTCTCCGAGGCCAACATTTGAGTGGATAAACGCCTTAACGGGTCTCACGGGGACGCCATCAGTGGCGGAAAAGTTATCTGCTCAGCTTTTGAAACTGAAACACCTTCGGGCACCAAGCTAGAAGCAGGGGTGAGGCAGCGGCGGCTGCCTTCCTCTGATTGGCTCAGTCTGAGAATTCTGGGAAATCTGGAGCCGCAGCGCATCACTACCATAATGCCAACGCTGCTAGGAACCGGCGCACTTTCTCAGCGTATCTGCAGTATTTCCTGAGATCTAGTGACGACTGAACCTTAAAAATGTACAGTATGTAGGATACAACAGGGGCTGGAACTAGCAGCAGCTCACCACAAGATTCTCTTACCTTTGTAATCATAGTTGAAGTTCAGGTAGTTATTGTCCCTGTTTAGCTGGGAGAATGGGGGGCTAAAATACAAAAAACACAATCATAATAAATAGATAAGCAAATTAATAAATAAGCAAAATGTCCAATTTAGTATTCTGTTGCTTCTAGGCAATTGTGTTGTGTTATTCCCAAAATGCACTGGGCCTTGTTGGAATGTGAAGACTTCAACACTGCAGGTTATTGTGATCCGAGGTTTTAATTGACTGTTAGTGAATACAGCGTACCCGAGGAATTCACCCCGCAGACCGGAAACTCAAATTCCCCTCTCCTAGCAAAGGTTTTTGTTGTTCGCTCTCCTCAAACCTGCATAAGCGACGTCGCTTTTTCAGAACAGGGATGGCACGTGGTCACACATCCCCAGGACGCATGGCGTTCCGTGCCAGGGGCAAGAATTTCCATGCAGTCATTTCCTACAATTGTTTTCAGGACCCAGATAAGGGTCCCGGTCAGCTAGCAGGACTCTCGGCCGCCTCCAGGGGGCGCTGAGTGTAGCAGAATCTGGGATGCAGATAATGCGGCTCTGGTGCTTAGCAACAAAGGCTCGGAAGCATGTTGCTCCTGTGTTGTGCCTCTATATTCAGGGGCACTGGCCTTGTCAAGATGATAATGTTTACATCTGTCCTTAAAGGGGTGGGCGAGCATGGCTTGTGATAGCTTCTCTATTTTTGCAGCCCCCCAGAAAAAAAAATCATTCTAAAACCCTTATTTTTGTATAGATTTCATCCATCCTGTGTTTATTTTCAGGGGGCTAAGCCTCCCTGAGAGTGAAATCCTTGAATCGCTCCTAGGGAAATTCACTCCGAACAACACAACAACAACAACAACAACAACAATAAAATAATAATAATTAATATTATAATAATAATTGTCATTATGCAATGGGCATCCCAACCAATGATGTTCTGTCTGAATCCCAATGCACCCCATGTGCTTTAGTAATAATAATTTAATAGATAATTGATGTAAGCACATAGGTCAGCTCCCCAAGGCCAAATGTCTCACCTGTCCAGTGAGTGGTCCAGGGACTGACAGCTGCCGGACAGGGAATCCTCAGCACTGCCAAAGGGCTGGAAGCAGAACGAGGGGGTTTGCTCACATCCATGTTGACCCGAAACCACCAACGGGCCAACGGCAGTGACACGGCCATCTCAGCAATAAAGGAGCGGTCAAACTAGTTTGAAAAAATATTTGCATCTCATTCACTTCCACTATAGCTGTGCGATGCGAGAATCAGATTCTTCTGGTAGCAGAGTGATTTCACAGCATCTTACTTGAACTTTGACCTGTAAATTCTCCAAGCCAGGCGGGGTGTGCATGGGGATGGCATTTCTGCTTCACAGACTGTGGAACAACCAATTCTTTTTAATTGTTGACTGCCAGAATATAAATTAGTAAACAGGCAAAAAGCTGCATGACCGGCAGTGAGTATTCAAACGGCTCTCTAAGGTATAAACCATATTACAATCGCTAGTTAGTATGCGTCACACTAAGCTAGAAGGATAATTTTACAATATGCATTTATTACACTGCATACTACTAATTTATCCAATACTGGCTGGTAAGGTATGAGAAAAAAAAATAATAAGTAGTTTTCAAATATACATTTTAAAGGCTTATTCCTTATTAACTTTACTCCTTATTAATATTACTCTTTAATATTATCCCTTATTAGCATTATCCATTATTAACATTATGCCTTATTAACATTTCTCCTGATTAACATTACTCCATATTATCATTATTCCTGATTAACGTTACTACTACTAATAATGGATACTTTATTGATCCCCGTGGGGAAATTGTTTTTACGCCTCCCTCAACTTGCTCTTCGTGGAGTAAGTTGTTCGCAAAGGGCAGCCACCTGTAGGTTGCTCAAGGACTCACAGACGTGCTGAGGCTGGGTTTGAACCGACGACCTCATGCATACAGGCTTAGCCCACTGAGCAACATGCTGCCCTACACCTTAACAATGCTACAGATTAACATCACTGCACCAACACTAACTGAAATGAAACATCACACCCTTTACGACACACACTTCCACTCGGAGCCATAAAGACGATGCTAATTTTTTCGCTCTAGTGTTGACCGCACCTTTAGAAGTGCTCATGAGAGAGCAGCAAGCAAGAGGGCTAAGGCCGCGTTAATGCAGAGTCTCCATGGCAAGGACACAGATGCCCACAGAGGGCAGCCTGCTTGAGGTTATACTTAGTGGGGGGTGGAACAAACCCAGGGAAAGAAATCATTACTGTTTAATATAGTCTATTTATCTAGCTGATGCTTTTTTGCAAACCATGCTTGTGGCTAGATTTCTTGCAGAAATACCTTAACTGAAGAAATATGTCAAGTGTGACTCAGGGGTAATTTGAATCATGCTGGGAAAAGGACCTGCAACCCCTTTGATCATGGGTCCATCCAGTGGCAGTGTGTACCACCACTCTAACCCTGGTTTTGCACTAGGCCCCCTGTTGGTCACAAACAGTAACTGCACTAAATACCAACTAAAAGCTGAAGCAGCATGTTCTTCTATCCAGCCAGCTAGGCATCATCCTCTGGCTAACTGTTTATTTGGTTTTTGGGGGGAAGGGCGACTTTTTGATGTTGCCCCATAACCCGCCTCTAAGCTCCATCTCCCACTAGGTTTCCTGGACAGATGGGGGAACCTACATTCTGGTCCAGGGCCTCGGGAATGAACTCTCCTTCACTGTTGATGCTGGTGTAGGAGCCTTGGCGTGCGATCTGCTGCTGCTCCTCAGGAACACTGCCTGGGGGGGGGGAGGTGCGTCCAGGGTGCAGGGACCCTGGGTGACCAGAGGAAAACAAAAGGCAGGTGAAATGGGGCAACGAGGACAAGGGCTCCGCGTCTGTTCAAAGGGACATTTCATGTTCCGCGCACCTTTACACCAGACTCGCACTGTCAGTCATATGGCGTTCAGAAAGGCGACCTGTGTGGCCCCCAGGTCAAGTGAGCGGTTTGACAGGATGACAGAGTCCCGCGGAAGAGCCCGCAAGGGCTGCCCTCAGTTGCAGGAAGAACCCCAGCTGGGTGCCCCCTGTCTGCTGGGCTGAGCTATTGCGACTGACAGGTAACCTCCGCCACATGATCATCTCATCAGGGCCGGAAGGAGGTGGATAAAATGTGATGGGGGTGTGGGGGGGCAATGTCAGAGTAACCGCCATTATTTATATTAAACACAAGGGAGGGGGGATGTCTGTAAGGTCACCTGGCCACCTCGGCTCATTAAATGTAATGTAGGAGAACTTGGGACTGTCAGAACTGTGTGTGAATCTGCTTGTTGAGACAGGCTGTGAATGATCTGTATGATCCCCCCCAGCTGGAGTTCATTACCTCATTACTACTGTGCAACAGCGTGAAATTTTATGAGCTTTAATTAAGAGTCACTTAGTAGTTGTGTAAGGAACCAGAAATTAGCCATGAGAAGAAGCACTCTGGGGTCTTCAGGATCCTATGGACCCTGCCACAGTGGAAAATCTAGGATTTTTGTAAGGTGCTATAACATCCTTATTAGCCAATGATATGTTCTGAATTGGTGAGTGACATGAGAGGCCAATCAGCTTCTATCCTGGGCCAGTGTCTGTCTGGCTCCGCCCCTGCTCCGCTGCCTTAAAGAGAGAATCTCACACCTTAATGCTCTTCATCAAGAGATACGACGATGTTTTACATTTACATTACAATACTCAGAAATAGAAGAAATGGCAGTGAATGTATTTAGACTGAAGAGAGCGAGAAAGCTAGCAGCTTTGGATCAATCTGAAGCTGCAGATGGTGCAGCTCACCCAGACTCACCTGCAGAGTGTTTGCGGACTCTCTCCGGTCCCTTTAATAAGGACCCCTTCAAGTCTCCCAGGGACTTAGACGGCTTCATCTCACTCTGTTTATCAGCTCTGCTGTTGACCTCCAAGAACTGTGTCACGCAGGAATGAGAGAACAGCCATTGTATAAACAGTTCAATAAATAAAGATACAAGTCAATCTGGTACGGTCACTGTTCTCCTTATTTTCCGAATAATGCTCTCAGTCAGAAAGGAATCTTACTACTTCACCAAAGGCTCTTGGTTTTATGGCAAAATAATACCATTTGTCCACAAGTACTCTGTAAAACTAGTTTGCCAAGCCTTTTGGGTCTAATACAGTTTCAGAAAAGGCTCTTAGCATGTTCTTAAGCTAAGTCCAGCCATTTTCAATAACTGTTCGTACAGTGAGGTTTGTCATGACCCGCAGTTCACTGTTGTTGAATGACTTTTTAGCTTACTGGCTGGAAAACACCACTCCAACAACAATAGGCTCGTTTTCAAAGATCCAGAATAACTCCATTTAAATATTAGTTTCCCGGACGAACATGGCACACTTCGAAAACGTCACTTGTTATGTTCTCGAGGCGGAAGGCGTTAAGAGAAACACTGAGCCAAACTCAGCGCTTGCCGAACAATGGGACCGACTGCGGTACCGCGAGGCAGACCCAAACAATCACCATGCCCCAGCGCTCTGTCAGAAGGTAAATAAAACAGAGCGCATGTGGTGGATGGCTTCCTGTTTTGGAAGAACGTTCTTCACCCTTGTACTAGACCTAAGTTTAGGACAGTGTAGAATTCCTTCCTTACGGAGGTGACGCTGAGGGCTGTTTGAGGCAAGGGGTCACCAGATGTGGGACACTCACATGGCTGTTCTTTGGGGTCTTCAGCAGCACCCTGAGCAGACTACTTATGCCATTGCTGCGGTCCAGGCTCAACACGGCCTTATCCACATCCTCCTGGCACTTCAGTGAGTACAGCAGCTGAAGAAACACGGAAGCTGCTAAGATACCAAGCCAACCTCCTTAATGGCCTTCCCTCCATAGGGTGCAGAAGGTTTACAGGCATGAAGGAAAATATGCTGATCGATGGGGCCTAGCTAGCAGGTATACAGTCCTCAGTAGGGGTCTCTCCTCTCATTTTGCCCAGCTTTACCTCTTTTTCCGCATAGAAGAGGTCCATCTGCTGTCCGAAGGCGTCAGTAGCTTTCTGGAGAAGCTCTTTGAATTTTAAGGGCCTCTGGAAGAGAATGATCCTGCAGGCAGAACCAGAGCGTTCAATGCAGTATGTCAGCAAGCAGCAACATTTAAGGTCAGGCTGCTATAAATTGACTCATATGTAGACCATTGATGAATATTCTCTTGACCACTGCAGTTTCAGCCACGCAACAAAAGGCTGAGAAATAACAAGGGTATTAATAACTAATTACAGTATGTTAAATTTCAGTTCTGTTGAGAGCCATCAGGCATCTGGTAACATGAGAAATAATTCTGCCTTTTTTAACCTCAGCGGATGGAGTTCCCAGAAGAGCCAACATCACGCTCTAGCATTTTAATAATATTATTGATACTACTGTTCTTTTTATTTTTCTGAATACCCTCACAATATACAGTATCGGTGTTCATGGTCAGGACCTGCTGCTTCTGTTCTCAATGTGGCAACAGGATTAACAGGACTAACAAAACACAGATCAGCTGGGGCGACGGGGGGAGGGATAAAGGTCAACTGCGACCAATAAAAATAAAAAGTTTGACCCAGGGAGCAATTCCATTGGTCCTCAGCACCACTCTGGGGTTGAAATGTACTGTCCTGCCATGCCAAGAGCAACAGGGCCTGCTTCAAGGCCGGACCGATGGCAATGAGGCCAATTTCCCTGGGAGGAAAGTGAAAGAACCGGAAAGCAAAAGAGGAAACAGGACACTGCTCTCCAGTAACACTTGGCTTCACTCAAACAAAAAAAAAACTGAGTTGAAGAATCAGGTCTCATTCAGCTGGAAAACCATGGCGCTAATAGTGGCCTAATGGTTAGTGATATGCCATTCTAATAGAAAGAGTGCTGGTTTGAATCCCTGACCGGCAAAGTATCGCTGAGGTGCCTTGAGCAAAGTACTGCTCCCTGGAGACTGACTTTGCTGCCCCTTGCTATGTTACATGGGTTAAATGCAGAGGACACATTTAGTTGTTGTGTACCTTTTTTGCATTTACCATATATTCACTTATACTCCTTCGCACTCAATGCGATTTCATTAATTTTGATAGTGTCAACATTTGCGCTGCAGAATACGGAATAATCTTGCATGCTCTAGCTGTCGTTTTCACCACAGCCTTGAGGCGCTTCATTGACCCAAAGGCACAAGGTCCGGTGATCAGACAGGACAACCCCACCCCAACCGGGGGGGCAGCGTCAGAGGTGCACCAGGAGAAGGAGGAGATAAGAGATGCCTTTCCTTCCTCCACATGGCCGAACTGCAGATAACCGGCCTGTTTGTGGTCTTTTCCCTGACGGACATGACGGCAGCACAATCTCCCTCACGCTCATATTTTTTCCGAGGGCTTGGGCATCCTGCTGGTTTTCAAACAGGCTTAAATGCAGAGA
Source organism: Pollimyrus isidori (assembly GCA_019775955.2). Classification (NCBI taxonomy): domain Eukaryota; kingdom Metazoa; phylum Chordata; class Actinopteri; order Osteoglossiformes; family Mormyridae; genus Pollimyrus; species Pollimyrus isidori. The sequence goes on from JABFDZ020000001.1 coordinate 23,479,383, forward strand.
CGGTCACTGTACAGTGCCGACTGTTCTCAAGACAATCACTTCTTTGATTTGAGGTGTCTAGTAACACTATAATTGTTTTCCAAGATGCACCTGCAGCCAAACTGCAGCCTGATGATACTCTGGGATTTCCCAGAAGTTTTGGTACTTAGATCATGGTCCCTTGTGTTTTAACAAGCCTCCGGACCAGAGCATTAAAGCTCAACCTTAGATTTTCGCCCCCAAAAATGTTTCATCTCTGTAGTCCAAGACAGCTCTCACAACCAATGGCAGTGCTGATCAGGGGGCGTCGCCTTTCAGTTCCAGTGCTTCTTCTCTTAATCGCATAGTCAGCGTTCCAGTTCCAAGAAAATCTGCAACGTTACATCAACACTCAAGCGTCTGGTTTTTCTAGCATGAGTAGATGACAGTGTACAGGTTTGGTTTTTGCCGCTGAATCTATTGCCTACAAAAAGAGGACAAAGTGGTCCTCAGCCGGACGGGTGCCATTTGTTAGGTGAGACCCTGGAGTAAGACTTATGCACGACAAGCCGTGAATAATATGATTTTTTTTACACATGGTTACAGCTACAGAAAAAAATGAACAGACCATTGCATATTTTTAAACAGATTGTCATTTTTCAATTCCTGGTTTAATCGTGGTCTTGCTGGCTACGCTGAGAGGCTGGTTGCTTCCAGGTTCAAAATGTCTAAGACAGCAGAACATAAGAACAAGGTGAAACAGGAGAGACTGGGAACGACCAGAAAGCAGCCAGGTAAAGGGCAGGAGCGACTTTCTAATGCCAGACATGACTGTTAGCTTAACCGACAGTTTCTCATGAATCGTAGGATGACATCAAGTGACCTTCAAAAGGAATGGGAAACATTAAGTGCAGGTGTGAAGTGCACTGCTAGGGCAGGATCGAGTCAGGCTTCTAGAAGCAGGACTGAAATGGTCACAGACACATACCAATAAATTGGGAAATGAGTGAAACAAAAAATTGTGCTGTGATCTCTAATTTTTTTCTGCAGCTATGTTAGTAGAACTGCATTCCTCCGCTGAAAATTAAACATTTCCATTACTCTGCATTAATTTTAAATTGTGTCCTAGTTTTGGCATGTTAATTAACGTTAGTTAGAATTAAAGATTATAATAGTATAGTGATTTACTACTGTGATTCGCCTGAATGGGACTATGTGTTCAGTTATAGAAAACTACTCAACACCCTTCTAACCAATTAGATTGGAGAATTCCACAGTATCGTGGTATAACTTTATTGTTGCTTTATTTGCCATTTGTCAAGTCCATATGAATTCTTTATTATTCATACATCTCTCTATTATCTCACCCTCCTCTGGGATAAAGACACAGAAGGGAGAGTGCAGCTTGGGCTCGGTCAGTTACCTGGCTCCCCTGAAGCAGTGCTCAAGCATTTAACAGTGACATGATTGCTCTATATAGGCATGGGAAGCTTCTGTTGATGGGCGTAGAGCCACAAACTGCCCCCCTAAACCACCCCAAGCAGCTTCTAAACAGAGTTGTTGGTCAGAAACCAGGCTTTTCCCAATGGTCTAAACTCTAAACTAATACACAGCAGTGGTATTAAAACTTTATTTGATCCGCTAGGGCTGGTATATCTGCCCTGACTTTACCACCCCCGCCCCCAGACACGCACGCACACACGCACACACACACACACACACACACACACACACGCACGCACGCACGCGCACGCACACAGACCTCAAATTAACTTTCATTATTAAATTATATAAAATGATTTTAAAATTGTTCTTTTTATGTGTTCTAAAGCAAAGCTCCATGTGGTTCTTCCCCCCCCCCAGCTTGAATACCTCTGCAACAGAGCATGAAGTGACTGTTTGTGGCCAACAGGAGTTACTGGAAAATGTAAGTCTAGCAGACCCAGTACGGCGTCACTGCCTATACAGCGCGGTGGTACAGAAGCAGCGGATGTGGTTCTGCATGCGGGGTTTAAGACCCTTGGCATAATTTCCTTAGCTGTTCGTAGACATTCCAGGAGTGTTAAAGGAAAAAAAAAGATTTCAGCCACTACACCACAAAACTCTGCTAGGAAATATCTGTTAATTGAACAGGGGGAAAACAATCATGTATTTTTCAGGGAAGCTTGTGCAGAAATGAATTTTCTCATTAAAAAAAAAACCCATAGTAATCCGAGGTATTGGCATCCTCTCCTTTGAGATTTCATACCTCACTGAACGGCCTGGACGTTACTTTAAAATAGGACCAATTTAGTGCACAGTGGCAGATTCGAAAGCTTGTACTTTAGCCATTAATTAACTTCCAGCAGGTCCGCTCTGCATAATTTGTCAGCAAACTGAAATGTTTCACAGTTTGCCGCTGTCAGTGCTGCTTCCATGGCGGACAAACCTGGCTGAAGGTGAAGCGGACACAGAGTAAAGAAAGGTATAAAACACAAATGTAACACGTAACGACGTTACCTTTTCTCACGTTCATGTTCCAACTTAACACGCAAATCCTGGAGGAGAAAAGACAAAAAAAAAATCAGTAACTGAGAACAATGTGCCTATTTGTGTATTATAATGGTAGATGTGAGGTATGTAACTGGAGATGAAAAGTTAGCAAAGCCAAGTACTGCAGAAAAGACCTTCTGACCTTTAGAAAAGACTGCTTCTGAATGATTATCCCGCAGGCGTTAATGAATAAGAAAATTCCAGAAGGCACCCACGCACAAGAGGTTACAAAAGCATTTAGAAATCATGATTCAAGAAAAACAAAGGCAAGATATCATTATTATTGATCTATATTTGATTTCTGTCTGAATGTTTGACCAAAAGCACCAACCAGCCGTAACATTAAAACCAGCTAGCTAATATTGTGTAGGTCTTCCTCTTGTGACTTAAACAGCTCTGACTTGTCAAGGCATGGACTCCATTAGACCACTGAGGGTGTCCTGTGGCAACCTTAGCAGCAGATCCTTTAAGTTTTGAGGTAGGGTCTGCAAGGGTTGGACATATTTGTCCAGTGCATCCCACAGATGCTCAACTGGATTAAATTATGGGAAAATTAGAGGCCAAGTCAACAGCCTGAACTTCTTTCATCTTTCTCAAACAACTCCTGGAAAATTCATTGGTGTGCCAGGGTGCGTTATCCTGGTGAAAGAAGCCACTGCCATTGGCCAACATTATTGCCACAGAAGGATTTATTTGGTCTGCAACAATGTTTAGGTAGGTGGTACACGTCAAAGCAGCATCCATACAAATACCAGGACCCAAAGTTCCCCAGGAGAACAGCCCAGAGCATCATACTGCCTCTGCTGAATATAGTGCATCCGCATGCATTTTCTTCCCCAGGTAAATGACACACATGCATCCTGCCATCCACATGATGTAACAAGAAAACGTGACTCATCCAACCAGACTACCTTCTTATATTGCTCCATCGTCCAGTTCTAACGCTTACATGTCCGTGGAAGGCGCTTTCAGCAGTGGAAAGGGGTCAGCATGGGTGCTGTCACTGGACTGCAGCTACGCAGCCCCGTACGCAGCAAGTTGTGATGCACTGCGTGTTCTACCACTAGATCTGCTACTTGGGAGATACTCTGGCCCAGTCACCCAGCCATCACAATCTGGCCCTTCTGAAAGTCAGTTATATCCTTACACTTGCCTATTGGTCCAGCTTCCAAAACAACGACTTCAAGAACTTCAAGAACTGACTGTCCACTTGCCTAATATATAATGGTACCCTTGACAGGTGTCATTATAACTAGATAATCAGTGTTCTTCCATTCACTTACCACTGGTTTGAATGTGATGGCTGATCAGTGTATATCTCATCTCAGTTAGTCAGGCTAATGATGTGCTCATCGCTGACAAAGTCTGCAGCGATTCTTATGATTGAATTGAACTGGACTGTATTTCCTTTATTGTTATTGTACACAGTACAATGCGATTCAATGTGCAACTCTTCCATATAAATGACAAAAAATAAAAATAAAAACAGTAAAAATGTACAATATAAAAACATAAATACAATTAACATGTATATTAATCCAAATGGTTGATAAAATGATGCAATGATAGACTGTGCAATGTTACAGGTGTAGTGCAAAGTTTACAGTGGTGGTTGCATATATATGTAAACACGTAGTGGACTAGCTAAATGAAAAAACGATGACTAAATTCTGAATAAATGCATGCTAGTATTTTCAGCAGGTCTCAGACAATTACAAGTTTGAGGGAGCTGTGAGGGTTAGATTACTATGGGATGATAACGGAACAGTAAACCCACTTTTGTACTCTATAAGCAGATGCGCCAACAGTCTAAATTTATGGACACTCCAGTGAAAAAAGAGTCTTTGTAAGTATCAACCCATCTGCCTTCAGCTCGGCCCCTTACCTTCAATTCAAGCAATTTTATTGCCAGGATAACAGGCAATGTCGCACTGGATGAGTGGGGCATTCACTAAGTGCGACCCATAAGGCTAGCTGAGCTAGCTGAGAGGTATTTGTAATTTATTTAATTACAATAGATAAAATACTTTTCGATATCCAAGTCCATCCATAGCAAAGGCCAGTAAACACATTGAACACAAGGGTCCTGGACCATGTTTCCAAACCTTTCTAGACACTAGATGCTGTCAGACACGTGTGCAGACAGCCCTCTTCAGCACAGTAGCTGCTGGTTTTCAAACAGGCTTAAATGCAGAGACGGTCACTGTAAAATGCCGACTCTTCTCAGTCAATCACGTCTTTGATTGAGGTGTCTAGTAACATTATAAGTGTTTTCCAGAATGCGCCTGCGGCTAAATTGCAGCCTGATGACACTCTGGGATTTCTCAAAAGTCCTGGTACTGAGATCTTGGCCCCATGTGTTTTAGCAAGCGTCTGCACCAGATTAAATGAAACAGCCCCATTGAAATAATGATTTGGCACCTCATTCAGGAATGCTGCACTTTTCTTACCATGCATTCCAATGACTTGCCGAAGAGCTTCTGGACTGAACTGACTCTTATCACCTGCTTCTAATTAAAGTGCCGATTTGTTTATTGTGGTAAATGAGGCCTGTCTTCCAGCAGCCAATCAAAACAGTATGTTAGTATGGATGTGAAGCCTAATAGTATTTGGAGACCTGGGTTCTGCATCGCGAAGCTGGAAATTTGTGTTAGCAAGATAACTTTTTGGGTTTAAGGTAGTCTGGGATAATTGTAAGTGAATAAAGATAAAGTATAATTTAAGGGAGCACCTTAAATATGACGAGTTATCTAGCTAACCACTGTGTGATACAGGCCCCTGGTGATGTCATTTTCTTACATTGATGATCCTCATTGTGTGAAGGGACAAGATTTCACCTTCTTAACTGCAACATAAGTGCCACTCTAGTGCTGATGATTTCACCACTAGTCATAAATCCAGCCTTTACCAGTTTAATACCCATTATCCAATCAATCATTTTTTTTCTTCATTCCCTGGGCCTTTGGATAACAAAAAGATTCCAAACGCATGACCTAATTTTCATACCCCAGTGAAACAGGAAGCCACAGAATGCCACAACAGTTCCCCTATTTAGCATAACTGTTAGGAGGACATTTTCCACACTTAAAAAAAAATCACTTGCATATAAAAAAAATTTAGATCTAAAAGAATGTAGGGCTGCTCATGATTAAGCCTAAAAAAATGTACGTACATTTGGATTCAAAAGTAGCATGTTAAATGGTAATCGTTCCGAATCAAAAATGTATTGACAAATTCCATTTGTCCAGGCTATATGATTAATCCATCCATCCCTTGAACCTTATGCTTCCTGGCTGATGCTATAGTTTCCCTGATCCTGAATGGATGAGGAGTCACAAGGTTAATAGAGAAGCTCCTTACCTGTTTGAACAGCGGGGGTCTGGTCTTCGCCTTGCCGCTGGTGATTGGGGGGCAGCAGCGTTGCCCGAGAGCCACCAGGTCCTTCATAATGGAGTTCAAAGCCTCCTCATCATCTGTAGACAGGAACAGTGGTCCATATGTGGTCAGGCTGGAATTAGCCACCCACCGCGTTTTGGCAACAGCATGGTCACACCCAGCAACGAGGAACTGAACCCAACCACTCGGTATCTAAACTCCCTTTCAGAAATCCATCTTTCAGTCAAGGACTACAAGTGAAACAACAGGCACTTTATCTGTTTTAAAAAGTTCCATATAAGAGAATAATTGTATTGCCCATTAATTTATTCACTTAAATGTATTATTGGTTACAAATGCTACCCCAAGGAAAAACAATCTTGACAACCAAGGCGATTAATGGAGTAAACATTAAGCTAAACACGCCCTGGTCGGTCTGTTGTTATTGCGACACGCCTGGATTGGGATGACGTGCCCTTTAGCCGTTAGCCATTAGCCTCCACAGAACCTTTGCAGACCTCACACGTGACGCCGCATGGCCAAAACATGGGACTCGCATCTCCCAGTGTTATACCTGTATTCCTTCCATGTCTACAAACACGCAAAACCATGCTCTACAATAATGCAATAGTGCTGGGGGCATAGAGTTAACCCCCCCTAACTGATTGGCAGAAATAAATTGAATATATATCCACCCATCTTTGTTCCAGCCACTTAACTGCATTTATCTGTCTTAATGTCTTTTACACTCCATCCATCAATCCATGTTCTATACCCACTTGTCAAATTGAAGGGGCACGACCACATGGGCAGGGTGGTGGTTCTGTGCCCGTAATCGGAAGGTTGCTGGTTCAAATCCTGTGAGTGCCAGAAGAAATTATATACTTTTGAGCGTTTGGGCAAGGCCCTTAACCTGCAATTGCTTCTTCCTGAGTATGGTGCTCAACTTCCAGGGAAAAATTGACAGTTGATGGCAGGATTGGCACTTCAACCACTATATTTTATATATGTATAAAACCATGGGTTCAGAAAGAGCAACTTGTTTAACTCTATATGCATGACATAATAAACTAATTGAAATAATCAGAATATTTAAAAACCATAAAGAAAGAATAATGTGCATAAATATAAAAATATAATGCCATAGCCTGTGGCGTCTCGACACCCCGTCCCCTGTGTGTGCACTCTCATCCGCGGGAGGCATTAATAAGGCTCTTTGGTGAAAGGTAACAAAAGGTGCCCAGGGAGGGGGGAATATAAGCACGAGCAAAGAGTGTGTGTGTGTGTGTGTGTGTGTGTGGGGGGGGGGGGGGGGTGTCAGCGTGACTGTGAGTGGGTTGGTGTGTGTGGGAGGTGTCAAAGTGCATGTGTGTGTGTGGGGGTGGTGTGGG
>JABFDZ020000001.1:23500159-23511160 GCA_019775955.2 Pollimyrus isidori
TGCGATGGGCTGGCCCCCTATCCAGGGTTGTTCCCTGCCTCGTGCCCGTTGCTTCCGGGATAGGCTCCGGACCCCCCACGACCCAGTAGAATAAGCGGTTTAGAAAATGGATGGATGGAAAACCTAATATTGCTATATGTGCATCCTGTATAAGAGTAAACGTTATAAACCTCTTAATGGTTTTTAATGTTCGTGCAATGCCTTTTAGGATTTCAAGCCTAACAAAAAAAAACTTTACAGTGAATAAACTACAGAAGAGAATCCAAGGAATATCTGATGTCATCGAGGCACTTAGAAACAACAAAATTCACAATAAATGCATTGTTTAGCAACACTGACAATTATGGTTCATAGCAACGCTGATTTGAAGTAATGCAATCACAAAGCCGGTTCTAGAATACGCTTCTAAGGCCACTCCGGTTATGGAAAGTTAATCTAAGCCGCACATGTGTTTACTTAATAAAATGCAGTATGTATGGAGCACAGATTGAAGTCTGCCACTCAAGAGTGGTATGGGGTCATCTTTTGTACTTCCGAAGTGATAAATGCACACAACAACAGCAAAATAAGGAACTTGCAGGCATTCCATTCGTCACTGTTCACTAGCAAAACATGATCGATATAAGTCATTATAATGTATTATGTAGGTACCTATAGTACATTACAGATAATAGCTTCATAGAGGATTCATATTGCACAATAAGCATGGCTATAATGTATATGTATTTCTTTTATGAATGCATAATAATGCATTTTGAAGGTATCTATAATGCATTATATATGAATGTTTTTTAATACTGTTACCAAACTTATTTGGTTCAGTGTGCAAAATGTGGCAGAGTTTGTTTAGTTGGCAGCACTGCAGCAGGAGTAATTCTACATTTTTTTGAAAAGCATAAGAGGTTCCATAATTCATACAGAGACACCAACCTTATCATTAGCCAATGATACATTTTGAATTGGTGAGTGATAGAGGAGAATGCATTCCAGGGCCAATCAGCTTGCAGCTGTGGCCCCACCCATATATACATCTATCCAATACGCCTTGTCAGCTCTAGGGATGAGAGTTTGATTCCCACCACCAGCTCTGTGGTTTCTGGGTTTCTTCTAGAAATTCAAAACTATATTGTAAGATAAACTGGCATCTCAATTACTCATGATTACTGAGCTTGTGCAATGAGATGAACTGACATCCTGCCCAGGATGTCTCCTACTTCTTGAGGTAGGCCCCAGCATCACTACAAACCTGGTTATGAAAGGGGGTGGAAGAATTACGGGTGATATTTCCTCAAAACAGAAGACTGGCATGGTATACTGGTTGATGAGAGGGATGAAGGACCGTGGTCAGAAAATGACCTGGTAGGAGCTGAGGAGGTGCTCATTGGCTCTCCCTTTCCTCAGACTTGTTTTTGCCATGTCTTTTCATTCCCTCACTATTCTTTTCCCTCCCAAACAGTCAACGGAAAAAAATGTCCCCAATCCGAAGGCTTACTGTAAATTTCCAGAAGCCAAGCCAAAAGTGGGGCCCTGCATCCAAGGTAACAAGGGGCACAGCTATAACCGGACAACTGGAAAGGGAATCGGGTAGAGGAAGGGAAAGGGGTAGCGAGTCTCCGTTCCAACTGAGCAGACTGACACAGAACCTCAAACACTTCAAAATAGCTACAGCCCATTTACAATTAGGAAAAACAGCTTACCTATTCTTTCAAACATCTTATCAAAGGCACTTTTTGACAAGTGAGGAAACACTGTCTGATGCCACCACAGACAATCATCTCGTTGTAACTCAGAAAGTAATTGACGGATCTTTTTCAAACTTTGCAGAAACATTACAGGGGTGACTTTCTGGAAGTTGGGCAGATCACACCAAACCTGAATTAGTGCCACACAGTGGTAACAAGGAAAAGTGTAGCTTCAGATTCTTGATATGGCACAATAATTCAAAAAGTATATGACAGACTTTTGTGATGACAAGGAGCCTCAGGTACTTGATCTTATTAGCAAGATAACGGAAAAAGAATTTGACAGATCTTTTCAAAACTTCGTACAGGAGAAAATCTGGAATTGTGGAGGTGGGGAGTATGTGTAGGGGGGGCTAGGAATTAGCAAGGTTGGGGGGATATAGGAGGAGTAAGAAATGGCGAGTGGTGACTCCATAGACTCGCCAATCAATCTGCCTAAGAACATGGGGGAACGTGCGAACAGACCTGGGACCGAGCCCAACACCTTCTTGCTGTGAGGCAGTAGTGCAATGGTTAGCACCACCGTGCTGCCCAGGTAATGAATCGTCTGAGGAATACATTATCAGTGTCTAGTTTTGCCTATTGTGCCAATATAGTGCAGCCTCAGTGTAATGCAATACACAATGTAATATTAGCCAAACAGGAAATAGTACAGCTGATATAAAAAATACTGGGTCTTTTAGCACACGTAGCGTTAGCTCCTCTTTGCTGAGATGTAGACTTGTCTTGCTGGCCGCAGAAGAGCATCGCGGTGCAGGGAGTCCTCTGAGCGCTGAGTTCATTTACACTGGGCAGCCAGTGGGGTGGGGTGGGGTGGGGATGGGGGTTTGGAAGGAAAATAAACCATCTGTCAGACATCATACTCTGTGTGGAGAGTCCGACCTCACCACGTCACGTCAGCCGTTCGCCAGCACCTGTCGTTTCCCGCAAGGAGGATCCCAGAAAAGCCAGGGATAACGTCAGGGGCGGAGATCCTCCCGGACCGGGGAATGGGCCCCGGACAGGCCACAGCCGGGATGACCCACGTGTGACGTGTTAGCGATGCATGGCAAGCTAGCTGGGAATTAAATTACTACGTCGCCTGAAAACGGGAGCAGCTTTTAAGAATTCCAGAACGATCCAAACTCTAAGCTCACTTTGCCACCATCAGAGGGGGGATGACGCATAGAAGTATAGGAAGTGATACTTCATCTATTTTTGAGGTTAAATTATGAAACAGGTAACTTTAAAATAACCCATAATTATGGCATTGTCTTTCAAAAACAATATCTCCCTTCTTAGGGAAAATTCACTATTGTTATATTGTGAAATGTATTACCTTCTTACCTCCTTGATTTTTTTTTTAGCCATGAGCCCCCACCAGCCGGCACCCACATTGTTCCCCACATCACGCCCCCCACCACGGCAGTATCTGATGTCATCCAGAGGAATTGCGAACTCAGCGGCTGAAAGATGGCCAGCGTTTGCTGCCTGCCATAACTCTGTGGATAGGAAGCCCAACAGACTTCCACCTATAACCTTATTTTGGGTTATAGAGAGGACGAACCAATAAAAACAAAACATTATATGAGGAACCAGCGTATAATATTAAACTAATAAGAAACATATTATACAAAAAAAAAATCTTAATGGACAGAGGAGTATTTCCAAGTTAGGAGGGTGAAAAACCAGTAGGGAGACTGAGAATTGTTGGAAAGGAAGACCGTACTGTCCTACAAAGGCAAAACACAATAACCACACTGACACAAACTGAGAAAAAGAGCTTCAGAGATTTTTATCTGTCTATCCGTATGGTAGGTAAATGAACTTAAATGCAAAGTGACGTGGGTCAGGGGACCAAACCTCTGTGCCAGTGACTGGACAGTCGCCACTTCGAACCCAGCCTCGGCACGTATGTGGGCCCCTGAGCAAGGCCCTTAACCCCCAGCTCCCTGGGCGCTGATGTGGGTGGCTGCCTTTAGCACCCACAGAGAGCAAGTTGGGAGACGCCCAAAGGCAATTTCCCCACAGGCATCAATAAAGTATAATCATCATTAAATATGTATTTATGAACTAAGACATTTTGTAGAGAGATAAAACAAAGACTAAGAGTGAATTTCAACCTGAATTTTGAAATATACAGCAGAGTAAGAAAGATTCCCTGAAACACAGTAGGACAACTTTACTTTGAAAGGAAAAAAAAAAAATCATTGTCATTTTTCTACATTTTATAAAATTGAAAATAGAACAAAAAAAGTCCATTGATTGTTCCCGGGTCCCCATGATGTTTCAGTTTCATCTCCAATCCTTCAAAGCCGCTGCAGAATGGAGACACTGCAGCCATTGAGACAGGCGCCTCTGCAGCCGGCTCTCTCTGGCTTAACAAACACCAGACTGTTACTGCTCCACTCACGTGTCGCCTGTCTTTCCAAGAGCAGAGGAATGGAAGCGGGCAGGCAGGGACTGCGTAGGGCATGACGTCAGGGTCACCCTGGACCGTGGTGATGTCACTCCCCGATAGGAGGAGTGAGGGAGCGGAGCAACCAAAACATTCTATCGAAACCATGGAAACGGAATAAAGAACGGACTGGATTAGCAGGTGGCCATAACATACGTACGACGTCATTCCCACTGGAAATCAACATCACATGTTTTTAATTATGGCCAGATTAGCTGAACAAACATATGAGTTGCACGTAAAGTAGATGTTATTCTGGGCTAAACATTTACTAAAAGAACTACAGTGAACTCCTGTCAGTGTACCGTCTCACACAATCACGCTTAGAGATCTATAAGTGCTATATGTGTTAGTTTGACACTAGTGACCCTAAGAGTCATTCATGTGTGTTTGTCCTCAAGGATAGACCTTCATATTCATACAGCACTGTGGCTCTATGGATTATGATGCTGTGCTTGTGATCAGAAGGTCACTGGTTCCAATCCCAGGGTTTTGCCGAGTGGTTTCAGTGTTGAGTCCTTTAGCAAAGCCTTTATGCCCCAGTCGCTCCAGGGACTGTCTGACTCTGCTCTGTCAATTGTACATTACTGTGGATAAAAGAGATTGCTAAATAAAAGCAAGTCTGTCAGTCCCTGAAGTTCTGTGCCAAGGCAGACCTGGGGCGGCATTTAATTCTCTGCATCATGCACCTTCTCCTAATGTCACCCGGTCTCAGTGGATTTACCTTATAAAAAAACGTGCACAAACATTTTCGTTCTGCGGTTGTCATTTTCTATCCTGAGTGTTCACCTCTGTCCCACTGCTATTATTACTAATGATAAGAACAACAGAAACCTGATTAGAATTACTTCACCGTTCGACACCAACCAGAGCATAATTTCTGGCACAGAATCATGTTTCTGCTGCATGCTGGTAAACATGCAACCACAATTGGATTCCCCACCTCCCATTTTAGAAGCGAGTCACCAAAGAAACAGACATCGCTGCCCACGAGCTTGGCTGGGGCTACGGAATGATTCAATCACTCTTGAAAACTGAACCTCTTTCTGAATAACCAATAAACCTTATGTTCCACGTTCTCTTTTAAAACTAGCCACTAACACCATTTAGGGTATCGCCGTTTTACACTTAAAGGCTCAGAAGTAAAACCACCCTGGCAACCCTGGGACCGACGCACTCCCAGCCATGGACAGTGTCCTGACATGCTGAGCCACACATTGCACGCCAATGGCGGGCTAATTAAGAGCCTCATTCCAGGGCCTAATGGGGAAATCTTTCAGATCTTAGGATTTGACCCAGTGACCTTCTGATCATAAGCACTGCATCCCAACCCACCAAGTCACATGCCACACGCCACAACGGCGAAAACCTCCCCGGGCAGAAACTGTCAAGCTGCTCCTCCTTCATAGATATTCTTGCTCATATGTCATGTTAACAGTTCACAACAAAAGTAAACCGCCGATCTGGTTGGCCGAGTGCTCAAAGAGGTAAATTAATGGAGAGATTCCCTCTTCAGAAACCAATTTCTCTTTTGGCTCTGCATATCCTCTGTAGCCACAACGGAAGAAACCCGGAAAGCAGAGGGACACCAAGCGCCACAGCAGATTGGCAGGAAATCCCAAAGCACACAGCGGCCCCCTGAAGGACCGTAGCAGTCCGAGCGGGAGAAACGGAGCGTGTCCAGGATCAGAGGCAGCGTGAAGACCACGCTTCCGGATGGAAGCTTCCAGTGATGCCAATCGGGAAGTGCAATTAGAAAGGCATGCCTGGCATGTGGGTGATGTAGGAGAGTGTAGCCGAGCGTGTCCGACAGCTAAAGTAAACTGAACTCAAGGACCGATACGAAGCCATTCCGGTGTGTCCGTTTCAAGTGAATATCCAGATGAATACATAACAACACATTTGTTTTGACTTTATTCACACCAACATTTCTCAGCTCAGTCCAATGTTTTCGCTCCCACCTAGTTCCTAGAACCTGTACCAGGTATTCAGTCTTCCTGATTGGCTGGGAGGGAGCACCTTAAAAGGTGCTTGGACTGGAATGAGAAGCACCATTTTAGACAGTTCATGACACCCATTGCCTATAAACATGAAGGTGTTGAATTCTCATCGGCACAGGCCCACTGGAGTCCTGTCTGTCTTTATATCCTATAAATTAAGGCCCCCTTAACCCTTAACTCCTTTTTGATGATCTTCTTTACTTTGAGACTGTGGCAAATGAATCCGTAGGACCTTGGCATCCTAAGAGCAGCTTTTATCATCCTATGCTACAGAGCCCTACTATGTATTGAGGGCCAGAGGAAGAAATGGCAGACAGTGATATGGCTGTAGACCAGACTACAGACAGCTGGAATCACAACTCTGTGGCGGTCAGAAGGCATGACGATAGATCGCCCCATTAATGAAATCCCAGAGGGTAAGGCGAGCATGGACTTCAGTGATGACAGGCTTTAGGGAAACCGCAAAAACCAGCCAGCTTCAACCCAGAACACACTGGTCTTAATCCTGACATTTTTAACTCGACATTTCAAAGGCAGATAAGATATCCAAGCAAAGGGTACAGGAGTTGTTCGATTCATAAAGAACTGAAGTATCTAACCAGTGGCATCACACAGGCCAAATGGCAACTGCATAAAACATTAAAAACACAACCAACTACAACATTTCCAGAACTTTAACACAACCCCCAAGACATTTCAGTTGCTATCAGTAGTGGGCAAATGGTGCAACTAACGTGACAAACTTTAATTTCTTGGTCCCCTGCCTCGCCTACGAAAAGTGCCTGGAGTGGTAACAACAGAATTACTCAAAGAAATATGATCATCACTGAAACTAGAGCAAAAAATATTTCACATAAAAGAATGAACCCTCTTTAAGCTCCCAATGTCAAGCACTATGATAAATGTCAGATCCAATGTTGTGTAAATAAACAATACTGATTTTATAGATTCTCTTCAAAATGTATCCTTTTTCTCATTAAAAAACACATTTCCAAAATTCACCCAGCCCACAGTACACATGCACAGGAAAAGTTCAAAAGAACCAGTTTTTGAAATTTAACCAAAGTTCTTTGTTGGATTAGATGTGGTCTAAGAAAATGTTGATGCTCATGGGAGTTTTACTAATTATTATGAGAGCAGAACAAAAAACAAAATTGGTTCAGAGAGTTTAGCCAGGACTTAGACATGTAAGTGATTGGTCCCGCCTTCTAGTTGCTTGGACTCACCTCCTCTGCAATCTGATTGGTTATCTCTCTGAACCAATCATTTTCCTTCAACCCTCATTTACATTTTCATGTGAGCAAAGCTCCCATGAGCTACTGGAACATACGACGAGGATGCCTTTAGATTATTGGCAGGCTCATCTCAACAACAATAACAAAGATGGACTGAGTGGAGGCTGAACATTTTGTCTTCAAATGTGAAAGGAAATATCTATACGTATTAACTTCTCATTTGGAGTACCATGATCTATCACAGCTCTCCCCAACCTTCTTTGCACCACGGACCGGTTACATGTCAGACAATATTTTTACGGACCAGCCTTTAAAGTGTGGGGGGTAAATACGATGAAATAAAATGACAAAAAAATGACTAAATAAAATGTTTTTTTGGAAGCGGCCCGGTACCAAATGACCCACGGACCCCTACTGGTCCGCGGCCCGGTGGTTGGGGACCTCTGATCTATCATGAACCACTAAGGGGTTAAATCTACTTATTGCCTTTCCAGAGTTCTGTACAAAAATGAAAAAAAGCATGAATTTCTACAAAGTAGAGCACCTTATTAGCCTATCAAGATTAAACAAAAGCTGCTTTTGCTACATTTTGGCACAGTATCATAAAGCCTTGGTCTTGTCCAGTGAGTGGACACCTCATTTCCCATGGTGACTTCTCAGAATTGGATATGTAGCACTAACAAGTCAGGCAGCGGAAAAGATGCTCGCTACCAGTCTTGGAGTGTCACGGTCACCATGGAGACCAGCGCCCAAATGCTCAGCCTTGTCACTCTCCACTCATATGTACTCCGAAACTGCAAGTCTGTCTATCTTTGTTATAGAAGGTGACCCATATTGAAAGCTATTAAGGCAAATTTGCAAATCACTTTTTTCTGGCATCTTTGTGGTTTCAGGAATAATTCAACTTTGTCTTCATTGCCATATTTAAATAGTTAGATCAGGCCCACAACTCCAGCTGGGATCTAACCCCGTAAATCCTTCAAGCAACAGTAAGATGTGGAGTAGATTTCTCAGAGAGAGATTGGTCAATGGGAACAGATGTCATTAGATATTGGCAGAGATCCACACCACAGCAAAAAAAAAGAGTGATAATTTTCTTAGTGACTGGACTACTGCAAAATATATTATATAAAAGATATTATCTGATCACATATTTCAATATTCTACCCAATGGGAAAATGAATGTAGCTTGGAATTTAGTGTGTGAAGCTTAACTTTCAATTTTTTAAAATTGCATAGTAAAATTTGAGTTTTATAGTTTAATAGCTCCTGCATAGGACAAGTGGGTTTGGAAAATGAATGACTAGTCTCATCAGAAACAAACCTTGTATTAGAATTTCCTAGGTAACAGACACTGTATTCAAAACAATGAATTCATTTTTGCACAAGTTTCTCAGCAGCAAGTGCGCAAGTCCCACCTTAAACACAACCCAAGAACATTAACCACGTGGCTTGCAGATCGCGAGATAGAATGGGTGAGATCTTCTCACCATACGAGTGACAAAGAGTTATTTTCCATAAGATATCATCAGACTCTGCTGCCAAGCAGCAAACCCGTAACTTTACTCCCCTTGTGCTGGATCCTATCTGTGGGAGCTCTGTCCTGGCAGTAATTTTGGTAACAATACTATATATCCGACCTGAATTCTCGGGCACTAGTGAAAATGGTAATCCAGAGCCCATTGGCTGATAGAGATGCCCTGTAGTCATTAATGATCATGCACAGCGTCTTAGAGCTGGTCTGAACATGGAGGGGATTGGTACAATACAATGCAGTCTCCCCCAACACATTCTACAGCACCAGTGTGAAACCTGAGTAACTCCATTAGAATCCCCAAACATCCACCCACCTTCCATAACCACTTACCCACTACAGGTTCACAGTAAACCTGGGAAATCTTATGAAGAACAAGACCTGAGGCAAAGAGATACCCGGGATGACATGGCAGCCCACTGAAAGCCACACACCCCAACGCAAATTTAGAGTCACCAGTTTCCCAAGCTGGATGACTCCAGACTGCATGAGGCAACTGCAATTCATGCAAAGCACTGCCAACATGTCAAATTTATCTGTTATAAAACAACTATACTAAACTGAACACTAAAATGAAACACTGCATATTCGGTATTATTTGTAAGCCTTCCGCGCGCCTGATAAACTCCGGAAGGGTTGTTTCCTGTCTGAAAAGCAAGTGTAAAAAGCAAGTCTATCACTTACGGCTTGGAAAACATTAGTCATTGAAAGACTTTTCCCAGCCACCACATACGAAACACATTTCACGCGGCCAAATCTTACCGGCCGATTAAACTGGCATCAAAGACGCCAACGCGCACACCTGAATACAGAAGGAAGCGCAGTCAGCGCTATCGGCAGATGAATCAAAATGAATAACTGAAAATTAGTTAATTCATATAAAAGCTTCAGAACATATTCATTTGTAAAATATATATATGCGTAACATCGCAGAAACCGGTTACATTTAGTTAAGGTCCAACAAACTGACGCAAAGCTTGGCATACACGCTAAAAATATTGCAATAGAAATAAAAATATTTGTAAATGCAGATATTGTATCTGACTGGAATGACTGGTTCATGTATTTACCATTTCACTGTAGTCCGTGTTTTACAGGATAGGACCTAAACCAACAGTTCTGTCATTTCAGTTTATCAAGGGATGATGGTGTTTTAATGCTATGACTCATTTTATATTACGCACACATTTTTGCGTGTTACCGGTTCGGGAAGTAGGCTACTACTCATTTCATAACATGCAATTGTGCAAAACTCACCTGGTTACCTCTGCAACTTCATTGTCCAGAAATCGGCACGACGAGGTCTAAATGACTTGGAAATAGCATTGCCAGACCATAAAACTTAAGGAAGGTAACACCAATACAGCAAAATGTATGTATCTGAAATCCCACTGTGACTGATGTGATCCTGCGTAGTTTTGCCAGCGGTGCGAATATCCGGAAAGTGCGATAAGTGTATACGAATGAAAAGCAATATTATAAGGAGTATTTTTGGATTATTGAAAGACAGAATAATTAAATTCCGCTTCGCAAAAGATTATAACGCAATGTCTTCCACAAAGATTACTTATAATCCCGGCGATCGACGCACTCCGTGGCCTTCGGTTGATAGCAGAAAGGGAAGCTGTACGTGCGCTGCCGAGTCCGGCTGAGAGCAAAGTTTTTCCAGCTCCGGCCGTCGTTGCCTGGCTCCGGTAAACACTCGGCAAGTCCCCCCCCCCCGATGATGTCGGCCGTGACGTGCACTCATGGAAGCGGTGACGAGCCCCAGAGCCATTTTATGAGCTCTACTTTCCAGCCCGTCGTCTGCTGCCCTCTTTCGGTTCTTTATACCTCGGACCCGAACACTGCACGTATACAGTACTTTACATACATTGGTTTATATATCATGCTTCTGGGTATTATATACGATAATCGGCATCACTGGACCTTTAAATGAGACTCAGCGTAGAAATTCCATATACCACATTCAGGTAGTGTGTGTGTGTGTGTGTGTGTGTGTGTGTGTGTGTGTGTGTGTGTGTGTGTGTGTGTGTGTGTGTGTGAGTGTGTG
>JABFDZ020000001.1:23511260-23521268 GCA_019775955.2 Pollimyrus isidori
TATTCACATATTTCTTTACCCAATACTAACTTTCGGATTATCATGGTATTATCATGCGAATAGCGCGATTTGCAAGTTTTGCTGCTGCGAGACACAGACGCTTAAGTCAATCACTCTTGTTCTTTTTATACGTACCACGAGGCTGTAAAAATATATTTAGTTTCTACCTATATATATTTGAAAAATAAACCGTCCAAGGTTTCTGAGGGTGTTTTAAAAATATGTATATGACAAAAACTTGCAGAGTTATTTACACGGTTTGGCAAAATTTCTGTCAGGTCCTGCAGGCGGGCCGGTGGTGCCCAGAGGGTTAAATACGTGAAACAAGGCACACGACTGGCGAACGGCAGCACCACACAGGTGAAAACACTGGGGAATCACAGGAGGTAACGAGGTGGGTGTGGCACACACGGGGCTGGAATGGGACGGACGTCGCAGGACGTAACAGACCCTCCGAGCGTGCCTCAGGGGAGGTGACGGACGGACCGGGGAGACTGAACCTGAAAAACACAAAAGAACATTACACCAGACCAGGACACAGGACCAAGAGACAAAACAAGCTAAGTGACAAGAACCAAGACAGGACCCAACAAAGGACAGGGAAGGCTGACAGACAAATAAGGACCAGAGAGACAGATGGGGGTGACAGGTCCAAACCATAACGAGAGACACTAGGGCTGGGAGTGCACATGGGACCAAAGGGACCGGGATCGCTAAGGGGAGCACAAGGACCAGGAGGGTACAAGGGAACAAAAGGACCGGGAGTGCGAGAGGGAGGACAAGGGCCAGGAAGAAATGAGGGAACAAAAGGACCGGGTGTGCGAGGGGGAGCACAAGGGTCACACGGAGGCGGGACAGACGACGGGGGGAATGGCCCCCAGGCAGAGGCCAGGCAGCGACCGGAGGGGCTGTAGGCCAGGGGAAGCCAGGAGTCAAAGGGGACGGGGCGAGGGACCCCCGGAGGGGCCCAGGCGAGTGCCGGAGGGACCACCGGCGGAAGCGGGCAGGAGGGAGGAGCCGGAGACGGCAAAGGTACCGCCAGGGTCCGGTACGGCGCCCTCTGACACCCAGGCGATGCAGGTAGCCACCTTACGATGGCCAGGGGCCCCACGGGTCTGGCAAAGGCTGGGACTGGAGGGACCCGGCCCCTCTTCAGGTGCCCCCTTCCCCTCCGGTACACGGAGAGGCGAGAACCCCCCTGGGTTCCACCTCTTTGTGGCCTGGATAATCCTCCCGGATCTGGGGAGTCCAATAAACGAATCCCCGAGGGGTCCCACTCGAGCTCCCCTCCCCCTTGTCCGGGACCTCCTCGGGGCCACAGGGTCCTGAGCCAGACAGGGCCTTGGCCGCTGTGGCCGCTGCCTTAGACACACATGGCCCAGATGGGGCCGTGGCAGGACGGTCGTGACCGCAGGACAGGCAGGGACCGGGGGAGCCACGGGACTGGCAAGGGGCGCGGGCAAAATCACGGGACTGGCAAGGGGCACGGGTGAAACCACGGGACTGGCAAGGGGTGCGGGCGAAACCACGGGACTGGCAAGGGGCGCGGGCAAAACCACGGGACTGGCAAGGGGCGCGGGCGAAACCACGGGACTGGCAAGGGGCTCGGGCAAAACCACGGGACTAGCAAGGGGCACGGGCAAAACCACGGGACTGACCGGGACCAAGGGGTTCGTGGTCGAGGCCGCGGGACAAACAGGGGCTGCAGGACAAGCAGGGAGCGAGAAGGTCACGGGTGAGGTCACAGGGCCGGCAGGGACCGGCGGGGCCACGAACGCGGCCTCGGGACCGGCAGGGGCCGGGCAAGCCGCTGATGGGGCCGCTGGATCACCCAGGAGGACGAGGTCAGCACCGATCATGGGACAAGCAAGGGTTAAGGGACTCACCGGGGCCGAGGGACTAGCCGAGGTCACAGGACACCCCGGGGCTTGCAGAAATCCCGGGACCAGCAGGGGCTAAGGGACTCGTAGGGAGCGCGGGCTCGGCTGTGGGACTATCCGGGGCCCCTAGGATCGTGGGCGCCCCCCCCAAGGCAACCCCAGAGGAGGCAGGTCCCGCATAGGACGAGCGGGTACTGCGCCTTTAAGGAGCCCTCGGATCCTTGGTGTCGGGTCACATACCTGGCTGACCCACCCCTTCGCCAGACACACCGGTGGGGGCATGTCTCCGAGGGGAGCCTCCATTCTCCGTACGTGGAGTCCCCGACCGAAGTGGCCACCGCCCCTGGTGCCGGGGCGCTCTCTTGCTTCGCGTTGTTCTCCCTGGCCAGGAGAAGCGAACACGCGCCTATAGAGAGCGAGAGAGCGGCCGACGACAGCTCGTCTGCCTCCCCCTGTCCCGCGTTGAGCTCTGCCCAGGTCAGTGGAGAGATCCCTAGCTCTTCATCGCTCTCCCCAGCCGGGAAGAGTGAACAGGCTCTTAGGGACTGGCGAGTTACCTCTGGTTTCCGCCCGATGTGTTTCCTCTTCCCCTCTTTGGCCAGCCTCTCGGACTCGGTCTGCTGCTCCTTGTTTTTCGGGAGAGGGAGAATCAGGCAGGAGGACTGGGACAAACATGGGTTTATTTGCGAACACCAACATAAACAACGTTTATGCCGTGTCTGCCGGAACAGACGCTGGCGCAGACTTAAATACATGAAACAAGGCACACAACTGGCGAGCGGCAGCGCCACACAGGTGGAAACACTGGGATATCACGAGGAGGTAACGAGGTGGGTGTGGTACACACAGGGCTGGAAGGGGACGGACGTCGCAGGACGTAACACATTGCAATGTGTAAGGTCTGTCAATTGATCAGAAACAAATTTTTGCTGAAATGACAGTGCAACAATGCACACTGAAAAAGAAAATTATCACGCTGCACTATATTCTAAAAGGCATCAATACAGCAAAATGACCACAAAATCCTATACTGTGAGAATATCACTGTGTTGACCCAACTGGATGGCTGTCTGGTTGTAATGTAAATGGCTAAGTGGTCAAACTGGGCTAAACTTCTCAGAGTAGGAATGAGGATTTTTGAATTGTAGCTTGTTATGGGAAATTTTCTTCATAAATGCAACACCAATATAAACAGTAAACTGGTTAAATTTTCAGACGACACCAAGGGGGGTGGTGTAGCTTACACTGAACTAGCAGCTCAGAGGCTACAAGGGATCTTGATTTAATTAGTGCCTGGGCCGATACCTGGCAGATAAAATTTAATGTAGATAAATGTAAGGTAATCCATGCATGGACCAGAAATATAAAGTACAGATATTTATTGGGTTCCACTGAAATAAAGGTAGCTCATTATTTGAAAGATCTGTGTGTACGTTGATGCTTCCATGTCCAACTTTCGCCAGTGTGGGGAAGCAATAAAAAAGCCCAAGAGGATATTGGGTTACATCTCTAAATGTGTGGAGTTTAAGTCAAGGGAGGTCATGCTATGATTATATAATTCTTTGGTAAGACCCCACCTAGTGTGCACACCTTGGGTGCAGGCCTGGTCACCATACTTTAAAAAGGACATTGCTGCCTTGGAAAGGTTGCAATGAAGGGCTACAAGAATGATTTCTGGTCTTAGAGGAATGTCTTATGAGTAGAGGTTAGCTGAGCTGAGTCTGTTCATCCTCAAGCAAAGGAGACTAAGGGGGAACATGATCCATGTATATAAGATTCTGGCAGTCAAATGGTTACTTCAGTATTAATTTAAATACTAGACTTCGTGGTTATGAGTGTAAATTAGCGGGAGAACGTTTTAAACTGAATTTGAGAAACACTTCTTTACACACTGTGCAGTTAGAGTATGGAATAGTCATCCTGTTAGTGTAGAGGAAGCTAAAACCCTGGGTTCCTTTAAATCAGAGCTAGAAAATTTATTATCAGTCTGAGTTATTAGTTAAGTTCTCCCCAAACGAGCTTGATAGGCTGAATGCCCTCCTCTCGTTTGTAAATTTCTTATGTTCACATGTTCAAAGAAGCATTTTGGGGGTTCAAGCACCCCTAAAGCGTCCCTATTTTTTAAAGGATTAATTAATGAATTAATAAAATTATAGCCATATTCATTATACCCATTAACCTGACCCATATTCATGTCCTGAATGAAACCGGAATTGCTCTATGTATTTTACTGGGCTTATCTGGTCCCCACCATTACCATCCCTCATCCAAAAGTGGTAAGCACTGAACTTTCTTGAAGCTGTGTTTTCAACTGTCAGTCTCCACAACTACCACCCCTCCCCCAACTCAAGTTCATTCATTACCATGCAAAACTGACTTGAAAAGGCTGTTTTCCAGTTAAATGGTATAGATAACTGATTATGAAAAAATAACATTTCTTCAGTTAGAATATGTCAGCATGATTTCCACCACAGATCTGGATCTATCTGTCTATCTGTCTGTCTATCCTGTAGGACCATGAAAACCAGACATTTCCTTCCACAACTGCTCCATTAATACTTAACAGAAGTAGCATGACTATAATATCTCAGTATTCAATTGTTGATTTTGATGGGACTTAATTTTAACTACTGGTCCCTGTCAATCATACCAATTGCAATTACATAAATAGAAAAATGAATTTACAGTGTAAATAAATCGCATGTGCCTTGTTGGAATCCAATACAAGAAACCAGTTTCTATCAGTAGTGTATAAATCTGTTATTCCATTTAAAACCTTTTTAAATATTAAAGTGAACAGTGATACCGTCGGAGCTGAGATGATGGTGGGAGATGCATATTTTTAAATGATACAGTCATATTTATCATACCCCTTAACATAACCTACATTCCTGCCCTGAATGAAACCAGAATTACTCTGTGCATTTTGTTGGACTTACCTGGTCCCTACCTTTACCAACCCTTGCCCAGTAGCAGAAAGCACAGAACTTTGTAGAAGCCGTGCGTTCACCTGTCGGTCCCCACCGTTATTACCCCTTCCCCAACTCAAGTTCATTAATTACCCCGCAAAACTGCACAGGTCCACGTGATCCCTGGCGGAACAGTACATGGACATAATGGATCAATTAAGGTATGAATACCTATAATTTGATTTCTTTTTCTTAAATTAATTTTTTAAATATAAATTTAGATTTGATAAATGTGATGTTTTAACCATATTTTGCACCGTTTGTTAATGTTTGTACGCAGTGGTGGAAAAAGTACCCAGGTTTCATACTTGAGTAAAAGATACTAGGCCAAAATGTTACTGAAGTAAAGGTACTCCAGTATAATACTGTACCACTTAAGTCAAAGTAAAAAATAGAATATAGCATTTCAAGTTACAGTAAGGAAAACCGAATCGCAAAAACATAAACGATCATTTTATTTTTATTGAGAAAAAGCGGTGAAACTTGCCGAGTTTGCCGGTGCAAATTAGCGCAGTAGTTTTTTTATTTGGTGAAAACGAAAGATAAATCCCGAAAAAATGTATTTTGCGCTCAAGATATTATCTCGTTCGCGAAAGATAATTTTATTGTGCGCACGAGATATCATTCTCGAGCAAGATAATTATCTTTAATTATTATCTTCACAAAAGTGTACTCCAAATCCTTTAAAAACGCATCATGCAATAATACTGAATTATATAATGACTCGACAAAGTGTCAATGAAGACGCCTTACATTAATGCAAGTTTGAAAACGGGAGGTTCTATTTACTATTTACGGTGTGTCAAAGGGGAGATGTTTTGTTTTTTTGCTTAGTGTTAATTGCTTTTCTACAAGGGGAATTTGTTACTGTTTACAATAATAATGTTTAATTTTCATTAAAGAATACAGTTGTAATAAACATCCGTAAGTGTGGTCCCCACTGTTACCCTTCTTCACTCATACAGTGACGTCACTTTTGATATGCAGATTTCTTATGTAACTGGTCCCCACTTGGACATTACACCAGACAGAGTATCCACCAGTCTGTGCACAGTCAGGTCAGGCTTCCTTTGTGAAATCTCTGGTTTTGAAGTGGTAGGCAGGCTCAGAGGGCTGAATGGAGATTGGCTGTATTTCTGGTTTGTCTGTAGCTGCTTTAGAAAGCATGGTCCCCACCAGGCACCATCCAGTCATGTGTCCCCACCATGTAGCAAAGACAAGTATGTGTGTGTGTGTGTGTGTGTGCGTGTGTGTGTGAGAGAGAGAGAGAGAGAGAGAGAGTGTGTGTGGGTATTCTCTCATCACAAGTTAGTTAATTTATTCCTCAACAAAGCTGTGAATAATTTTTATAAATATTTCATCCATCTTCTAAACACTCTAGATAGGCTACAGGGAATGGCCTGGAGCATATATTGCAGGCAACACAGGGCAGGAAAGGATGCCAGTCGGTCAAAACACAAACTACAGGCATTTCATATTCTCCACTTTACGTCCTTGGCATTCACGAGGAAACTGGAGTACCAGAAGGCTCCTACACAACACATGGAGATCATGCAGTCTCTGTTCACAGGGAGTGGGACTCAAACCCCTAGCTACCACAGCGGTGAAAGGCAACATTAGTAACTAATAATTAAGCACCATCTCCCCACCACCGGACTATGCACAATATTTCAACCAAATTAAGATAGGCCGACATTTAAAACACACATTATGCAAAATATTATAGATAAATATCAATGTAGGACACTTTAAATGTATTTGAAAAGTGGTACATTTTACAAAAGAGTGACTTTCTGGATTTAATGTTCCTATTTAAAATGCTGACATGATGGTTTTGTATGTTCACAGATCAGTAGTAGTTGTTCTGCTCATATATTATTGATAAGCCGTATTACTAACATACTTAAAAAGTGCCTGTAAACCGCGAAGGTTCACTGATCTATGAGGCATGTAAAACAGCCCAATGAACCGTGTCTTCTAAACAATACAGAAGAAAAAGAAAACCGATATAGCGAATACAGTTTAAGCAGTCTTCCCCGGCAGAAAGATCAGACATTGCCTCGCGCTGCTACATTTTTCTGTATTTTCCGTTCATTCCCAATTTTAAAGAGGGGGAATACTGTGACCACTGTGCATTTCATGAAGGACTTGTGCAATCACTCTTTTCTTTGATAGATTTCCCTCAAGTTCCTGCAGAGGTGCCACTTTCACACACGTTTAGACATGTTGATCGCTGTCACAAAACAGAATTAACCACAGCTCCTAAAATAGCGAGTTGCAGTTAAAACTGGGAAATAGGGCAAATTAAATTTCCTGTTAAGTACATCAAAATATCTTCTCTTTCCTTGCTATTCGTTGTTAACTACACACACAGCTCCTGCGATTCCACCCATTCATGTCTATTATAGTGGACATTTTATTTTTGCGTTTAATGAAAATAAAAATAAAAATAAATTTGGAAAAATCTAAATTGTAAAATGTTTTATTTATTTTTTATTTCTTCCAAAGACAAATAACCTACAGCACTTTTTCCTTGGGTCTCAGAATTATATAATTATATACTTTTTCCTTGGGTCTCAGAATTATGTATATACATTTTCCAGCTGTCCTTTATATAAAAGTGTGAACCCAACTTAGATTCCCACAGCACAGTGTTTTTGGACAACGCGGTTCAACCAACATTAATGACCCTCTTTACTTTCCGTATTCAGGGTTGAGTGCCAGGAGCTGTACAAGCCGTCAAAGTCCACTTTGATCCGTGACACGCAAATATAACAACGTTTATTGTTTACGACCCTGCCAATTAAATTATTTTAACAAAAAGTCAGAGATTCTGTATACGCAGTGGGTGACCGCTGTCGATTCGAGTAACAGAAATTTGGCCGTTGTTTACTGGTGCAGGTCCTTAAAATGCATAGGCTAAGGGTCGTTACTGGACACCTGACACCCCAAAACCGGCTTGGACCGTACAGTACTGTCCAAATAGCCGGATCAGAGTGCAGCGCGTCGCTCCCAGTTGCTGCGGATGATATCGTTGTGGTCCACGGGCTGAGGACAGCCATCGGAAAAGCTAAAAGAGGATCCTTCAAGGTAATGGCTCACTTTAAAGTAAATTTAAAGTTACATCTTGTTCATTGTACCGGAGAATGCCTTTCTCCAAACCCAGCTCCACGAAACTGCGCAAAAACATAGTTATGCACGTCGTGACTAATTGTTGCTGGGTTCCAAAAGACCAAAGAAGTGGTTTTTAAAACCTGGATTGACGCGGATTACGGAACTCATAAACGCTTCCTGCCTCCTACTTTGGTTGCTCAACTGAACGCATGTGATTCTCCCACAGGATACCACCCCCGACGAACTGCTGTCTGCGGCGATGACCGCCGTCCTACAGGACGTGGGCCTTTCGCCGGACAAGCTGGGAGACGTCTGCGTGGGTGAGGAAGTCACGCTGTTGGCCTCCGGTCTCACCGCGGTTTACGGTGTCTATTTGCAAATTGCTCTCACTGAAAGCCCAGCTTTCTGTGATGGGAAGTCATAGGTTTCACATTTTTATACAAACCTTTGTGGGTAGATGGAGATCATGTTACAAATGTAACCTGCCAGGGATCCATAGGTGGTGTAAAGGTGTCCTATGGTTATATATCTTTCCCCTCTTCTTCTGAAGGTAATGTTCTGCAGCCTGGTGCAGGTGCCCTCATGGCCAGAGTAGCTCAGTTTCTCAGGTGAACCAGCTCCTCTCCAGTAATGCTGCAGAATTACACCCAGTATCCCCTGGATATTTATGTAGGGTTTTTTTTCACCATTAACAGTGGGTTCCCAGACTGCGTGCCCATCTACACCGTTAATAGAATGTGTTCGTCTGGCCTACAAGCCCTCTTCAATGTAGCAGGTAAAGTCCCTTTGTAATTAAAGTATGAAACATTTTGCTTCTCCCACAGTATGTTGTTGTTGTCTTAGCAAACCTATTTAGTAAAGGCCCAAAGGTGAAACCACTCTGCCAACCTCAGGACTCCAACCTTCAACCTACCGATCACGGGCAGAGCACCTTAACCCCCAGAGCCACGCACCGCGTTTAAAAGGTTTTGAACTTGTTCAGAGCATAATTTACTCATAATATACTAATGTGCTTGATAAAGGGCGCCGCAGTGGTTAGCACTGCTGCCTCACAGTGAGGAGGGCCTGGGTTCTGTCCCGTGTCCTTTCTGTGTGGAGTTCGCATGCTCTGCCCATGTTCTCGTGGGTTTCTGCTCGGTCCAGTTTCCTCCCACGGTCCAAAAGCATGCAGGGTACGTTGATTGGTGAGTCTAAATTGGCCCAGTACTTGTGTGTGTGTGTGCGCCCTGTGGTATGTTGGCGACTGCCCAGGGTTGGTTCTGCCCGTGCCTCTTGCTAAAAATGGACAGAATGATGAATTTATAATATGGATATGTTTGCCTAATGCTGCTGCTCAATTACAATAATAGCTTCTTCATGTAAACTGCAAATGTTTGTTTCCTGTCCAGGTGGCATCAAGAATGGATCATATGACCTCGGACTGGCATGTGGGTGAGAATCTGAGTGAACATGGGCATCTCTCCTGCATCTTCCATGGCAACATAATTGGCAATTAATAAGTGCCGTGAGTTGGTCATTTGGCAGCAGGCCTGTAATTGCAATCGTAGTACCAGTAGGGGGCAGAGCAGGTGATGAGGGACACGTTTGACACTCTGTGCCCTCTGAGCTGCTGCTGTGTCTCTGTGTGCCCTTCAGTGTGGAGAGCATGAGCCTGCGCTCTGTGGGAAACCCAGGTGATGTCAGCTCCAGGTTAATGGACAACGCCAAGGCCCGGGACTGCCTCATCCCCATGGGGTAAGGATGACCCTGAATGATACCCCCCCCCCCCCGTGCTCTGCCTGAATCCCGATTACAGATTACAAATGCTCTCCTGGATGAATGGACAAAAATCACCACAGATACACTCCAAAATCTTGTGGAAAGCCTTCCCAGAGTGGTAGCTGCAAGGAGGGTTGGGGACCAACTCCATATTGATGTCTATAGACTTCAGGTTTGTGTAATGGCCAGGTGTCCCAATGCCAGTCATACAATATATACAGGACTGTCACAGAAAATTAGAATATTGTGATAAAGTTCTTTATTGTCCGTAATGCAATTAAAAAAAC
>JABFDZ020000001.1:23525979-23537525 GCA_019775955.2 Pollimyrus isidori
CACGGGGAGAACATACAAACTCCACACACAGGAAGCCCAGGCGGAGACTCGAACCCGGGTCCCAGAGGTGTGAGGCAGCAGTGCTAACCACTGCACCACCATGCCGCCCCTTGAATACATTATGTACTTCATAATAAATTATAAAATTGCTAATCGTGATTATGGAAATATATATATGTAAAAATGTCTACATTTAGTTTCAAAAACATAACACATATGGAGCTGGAATGGAGCAAAAACACAGACTGCAAGGGGCTCCGCAAGGACCAGGTTGGGAAATGCTGATCTCGAACCCAGTCAGCCATATCACAGTCCATAAGCGTCTTATTTTGTATATGCTTTTATCTGAAGCAACAAGCATGGTCAGCCGTCCCCTGGAGTAACCGGGGGTTAAGGACCTTGCTCGGCAGCCTAATGGTGACATCACTCTGCTGATCCTAGGATTAGAACGAGTAACCTTCCAATCACAGGCTCAGCATCATAACCTGCCAAACCACACTTCATCTCCCTACGTACGGCACACTTGACACATTCTGTGTTTTTGATAACCATTATACAGCATGCAAAATCAATATACATTTATTTTTTTAAAAATCACTAAAAACTCTGTAAGTGGTCATATCAACAGTATAACAGAGTTCATTTAGTCAGTTGTGAGTGCGTGGGACCCACTGCTGAGCTGTACATGGCTCTGAGCCTCAGGACCCTGTTGGTGGCCGTTACCTATAGTGGCTGCCCAGTGACTGCTGGACCTTCCGTGGTTGGAGAGGATGACTTCTTTGACACTGGTCTGTCCCACGTAACATGTGCCAAAGTCCAGGCTGTCGGGTATCAGATGGAGGGTGGGTAAGGAGAGGAAGCCGCAAAGAGGCACCTCCTGGTGGCAGACACAGAGGTGCGAGGCACTATGTCAAATCATTAAATCGATGTACTGGGAATATATGAATACCACAGTATAATGCTTTCAGAATTGCATTTATTAAAAGCCTGTTTTGTTCAGCAGGGGGCAGTATTGCCCATTTACTGCATGGAACACATCAGGGCTCATCATGATAGATGCCAATCTGCAGACTTGACACCACCCACCTGCACACTTCCATTGCTGTACTCCACTAGCAGGCTCTGATGGAATCGGAGGCTACGCGCCCCTGTCACGCTGCTTATCAGCTGTGGAGTGGGCGGGGTTTCTTCTGAGGGTGAACCCGGAGTGGCCAGCAGGGACAACGAACAGTGAAAGGCCACTTTGACCTGCAGGTCAAACAAGAAATCGGGAAGTGACATCAGAAGGATGGACGTTCCAGGGAGCTTTGTGGAGAAAGCGGCAGAATCCGACCTGCATGTTGTGCCGGGGCTGGAGGACCAGGTACGGGGGCTCCCTGGTGTGGTCGCAGGGGCTTTGGGTGCTGCTCCTTGGCCAAGGCGGAAGGACACAGAAGGGAGGCTGGACGCTGAGTCTGAAGTAGACGGGCATCTCTAGAGGGTTCCTGAGGCGAAAGCTCTGGGTCGTCACTGCCGGCGGTTCCTGCACCTGTAAGCACAGCAGCTCAGCAGGTGGAGCTAAACATCTCGGCCAGAGCTCCGCTTAGGCATCCCACAAGAACTCGGTCTGCCTCCGAATGCTTCCGGAATCGTAAACAAGGGCTAAAGTTACTTGCATTTTACAACATGGGCTCCATCACAGCCAAGCTGTAATATTTTTATCCAAAGTGACAGTAGGAAGAATGGTTACAATTTGTGTGTGTTCCCCGGGCTTTGAACCCATCACCTTTGTGCCATTAGTGTAATGCTCCACTTGTCACGCTACAATAATAGTAAAAAGAATAAAGTAATATTAATAGTAAATGACTTGCAGCTTATAATGAAACACTCTGAATTCTCCTTTTTTCCTACCTGAGATAAAGAAAGGGCACCATATCCTAAACGGTTTTTTCAACAAAAGAACATTTTCAACATATGAAGGATGTTTTGTGACAATAACCATTTATAACCACAATTGTCTGTTCCATCCTGGCACTGTACTGCATACTAAGTTAAATAAGCTCTCCTGTCATTAGAATAACACTGAAGCTTGGCCACTACACAGTGCTAGCTATAGCTACAGTAAACGTACTGAATCTGTGTGGCTGCTCTTTCACAGCATTTACACAACCAACAAAATGCATGGGGCACTGCTCATGACATAACCCCCTGTGTCCATAGGTCTACTTATCTGCAGTTAACCTTGGTACAGAAAAAAGTTAAATCTGTAATAGTAACAAAAGAAAACATATCTGTAACAGTGAAGTTTTTCATAGTTCCTTCATGCATTGTTGGGTATGAAAAGCATGATTTTCATTGCTCTGTCATCGCTTGACAATTAGGCTAAAACATCAAAATCCCTTTAATTTGAGAAAGAGTCAATTCACATTTCTTCAAAATCAAATATGGTGATGCAAAGGCCATTTGTTGAGTTAAAATGGAATTACCTATATGAGGTTTGCCACAAAACCCATCTCAAGGTCCTTTCCACAAATCGCCCAGCAGCCCAGGCCCCCCTCCACCTCCCCCTTCCCCAAGGTGTCCTTGGAACTGAGAAAAATGGCCTTGCGTACAACGGCGATTAGGCACCCCTAAGGTCAGCCGTGTGGGTCACCAAGAACGGGAACATCACTAAAACAGAAAGCCATACATTAAAGAACACAGCTGTACGTGAGCTGGGAAGTAGTCAGGAAGATGAGTAATGAAACTGCACCCTCATGACACACATATAAATCTCAGGCATGCAGAGAAATTAAATATAAGTTTCATGGGCGTAGTATGACCTAATGCTCATGAGAGTAATTGGTGTGGGAGGTTTTAAATGGGACAGGGAAACAGCGAATCCTTGGATGTGCAACTTGAAAGAAAGAGTGAGATTTATTTCCAAACTGGCACCCCCTGGTGGTTTGCCTTGGAACACGTGTGCTCACCCCTTGCCCTGTTCCCATCAACAGCAAATCGCTGGCAATGGCATAGAATTCGAGCATCTTGTCCTCCTCTATTTCGACACAAAGGCTGCCAGGGGGAAGAGAAAGACGGCTGATCAGAAAGTCGGTGATGACAGCGAACCCTCATTGGTGCTGCGGGCTCATGTGACACACGCGGGTGGGCGGTCACTCACAGGGCAGCCTTCACGCTGGCCTGCAGGTCCAGCCTTAAGGGCTCCAGCTGGAGGCCTTGTGCTCGCTCCACCGTCCCAGGAACGCAGCACGTTTCCTGAAACCAGGATCAGTTACTCGGCTTCTGTGATATGTATCGGATATAGTAAAACCCAGGGTTAATGCATAGTCATCAATTTCCATAACCTTCTGAAGCATAAATACAGGGGAAGCGGCCACCCTGGGAGGGAGGCAGGGCATTACAAAATTATAATTTCTATGGGCAATTTAGAGAAACAATTTCAGCCAAACCACACATTTGAAATGCAATGAAATCATTTAATTTAATAATTTCATTGAATTTCTCTGTGCAATTTAGAGGGACCAATTCAGCTATACCACTTATGTACCCAGATTGACACATAAATGAAATTGATACATTCGTAATTTCACTTCCGTTAATTTCATATCTGTGGCTAATCTGGAGAAACAAATTTCAGCTAAACCACACATTTGAAATTAAATGAAATCATTTCACCGTTTTTCGTTTCATTTCCGTGGACAGTTCAGTGGCATGTTTTCACTGTGACAGGAAGCCCTCACAGGTACAGGAGGAACATACGGAGCCAGTGGGTGGGAATCAAACCTATAACCCTGGAGGTGGGAGGCCACAGTGCCTCTAAATTACCTTCTCACTGTCTTTGAATAATTTGCATTGATCACAATTTCCAGCATCTTTACATGCTTATATTAGATAAATCTTTCATTCTGTTTTTTTAAGGTTGAACTGAAGAACCCTCAATCCAATTCCCTGACTATCCTGTGACCGATATGGTAAAATGTGCCCCTGGCGATGTTTTGATTTAGCACACAGCCCCAAGGCACATCTGGCCCTAATGAGGCCTCACCTTGCAGTCCAGGCTCATGAAGCCCAGGCCAAAACCCAGACAGGCAGAGTCCCTGGTCGACCCCGAGAGAGTCAGAGGGGTGAAGGACACGTGGACAGTGGAGCTGCCCCCTGCTGGAACCACCTGTAAGAAGACAGTGACACACAGTATCTGAACCGGGCTTCTAGCCCAGAGCCAGATCTGGGTACAATCCCGTCTGCTGGCAATTACTGCTTCATGGTTTCCAAGGACAGAAGCAACAGGAACATCCGTCCAGCCACCTTCCGTAATCACTTATCCAGTGCAGAGTAGCGGTGAGCCTGGAGGCCATCCCAGAATGCACAGGGCACTAGGCAGGGGACACCCTGGATGGGATGCCAGTCCGTCAATAGGCACACACTGCCTAACACACACATACAGACACGTATACTGTCCTAAAAAGGCAAAACACGGTTAATACGACGGCCCTCAAACTGAGGAAAAGGGTGTTTTGCCTTGGTTTTAGTGTGGATTTTGTAGCTACTATAATTTATATAGTGTTTTCTTAAAAACCAAGCATCCTTCAACTACGATATTTGTCTCAAAGTAAACAAAAGCCTGATACCCAATTTCAGAATTTTGATTAAATATGCAGTGACAGTGTTTTGTCTTTGCATAGCATTATAAATATTTTAGAGACAGGAGCAGGGACATTCATGACCTGAGCAGAGTGACACTCAATCAGTGTTAAAAAGATCAAATTAAATCATTAGTCAGAGGCCAACCAGAATCCCAGTTTGTCCAAAAGCGGTTCATCTGAAATCCTCAAAATGCTAATGCTGTACAGAACAGGAGCGCGAGAGCACAGGCCAGCAGATGGGCTTCAGGGCCACATCGAAACCCGCTGGCCCTGCGGAGGGGCAGGTACCATCTGCTGCGGGGTGATGCAGTACGGGTAGTCCGACGCGTTGCCCTCGTGGATTCGCACGTGCACCGAGATCAGCTTCCTGGGTGGCTTCATTCCACAGCTGTCCGCCTCTTCCTCATTGGACTCCTCCTCAGTAACCTATGGTGTGAGGAATCAACCCACCTTGATTCCCCGACCTCCTGCGGCCTTTGGGGGCACCCAGGCGGCACCTCATCATGGACTCACAGTCTCGCTTGCGATGGAGGCGCTCGAACCCCCTGCGCTCGGACTGAAGTTTCCGCCGGATCCAGACCTGCCCCCCAGAACCTCATTCCCGTCTGCGTCCTTCAGGGGAAAGGGATCCCCATACGTCACCAGCAGGTCCAACAGCTTCATGTCGCCCCTCTCCTGGTTGAAGGTCTCCCAGTCCAGACGGATATCTGACACAGACTCGAGGCATCACCATCCCCCGTCACAAGTCTCTGTACAGCACAGTTTCCTCAACTGGAGGGTCACGACCCCAAAAGTGGGTCACAGGACCTTTTTATATCCAGTTAAAATATATATTTTTTATTGATTTTTTATTGTTTGGCTACAGGCACAAGGCAGAGAACAACCCAGCAGGATGGGGTGCCAACCCATCGCAGGGCACAAGGCAGAGAACAACCCAGGACGGGGCGCCAACCCATTGCAGGGCACAAGGCAGGGAACAACCCACGACGGCAGGCCAACCCATCGCAGGGCACAAGGCAGGGAACAACCCAGGACGGGGCGCCAACCCATCGCAGGGCACAAGGCAGGGAACAACCCAGGATGGGGCGCCAACCCATCGCAGGGCATCCACACACCATTACACCTATGGGTGACTTGGTAACTCAAATTAACTACAGCTTATATTTGGACTTTGGGGGAAACTGGAGTACCTGGAGGAAACCCCACGATGACTCGGGAAGAACAAACTCGACACACACTGGGCCATGGAATAGACTAGAAGCCTGGTCCCAGAGGTGTGAGACAACGGTGCTAAGCACCACACCACCTCTATTCCATAACTAACTCTCATAATTATAGTGGGGGAACATAAATGGAGTGAGAAAGGCAGACTTACCATAATGGCTGGTGTTGTTTATGCGAATTGCCCGCGAGATCGTATCTCCCCCGGAGACATGAGTGCCGAACCTGACAGACCATCAACGTCGTTAAACACATGAAACCTGCCAGCCACCCCTTAGCAACTGTGCCGATGATGGAAAAGCTCTGTACCGGATGACTGGCCCCTGTGTCTGGTTCTTTGGCTGGGGCCCCATCAGCTGGAAGTGCAGGGGGCAGCCTTTCACCGTCATCATCACGGGGATGAACACTGGCTCCAGGTCTCCCACCTAACACATCAACAAAAGATACAATAACTGGCAGGGGGTAGCTCATTAATATTCATAAAGTAAGTGCTACACGATTGGCCGGTGTGTAGGTTTGCAGGAGAATGCTCATTATTATTCATAAATGAAGTGCTACCTGACTGGCCGCTGTGAGGCCATTAACATATATACATATATATTCTTCATGAACTGGACACTGCCTTTAACTGAAAATTCAATTGAAAACTGTTGTACCCAGAGTTGATACAGACGCTCCTCTACTTACGAACTTTAAGACATACGAACAAAGAGGACTGTAATTCCAAATTGTGTTCGTTGGGCTCCCATTTCCTGTCTGTAACATTTTTTTTTTCTGTGCGCCAATTCTGGGTAGTAGGACTTCTGGCTACTACTATCACTGCACAGCAGCGTAGCGTGCAAACTCCCAGCATCCTAGATCTATGTACCTGTGTATACCCTTAGAACATTTCAAGTTGTGAACGGCCATTCGGAACATATCTCATTCGTAAGTAGAGGAATGCCTGTATATACATCAACTCAAGGTACAATACATTTATTGTTGACCCTACGGTCCAAAGCCCCATTCCTGAGCTTACTTTACACACGAGACGGTCTCTGTAGTGGCCCCACATGCTGGTGAAGGCAGTGACATCCACGGTCTGGGTTTTGTAAGGTCCCAGTGTCCCAGAGGCTGGCTGAATGTAGAATGCAGCACCTTTCCCATGAGCCAGCAGAGCACTCACAAAGTCTAAGGGTAAAACATCTGGGTTACTCTGGGATGCGTCACTGTTTATTGCTGTTTGGAGACCTTAACCACCTACACGAAGGTACTTTCCTAAAGCAAACTGGATTAATCATCTCATTAACGGGAAAGACAATTAGGTCTTTTAGATACTTTTAACTAGCAACCTTACCTGCTTGATTTAAACGGACTGTAACTAAAAACTTTCATTGGTTTTCCAACATTTATCCCAGATTCCCAGAATCCCTTGCTCTGTCTCTGTTTGAAGGCTATATTCATTTAATGTATGACGATAGTTTAAGGAGTTTCCTCAAAGTCACATACCATCATGTGCTTTCTTCTCCATTTGTTTGGCATGCAGAGAGTGCAGAGGTCTTCTCCACTTTGACAGCCTGAGATGTAGAGTCAAATTGAAGGAAACCATGAACAACAACAAATCTGCAGAATTCTTCATGAACTGGACACTGCCTTGTCTTGGGAACACTTTTGGTACACAACTGTAGGTAACATTACAGGACTTTGTACTATACTACTGAAAACTGTCGTACCCTTAATTGATGTACGACTAAGGAGTTTCTAAGATGAAAGTTCAGGAAAGGCCATGAATCTGGTAAAGTATTTGCAAGGTTTTGGCTGTTTTCAGATAATTTTTGAACACATTTGATGTAAATCCACTCTTGATTTTGGACCATACCTGGACTCTGCAGCCTGCTTTACATTTAATTAATTCCCATTTACATCTATTTAATACCTTTCCCTGATTTCAGACATCCATGGGTGAAACCTCATGCCAGACACGGAGATGAGGCCTAACCTGTTGGCAAGCCGCGAGCCCTCATGGGTGGGCGCTGACGGAGACACGGCAAAATGCTCCGCCTCCACGGTAAACCCAGCAGTGATGGCCGTGTGATTGGTTATCGCCAGCCGCTTAGTGACGGCCCTTTTCAGCAGAACCTCATCTCCAAAGTCCAGCATCAACGCTGAAGGGTCCTGTGCTGCTTTTTCTAGGCTGTGAAGGAGAATCCGGCTAAGAACATATGATCACAGAAAAAGGATGAACATGGTTCTTCTCGTATGAAGACAATTCCTAATCACTAACTACTTCATTTATTTACGCCCCAGACTACAATGATAACACAACAATAATAATACATTCTCAACACTGTGTACTATTTGATATGTTGAGGTAGACAAGTGTGTCTTAGCACAGGTCCTGGGCACTCCTTATGTACAGTATGTCTGTTTTTGTTGCAATTAAGCTATTACTGAGTTTTTAATTTCAGTACAGATTCGTAAATTAGATCCTTCATTTGATAAAGGATTGCTGCAAACAGTCGGACTAGTTAACTGAAAGCTGCCATCTATCCTCTGCATGTCTGAAATGGAAGGCAGTGGTCAGTGCCGTGTGAAGGTGTTTCTTCTGGTGTGTGTCATCAGGTACCGGGCAGCTTGTCACCCTCCAGTTGCTGTCTGTGACCAGGGGGGTTCAGAACCTTAACCTTGGAAGCGTGAGGCAGCCATACTAGTCTCTGAGACGGTGCGCCCCACCTTCTGCAGTTATATTGGAATAGTAGAGCAGCATGAAAGTGCCCATCCTCACCCTACATATCCAGGGCTGCAAACTACCAAGCAAACCAATTCCCATCCGTGACCTGACCATCTGTTCTGCCTGTTCCACCCTGCAGCCGCCTCGTACCCATCAGGGAGTGAAAAGGAGACGCGCAGCTTCTCAGCTTTGCAAAAGATCCCCAGGAGCAGAGGTTCTCGCATGCCTTCGACTTCGCAGACGGCTGCCACCTCCGTCAGCTGCATCTGCAGAGAGGGGGAGGAGACCCAAGCGCTTGACCTACGGAGCAGCACAGGGTGGAAAAACGAGACCCGCCCTGCCGTACGTACGTCGGTGTGGGCTGTGAACTGCACCGCTACTTCTAGCTTGGCGTTGGGGCCTAGGGTGCCAGCGCAGGGGGAGAAGGATGCCATGCACAGGGACGCTTGCTGACCTTGAAGCTGCTAAAAGAATGGAAGGAAAGGAAAAGAAAGGATACTTCTGAGACTCCCCCAGGAAGGGGTTAAACCTCCATCCCTGTATCCTCAATGGACTAGGAGAGCTTCCTCACCTCCATCCAGGAGAAGCGTGTCGGTAGGAGGGTCTGGTTGAAGAGGGTCGCTGTTCCTTTGGCCGGGACACCCACAAAGAGCTCTGGGATCTCCAGCTGGCCGCGGAGAAGGCAGGCCTGCGTGGACTGCACCTCGGCCTGCACCAGCAGGTTGCTGCAAGCGAGCATGTTGGTGTCATTAACAACAGCATGTATGCAGGATGAAACATTACACCCACAATGCACTGCAGCACTCCAGCCCACAGAAACATTATACCTCTAATGCACTGCAGCATTTGGGCATGCAGAAAAATTCAAACGCTGTAGTATATTATATTTATCTCAATATAATGAACACATGTGAACATAGAATAGTGAATATAGCTAAATCTTCACCCATCCATCCATTCATTCATCCATCCATCTTCCAGCTGTTCATCTAGGATAATTGCATAATGAGCTTGGACAATATTCTAGAAAGTACCTGGTAGACGACAGGAGACACACTGGGAGGAATGCCAGTCTGGTTAATAAATAATCAGTTGTTCATAATGTTCAAGATTATAAAACCAACTTGCCCTGGATATTACACAATTAACAGAGTTAAATGTGTTTACGTGCCATTCAGGGTGTCCCCTGCCTCGCATCCAAGCATCCCTAGCATAAGCACTTAACCGCTTTGTGGGTTTAGGGATTTGGCGAAACATTACACTGGTTTTATTGGAAATGGACCTGGTGATGCATGTCCCCAATAAAGGCCACCATTGTGCATTCCTCACCAGCCGGTTCCATTCTCCACAGCCAGCTGCAGCACTGTCTCAAAGTGCTGACAGGCCACAGGCTTGAAGAAGACATCTACAGTGCAGGAGGACAGGGGGGGCAGGTCTCCGCTACAGGGCTCCACTGTGACCTGTGTGCCCAGCGAGACCACAAACATCCCCACCAACTGCTTTACTCCAATAAAGCCGCCTGCCATCTGCATGACATCACTATATATTTAGAATCCTAAAATGGACACAGTGACCAAGAGTG
The DNA here is from genome assembly GCA_019775955.2 of Pollimyrus isidori. Classification (NCBI taxonomy): domain Eukaryota; kingdom Metazoa; phylum Chordata; class Actinopteri; order Osteoglossiformes; family Mormyridae; genus Pollimyrus; species Pollimyrus isidori. The sequence goes on from JABFDZ020000001.1 coordinate 23,536,115, forward strand.
GAGCTACCTGTGCATCCCTGGGGCCTCTCATCTCACTGCATTCCTGCAGCGTCCAGGAAGCATCCAGCTCAGTGCTGTTGGTGACCAGGATACTGGAGCAGACCTGCTCTCCCAGCCTGATCAGCCCAAGGTCCAGACTGGGCACGCTGATAGACAGCTGAGGACCCTAGATCAGGACCCCCGATACAATCATAATGAGGATTTACCAAAGACAGCATCCACAGGGTATGTTTTCCAAAAAAAAAAAAAAAGGTCTAAGTAATTTCTTGGACTATATGAGGACTGTGTGAGTTTTGGCTCTCAATACTGTGACATTGTGATACTGTGAGGAGACCTTTGGTCACACGGGGGGTTTCACCTCAACAATAACAACAAAAATGGACTGAGTGAGTGTTGTAAATTAATTTCCAGTTACGAGAATGATTAGTATTTTAGGATTAGGATTTAATATTTTTTTTAAGCAGTCATAGTAGAATTTACAGCAGAAAATTGAAATAGAAAATAGAATGAACAGAAATACTGCAATATAGTTGAGATAAAGGCCCTTGCTTATTTCTCTAAAGGTCGGTCACCGAGCACAGAGACGAATGTAGAGTTTCCCGCCTCCAAAATCCCCCCCCCCACCTTGAATGCAGCCTGCACCACAAGGACGGCGGCGGGCCGGCAGTGCTCTATGCGGCATGGCAGGTGACACGTGAATGGGCCAGGCATTCGTCCAATCAGCACCAGCTCCAGATCACAGCATTTGCTGACACCTGGTGAAACAGGAGAGCCTCGATTACACCCGTACAGGAGAGGGGGTTGCCCATACCCTGGTTAAGGGTTTCAAATAGGGAAATTATTTAATTCACATACAGTTTAATTCACATACAATTCACTATAAGACCAGCAGGTGGAATTAATAACTAATTAATAACTAAAATTGTGGTTCTTATTAAGGACTCCTAGTTATTTACCCTTTAACTACATTTCTTTGCAAAGATAATAGAATCTTCTTGGAGTGAATAAAGTCAGTTAAGCAATATTACCTATTTCACCTGCAGGGGGCTCCACTTCCACTATGTGGCAGTCATTTATCCTGTCCCACTGGAATCGAATTCCTGATTTGCTCTTGTTCCACATCTTTAATTAATATACAAGTTAATGTTATATAAAATCGATAAGATAAACAAAGTCATGTAAATATAGGTCAAGTTTAAAAAGTAAGGATGTTAGGGAAGGGAAATTAGACCATGACTGTTGGGGAGCAACAGAAATGTAAATACATTTAGTTCTAATCTTCTTATGTTATTGCAATGTATTAGAACAAATTTATCTCAAGCTGAACTCTTCAACTAGTGTTTCCTGCCCCATGTTTCCTCCACTCAGTTTCTCTCTAAGTAATTAAGTAACACCCCTATGTGTAACCTGA
>JABFDZ020000001.1:23543046-23554706 GCA_019775955.2 Pollimyrus isidori
CCATTCTGACATTCAGTTTGGAGTTCAGGAGATTGTCTTAACCAGGACCACACCCCTAAATGCATTGAAGCAACTGCTATGTGATTGGTTGATTAGATAATTGCATTCATGAAAAATTTAACAGGTGTTCCTAATAATCCTTTAGGTGAGTGTATTTGCGTTCATAAATTCAGTCTTTCAGTGATCGTTGCATATACATGAAAAATACATATCTGAAAATTTAGTCTGTCGTCTTTAAAATGCATCATCTCACAGATAATACAACAAATCAGGTTTTCATAAAATACATACAAATCACAACATGCTCCTTATGTATTTTTTGAGGATATGCAACAAGCACTTACAATGATAACAAAATTAGTTTTACGCATTTTCTTAAGGCGCCGGCACTTTATTGGGATGATTGTATTTTATGGTTTAAACATTTTGTCAGGACTATACCATACTTAGCTATGAGAAATGCATGTCTGTCAAGTTCAGGGGTTGAAAATATTATGATTATGGGATGTTTTTTGTATATATTTCTGCAAATGTTTTCCACCCTGTTAGGAACATGTACATGGTGATCACAGAGTTTAGATACTGAACTTTTCTGGGATACAATGTTTTTTTTTTTTGGTACGGTAAGTTCTTATTAACTGTTTTCATTTTTTGAAGAGTACAATGTCAATTATGGAATCTTTGCTTTTTTGTTCCCATTTTGTTGTTTTTGTATGAGGAATTTTATTAATTAGAAATAAAAGTATATGCAGATGCATTATATGTGCATCATTTAACAAAACAATATACAAATATACCAAACAAGAACTCATGGCCATAGGTGGAAATTAGCGGGAGGACATTTCAAACTGGATTTAAGGAAGCACTTCTTTACGCAGCGTGTAGTTAGAGTATGGAACAGTCTTTCTGATAACGTAGTGCAAGCTGAATCCTTGGGTTTCTTTAAATCAGAGCTAGATAAGACATTCATATTCACAACAACAATACTACTATGACAACTAATAATAATAATAGTAATAATAACAATAATAATAATAATACCACTGTAGTAACATAAATAATTTAGAAATACAGTTATAATACTTTTTAATGATACCATTATTATTCATTATCACACACAAGAAATACAGTCAAATCTAATAGTCAATTTAATGAAAATTAATAAATATTCTTGTACACTTTCTACTCAGTAGGTTGCATATCCCATACATCGCCTAACCGGGTGGAACCTAACAGGGTGGAATATTTCTAGCTAATTTAGCTCTAGCTCTTTGAGTGGGCAACATTTAACTAGCACACACTCTACAGTTGATCCGCATTTAAATAGCTTTTTTTAAACATGTTTTAAAAAATATTTTCCATAATATATACTAACAGGGTGGAACTTTAAGGGTGCCTCAAACCAGTGTATAATGTAAAATTGAGAAAAACACAGGAGAGAGTGACAGTTAATGCTTACTTTTGTCTTCCAGTTGAATTCCCCCCTAAAAACAAATGTCACTTTCTGGAAATGGCTGTATGGATTTGTAATCTTTTTAGAGAGTCAAGAAAGTAGAGGCTCACGGAGTGGAAAACGAATGCGGGGACATGTATAATTACAGAAAATAAAATATGTTTCACCAGGTGTTTCTTTCTCTAAAGGTAGTATACACTTGTCTGTCGAAATAATAAAGAGTAAGTTTTGGTTTTTGTAATATTATAGGTTATATTTCCTTAGGAAGTTGAATACATTGCATTTGGGACATGTGCACATATTCCAGAGAAATGGTGCTTTAAAGAGATGTAAACAGATAAAATATAATTTATCTTTGTTAGATCAATAGAAAACACCTAAATACATAATAAAATAAGTTTGTTATAAAGATCTGTCTCATTTTATAAAAGAATAAGAGCCAGTTTAACGAGGACAAGAATATGTGGCCCAAAACAGGAATCGCTCTAAAATCATAACAGTATCCATCCCTAGAAGTGGCTCCCCATTGGTTCTGTAAAGCGCTTTGGGTGTCTTAAAAAATACAACATAAATATAGAATTTATTCATTCATAGATGCTGTGTGCCTTTTGTGTGTTTATATTTAGAAATGAAACTTCTAAACTTCTTTCACAGCTAAAAAATGGTGTTTTTGGTGAATGTAGAGGTGTAGCTGCAGACTACTGCCCCCAGATGGTGCTGTTCCTCCTGAAATTCTGAATGTAGTGCCACGTTGAGTAGCGTTCCTCCAACTGTCACGATGATACGATGATATGAAATTGGATTGTCTAAAATGGACACATTAACATCTCAGCTCCAGGAATTTAGTTACATCGCCTTGAGTGTATGTTCGGTACTGTATACTTATTTTCATTCTTAGAGAAACGTAGCGTTTCATTTCTATCTTACTTTCCCAATTTCTATCAGAGAAATCTCCTCAGTGTTAGCTGAGGCTGTCTTAAATTTTAGTTGAAAAATCTGATGTTGAGCTTATATTTTTAACTTCTGGTATTATTATTATTGGCATATATGACATAATGTGGTGACTGGTCTCGTAGTGCAAACTATTTATTGGCAAAAAATTGAAAGTGCTCCCTTTTTAGGTTTCATGAACAAAAAAATGGAGAACATATTGTTTGGTTACTAAGCAGAAATGAATCAGTCTGACAAACACAATGAGCTGAGCACCAAAAGGCCATATCTCAACAATAGCCTATAATGACTTTTCACGGGAAAGATCTTGACAACCTTGTCTGGTCGGAAGCAGCATCTATTGCTGGCTTTGGTATTTGGTGCTTTGTATGATTTGTTGGTCTGGTGCCTGATGATCAGTTGCTGTGGCGTGCTTGAAATGGGTAACATTTATCTTACTGGCTGACATTGAGCATTTAAGGTTACTTTTGTTGTTTGCTGTCAGCTTTGTCTTGCATATATGTGGAAGACTGTTTTAGCCAAATTTCAGGGTGTTAATTTTTCATTTAGTTTAAGTCCAAGGTAGCCTCGGATGATTTAAGTTGTGTCGGGAATCCATGCTGACTTTTGAGCTGTTTAAAATGACAGTATCTTAGAAGAGGTAAAAGGTACACCCAGATGGGTTCCTGGATGGAGCAATGAAACTGCTTGGTCTAAAACCATTAACGATATTAAAACAGTAGAACTACTTTCACTGATGCTTAAATGTATAGGAAGTTAACAAGAAACAGTAGCAATCTTTGTACCAGACTGCTGAAAACTAAAAAAGTAAGTATCTGGCGTGGATCGATCTCATACGACCAATACCCAATTATTCAGGTTAGGTATGGATAGGTGCACCTCTGTGTATGATCTATAGTAGTGATTTTCAAAACAAAGCATTTAGCTGCTCTAGAATGTTAATCTATTTATAGTATGAGAAAAATAAAGCAATGCTAATGCATGTTCTTTTTTCTAACAAAAAATTACCCATTAAAGTACTGGACTTATAAGAGATATCGATAAAAGTAGTAGTACTGTTAGTCTTAACAGTACCCATCCCTAGAAGTGGCTGCCCTTTGTCTCCGTAAATTGCTTTCGGTGTCTTAAAAAAAAATACAATATAAATATTGCATTTATTCATTCATAGATGCCATGTGCCTTTGTGTGTTTATTAATGAAACTTGTTGATTTTACTATATCTTTCATTGCTTAAAATGGTGAATTTAGATGAGCTGTAGCTGCAGGCTACTGCCCGCAGATGGTGCCATTCCTCCTGAAATTCTGAAGGTAGTGCGGTGTTGAGCATTAATATGAAATGTATTGCCAAAAACGGACTTGTTAGTTCCTGGAGTTGAGATGTTATCTCGCCTTAAGTGTATGTTCGGTACTGTATACTTATTTTCATTCCTAGAAATGAAATGCTATGTTTCTCTTTCTTTCCCCATTTTTATCAGAGAAATCTCCTCAGTGTTAGCTGAGGCTGTCTTAAATTTTAGATAAAAAATTTTAAGTTAAACTTAGATTTTTAACTTCTGGTATTATTGTTATTGGCATATATGACATAATGTGGTGACTGGTTTTGTAGTGCAAACTATTTATTGGCACACAAAAACTGAAAGTGATCCCTTTTAGGTTTCATGAACCAAAGTAAAGGAGAACATATTGTTTGGTTACTAAGCAGAAATGAATTGGTCTCACAAACACACAATGAGCTGAGCACCAAAAGGCTGTATCTTGGCAATAGCCAATAATGACTTTTCTCGGGAGAGATATTGACATGGAGCTTCAGGTTTTTCTTGTTAAATAATGTGACATGTTTAAGTTTTGCTGTTTGGTATATTTTATTGCTCTGGTGCCTGATGATCAGTTGCTGAGGCATGCCTGAGATGGGCAACGTTTGGCTTACTGGCCGACGTGCATTGAGCAAAGGTTACTTTTGTTGGTTGCTGTTAGTGCCGGACAGTATACCGGTTCATACCGAAAACCGTTTTTATTATTGTTATGATATTTTTTCTTTTACCGCAATACCGGTTTAAATAGCCTACACAATGTTCAGAAAGAGGCACAGCTGGAAACTGTGCTGATCCGCATTTAACTGAAGGGGGGACCTTTTTCAACTGCTGCACCACTGAAAATGTACCGTGAAAGATCAGAATCGGAAGATATAGCTGACGCTGGAGTTGAAAATAATGAGACATATAGGCTTGGTTAAAAATTGTTTCTCAGATACTAATTAAAAATTAGTTTTAGTTACTAAATACTAGTTAGTTACTAATTAATTACTAATTAAAAAATAGTATCTGATTAGATACTTATTTCCACCATTTTTGATACCAACTGTGTAGTTTTCGCCTCTTTCGCCACACTTCACGCAGCACCACTACAGCACAGGCACACGTGCACGCAGGCTAACGCACACATTCATGCAGCCCCTCCCTTCCTCCCAGTAGCTGCTGAACACAGCTTTTAACACACACATACCGAGTTGGCCGAACATGGCATATGCTGCAGTTGAAGGCACTTCGTAAGCTGCTTTAGTTAAAAAAAAAAAAAACGCAAAAGTATTTTGCAGATGAGCATGGAAAGGCTAAGGATGTCGATAAGCTTCTATGGCACCTCCCGCCCCTTGAAGGTCAAGTTTATTTTATTTAATTTTATTTTCTATATAGTGTCAGATCACAACATAAGTCATTTAAGGTTGCTTTTCCTATAGAACAGCTCTCTACATTTTCCTTTTATTAAACAAACTAAATTGCCTTATGTTATCTTATTTACACCACAGCTTGTCATTTTTGTCTGTACATGGTTGCGTGTTTAAAATTGTCCTCTGCTGTCTGGCGGAGTTCCGCCCCAATGCACACACAGGTGAGCACACTCCCACCAGTGGACAGAGAGCACATGTCGGAAAATGTTGCGCCAACCACCTGAAAAGCAGACAACAATATGTGCATTTATACGCTCCCAGGGTGGAAAATTGTCATAAATTGTCATAAAAAGAAATGTTCCGATGTTTAGTTCATTTGTTACATTCACTGCTGTCATTAAAAGAAACGCATGAACACCATGAATCTAGTCTGTGCGCATCTGCCCCCTCCCCCCAGATCCTTGCTAGGGTCATCCTTCACAGGATCCGTGATGACTTGCTCACCTATCAGCAACCAGAGCAGTCTGGTTTAATACGTAAGAAGTCTACCATGGACCGGGTCCTGGCACTGAGGGTTCTCAGCCATCAGTAGTGTGTCTGTTTGCAGGGAGAATGTCAACCTTGTCTAGAGATTCACTTACCTTGGCAGTGACATGTGTCTCTCTGGTGACTCTTCCTACAAAGTCAGCAGATGGATTGAGAGAGCATGGGGGGTCATGAGGTCACTGGAAAGGGGTTTGTGGTGCTCCCGATATCTTTGCAAGGGGATAAAGTCTTTAGAGTCTGTGTGTTCCCTGTCTTGCTGTATGGCTCTGAGACATGAATGCTATCCATTCAGCTGAGTGAGACTGGACTCCTTCTATACTGTCTCTCTTTTGCAAATCCTTGGGTACTGCTGGTTTGACTTTGTGTCAAACGGGCCCCAAATGAGGTACACTACCTGCATTGTGAGGGAGCGTCAGTTATGGCACTATGGCCATGTGGTGCATTTCCTTGAGGGTGATCCGGCTCACATGATACTCATTGCTGAGGACCGAAGTGGCTGGACCAAGGCAAGGGGACGTCCATGTAACACACAGCTGCAGCAGGTGGATGGCCCTTTCCAGATTGTGGGATCGGACCACGTGTCTGCCTGGGGGGTCGTCCTCCAGAACCCTGAGGACTTTCGCCATGGGGTTGGTGAAACAATGTGCTGCATCGGTACATGCGCCCAAACCTGACCTGACCTGGTCACACAATATGATGAGCATCTGACTGTTGTTGATGCTGTTATTGATGGCCCCCAGGTATGACAATGTCAAGGGTCCTGTGGTGCTCATTGCTGGTGTTGCAGAATGTCTAATTAACTGACTGGTGAAGCACTCGACCGTTGTCTGCTTCCCTGACTGTTGTTTCCTCTGTGCACAGATGTTGCGTGATTGTAAAAAGGCACGGCGAGAGGTAGAGCTACACTGGCGGGCGTCACTCTGCACAAACATCGTACACATCGTCGACGTATACGAGAACCTCTACAAAGGGGACAAGTGCTTGCTCATCATTATGGAATGGTATGTCCACATCAACCCCGACCCCGTACTCTCTCCCAGTGTCATATAAGCAGACAAGGGTACACATAGATGTGGAGATAAGGGCATATTCCTTGACACAATGATTTGTTATTAAGAAAAATAAACAGAACAAAATGTCTTCAGTATGGAAATTCTTCAGAGTTAACAATGAAAACCATAGCATGGCAGACTGCAAACTGTGCTCTACTCAATTATCGAGAACAGGTAGGAAAACGGGTTCATGCAACACCAGTGATCTAGTTATAGACATCTAAAGATGAAATGCAAGGAAGAACACAAAGAAATTCCCGCCAGCAGGAGTCTTCAACAACCCAACGTGCAGCAAACACTAGCGGAGAGAGAAAATGTGAAATAACCCCCGTCCAGTGAAAGTAACAGAGGCTGTTTATGAGTATAGTGAAAACTGCTTATAGTGATCACATTTGTGTGGGTGAAGTTGATCACTACATGTGGATGATCGTTAAACCATTTTTTTCTTTGTGTCAGACAGATCACCATCTAAGTGACATTTGTATAATTATTGCATGAATATTAGGTGACAAAACAGACACTGTAGCTATTTTACTGAATTTTATTGAATCTTTAGGAATATATTACAGCAGTTTTAAATGGTTTTTGAATTATATTATACAAATAAAATTACAGAGCTGTGTATAATTGAAATGGTCAGAAAATATGAGGAGTGAAAGATGTCAGTGGCCTCCACCTGTTAAATCATTCCTGTTTTGGGGGTCGTCTCATTGTTGCCCCTCTAGTGCACCTGTTGGTAATTTCATTACCACCAAAGTAGCTGAAACTGACTAACAACCCCCTCTGCTGCTTAACTGACCAGATCACTATCCCAGAAATTTAACTGGCTTGATGCTATACTCTGACTAAAAAGTTTTCCTTTCATTTTTTTGAGCAGTGTATATAAATGTTAAGGGCAAAATCAACAAAAACATCAGAGTGAAACTACAGCAGGAAGTACGGAATTAATGTACTGAAACCTAAGCAAAACACTAACTTAGAGTCGAAGAAAAACATCACAATCTTAAATAAGTGTTATAACCGTCTTTATAATTTATTATAAGTAATACTTCAAAACTCAGCGCCTCCAACTGTGCTTCAGTTCTATTTATTAGTAGATAAATTCAATTTGAGAAGGTAAAAGAGGACAATCTAGTCTGGGGAGCCGATGAGCAGACCTTGAATGTTGATGTCTCTCACTTGACAGTTGTCACAAACGACGGTGAAGACTTCAGAGAAGCTGTCAGCCGCCGTGGGGAGAAACGCTACCTGGGTGATGAAAAGCATTATGAGACTTCTCTCAACTCATCCCTGAAGGTCTGCACCCTGCAACACTCAGCTGGGGGGGGCAACCAGGCCCCCGCCCGGGTGACTTCCGGAGCATCGTTAAGAACGCAGTGGTGGACGATTGTCAGAAATTATTTACAAAGAATTCAAGGCAAACCAATAAAACTTTATTAATAAACCACCTAAATTTTTTTAAACAAAAGTGTGATTTGGGGAGAGGCAAATTTTATTGGCTACTCACTGGGTGTTGTGGTTTGAAATCAACCAATCATCTGCATGTTTTGAGTGTATGTTTAATGTCAGCATGCATCGTGAAGCAGAAAAATGTATGGTGAGGTGAGCAGGCTTTGACTATTTAGAAAGAAAAAGAGAATAGACTACTCAAAGCACCGCAGCCCCCCCGACAAGCCCCGAGACGAGTGAGTGCTGGGGGCTCTGCTATACCTCCACAACTGTGTCCTGGCCGGGCCGGAGCTCAAAGAGTGAGGGACTGACCCCGAAAGGAGGCAACTCAGCAAAGCTGGCTGTCACCACAGCCTGGGGAGAGACACACAGAAAGATAGGATGGATGGACGGATGGAAAAGCTCAGAATATAAAAGTTCACATTGTGCACTGGATATGAAGTAAGAATCCTGATTATTTGGCACCAATGTGAACAGCACAGTTGCTGATATGCAACAAATTCTTCCTCTCAGAAAAAAACACTTTGACCAGGCTTGAGTACTTTAAGGCAGCGTTTCCCAACCCAGTCCTCGGGGAACCCCAGACAGTCCACATTATTTCTTCCTCTCAGCTCCCAGCTCACCTCTACCAGGTATTTGGTGTTCCTGATTGGCTGAGAGCTGGGAGGGAGCGAAAACATGGACAGTCTGGGGGTCCCCGAGGACTGGGTTGGGAAACACTGCCTTAAGGAATATTAAACTTTAATGAAACATCTATATCAAACACATATTGCCATACAATTACGATCTGATTGACTGACTCCTTAACCTATTTACAATAAAAACAATATAAAACAAAACATGCGTATCACCCTGAGGCTGGATGCCGGCCACAGTTTCTTGGGCATGATGCAGAAGGTGCCCTCGCTCAGGCCCACGTTGCGGCACTGGAGCTCCAGGACCTTGACCCCGCCCACTAAGCAGTATCCACAGTCCAGCACCCGAGGCACTGGGGATTGACAGAAAGTACATACAGGGGGTGACACAAGAAAGGACAGCCACAGATGCAGATTGGGGGATCCTGATTACATTAAGACAAGGCACACAGTGTAAGGCTTTTAATAAAGACTTTTTTTAATGGTATGAGTGCATTACTCTGCTTACACCATGGCTATGACGCGTTTTGCTTACAAGTTTGTACCTGAATGCATCAACTTTACGTTTGCAAACCAAAAACTTAAACATTTCCATTTAGTTTTTGTATAATTGAAATTATACTGATAAATTAAATTTAGAATCAAACATTATAATAGCACAGCGATTTACTACTGTAATTCACCTGGCTTACACTATGTGTGTCGTTACAGGGAATTAAATCGACACCCTTCCGACCAAACAGATTTGAGAATTCACCAGCCCTGCTGTACAATTATGTTTAAATCATCAGCATGAGTAGACAGCAACACACAGGCCCCCGTGGGAGCATTAGTATCTGAACCCAGAGGGCTGAATCCGTGAGGATTGTCAGCCACCCCCGCAGCAGCAGATTAATCCATCCCTGGAGACTGGCAGCCCCCCGTCTGCCTGAGGATTCAGACTAGCGTCGCAGGGCTCGAGCTGGATCCCGCTGATCTACACCAAAGATTTGATTCCGAACAAACACGTCTAGGAGGCGAATGCGCGGAACTCACGAGTCAGGATGGGAGGGGGGCGTCGAGCCTCAAGGGGAACAATGAGGGGAAATGGGTCCTGAGTCTCCACCAGGAGGCAGTCCTGAAAATTGGCCAAGGAGTCCGGGGCAAACAGCACCGTGTAATGGCAGCTCATGCCAGGGGCCACCACACCCCCGTCCCCAGGGAATTTACCTGGAACACCGATGCTCTCATTAAAATGCAAAATCGCTGCATTGGCCAGCACCAAAACAGAAGAGCGGGAAGTTAAAGACAGAGGAAACTACACCAAAAATTCCCAGCTGCTTCAGGAACAACAGCAAAACACTTCATAAAACTTAAACATCTGTACTTATTCGAGTCCGTTTTATTTTTATTTTTTCCTTTTCATATTTAGATTTTAATTTTTGTTGTCTTATAAATATAATTTTAAAGTACGTAGAACAGCCTTGCAGCTGAATTTTACTATATAAATAAACTTGTCACGCCTTGCATTAAAGGTATCGTCCAATCACAGGATCCCTTGCACCAAGCCAATCACGGCACGTATGATTTGTCAAAGACAGCGACATGCATTTAGATATGAATAAATATGAGTGACAGAGGCAGAAAGATGCACTGCCATATTTCACATCACATTCAATTCCACAGCAGCCAAATGAATAACCTAATCAGGAGGCATGTGTATTTCATATAAACTTAATAACACATGGCCTGGAGTTTTATGCAAGCCTGTGCAATTTTTCCTAATCTAAGACATCCTACTGCTATTTGTTTCAATAGATGGCGCTGTCTGCTCATAGCAACCATTAATACTAAACGGTGGTTACATGAAGTGCAATAGATGTTAACTCCCTTAATGCCCAATTGCTCCAGGGACTGTCAGCATTACATCACTTTAGATAAAAGTATCTAATGAAATAAATAAAATCGCCTTACTAAGTAACTTTACAGGTAAACTCCATTCTGTCTATAACAGGGGTGGGCAATCTTATCCAGAAAGGGCTGCTCTGTGTGTGGGTTTTCACTGCAATTCCCTAATTATATTACTAATTACTGATTGGTTGAGGTGTCCTCACACCAGGGTATGAACAGCTGATCCAAAGGTTATCCCAAAGACCTGCATGCACTCGGGCCTTTTGCAGATAAGACTGCCCACCCCTGGTCTATAAGTGTGTAGTGCCCTTCCAAACACTAGATAGACTGTGAATAAACGCTGGACTCTGGCAGAGGTGTGTGCAGGCCCAAACGCGGTGGAGGAGAGGCTAGAAGAGGACGGGGCGGGAGGTGCGGCCTCACCCAGGCCGAGTGTGAAGTGAGGCGTGCTGGGGGGGATGACGCGGACGGCCCGGCTGGCTGACGTCACGTTCCTCAGCTCCACTGTGGTCTGCATCCGGGAAGTGGCCCCGCGGAGGGAAGCCCAGTGACAGGAAAGGGCCGCTTAGCCAGCACCACAATGATGGAGGGAAGGGGGTGTAACAACCACTCACCCCCAACAAAAAGTTCACAGTTATAAAGTTTAGAAAACAAAATTTCTGCTTCATTCAAGTATTAGTAGTTTTCAAGCTTAATGCTTATTTGGAAATTCACAATTAAAGATGGAAATCAATAATGGCTGAGGAGGAAAACAGACAGTTAGAGCAGTGTCTTGCATGGCAGGCCTCTGGGACCCCCAAACAGTCCACATTTTTGCTCCCAGCACACAGCACACCTGCACCAGGAATGAACACAAGAACATAAGAACTATACAAACGAGAGGAGGCCATTCGGCCCATCAAGCTCGCTTGGGGAGAACTTACAGTAACTAATAGCTGAGACTTGTTAAAATCTTATCTAGCTCTGATTTAAAGAAACCCAAGGATTCCGCTTGCACTACGTTATCAGGAAGACTATTC
>JABFDZ020000001.1:23564052-23576902 GCA_019775955.2 Pollimyrus isidori
CCATCAAGGACTACGTTTTGATATATAGTTTGCCTGGCTGCACGCTACGGTACGACCCGCATTAATTGCCGAAAATCGGCGGAAGAATAATAAAGATATAAAGTTTTTTTTGACTTTGAGAGCGAATTGCACGGAATCCGTATGGCTCACCGAGACAATCTATATGTCATAGCGTCCGCCTAATCCAGCCCTTCGATTTGGCACCAAATTGAGCTCCGTCGGTTTCACAGGCTAAGTGCAAAATTGGCAAAAGTAGTTTACTAGGTGAATAACAATATGGGCCTTTCATATACATGAATAGGCCCATAATAATGCGGCAAATAAGTAGCCCCTTTTAGCAAAGGATGTCTATGTAGGGGGTGACGGTTAGCACTATTGCCCACACCTCTAGGACCGTTGTCCCATCCTGGGTTGTTCCCCGCCCTATAGTTTCCATAGACTTAAGACTCCATGAAACCCAAAATGGAACAAGTACTTACAGAACATGGATGTATATGTAACCATTTATAATTTTGCTACCAATGAGAATTGAGTAAAAGCCAAATAATGTTAAGCAATGTAAAATTAACTTTGTCATGTCATAAATGGCTCGTATAGTAAAGAGATTGGGATAATTTAACTTTATATATTTCCCATACCTGCCCAGATGTTAATATTTCCCAGGACACTCCTATACAGACCAAATCTGGAATGTGAAGGGGCCAGATTTTGCCTCTGGTGTAGTTCACCTCTCCCAAATGAAGCAGACAAGGAGGAGGCCGAAATTATGTCTGTGACACCTGACTTTCTTCCAAATAACGCACATTTCATTCTAAATATTATAAACACGGGGGGTGGCTTAGGGCGTCGGGAGGGAGTTGCCTAGTAGTAACATTACTCACATGTTTGTGGTGATGCTGATGTAAAGAAGTCTACTGGGCTGCCAGTCATACAGTGTAAAATTATCATACCTACATTTATGTACAGTAGGTCTGCATAATACTGGATAGCTGTTACTGGTTCATGCAATTATTGGACTTATGATTATTGTAGAGTATACTCTTTCTACTTATGAGGAGTATGTACTGAAAAACAGGAGCCTATACAGTACCATCTAGGTTTAAGTACACTATGATGTTTGCACAATGATAAAATCCCCTAAAGACATGATTTCTCAGAACATGACGTGACTGTATTTAAATTTCTGGGGGCAACTTGTATGAGCATGCCCTGTCCTGGATGGACCCTGCCTCCTACCCTCACTGCAGGTTTTAGGGTCAGGTTCCACCACAAACTTGCACTACTGGTTTAAGGCAAGTAGATGGATTCAAACAAACAATGCACAAAAGATAAAACGGGTAGTGATTTTAAAAGCGCCTTTTAAATCAAACGTGTTTGAAGAAGGTTTTTGAAACACAGGTATACGGTTTCATTGACTTGATCTGGTTCAACTGGTTCTTGACAAAAGAGAACCAGTGAAAACAAGAGTGGGACACTTCCCCATATACTACAAAAAAAGCTCCAATGCTTCGCAACCAAAGGAACACATACTGCAATGTCAGAACCTATAGATCAGGAGCACTCAATTCTGAATGGGGGAGTCCCCCACGATAAAAATTTAAAACAATAACTAATTACTTCGTAATGGAATTGGTCTTTGGCAATGGAAGATAATGTAAAACAGGTACACGAGAACACAGCCTATGGTCAAGTATGCATATTGACTATGTCTGAATATACTTCTAAGGCTGCATTCAAAGTAAAAATGTAATGGAAGCTATAATCCACGTGTAAATGGTATATTACCTGGATTCAAATAACATTTTGAGGGATAGCCGACATGGATTTAGAGGTAGATTCTGTATAACTAATCGAAATTGAGAAATTCTTTGAGGAAGCTATAAGAGAAATTGATCACAAAAAGGCCTACAATGTGATCTATTTAGATTTCCAGAAAGCCTTTGTTGTCCCCCACAAATGGCTCTCGATTAAACTCAAAGCTGCAGGGATTTTATGAACCGTGGCAGCGTGTATTGAAAACCTGTTAACGAACAGTTCAATTTTAGGACCGCCATTCTTCCTAATTTACATTAATGATATTGACACCCAGGGGGTGGCACGGTGCGGTGGTTAGCACTGTTGCCTCACACCTGGGTTTCATGTGTGTGGAGTTTGCATGTTCTCCCCGTGTTGTCGTGGGGTTTCCTCTGGGTTCTCCGGTTTCCCCCCACAGTCCAAAAACATGCTAAGGCTGATTGGAGTTGCCATATTGCCCGTAGGTGTGCATGTGTGAGTGACTGGTGTATGAGTGTGCCCTGTGATGGGCTGGCCCCTTGTCCAGCGTTGTTCCCTGCCTCGTACCCGTTGCTTCCGGGATAGGCTCCGGACCCCCCGCGACCCAGTAGGATTAGTGGTTTAGAAAATGGATGGATGATATTGACACCCACCCATAACTGGTTAAATTTGCAGACGAAACCAAGGTGGGTGGTGTAGCAGATATTGAACTAGCAGCTCAGAGGCTGCAACAGGATCTTGATTTAATTACAAACAATCAATTTATTTTTTGTATATAGCGCATTATCACATTTTTTGTATAGCGCATTATCACAATATTACATCATCTCAAAGCGCTTTACAGCATCCCCACCCAAAGCCCCCAGTGAGTAAGCCATAGGCGACAGTGGCAAAGAAAAACTCCTGAGAATAAAGAAACCTTGGGAGGGACCAAACTCAAAGGGGGAGCCCATCCACCAGGGGCCGGCAGGGAGAGTCTAATACAGTAAAATTTGAGACACAAACGGGGAGCAGGGGGGAGACAGCCGGTGCCAGCGCTCCCTCCGATCGCCAGGCAACTAGAAGGCAGGCAGTGGGTCATGCATGGAAGATAACTGCGAGCTGGATGCATGGACGTCATGTTGCAGGGTGTGCTGGACATCTTGATAGATTGAGGTCTCCAGGCAGCTTCCCCTAGGAGGGGCAGGGGAAATAAAATATGCAATTAGTCAAAGTAGGGGAGACTATAGGCAGTGCTAACAGATAGGTCAGTGCAATATGCAAGCTCTGGCAGATATGGCTATGGCAGCATAAGTAGGAGGGAGAGGCAGGTGGGAATGCAGGCATGAGGAGTCCCTGAAATGTCAGCACTCCAATCCCACAAGCAATTGTGAAGTTAGAGTGACAGAACTGTCAATTCAGTTTATCCAAAGCCAATGGCACCGCTCCCCACCCGGCTCTACACCTCACACTATACAGTAGGTATAACTGGGAGTGAGCAATTAGCAAGAGCTTGAACTAGAGTCCCTATAAGATAAACTAAACAGGTGTGTTTTTACGGATACTAAGGTATCCTGCGCCTTGAGAACGAATCAAGTGCGGAGGGTTGTATGAGGTCAGCAGATCACTAAGGTATTCTGGAGCAAGGCCATTCAGTGCTTTATAGGTTAATGGCAGTATTTTATAGTCAATCTGAGACTTAACTCGCAGTCAATGAAGGGAGGATAAGGCCGGTGTAATGCAATCAAATTTTTTAGTGTTTGTGAGAACTCTGGGTGCTGCATTGTGTACCAGCTAAAGTTTATTTAAGGATCCAGACAGACATCCATAAAGGAGGGCATTACAGTAGTCCAGTCTGGAAGTTACAAAGGCATGTATTAACTTTTCTGCATCACGAAGTGGGGCCATCTTACGAAGCTTGGCTATGTTCCGTAGATGATAAAACACAGTTCTAGTCATTCTTCTTATGTGAGCATCAAAACATAGATCTGAATCAACTAGAAGACCAAGATTTCTTTGTGTAGGAAGGCCATTAATGCTGAAGTGGTGAAACTTATTTCTTGCAGCCTTGGGACCAATTACCAGTACTTCTGTTTTTTCTGTGTTTAGGTAATTTTTTTGCCATCCAGCACCGAATATCTAATAGACAGTTGGTCTTCTAACCTAGATAGGAGTGATAGTATCATCAGATAGTTAACAGATATATATAACTGTGTATCATCTGCATAACAATGAAACCCAACACCATGATTTCTTAATAATATTACCAAGAGGTAGCATGTATAGGGTAAACAGTAGTGGGCCCAGTACTGATCTCTGTGGGACACCATATATGACTTTGGTGGCCTTGGATGATTAGTAGTTCACATGGGCATACTGATAGCGATCAGTTAAATATGAGCGAAACCAAGAGAGTGCTGTCCCCATAATGCAAACTACACCTTCTAACCGGTCCAAGAGGATATTATGGTCCACAGTATCAAATGCTGCAGTTAAATCTAGTAATACCAACAGTGATATACAGCCACGGTCAGAAGCCATAAGTAAATCATTCATTACTTTGACTAGAGCAATTTCTGTCCTATGGTTTGGTCTAAAGCCAGATTGATATAATTCATTAGTATTATTTTTTTGTAGAAAAGAAGACAAATGACGAACTACAACCTTTTCCATGATCTTTGACATGAAAGGAAGATTTGACATAGGTCTATAGTTTCATAAAACACTAGGTTCAAGATTTGGTTTCTTTAGGACTGGTCTAATAACAGCCATTTTGAAAGGTTTTGGAACATATCCAAGTTTAAGAGATTAGTTACATATTTAACAGGCTATTGCTAATCTGTGGTGCAATTTCCTTGAAGAATTTTGGAAGCTCAAGAGTTCTGAGTGTTTTATAGCAATGAAAGATTCAAAGCTCTCAGTATTGATAGGCATAAGACTAGCAGGAGGCTGGCAGTCGTAGGTAGCTAAGGATGTGTACTGGATGGTCTATCTACAGTAATCTTAGTTACTTTACCATTAAAAAATATAATAAAGTCATCAATCTTAAGAGCTTGTGGGACTTGCGAGTTCAATGAAGAATTCTGTGTTAACCTAGCCACGGATTCAATTATTATCTCTATGCTTTATCTTCTTAAGTGGAACTACAAGATCTAGTGTGCTATAAAGGGATTTTTCCATGTTTGCAGTAGCCTGATCAAGTTCATTTATAGACGATGCTTCAGATGTACGGCTGAAGGACTATGGAAGTTGTTTCATAAATGTTGTTGTAGTTAGTGAGGCAATGGAACGTCTGATTCTATACTTTGGAGCTGTGGTCAACAGGAGGCTATATTGGATTTCAAACGTTAACAAGTAATGATCTGAGAGCACAGGACTCTGAGGCACAATAGATTCATGTTCCACCAGGATGCCATGACTAATAGTCAAATCGAGGGTATGGTTACAGGCATGAGTAGGCCTGACTACGTTCTGACATACACCTAGAGAGTCAAGAATAGCTGCAAACGCTATTCTCAAAGGATCACTATCTTTTTCCATATGAATGTTAAAATCACCCGCAATAACAGCCTTGTTGGTACTGACCACCAGGTTTGCTAAAAAAATCAGCAAACTCCTTAAGAAAATTACTGTATGGCCCAGGTGGTCTATACACATTAACAATGGTGATTTAGGGTGAAGATCTAGAAAGAGGTGGCCCAGCAAGACAACAAGAGTTTCAAATGTGCTGAAGTTTAAGCCACATTTCTCAGACACTCCTAGGCTGGACTGAAAAATTGCAGCAACACCACCATCTTTGTGATTTAATAATAATAGGTACTTTACTGATTCTTCTGGGGAAGTTGTCTTTACACCTCCCTGAATTTCTCTTTTGTGGAGTAAGTGGTCTGCAAAGGGCAGCCACCTCTAGTGGCACCCAGGGAAGTAGAAAAAACACACCAGCAAATTCAAAAACACGCCAGCAAATTCAAATTCAAGTGAGGGCACAACATTTTCCCTTTCTTCATGTATTAGCCCTGTAAGGTGCCGGTACACTGACTGACAGGCTCCCTGACCAATCAGTAACAAGCTGTTGCAGTGTTTCGCTTTTGCTGGCGTGTTTTTGAATTTGCAAGTGTGTTTTCGCTTTTGCTGGTGCATTTTTGAATTTGCTGGTGCGTTTTTTCTTTTGCTGGTGTGTTTTTGAGTTTGCTGGTGTGTTTTCAAATTTGTTGGTGCGTCTTCCCCTTCAGGGCTTCCGTACCTATGACAATTCAGGAGGGCTAAATACTTTCTCTGCTGAATATGAGTCAGGAATTCCAGCTTCCTAATGCAGTTCAAAACATGCAGTTAGGCATAATAACACAGCCAAATGGCACCCAGTAAGGGTGGGCATGTGCCCTGCGATTGACTTGGTGTCCTATTCCAAATGTAGTAAATTAATTAAAGTAAATGACAGTTATTCAGATTTCAGATTTGCCATATGTGTGTAGCCTTAAGCCCATTAAGTCTTATAAGAGGATTTGGGTGTGTCTGATTAGTTTAATTAATCAAAATTATACAAAATACAACAAATTAAAGGAACACTATGAAAATACATCAGATCTCAATTGGAGAAAAATCATGCTGTATATCTATACTGATATGGACTGAGTAATGTATTAGGAACGAAAGAATGCCAGATCGTTTGATGGAAATGAACATTATCAACCTACAAAGGGCTGAATTCAGACACCCCGAAAATCAAAATGAAAAAAATCATGCGGCAGGCCGGTCCACTTTGCCAAAATTTCATTGCAGCAACTCAAAATCATATTCAGTGGTTTATATGGCCCCCACGTGCTTGTATGCATGTCTGACACTGTTGGGGAGGCCCCTAATGAGAAGACGGATGGGGTCCTGGGGGATCTCCTCCCAGATGTGGACCAGAGCATCACTGAGCTCCTGGACAGTCTGAGGTGCAATCTGGTGGTGTTAGAAGAGCCGAAACATAACATCTCGGAGGTGTTCTATTGGATTTGGCCCAGGCAAGCATGAGGGCCAATCAATGGTATCAATTCCTTCATCCTCCTGGAACTGCCTGTCTACTCTCGCCACATGAGGCCCGGCGTTGTCGCGCACCAGGAGGAACCCAGGACCCGCTGCACCAGCGTAGGGTCTGGCAATGGGTCCAAGGATTTCATCCTGATACCTAATGGCAGTCAAGCTGCCGTTGTCTATCCTGTAGGGGTCTGTGCGTCCCTCAAGGGATATGCCTCCACAGACCATCACTGCGCCACCACCAAACCAGTGATGCTGAACAATACTACAGGCAGCATAATGTTCTCTGTAGAGCTTATCCTGTTCCTCATTGCACAAAACAGCAGATACTGCTGTCTCCTGGAATGTCCTCCATGTCCTTGAGACTGTGCTGGGAGACACAGCAAACCTTCTGGCAATGGCACATATTGATGCACCATCCTCGAGGAGTTGGACTACCTTGCCTCATGCTACCAGTAGTGACACTGACCGTAGCCAAATGCAAAACTAGTGAAAAAACAGTTAGAAAGGAGAGAAAATGTCAGTGGCCTCCACCTGTCGTCTATTTATTGCCCCTGTAGTGCACCTGTTTCATTAACACCAAAGCAGCTGAAATTGCTACTTAACTAACCAGAACAATATCCCAGAAAATTAACTGACTTGATGATATACTTTGATTAAAAAGTGTCCCTTTAATTTTTTTGAGCAGTGTATAATTCCTTATTTCTAAATTATTTAGGGATCATCAAGGTCACTGGTTTAAATTGACTTCTAATATGACTATGAGTGATTGATATGCACTACTCCATAAAATGTAGCCTACATAATACACACGTGTCGTTGTGGGGTTCCCTCTGAGTACTCGAGATTTTACCCAAGTCACAGTCCAAAAACATATTACGATGAACTGAAGCTACCTATTGGCCGTTGGTGCGAATGGTTTTTAAGTGTGCCCCACGAGGAGTTGGCGACCCAGTTGGGTTGTTATAGGCTAAATGTATATATTTATTTGATATACCTAAAAGCATGACTGAAACTTATTTGTAATTTATTCTGTGGTGTACACTCGTTTTAGATTACTAGCGTGGCTTCATTCAACAAACTTCACCGGCGCACCAAACATTCAGCATGAATGCGGTCGCTCTGGGTGTGGATTACGCGAGCAGTGATTCAGGTGGGTGTCAAAGGTTTCTGTTGTCACTCTTCTACTTTCATTCGATCGGGTGTTTTATCGTCGTGTTCATCTACTGGCAACTGAATATATGTAAATATAACATTTTACGGCGGAACGGAGATACTCAGATAAAGCACAAATAAATGGAAGAATATGGCTTAGCTGCCAAATATGGTAAGCTATATGCACCCACAGCTTTTACTCTTCCATTTACGCGGTGTGTATACAGCAACGTATTGTAGTACTTAATGCTTGGGGTTAAAAGTTAACTTTTTATTTAAATCCATGTTACAAATATTAAATTTCAAGTTGGTGTTGTTTTTATTTATCTTTGTTTTCTTTTTAGCTTATATCAATAACATCCAACTGGAAATTTTCTATTAAGATGTGCTAAATCGCTTATTGTAAGCACTGTGAAAATGACAAATTCACAAAAGAAGATTTTTAAATGTTTTTTAAGCAACTGAATTATTCAGTAACTAAAGGTATTCATTGACTACAAAAACCGGTTAGAAGATGGATGGATGGATAAGGAGGAATAGAGATGACATATATGTATATATCATCTTGGATATAGGTATATTTAATATGTTTTTACTAAAGTACGTTTACGATTTTTATGAGATTATATTAGTACTATTTTACGTTTCAGGATACATTTTTCTCTTTTGCCATCTAAACTACAATATCTCCCTTAATATGGAAGTAATTCCTGTCACATTACGCTGGGATTGTAAAGTAAAGCGAACTGAATATTTCACACTTTTGTATAGCAACATGAATGAAAAATACAAAGCAAACACAACTATCCTACCGCTCATAAAAAACTGCCCGAAAACGTAGGGACCGTCTTAAAAATGCAATGCTGATCCCCAGAACACTACTTGTATGTTACCTAAATTCAAATCCAAATTTTATTTGTCACATACACAGTCATGCACAGTACGATATGCAGTGAAATGCTTAGACAACTGCTCGTGACCTAAAGATAGAAGACTAAGTGCAGTGCAAATATGCTTAAAAGTGATTTATTTAAAGTGACTTGTGACAGAGTGATATGATGACCACAAAGTGTAGTTGTGCACTGGCCACTAGTGTAAACGAATGTCCAGAATGTTCAGTATGTGTGTAAAAAAAAAACATATGTGTGGGTCAGTGCTGTGTGGTGGTGTGATTGAGACACCGTATCGCCTGTGGGAAGAAGCGCCTCCTTAGTCTCTCTGTGTTGGCCTTCAGGGAGCCTATAACTGTCTGTCAGTATTACAGTTGAGTAAATTGTAATAACCCATTTTTAAACCAACCAACATTGAACGAAGTTCAGTGTGTTCCCCAAGAAATGTCTAATCTTTCACACCCTGTGTGAAAATTTCCCGACGAGTGAAACAACACTAATTGCATGTTACAGCCTTAACATCCTATTAAACAACAACCTTATTTAATAACCACAAATGGCTTCCCTCCTATTTAAAAAAAAGAAAAATGGAGTGTGAAAAATTAGACGGAACTTTAAGAACTAATTTAATTAGATTTGATGTTTGATATACAAATGATCCAACTGTAATACTGATAGCCGGTTATAGGTTACATACTAGTGGTGTTCTGGTGATCTGCATTGCACTTTCAAGACGGTCCTTAAATCGGGGCAGTTTTGTGCGAGTATAAGTAGCCTATATTCGCGCCTTGCTTTATATTTTTTTATTCATACTGCTGGACAGTGTGAAGCTATCTAAAAGTGCGAAATACTCCCCACGTTTTACTTTCCAATCCGAGCCTAATTAAAGGAATTACTTTGATGAGGAACATATTGCCGTTGATATGGCAAATACCTAGCAAATATCGAATATAAAACCAACTTCACCACGATGAAGTACTGCATAACGCCCCCCAAGATGTCCCGTTATATGAAATGAATGGAGGAGGCGCAAGTACTGCATTCGGATAGTTTCCGCCGACTTAATAGCTGTCCCAAGTTATACAATGTTAATAGCCTCTACCAGCCAATCATAAAATAGCATTTGTTGTTTCCGGGGGAATTCCGAAACTACAGGCAATCCCGCTGCAAGCACGTTATTAACT
The DNA here is from genome assembly GCA_019775955.2 of Pollimyrus isidori. Lineage (NCBI taxonomy): Eukaryota > Metazoa > Chordata > Actinopteri > Osteoglossiformes > Mormyridae > Pollimyrus > Pollimyrus isidori. The sequence continues at coordinate 23,574,053 of JABFDZ020000001.1, forward strand.
ATTTACCAGTCAATCCGAAAATAGCATTTGTTTTAAAATTCCAAATTTAGTAAATTCAAATTTTAGTAAAATTAGTTACATGGGATTCTCTGCAAATCCGTTTTAATTATAATTTAATGGAAATTTGTGGTTACCTCGAGTAATACAGCATAGCTTCCTTTTACCCAGCTGGATCACCTAGGCAACCCTTAGAACTCAACAAGTAGCATTCAGGATACAATACTTTGACTTTTTTTATTAAATGAGACATAGCGAAATGTAAATTAGACAGAGTTTAATCGGGATTTAGTAGCAACAAAAAGCCTCGAGAAAGTATTTTATCATGGTAAAGAACGCCTTGACTAATGTCATTCAACTGCTGACACTCACTAGCTCTGACTCCATTAACTTCTCTGTTGATATGTTTTCACTCGGCACTACCGGATGCTCAGCGCTATTATTTTACCTTCAGACTCTAGTTCCCACTAGATTCTCTAGCTTTTCTGGGACAAAACACTGGATTTTATAGCTTTTGTTCCCAAAATCTTGTACGTACTTGTTCCTAGTGACATGTTTGCTATTGTTAATATTATTATTTGCAATTCTTGTTGACAGCTGTATTCTTGTGATGTAATATCAGTAGGGCTGGAAATTGATTTAAAAATAGTGCACAGTCTTCTGATTAATCGCGATCAATCACACCTTATATTAGACTATTTGGGGCTTGCTGAAATTCAGAAACTCACAAACAAGGGGTAAACCGAAAGCAAGATAAAAATTATTTAGATCACATAATATCATGTAATATATGAATATTAGTAATTAGTGCTGTAGTTCTCGAGACTGGTCTTGGTCTCAAGACTAGTGTTTTGTGGTCTCGGTCTTGTCTTGGTCTCGACTCTATTTAGTCTTGTGTCAGACATAGTGGTCTCGATTGGATGGGGATAACAGAGAAAACAGCCCATCCTCACAGAACAGTATCGTTATTTATTACACGCCTCAGTTCAAATGCAACCAGTCAGATGCATCTATTTTAAAAACGCCACAATGTATAAATTTTCTCAACGGACACTGCCAGTGCTTCACAGTCCACACACGTCATACACATCGCATCATAACGAAGTCGGCAAAGAAATGTCCGAAAATATCTGCAAAGTCTATAGCATAGTTATAATTCAAATAAATTAGGTATTTTACATTCATTAGAAAGCACGGTCTTGGAGGTGCAAGTCAATCTGGAGGCTCATTCTCTTCAATTCAAAGTAAAAGGTCATTATACATAGCTGTATTCATAGCTTACCCGAGGCCTCTGTCCCTGGTAAAAACAGACTTAATACGAACATCTTTCTGATACATCCCATCTCTTTCGAGGTCTGATAAAATGGTTATAGGAGCGGATTTCTGAGAACATTATTTTCCATCAGGCCTCATAACTATGACAAATCTGAGAGATTTTAAATGAGAGACATATGGACAATATGATTGAAAATATTACATGAATTTGATTTAACGGGTAATGACACTTTACAGAAAAGCCTTTTTTCTCTACAGTTGATCTGAGTAATGTGATGTCAATTCTAGCCCTAGTCTGTTTTCGGTCTTGGTCTTAGTCTGGACCAGTCTTGGTCTTGGTCTCACCTTAGTGTGTCTTAGTCTTGGTCTTGGATGTGGTCTTGGTACCCTCAAGTCTCGTCAGTGTCTTGGTCTTGATACCCTCCAGTCTTGGCAATGCCTTGGTCTCGGTTTAAGCGGTCTTGACTACAACACTATTAGTAATACATAGTATCTGTTAGTGTAAGTGCATCTCTAATGTAAATGTCTTGGCTTAGGTAGGTTACGCTGCGCATGTTTGTCTCGGCGACCAGTCTCACTCACGTCTTAGTGGTCTTTGTGACCGTGGAATCTCGCGTTTCCCGCAGTAACTTTTAAATTTTTCAGTGCCGTTGTTATTTTGCAATTTCAGTAATTAGTACGAAATGTAGTGCTCCCGCTGCGTGCAGTAGAAACTTTGTAAATACAGGGATATTGGTTTGTATGTTAAATAAGAAGGTTTTGATAGGAAATGACAAAGTAATTTGACATGCGAAGTGTACTATTGATAAGTGTAATAGTGTAAAGAAGTGTAATAAATGTAATTAATAAGAATAAAGTGTAATAGCATACAGTACTATTTTTTAGGAATTGGTCATAAAGGGAGTTCTCTGATATCGTTCAGGGGTACATTTCCCAAACAACAACTGAAGTTAGCATTAACGATGCATCGTCCTATGATAGTTCAAACTAACCAACATCCGAAGCATGACTATTTCCCAAAACCCTCGTACCACAATAGTTCGAACCACGCAAGTTGCTGTGGTTTCGGGAAACGCGCCCCAGACTGTTATGGGTTGAGGTTAGGGCTGCCTATCCTTCGTGGATTTTAACTTTCGCGGGTATCTGCCACCCCTAACCCTATTGCGTATGAAGGGGTTTTAAATAAGGAAATTGAATGTGAACGCCTGTTGTATTACTTAAATGAGGCCTAGTTAATTAGTCAGATATATTACACGTATGGGACAAAATCAAACACAGACTGCAATTAAGCCCTTTCATAGTAGTTTCGTTTGCTTACCTGTATGCACTCCCTGGGATACCCGTCCGGCTGCCTTTTGTGGGTTTCTGTTCCCAGCAGATGCAGGCCCTATACTGTATATGGAATTGTCTTGATTTTGATACGGAACTAAGGAGCTGAAGTATTCAAAACGTTAGATGTTTTGGGGTAATCAGCATTGACATTACTATATACCTGTTGTATTAAGGTTATATTGTCAGTCATACACTCTTTCAACACTTATATAACAACTTGTAATGGTGCTAGTATAATTGTTATAT
>JABFDZ020000001.1:23577484-23588379 GCA_019775955.2 Pollimyrus isidori
TACACATAGTATACACGAAGTGTCAAAATACAGGTGTATATATTTATAGAGTGCTCTTTTTGAACTCTTTGGAAAGGCACTTACTACAAAATGCTACTGTAATACACTGTATACATGTCTGAACCTAGAGTGATCAGGCGACCCTTACACGTAGGACTACATTGTGGCCGGGATTTATTTCATATATCAACGTATGGTCAACCCGATGCTCTACAACGAAAACTTCTTAAAATTGCAGTTAAGAAATTATACCAATCATATTATATCGTATTTCAAGAACACTTGCAAAAATGCTGTACAAGTATTTTTTTTTAGATATTACAATATTTTAGAGGAAATACCGAATGGTAACAAGGCGAAGGATTTGGCTGAATTCAGCCACGTCAAATTTAGAAATTTTTGTTCTGTAATTGATAAAAGTTAGAGTCGGTACAGCGGGATGAATAGCTGGCGTTTTGATTTTTTTTTCCTTTTTGTCTGGTTTTCACTGGGACGCCCTAGCCCGTGAAAAGCACACGCCCCGAAACACTGGCAGGAATTGGGAAACGTCATGGATATTTCGTGCAAACTTTCCGGCCTTTGCTTAAAACCATACGCCGCAGTTTGGGGAAGGTTTAAATGCCTTTTTTAGAGAAAGATTTCGAATAGAACAAAGCGGACAGATAATGTCGCAGCCGGAGAGTGGAAGTATTGGTTTTGAAAATGGGAAGATGACAGGTATGCAGAAACTGCATTCCTTTTCACAAAGCTAGTTATTTTTATGACCTCGGAGGGATTATACGACTGGTTATTCTGAGTTTGCGGGCGGTTTAGTTCCTTTCTGATTTGTAATAGGCTAAGTATTTCTAAGTTATTAAGTAACCGCATATTGTTCTAGATATAGCTGTTCCTCTCAGTAGTCTACTCCCTTGTACGTGTTCTGACAAGACGTCTACACCGGGGCTTCAAAAACTTGTCGTGGCACTCGAAACGCCCGATAGTTTCATTCGTCCAGGAACAAATCTTATGCGAAAGCACTTGGATGAAATGTATGACTGTAAATTGTGTTTTGCAGATTCTGTTGTGCAGCACATGACGGGCAACGATTACACTTAAATTTACAAACAGCACTGTTCTTTGTCGTGGATAAATGGGGGTGTATTATCGCAAAATGATCATAATATTCTTATGTGAATCAATGCAAACTGAAAGAGCATTTTAAAGGAGTGCGGTCTGTGGATGTCAAACTTCTTTTACGATACAATAATATGACCGATAATGACCGATTGTTCTTTCGGGATCAACCGGGATCCTAAGGACATAAAATAGGATTGGGATGAATTTAGGGCAAATTGATCACTTACTTCGTCTGATTCTCAGACACGAGACACGTCGGCTAAAATGGCGACATTTAATTTTTTAATGAATGGTCGTGTTAAATGCAAAGTTGCAATTTATTTCTTTTGATGAAACAGATTTTACCACAAACTGTGAATGGATTAAGTGAGACATTGGGTAGTGCTATATAAATTCTCCCCAGCCTTGCACTATACAGGACCTGCATAAAACAGGTAATTTCAGGCAGAGCAAAACAAGTTACTGTAGGCCTGCATGAGATGCTGGACTGTGATTACCTTGTGAACAAGGCTTGCCAGAATATCTTTTCAGTAACAGCGCTTCTAGAAAAAAGTACAATACAGATTGAATGAGAAGTGATTTGTATCGTTTCCCAAGTAGCATACTGTAGCATATTGTATTGTACGCAGCCAGGGCTGTTTCCTGTGATTAATTTGTTTTGTTGCTGGGGGCCTCACCTACAGTAGGGCCAAGATATTTGTGACATATATTTTCTGCCTTCTGATTTTGCTCACAGTTGTACTTGGGTCTTATGTTCACAGCCGATGATGAGGTTTGAGCTCACATATTGGAGGTCAATCTCTAGTAACACTACTTCTCACAGTTCTATTAACTGTATTTATTAAATAAGGAGTTTGGTTTATCGGTTGCTTTATGTTGCATAGAAGCTCACAAATGGTGACCCCATTCACGCACACAATGGTCATCCATGGTCATCCATAACCTAGATTAATTATCGAACTTGCAAAAACGTCACTCGTCACCAGTCCAAGCCCAGCCGTCTCTGTGCTGGTGTTAATGGTAGCCTATGCATGGGACGGTGAACCCATAGTCCGGCTAATGCCATTCGACGAGACACAGTGTGGGATGACATGGGGTGTCGTAGAGAGTCCAATACCTGTGTCTGGATGACAGCCGCTGATGCCATGGGGTTCTGTAATGCTGGCCGCACGATACGACGACCCTCCCTTGGTGTGGTCTGTCTTGCGCGACCTTCACGACGCGTGTGGGTGCCCTCTTGTGCCCATTGGTTCCAAGATCGGGGGACTGTGACATCTGCATGCCCCACATGCTGGCCCGTTGCACGATACGGCCACCCGGCCTCATGCAAACCCACAATGCGACCCTATCGAACTCTGTCAAGTGCTGGTAAAGCTGTCTAGTGCTTCATACAAGGCATCCTCTGTATGACTAGACATATCAGGTCTTTGCAAATCTAATCATTTACATACCCACCGCTGGTCGGCACATGTACCAAATTACATCCAAATCGGTCCATTACTTCTGGGTGCTTAACTGAGTGCGTGTGTGTGTGTGTCTGTATACTAGGTCTATAGGGAACATTTGTTCTGTTTACCCTACATGTAGGGATAATGTTTAAAACCATATACCAAACAAATTATTGGTCAAAATTATTGATTAAAAATGATATGTTTATTATTTACTATTATAATTTAACCGATAATTTAACCACGTTCCAGCCTTAAACCAGCATCCTCGTGACATATGTGTGCTGTCCGGATATGTAGCCTATGCATAAATAACAAACATAACAGCTATTTTTACTAATTTTCAGTAATTTAAATCAGACTGTCCCCAACACGAATGATCCGTGATTCCGCTTGTAGTCCCCTGGCAAATTTTACTGCAAATCATTTTGTCCTGATAAGTAAATTTTACAGTGAGAAACTCCCAGTAAGCCAGCACTAGGCTTGGGCGGTATGTAATTTTTAATACTGTTATATGGTGCAGACATCATACTGCAGTTTGCTATGCGATGTTCTGGCGGCGTTTGAAAAGCACAATTATGGTATTTCCTGATAAAATTAAACATAAGCAGGGTTGGGAGGGAGCGTTACCTTAATACCGGCCAAGCTGAGGCAGCAACCCTGTCTGACTTTGAAACTGCAAATTCAGATGTATGTTTGTTTCCAAGTTGGGTGAAGCTTCATCGGCCTCTCAGGCAGGCGCCATACACAGTGAAAGGAAATGGCCAGTCAGACTTTGCAGTGCTGAAGACAGAGTTCTGCTCGTCTGAATTTCAAGCATTAATGTAACAAAGAACCGTGTCCATGCTTTAGGACGTAACCCATCCCTTCAAAGGAGTGACCTTGGAAGCTGCAGGTTCACAGAAATCCCACCCTGAATGAGCTGGACATGACATTCTTTTCTGTTCTTAGGCTTAGAGGGGAACACAGATGTCGCGTTCATACAGACCGGAGGGTACCTGACGAAGATACGTTCGGCCAAATGGCAGAAAGACCGCTACTACAAGCTTCTGGATGACTTCAGCACCATGTCGTATAAGTCGAGGAAGATAGTGGGGCGGAAACAGACTTGTAAGTATCTTTTCTTTCTTGTGTCTGTCAAGCTTTACCTTCAACATAGCGGATGATTTTATTCAAAGTGTTATACAAGGGAGACAAACAGCACATTGCAAACCTTTATGCTGTCAAGGAGTCAAATATACTGCGAGAAAACTGGGGCTGTACCTTCAAGATTCTGCCAAATGTGCCATTAAAGTGTTTTTCAGGGCGAACGCTCTGAGACCCGTTATTTTATATGGCTTTCCCAGCACAAGAACAGTTTTGCCATGTGTGTTTCGACAGTTTACGTAGTTTGTTGGCGGTCTATATGTGAAACAGCTTGTGATACCCACTAAGATACTGAAGTTTCTTAAATGACTAATGACATAATTTGATTACACAAAATAGGGGATGGACTTCCTCTAACTATGAGTGCAAAATCACCTGATCAAACCAAAAGGAAACAGCCCTTTACATGAGTGAATGTGTGGTTCTTTAAAAGAGCCTTTGTTTTATTTTGAAGAGGAAAAGGAGCAGCAAGTGTGGGTTGCAGAGATGGTAGGTGGGTGCGGCAGGCTGCAGTGTACTGGCAGGGCCTCTCTCCAGCGGCTGAGAAGTAGTAGCTATGTAGTTGGCACCCACTCTTCTCAGAGGTTGAAGGGAAGAGATCTTCTCTTCTTTGTGTGAAATAGGAGCCTCTGGTGTGGAATTCCACCACTGGAGGTTGTGAAGGGCCGCTGCTGCTTCCACACCGGCGACTACGTTTGTGGAGCTCACTCCAGTTACCTGCTGGTCGATCCTCCACTGTGCAGAAATAAGGGCATTTTCAGCAACTCTCCTGGCGTGTGAGATGGTAGTTAAGGATCCTGTTTGGTCGGGAGAGGTTCTGTCCGGCATGGGACCTCTGAACATTGCTCGTTGCAATAGAAGAGGAAAAGAACAGGTTAAAATTAAATGATATGAAGCAATAATAAGAGATTTAAAAAGTCACATAGTGAACAGAGCTCTAAGCACCGTTGGCTTGCTGACCAAAGGGGGCAAGAGAGTTCTGAGAAGCCTGTTGATGGAGATGCCTGTCCATTTACGGCCCTGCAAGCAAGCACTGAGGACCATAAATGAATGGGAGCACCAATGGGGAACCAATGAACATACTGAAGGAGTGCGTGACGTAAGGACCTTTAGGCTGAATGAATATTAGATGCAGTGTCGTTTTATGAGAAAAGTAGGAAATCCTTAAGTATTGGGGGGGGTCGTGAGAGGCTCAGCAGGTTAGTCTCCCCGTCACCCCAGGGGAGTCAGATAAATGCCCTGACCCTGCATTCAAACCACAAGCACCCAAGTGGACAGTAAAAATAAGAGTCCACTGCATATATTTATTTTTAAAATCTGCATTTTTAAATCTGGTGTGATCCTGGTTCTGCTGGCAGGAGGCTACATGACAGGTCACTTCCAGGCTCAACCTTTCTAAGTCAGCAGTACACAACAACAAGGTGAAGCAGGAGACACTGGGAGCCACCAGAAAGCAGCCAGGTAAACGGCAGGAGTGACTTTCTAATGCCAGACATGACTGTTAGCTTAACCGACAGTTTCTCATGAACCAGAGGATGGCATCAAGTGACCTTCAACAGGACTGGGAAACATTAAGTGCAGGTATGACATGCACTGCTGGGACAGTTTATTTCAGGCTATTAGAAGCAGGACTGAAGTCCCATAAAGCAAGGAAGAAGCCCTTCATTAATGAATCACAAACGTAAACCCATAAATTGAGAAATCAGTGAAACAAAAAACTGCCCTGTGGTCTATTAATTTTTTTCCAGAGCTGTATATTGCCTTGTACAGACCAATGTGGCCCCGGAGCTGATACCGTGATTTATCCTCAATACGGAACCGGATTGCCCCAAAAAAGGCTCTTGGCCAGAAATAATGGCTCCAGAACGGCACTACAGAAAAGCAAATCTCAGAATTTGAAACCTTGACATCAGCAAAAATGGGACGTCCAAACCTAATGCATACCCAGAAAATTCAAACCATAACTAATATCTCACTCATACCAACAGGGAAACTTGCCAGCTGATTAGTGGAAAGATGTTATCTATACAGGCAATAGAGACCAAGCGCAACGAGTCACACTCTGAAAACTTTTTTTTTGGTTTGGCAGTTTTATAAAAATTCTAAATCCGAAACAGACCGAAATAAATTGAAAAAATGGAATGCATATGAACTTTTACTTTACTCTCACTTGCCTATGTAGCATTTCCGTTCTTCTTTTTGGAAAACAGTGGAACCGTGGGACGGTTCTCAAAAGGCACCAAGCAATTGCACTGGCATTGGCTTTGTGTTCGTGGTAACGGGGCATATGTGTGTCTATCTCAAAGGAGTGTAAGATATGTGAAAAGAAATGACTAGGCAGTGTCTAGAATCTCCGAGGCCAGGGTGTGTGTTTCTGAAATGTTTTTCAGCTGACTGCATTCCTGAAATGGTCAAAGCTGACATGGAATACTGTGGAAAAGCAGGTTTGGACAGGTCCTTCCTCAGCTTGGCACCTTTGTCAGTGTGTGGCTCAGTAGGTTCAGACACTATACTGCATGATTGGAAGGTTGCTGGTTTAAATCCCAGGGTCAGCCTAGTGATTTCACCATTGGCCCCCTGAGCAAGGCTGTTAATGCCCAGTCGTTCCAAAGCCTGGCTGATCCTGCTTTCCTAACTGTATGCCACATCTGCTAAATCAAGGTTCCCCAATCCCAGTCCCGAGCAACCGAAATTCACAGGAGATGTCAGCTTTGTTGAAACTTCTTTGTTTCAAGTATGAATCTATTATGACCATTTATATTCTTAGCAAAAATTCCACACATGATATATTGTTTAATAAACTGCTCAGTAATGATTAAATTCTGTGTTTCTTCTTATTGTTTGGAAAGGAAGCTATTTCCTTGAAACTTGTTTTATACTTTTTGCCATAATAAAAACACTGTCTGCAATGAATAAGAGTAACATGCAATTATACAACCATTATCATAAAGGCAAAGTGCTTCTTAGGTCGGTATACAGTAGTTAATGCAATGGAACAGTGGTCATCAGCACAGAGGTGGTACTTCTACAAGGTTTCTAATGAGGCTATATGAAGGCTGAGGCTATATGAGGTCTACAAAAAGTAAGCAGTAATCTTTGAGTAACGGAGCAGAGTAATGGAGGTCTGTAATATGGCTGGAATAGGGTGCATTCAAAGAGTTTAGTAGTGCATGACAGTTGCTGAGATTCCACATAACAGCAGCTGAATAGCACCTGGGAAGAGACAGCGGCATATACAGGGTTGGGACCGCAGGGGCACTGACCCCATCTGAAAGCTGATTGGCCACCTCCCCATCTTTCATTAGTCTTTGATCTGTATCATCAGCTAGTGATATGGTCGTGGTATGAATTATGGCCCCTCTTCTACCCTTTTAAAAATGCTATAATTGCCCCAAGGAAAATATTTGGCCAAGAATGGTGAATAGTTGTGTCAAATGCTGAAGATAGACCCAGGACAATGATTGCAATGGTTAGAAAGGATATGAGATAGGAATGTTTCTGTTTGCTTTGTTTCAAGAGTTCTGAGAACAGAAAAGAGCTAGCAGATAATACTAGTGTTTTGACAACAGATGGGTAGGAGAGATGTTTTGGGTGGAGTTCCTTGGAAGAGGTGACTCATGCATGTTTGTTGGCCCTGGGTTACGAGCCAGCTAACTGGGACGTGGTGACGTTAAAGAACTCAAGTTACAGGAGACTAGCTGGGTGTACGGTTGAGAGTAACTTGAGCTCAGAGCTGAGTTTAGTAATAAAATCTGCACTCTCACAGAAAATGGCAAAGTAGCTCAGAGTGTGGTGGCACAGGAATCTAACCTCAGCTTTCTTTGCATGGAGGCTGAAAGTTCTGCCAGTTCTTCCTTTAGCTCTTCTAGCTTCCTCACATAATCTAATCAGTCATGGTCAGGCGATTTTGGCTTATCTAATTTACCTTTCAGGTGGCCGCATGTAAAACACATTGGCGAAAACAATCTGTCAATGCCACAGCCTTTTGTGCTGTCATGCGGCAATCCTAGAAAGCATAGCGTGCTTTTGATGCACCAAACCCAAACGCAGAGTGGACATAAATAAATGCATATTTGCAGTTACTGCTCATAAATTGTAGGTTGTCTGCACATATTTAAATTTTGATGTTACCCGATACATAAACGTGGATCATTTTTACAGAGAGTTTTCCTTCAAAGGAATTCACGTTTCAAGTCCTTTGTTTTTATTTCTGGACCACTGCAGGGCAATAGTGATGCACGAGAGTGCGAGTTCTGTGTAGCCAGTTGTGGACAATGGGTAGTATCCAAACAAAAACAAACACCTCTGGGTATTCCATAACGGTGATCGCTGTTCATTGACGTTATATTGCTAAAAGGACATTGCTTTCATCGATTTTTGTCTGATGTATGCGGCTATCTTTAGTCAATTGTGGACTCGTGAACTGCTAATGTGGAGCCACACTGGAGGAAAGACTGAAGGGCAGGTAAAACTTAGCAAAGTCTCTATCGATATAGCAATGACTAACTTATCGCCGGACACATTGTCAGTTCTCATTGACCTGAGGCTGTACAGTTTTAACTTTCATCCGTCTTCCAGGGTTTGGGTCACAGTGGAGCTGGAATCTGTCTTAGGCAGCATAAGACACAAGGCTGGGGTATAAAAGCAAATCAGTATATGAATCAAAAAGTCAAAGGAGAATTTTTGTTTACTAGTTATTTATTCTGAATGGTGTGATTCTCATTCCCATTTCTCAGTTAAAGCATCTGTTGGTAATTAACAAGAACTTAACAGAAACAACTTCCAGATGCAGGAAACTTGTCATTGACCAACAGATTGAAGAGCCCCATGCAAAGATTACATAACATTGCAAATATATTTCTATTAGGCCAGTTTATGAATCATTGAATCAACCTTATGATGCTTTGGGATTGTGATTTGCCTTCTTTTTATTCTTTTGTGAAAGAATATTCATTATAATTAACATATTTTATGTATAATGATACTTATGAGTTTATTTGTGTATTTCTAGTTGCACTAAATAAATCATGGATTGATCTCAGTTTTGTTAAATTGCAGGTGCTTCTATGTTGAAAATGTAAAGTGTTATTATGTAAATAATCTTTTTTGCTGTTCAGGGGCTTGGAAACACTACTACGCTTATATTCAGATTTGACCGTTTCTAAAATGTTGTTTTTGGTTTGCATGCCTTTCTGTGTCCCGACATGGTCTCTGTCTACCATAATCTACACAGTTTGCGATACCCGCAGGCTTACTGGGCGCCACAAACAAGATAAGGGGAGGTTCTGTAGCACGAGTCTGGTAATCAACTCCTTGTGTCTGCTTCTGGCTTCTTGGAATGAACAAAGTCAGCAGTATGGTGAAGACATCAGGCAAACTTACTTTGTACTAGCTTTCTGTAAAAAAAAATGTCCTTTTTCTTTACCTCAGCACAACCCCAGATTTTGACTGAAACTTAACAAAAACATTTCTAAGATAGGGTGGTTAATCGGTAGGAAAAAAGTGGATAATGTCTGTTTCTCTCACAAAAATGCTTGTGTCCCAGGCTCCACCCCTCAGCTACTTCCTCTGCTGCCTCTTTGTGATTGGTGGAGAGCTAGAAGGAGACGGCACTTATCACAGCCCAGGAATTATCTCTCCTTGGAGGCACATCTGGTGTCCCAAGGCGCCCGTCCGTGCCTGTGGGGAGGGCAGGCATTGATAACCTTCTCTGCTTTGGGCTGGAGCTTTTCTTTAAGATACCAGCCTGAAAATTCAGATAACGAAGCAGGAGGACGTTTGTCAAAGTTTTTTGCAAAGATTTTGGAATCTTAATGGTATAACAAAAAATAGATGCATAGCTAATTGGTTTAAAATGGCTAATTAATTTTGCCATTGAAGAAATAATATCCCACCAGCCAGTTTCCAAACATGTATCCAGTACATGGTCAAGGGCGGGAAGTAGAATATATTTTCTGGCCCTGCTCTGATATATCATGTCTCTTTCAAGTTCAGAGATCAGGGTGATAAAGGAGGTTCTGTTTGATTGGATTCCTTTTTTAGAGGAAGGTATTGTGGTCAGTCTCTTACTTATTGTGCATGCGGAGGATGTACATGTTTAATACACAAACTCCAAAAGCAGGATCGTGTTAAGCTCTGCCAAACCGAGCATTTGCATGCTCCTAGTGACATTCTGGATTAGTGGCTGCCACTTTAATAAAAGGGCTTGCAATTGATGCCAGTTTGATTTTCTGTCACTCCAGCATGTGAAACACGCTCTTTGAATCACACTGCTCTGTAGACCAACAATACGCTGGCCTCCATTTTCCCGGCCACTGCAGAACAGTGATAACATGCACTCCCCTATTGCGTTGCCTGAACACTGACGTCACGCCTCAATTTATGCAAACATACTCAGTCTGTTTTTTTAGGCTTTATCTGTCGTGAAATTGGCCACGGCCGTTTAAAATTCTGCTAAACCAAGTTTAGCAACTAAAGGGTTTTTTTGTGATCACTTGTTGCCAGTATTATGCAAACCCTCTCCCTCCATTATGCTGTGAAACCAGGCAGTGTGTGGGATGAGGGCTGATATTATTGGTGCTGATCTGTAAATGAACAGGGTCTCAGGTGCCTGCATGCGGCATGTAGCTTTAGATATACAGAGGGTCCAAAATTAACTTTTTGAATCTCCGGCCAGGATGGCTGTCAGATGAAGAAATCAGCTGGCCAACCCTATTTATTTACCAGCAAAAATAATAAATGTTTTTTTTTTTTTGGTCACATTTGCTTTCATTTTAAAGGTTTGCTTACTACTTGTAAATATCGCTGCGTCACTTTTAATTAGGGCGATTAGCTAACACAGTCAGTGACGTCGACGCATCATTTAAAAATTATTTTGATGACATTATCGTTTTCATTTCCAAAACGCTTCATTGTAGCATGTTTTCCTTTATCTCTTTGTAATTATGGGAATAGTTCAAATTAACACAAGTAAATAAATGTGGTTTTTTACACTGTGTGAAGTTCGATGTCATGCCACAGGGCACAGGAGCAGAGTGCTGTGCATGGGCGCCTGAACTGGCAGCTCAGCAGTTACAGCGGGATCTTGATTTAATTAGTGACTAGGCCAATACCTGGCAGATGAAATTTAACATAGACAAATGTAAGGTACTCCATGTAGGGAGCAGAAATATAAAGTACAGGTAT
>JABFDZ020000001.1:23588479-23600896 GCA_019775955.2 Pollimyrus isidori
TAAATCAGAGCTAGATAAGATTTTAACAACTCTGAGCTATTAGTTAAGTTCTCCCCAAGCGAGCTTGATGGGCCGAGTGGCCTCCTCTCGTTTGTATAGTTCTTTTGTTGCTTTTGAGACAAAACCTCCACTGACCTAAAGTCAGGCTTCCTCGGCATACGGTATATGGTCTAAAGTATTGGGAACATCTCTTAATCATTAAATTTAGGTGTTTCATTCAGACACATTGCTACAAGTGTATGAAACCAAGCACTGAGCCATGCAGTCAGGCTTACAAACATCTGTGAATGGGTTGTTCTGAAGAGCTCAGCAAATTCAAGTTTGGTAATGTCATAGGATGCTACAGTTTGTGAAATTTCTACCCGCGACATATTCCACAGTTAACAGTGGTATTATTGCAAGGTGGAAGCATTTAGGAACAACAAAAACAGAAAGTGTCAGACCACGTAAAGTAACAGAGTGGGGTTGCTGATTGCTCACAAGCATAGTGTGTAAGAGTCGAGAAAACACTGCTGACTCAATGACTGCAGAGTTCCAGACTTCCTCTGGCATTAACCCCAGCAAAAAACTGTGCACTGAGAGCTTCATGCAATGGGCTTCCATGGCCGAGCAACTGCATGCAAGCCTCACATCACCAAGCACAATGCCAAGTGTTGGATGAAGTGATGTAAAGCACACTGCCACTGGAAACTGGAGCAGTGGAAACATGTTCTGTGGAGTGATGAATCAGGCTTCACTCTTTGGCAGTCTGATGGAGTTTGGGTTTGAATCCAGTGAAGAATTTTAATTGAATCGTCCCTTCCCTACAATCTGTTTCTCTTTGAGGTGACCTCTGTATAAAGTTAGGAGGAGATGGTTGACATAATCCCTGTCTTTTTCGTGACCGAAAGTCTCCGTCAACGATATTGACTCGGTGAGACACGGCAGGCAGACGGAGGGTCTACAGCGTTTCGTGGGGGAGAAGCTTGAGGGCCGCTGCTTCTCCATCATCTTCAAAGGCCGGAAGGAGAATCTGGACCTTATGGCAGACTCAGAAGAGGATGCATCGCACTGGATCGCAGGTCTTGAGAAGGTTGTCAACATGATGCAGCACTTCAGTCGACAGCAGAGCAGCGAGCAGTATCCTTCCATGATCCCCTAACCTTCTGTCTTTATAGGCTCTGAGGAAAACAGGGTTATATTCAACATGATAGGAGATGTCCATATATGGAGAGTGAACGTATAGGATCTAGGGCAGGGGTCTCCAAGTCTGGTCCTGGAGAGCTACTATCCAGTAGGTTTTCTGTCCCACTTGACTTGTGAGGAGCCACACCTGCTCCTGGTATTTACCTGAGAACAGGTGTGGCTCATCAGAAGCCGGGTAGGATAGAAAACCTACTGGACGGTAGCTCCCCAGGACTGGAGTCGAAGATCCCTGATCTAGGGCCCAAGGACCACATGAGTCGCCCACGGACCTGTTCTAATAATATAAGGTTGTGTCAAACAGGTAGCCCTTCGTGTGGCTCAGTACCCGTGAAGTAGCTCTCAGTTTCAAAAAGGTCGGTGACCCCTGATTTATGGATGTGCCACCAAAATTAATATTAAAAAAAATCCATTGAAAATGTCCATTTAAAATTGTTCAAAACTGTTTTGGTGAACCTAAATTGGTAACAAGGCTTACTTAATGCCCGTAGTGGGCATTGAGAAATTATGCAACCTAATATTTTCTTGGCTGATTGGTCTATCTTACAATCAGGCCTTACATAGCGTGCCTGAGTCCCCATGGTGTAGCACAAGACTTTTTTTCTGTATTATATCTTCTTGGTTTTGGCTAGAATCCTTACATCGGTTGTTTAGCTGGATCTTCACCTGCATGCGCAAGGCAGACAAGGACAATGACAACAGGATGAACCTGAAGGAAATTAAACACTTTCTCAAGCAGATCAACATCCAGGTGGACGACCATTACGCAGCGGAAATCTTTCAGGTGAGTAAAAATTACATTTGGCATATTATATTATATTATATTATATAGAGCATTTAGATGACACTGCAGTTTTGTTTATAGAGTACTGTACAAAAGTCTTATGCAGTTAAAGAAAATTTTCAGAGCTATTTAATGTAAATTTGCTCTGTGACCCTGCATAGGATAAGTTTTTTGTCAGTAAATTAGTCAACAAGTACTTGGATATATTGTATAGCTGTATGGTGACTTTAGTAGAGGTATTGAAATCGCAAAGCTGACACACATTGACAAATATAATACAACCACTCTTGTAAAAAAAAAAAAAATTCAATTTCCCTATGTGTGCATTTATGACCAAATTTTATATGCCTGACAGCAATGTGGAAACTTTGCTGTCTTTTAAGTAGAATTTAGAAAATGCTGTTAAAAATGTCCATTTCATGAAGGATTAAAAGAAGCTTAGTGTGGAAGGCTGTTGTAGGAACAGTCGCTGTCCTGCCCAGGCTAGCATGATTTTCAGTTAGCATGTTTTCCAATAAATACACACATATTTACACATATGCAGTTAATTGTGAGACAGCTGGTACCTTTTGGCACATATATTAATTATAGAAAGTCTGCACACAGTCCTCAGGGCCCCCTGACAGTGCACAGTCCTGATCCCCAGCTCCTAGCCAATCAAGCGCAGCAGATACTGGGCACTGGTATGCTGGGAGATGCGATCCCCAAGGACTGGGATGAGAAACATTAATAACAATCTCTCAAATTTTTATGTGACGCCTAGCAATGCGACACCAATGACTCGGGCACACTGGAGGGGGCTGAGATCATGAAGTTTTACAGTATACTGACCAAACGGGAGGAGATCGACACCATCTACAATAAATTTGCCCGCACGAACAACCTCATGGGTGCTACCGACCTGCTTGACTTCCTGCTGAACCAGCAACGGGAGCAGGTGTCTTTGGAAGATGCTCACCAGCTGATCCAGATGTATGAGCTGGATGAGACAGGTGAAGGAGCTGGAAAACTCAGCCCTGGCTTGGCTGGTTTTGTCCCGTTTCTGGTTTGCTGATACAGTACAAATTCTTTAAACACCATGCAATTTCCACAGCATGTTATTCAATTTTAAACCTGCTCTTCTTTTAACCTGCAGCCAAACAAAACCAGTGCATGACCAAAGATGGCTTCTTAATGTACCTGCAGCAAGATGCTGTGATATTCAATCCTGCGCACAAGGATATCTATCAAGACATGAGTCAGCCCCTCAACAATTACTTCATCTCATCCTCCCATAACACTTACCTAATGGAGGATCAGCTGAAGGGTCCCAGTAGCACCGAGGCCTACATCCGGTACGTATGCTGACCCTGGCAAATGGGGGGGGGCAGTCTTCATGTGTCAGGGAGCCAGTGAAATGCCAAAAGGCTGGTGCCGGCCCCCCTTGACGAATCATGTGCCGTGTAGTCCTGACGACGTCTTAGTTATTATAGCATGGTACCATAGCAAAATAGAAGTTCAGCTTGTTTGTTGGGCCATGGGCCTCACTGCTGCCATCAGAGCACTGATGAAGGGCTGCCGCTGCGTGGAGCTTGACTGCTGGGACGGGGTCCAAGGTGAGCCTGTGATATACCACGGCCATACCCTCACCTCCAAAGTCCTCTTCAAAGATGTCATCAAAGCCATCAAGGAGTACGCCTTCAAGGTGCGTCAAGTGTGTCCGCTGCACAGCCTTCGCACGGAGATTTATCACGACGCAGATCTCTGAATGCTCCACTTGTTTGGCTTGTCCTGGTTCCCAGGTCTCTGAGTTCCCGGTCATCCTCTCCCTGGAGAACCACTGTTCCATTGAGCAGCAGAAACGCATGGCCTATCACATGATCAATATTCTGGGCAGTGCCCTGGTGACGGAGCCATTAGGAGACAGGATGCCCACCAGCCTGCCCTCACCACAGGTGAGACACTGCATTCCTGGTAGCCTTGAACCCACCCCTTTCTAGAATATTCTACCACAGTCAACTATTTACGACACATTGCACTTTAGCTGAGAAAAACCTTCCCTTCTGTTGATACAAAAAGCTTTTATAAGACTATAATTGGTCCTGGCCCACTGTTAACAACTTAGGCAAATTTGTATGTGCTATACAAAACCCAAACACAATATAAAGTACTATAATTACACATACTTCGTATCACTAACAAGCTGTTATTACTTTTTCTTTATGCCCATCTCACTGGTCTTAGAAGGTATCGTTTACTATTATTGGGTTTTTATTGCTCTGTGTCTGTGGATAGCTTATACGCATGCATACGCTGAGGACCATCACAGGGCAGATCTGATTGGGTAGCTGAGATGTAGAGTATGGATGAGTATAGTTTAGTTAGGAAAGGTATGCAGGATTTGTTGTAGCCACATGTGAACCACAAACTGCATCTAGCTTGCTTCCTCCTTCATTGGAGATACGAGATACAGAAAAGAACTGTGTGAGACTGATTTTAAATTTTTGTTCTATACAGAAATATTTATGTGTACTCAAACCCTGTGTGCTGAGATAACTATATCAATTTCACTCTGTCTTGTTTTTGCCTTTGACACAAATTAGAACTTTTTTGTGGCTGGTTCCAGTCTATGATTATCGCTCATATGATCATCTGCAGAACGGTCCCTCTGAAACAGAGCCCACTGCTTAACTGGCCTGGGACACTGGGAAAGGATTGTGAAGAAAATATCAGAGACCGCAAAGCATGTCAAAAATGTGGGCAGCTGGTTTCAATCTGGGATGTTAAATACACAGATCCATTCTTCTAAGAAATGCTTGTTGTGTGAAAGACTTGCACCCTGTCTTATATGGATGGGGATTTTTTTGTTGTGATTCATGCTGAACATTGCCATAACACCACATAAGCTATGCATCAATATAATATAATGTTAATAAACAACAATTCATACGCTAAATTAAACCTTATTATACTAGTTTTTATTGAGGCCCATGATAAATTATTTGCCTGGTGATTTATGGGTGAAAACATGCACTTCTGAGTGGCTGTGGATGATATTTGTGTAACTCTTCGTTAGCTGGAAGCTTCACTTACTGTTCATTGACGTCAGCAGAGATGCAATGAAATGCTAACTGCACTGCTGGCTTTGGTCATCGGCAGGAGCTGAAGGGCCGCATCCTGGTCAAGGGCAAGTGCATGAACAAGCTGGACGTGTTCTTCAACCCCACCAGCGCGATGGAAGAAGGCAGCGTTTCCGAGGAAGATGAGGCCGCTGAGATGAAGGAGGAGTCCAAGCCCATTGTTAGTAGACCTTGCTTCCAAAGCTAGGATGTTTGTTACCTGTTACTGTGTAGCATCTTAGTAGATATCCAGGTCAAAACAACCAAGGAACATCATGGTGTTCATACTGGTTGAGTGTTTTTTTGCACACGTTTCAAGTCTTATTGTTACGTATTCAGTAGAATTGCCACATTTGCAAGGTGGGGGACAGGTACATGGGGGGACAATGGGACGAATGATGGTGCAACAGAACAGACAGTACAAAACAAGATGGTGCAGTTATAGGTGTTGACGGACGTTTCATGCTCAGGAAGCTGAAAGTCAGAATGATTAATAGACTTTACTGAAGTTCTTTTGTATCATCAATCGCCATAAAAATATATGACGTTATTTTTATATTTATATTTTTTATGAAAGCTAAGGACCTTGGATCGCTGCCCTACAGATGCATTTCACAATGCATCACCACCAATAGCCAGAGGGGGTGCTGAAGCACTCCTGCTTCCAGTGCCACTGCGTGCAATATAAGAATTAGTGAAACAATAAATTAGTGATAAGCAGGTGATGGAATGGGGATACAGATGTGCAAATAGACCATGGTATAGTAAAGGAATTATGTTACATGGAATAATGTACGATGTTTAACATTATCACTTTTCTAGGCATGATGGAATAAAAATAACCTGAGTATTGCTTAAATTCAAATTTGGCCATAAATCCACACAATCTGGGGCACACACACACAAATGCTCACAAGATGAACAAGCTTGATTATAGGAAATTTAAGATTCAAAGTGATTCTTGACTGAGTGAGTCCAGATGATTAAGTCAGGTGTGATTGACACTGATTTCCAGAACTCCAACATGAAGCTGGCGAAGGAGCTCTCTGACGTGGTAATCTACTGCAAAAGTGTCCACTTTAAGGGTTTCGATTATGCAAGGGACAACCAGAGCTTCTATGAGTTAGCATCCTTGAAAGAGAGCAAAGCGCTCAACCTCGCCAAAACATCAGGTAAGGCCATGAGTGACAGCTCTTCATTAAACACTTTTATCTTTCAGGGACACAATTTCACTATGGAAGCCCAGAAGGACAAAACACACCAGAAAATATAAAACACAACAGCAAATAAGAAAACACACCACCTAGAACAAAAACTGTTGCACCTTGGATAGCTTGGATTGTGTGTGTGCGTGTGTGCGTGCGTGCGTGCGTGCGTGCGTGCGTGTGTGTGTGTGCGTGCGTGTGCGTGTGTGTGTGCCTGCGTGCGTCTGTGTGCGTGTGTGTGTGTGTGTGTGTGTGTGTGTGTGCGTGCGTATGTGTGTGCGTGCGTGTGTGTGCCTGCGTGCGTCTGTGTGCGTGTGTGCGTGCGTGTGTGTGAGTGTGTGCGTGTGTGCGTGCGTGTGTGCATGCGTGCGTGCGTGTGTGTGTGTGTGTGTGTGTGTGTGTGTGTGTGTGTGTGTGTGCCTGCGTGTGTGTGCCTGCGTGCGTGTGTGTGTGTGTGTGCGTGTGTGTGCCTGCGTGCGTCTGTGTGCGTGTGTGCGTGTGTGTGTGCGTGCGTGTGTGTGCCTGCGTGCGTCTGTGTGCGTGTGTGTGTGTATCCACAACTGTGCAAAAGTCTTAAGCAGTCAGAGTAAATTATTTTTAAATGACCTTCATGTTGATTTAAAACCACAATGTCTTTCAAAGTGTGTCAGCTTTGTCATTTCAAAGCCTTTCTTTAAACTCACCCCAGGATTTGCAACAACCCTACAAAACACCCATGTATGTTTTGACCACTAGCATGTGTAGTTTATTAATCAATACCACACTGAGTCATTTAACTAATTTAATAAATGAAGTGAGCTGGAAATTTAACAAATGCATTGAACGGCTGAGGTGCCCCAGAGCAGAGGTTTGTGAACTGAAGCAGTGTTCATCTAGCCATCCAACCTTTTGTTTGTTTAACCTTTTGTTAAATTGCATATATATATTTTTTTTCTGGACAAATATACACTTACTAGCCACATAAATAGCTTTTAGCATTATCTTAAGCACAGGTCTTCGGTATGTTAATGTTAGGGTTGTTTATTCTAATCTCCTGCTTTCCAGCCAACGCCTTCACTCGCCACAATGCAGCCAAGCTGAGCAGGATTTACCCAGCGGGCTCCAGGACGGACTCGTCCAATTATAATCCTGTGCCCATGTGGAACGTCGGCTGTCAGATAGGTAACAGGCCTCGCCTAGCTGGCCGCTAAAATCAATCGGCTTTTAACAGCATATCAATCACACATGGCTTTAGGAAGTAAGTATTTACAAACTTTCTACATACCTGGCCTTCCAGGGCTGGCCAGAGTCATATGATAAACCCACTTAGATTCAGTTCAGCCACATTTAGTTCTTTCAGCTCCTATCAGAAGTCTACACACCCTTATTGCATTTTCTGCTTTTGTTCGCAGAAAAGCCCTATTGGGGTGGGATTAGTTGTACTTCAGGACATAATGTAATTGAAGCATTTACCAATGAGGTCCATAATTTTAATTCAATCTGAATCTTCTTCCTCGGAACTTCAAGATTTTACTTTTTTCCCCGACTCTCTGCAAAAACGTTCAAGCCCCAGCAGCGAGAGAATCTCCTATGTACAGGGCTCTTATTTCACAAAAGTTTACACAGGCCCAGCAATACTTTTTTGGAAGCAATAGCTTTCATGCCCAACAGCTTAGATTTACGGGAAATATTTCAAATGGCTGCAATATGCAGGGAGTGGCTATTTACTGTCAAAAATACCTGCAGCTCCTTTAAGATTTCCTGTAACCCGCCTGACAAGCTTTTTATGTGCCTACAGTTTTATAAGAAACCAGATCAGAGCGTTATTTCAGTGGGGCTAGATGTTCTCCTTAGAGATGGCCGATGGCCTCTACAGCTTACCCTGACATAGCTAATGTGCTTGAATCCTTTCATAGCTCTCTGCTGAACTGCATCATTCAGAGAAAACATCTTGTAGCTAGTGACTAGCTCAACATCGCAGAACCAAGAACCATGCAGGAGAAACCCAACAGAACTGCTGATTTGACATGGAGTTAGACCGGTTCAGTTTGGTCACTTGTTGCCATTTATCTTCTGATCAAATTCTCTCTGCTCACCCAAATCCTCTGCCCCATCCTGTCCACAGTGGCACTGAACTTCCAGACGCCATGCTGCGAGATGGACCTGAACCAAGGCCTCTTCCTTCCAAACGGGCGCTGCGGATACATCCTGAAACCCAAATTCCTGCGTGACAAAAACTCTGGGTTTGACCCCAATGGCCTGTCCCCAGAGCTGCGGATGCAGAACAAGATCTTCCATGTGATGGTAGCAGAATCTTTACATCCATGTTATTATTTTAGTATTATGTAGATTTAGAGTCTTTGCTCATCTTCGCTGCAATTTCATTCTGGCCTTTTAACCTTTTGGTTGCTGGTTCATCAAAGAGCAAGCTGTAATATGTTTGAGAATTGAACCTGGCTTGAATTACTCCAGTAAAACATCTGTCTGTACATGGTTGGTCAATTCAGACTGAATAACTCACAGTAAGGAAAGGTTTACAGTGGTGTGAAGTGTTTGCCCCCCTCCTGATTTTTTTATTTTTTATGTTTGTCACAAGTAAATGTTTCAGATCATAAATTTAAATATTACAGAAAGACGACACAAGTAAACACAAAATGCAGTTTTTAAATGAAGGTGTTCATTATTAAGGCGAAAAAAATCCAAACTTACATGCCCCCCCGTTAAAACGTAAATGAATGCTGTAGTGTATCACATCTTGGGAGGAGTTCAAATTCTCTAGCTACACCCAGGCCGGTGTGATTTCTTCATTGGCAACAGGTGTGGCAGTAGTCAGGCCTGGGTGTAGCTAGAGAAATTCAGCTCTTCCAAAAAATGTCATAGTTGTGTGTGTGTGTGTGTGTGTGTGCGAACCTGTAATCAGGGTCTGCTTCTGCAGGTCATCTCAGCACAGCAGCTGCCAAAACTGAACACAGAGAAGCCTGGGTCCATTGTGGACCCCCTTGTGAAGGTAGAAATCTTTGGCGTGCCCGGGGACACCGTTGAGAAAAAGACACACTACATCAATAATAACGGTAAGACTCCTTCACCTGTCAATGATCCTGTTCCATAGACTCTCTTTTTCTAAGGAGGTTCTTTGTCATTTCTGCATTTGCTCAGTACCATTCACTGGTAAGCCCCGCCACAGATTTTCTGAAGCTCTTTAAGTTCAGAAGCATCTTCTGTAGTTTAGTGTAACAATGATCCAATCAAGTGACGACCAATTTTGGCAGAATGAAAACCAGAAACGTGTCTGTCAAGCCACAAACTGCCTTTTCTAGCCAAGATCCAGATGTTAAAAAAGTTTTCGTTTTAAATATCCTTATTGTGGTTAACTTTTGTACCTCATCAGATGTTTTCTAAAAACTCCATTAATTTATCCATTAATCCATCGTACAACCTCTTATTCCCATCGGAGTTGCATCTAGCAAATTTAATCTATTGATGGCCTTCATTGGTATAGTAGTGATCATCATCATTATAATTATCATCTGCCTGTCAAACTGTCATTGCCGCAATTGCAACCATAACTAATCGGATGATATAATAAAATGAATCAATGAATAAAAAATGCAAATAAACCATGATCTACATGAACCCCGTAAATTCCAAATTCATCTCAAGGCAGATTTACAAAGTCCCATCTCACTGTGCTAAGCTAAATATTTCATATTCATCCATCAGTCTGTCTTCCAACTGTTTATTCTGAGCAAGTTTATGGGACATTTTGTGTCAATATTGAAAATAATTTTATACAGCATATACAGTATATAATCATTTAACTGTACTTTGCTTATCTTCGTTTTTGCTTAAAATCACAACACAATCATGGTACATGTTTAAAATGTAACGCTTCTGATTTCAAATTTCACTTTTGATGAGTGGTAAGCACAAACAGCCCATCTCCCCCCCCTAGTCGTAAACCCCAGAATGATTTGGTGCCTGTGTCCAAAACTGCTAAAATATCTGTCTGATTGAGCCCTGAGTGGATAGTTAATCAGGATACATACACATGGTGTTACAGTCATCCATACGATGGTAAAGCTCGCGACAGACACAGCACCTACAACCCACCAGCAAGACTTCTCGGGAATTACAAGTAAACTCCTAAACCTCCATTCAGGTTTCAAACCCATGTGGAACGAGCAGTTCAAGTTCGTCATCCACGTCCCGGAGCTGACCCTGGTGCGATTCGAGGTGGAGGACTTCGACACCGCGACCAACAACGACTTCATCGGACAGTACACTCTGCCGTTCACCAGCATACAGAATGGTGAGTCCTGCGGGGGGGGCTTCAACCCTGGTCACATCTCCCTCGGCGGCAGAGCCTTACAGACACAGTGAGCTTCTCCAGGGGCCGCCAGCCGAGTGAGATGCTTTGAGATTGCTGGCACTTTCAGGCAGAAAGTCTAAACGTTGGTAAAAGACGAGGCCAAGACGTCTTAAGTTTCTTCTGTACTGCACCACTGGGGTATGCTAAAGATTAAACATTAGCATGCATTATGTTTGGTGGCCATTTTTGGTCGTTTGAGTTATAGAACACCCCTTTCATTACTAATGGTAATGCTTAATAATATCATAGTCAATCTATTCTTCGGTGTGCTGGTGGACACACATGCACTCACACACACACACACACAGTTTTGTCATTTTTATTTTTGTGGGGACTCTGCATTCATGAAGACCTCAACCCCTACCCAGCCCTAACCTTAACCATAAGTAACCAAACAAAATACGAGACTTTTGGCTTTTTTTACTTTTGTGATTGCATTCACCAATCTTTGTGGGTGAATGGTCACCAAAATGTAAAAAAATAAGTTTTTATTACATTGTGGGGGACAATTAGTCCCTACAAAATAATGTAAACCTAATCCACACGCATGCACACATATGCAAAAATTGATCCAATCCATGACTATGATACAATCCAAACCATGAGTTTTGTGATCCATTGCACCCCTAACTTTTATTCACATCGTACTCCAAATTAATTGCATGAAGCAGCAGGGTTGGACTGAGATTAAACTTACGCTTTGGACTTTGGGCTCCTTCACAGCCCCAAGATAAATGAGTTTATCCTCCCCGGTGACTCGGTGGGGGAGGGGTATAGTACATTTTTCTGTTTCACATACCTTTCAACGCCTTGGAAAAATGCTTGATGTGATGGATGGACAATCCAGCCCTGTAGTACAATGTTGATCCGCCCAGTCCACATTTTTGCTCTCTCCCAGCATACCTGAATCAAACAATGTAGAATGGACCAAACAATCAAGAAGAATGAACACCTGGTATGGGTGTGTTGGGAGCTGGGAGGGAGCAGCAATGTGGGCTGTTTGGGGCTCCACAAGGACTGGGTGGAAATCCCTGGCGTAAGGAGATGGATCAGCAGCCAAAACCTTCCAGATCAAAACAGGTTGAGGTAGCTGTCTAACTCCCGTGGTAAATATTCCACTGCACCACTGGACTGTCGCCTAGCAACACTAGTATTCTGTGGAACACCTTGGTTGAAAGTATGTTCTTGTCTCCACAGGGTACCGGCACATTCCTCTGTATAACAAAAGGGGACATTTAATCCCTTCAGCTGGACTCTTCGTGCACATCATGATCATGAACTCCGAGTAGAAGCCACCTTCAGAGGCATTTGCACCTTATCATATACCAAAGGTCACTATTATCTAAGATCTGAAAAATTGGGCTGCTGTTGTTTTCCCTTTTCTTTTTTCTTGGACGTGGGGTTAGGGTTAAGTGTCTGTCATTTTATCTGCAGGGACTTCATTACCATATTTATTCTAGTCAGTATTTAAGATGTGATTTGTAGTCCATTTGTAAATGTTCCTAATTCCATATACGAATATATAGCAGTGCATTGTAAAACATTTAAAATCAAGTGTACTTTATTTCGATTATGTTCATTTCTGATGGGCCGTTTTTATTGCAATAAACTGGAAGGGTCTGTTTATTCTGGTCAGAGTCACAAGGTGGTTTGAAGTGCCTTTCAGGCAGCAGGGCTGGGGGACACCCTGGATAGGGCGCTTGTCCATCACAGGGCACGTGCACTAGAGGTCTTCACGGGTCCAAAAATTTGTACCCGAACCCGAAGAGACCCGTAAATGTGCTGCACGGAACCGACCCG
>JABFDZ020000001.1:23658161-23681346 GCA_019775955.2 Pollimyrus isidori
CCCCCCCCGCCCCCCCCGCCCCCCCCCCCCCCCCCCCCCCCCCCCCCCTGGGGCTGAGAGAATCGGCTGGCTGGGGGTGTGAATCCTCCAGGCACACTGTGATGGAGCACCAGCGAGAGTGGGGTCTTATGCCAAGACATATTCGAATGTATGAGCCAGCCTTCAGTACCCGGCAAGGTGGCTCAGCATTGCATTACATCATGTGCACAGCAGATCACAGCACAGCACAGCACAACAACACAACTCCAGGTTTAGCCAGTCAAAAAGCTATGTGACCCCAAGATCCAGCAGACCAGAGCATTACTGTATTGTATTGCAGTGCATCGTATTGTATATGTTTGAGTGAATGGTGTGTGATTGTGCCCTGTATTGGTTGGCGCCCCATCGTGGGTTTCCTGCCTTGTGCCCATGGCCAAGGACTGGCTTTATATTTAGGGGTTTTCATTCTTCTATTCGTTCACATTCACAGACGGATGAGTCCAGGACTGAAACCTGGCACCGGTCTTTCATAACAGCTCACTTTGCACAGGGCTGCAATGAGCTTGAAGCCTTACCTAAGAACACAGGGCAGCGGATGCCCCAGACAGGATGAGGACATCCCTGGGCACAGACTCAAACGCTAGGGACTATTCAGAAACACCAGTCGCACGGGTGATTCTAAGATTTTTCAAGCATACACTCCTGACTTCATGTTTTTGGGCTGCAAAAGGAAGCTGGTGTCTCCAGAGGAACACTCCACGAACATGGGCTGAACATACAAACTCCACAACAACAACAAGAATAGAATCCAGACCCCCAATCTGGGAGGTGTGTGCCCACTGAGCCACTGTTACCGAAAACTAATTATGGTTAAATTGCCCCAAACAGAATTACATTGCTACAATTACATTATGTTACATTGCAGTAATGCAGACTGATAGCAATTACTTTTATCAATAAAAAGGACATACAATTATTAATATACAGAACAGTATGCAACTGGGAAATTTCACTGCACACAGCCTGGGGAAAAATGTATCCAAAATAGTAGAAATGGAACGCTGATATAAAGGGAAAGATGCTGGTGATTTATTAGGTGTCAAAAAAGTATGACGATATTTCAAATGTGGCAAAAATGCATGTTTTGAGCACCTGCCCCGGATTCCATCATGGATTAAGCAGATGTGATATGAACGCTTTTTTACCCCACATCGCCCCCCTGAGGTAAAGCCCAAAACGTGCCTGGTGCTTTATGAGCAGGTGTGGGCTGTGAGCGATAAATACAACCATATGGGAGGAGCCGTGGATGGACAGATGGATGTGACGCTGCTTAAACCCACTAACAGATTTAACACTTTTAAAAGAGAAGCGCAGGAAAGAGAGCCAGCCAGGCCCAGTGCAGAGCATCTGACGGGCAAAGGTGGCTTCTTCCTGTGGTAGAAAATAATCTGACGAGAATGTGCGGTGACAGCGGGGGAATCCTTCAGCCGGACAGCGGAGAGCCGCTTGGAGGAGGGGAATCCCCCCCCGTTCTGCTGACCCCGTTCTCTCAGACAGGTGGGGGGGGGGGGGGTGGAGTGGGGCGGTCATGCCACAGCTGCTTCATGAGCACCTCCGATCGAGCATATGGTGCACAGCATCCCTAACATCACCCTTTCATCATATTGCAAGTAAGTTTCAGCAGTTAAGCACATATACTGGAGTGCAGTGTAAAAACTGGGCCAAAATGTTTCAGATTCAACATATCATTTCTCTTTCCAGATGTATGACACATAAATAATTCTTTTGTGGAAACAAAAGATATTTTGTACTCTTTTTGGCAAACTATCCCTTGTCGTTATTTCTTTCAAAAAACATAATGTAATTATTCACTGATCAGAGTCAACAAGCTTTCAACAAAATTATTGGTCAATTTCTCCATCAATTTCCTTACAGAAAGCTGCAAAATAACCCCACTAAACTAGGCATGAAAATAAAGCCTTTTTGAGAGATTTGTATCAAAATACCATAATCAATAAGAGAAACTGGCCATGGAAATGCAAACGAGGTCTGCACTCATCGGGGTAGCTGGTACGACATCTGCACTCATTGGTGTATGGGGAACGAGGTCTGCACTCATCGAGGTAGGGTGTACGAGGTCTGCACTCATCGGGGTAGGGTGTACGAGGTCTGCACTCATCGAGGTAGGGTGTACGAGGTCTGCACTCATCGGGGTAGGGTGTACGAGGCCTGCACTCATCGGGGTAGCTGGTACGACATCTGCACTCATTTGTGTATGGGGAAGGAGGTCTGCATTCATCAGGGTAGGGTGTACGAGGTCTGCACTCATCGGGGTAGGGTGTACGAGGTCTGCACTCATCGGGGTAGGGTGTACGAGGTCTGCATTCATCGGGGTAGGGTGTACGAGATCTGCACCCATCGGGGTAGGGTGTACGAGGTCTGCACCCATCGGGGTAGGGTGTACTAGATCTGCACCCATCGGGGTAGGGTGTACGAGGTCTGCACCCATCGGGGTAGGGTGTATGCCAGTAGCCTTATCTGACTTACAAAATGTACAGCATGTACACAGTGGTTAGCACTATTGCCCCCACCTTAGGAACAAGTGTTTGAGTCTCTGCTATGGCTCCATGTGTGTGGAGTTTGCATGCTCTCCCGTGTCGTCGTGGGGTTTCCTCCTGGTAGTCCGGCTTCCCCCCACAGTCCAGAAACATGCTGAGGATAATTGGATTTATCAAATAACCCAAAGGTGTGAATGGAGTGTCCTGTCCTGGGTTGCTCCCTGGATGGACCTGGGTCAATTTTTCCTAATAGAACCTAATATACATGAATAAAATGCCAAAGTCCCATCTTGGCTAGGCTCCTGTGACTCCCATGCTTCATCAGAAGTGGAGAAACAACGCCTGTATCCCACATCCAGTAAGCCGACAGTGTTTTGATATTTCTTCATGGTCACATAACAGATTCTACATGGATTTATTTCTGATGTTATGAGTGACTTTTCTAGCAACAGGTATTACTTGCAATGAACATTTATCCAGTCTTGAGAATAATGGTGAATGGTGCAGGGTTCATTCCAGATGACTCTGAGGCCAAATCTATAATCTCCAATCTATCTGAACGGCGTGCTTTTGAAATAAAGTGAAAACCCATGATATCATGAAATCAGAAATGCTCAGGAGATACCAAGTGAGATACTAACATTAAACAGATAGGCGCTTCTCACTTTACGATGTTTGACTTACAGTATTTTGACTTTAAGGTGATGCAATAGCGATGCATATTCAGCAGTTAACTTTGAATTTTGATCTCTTCCTGGTGAGATGCCGTATGAAACCTCCTACTGCTGCTGGCCGATGGCTGCACCCGCCCAGCCACACGCCCACACCTATAGTCTCTGTAGCAGATGCAAGCATAAGCATCTCATACATCGTATCAAATTCGACTTGTAATATTTTCCACTTACGATGGGTCCATCATGATGTAACCCCGCCTTAAGTTGACAAACACATGCATCAGTGATATTCACAGTATTACAGTGAGCAAAAGGGCCAATGGGATAATAAAAATAAATTATAAACATTGCTTCAGTCCAGACCTCCTGTTTCCCAAGAACATAATCTTCTACTTGAGGGATTCCCTAGCACTGTGGTGTGATTTGAGAGATGTGATCCCCCTAGTGGGGGCAGGGTTAGCCCACGGAACCAGTGGGATGACCTCATAAATCCTGTACATGGTGCCTTCGGATGGGACTCCTCATCGGGTACCTAACCATCTACTCCGGCTGGGAGCTAGAAGGGAGTAAAAATGCAGACTGTCTGACAGTCCCCGACGACTGCGTTGAGAAACACTGATTTACAACAAAAGTTAAATTTATTCCAAGCACTTTACAAAACTCTTTTCATCTACTTGCGAAGACTGAAGTGATGTAGATGTGTAAATGTTATTTGGGTTAAGAGCTTCTGTGATGTGACTCAGATGGCAAGTAGGAGTGATTCCCACAGGCTGTCAACATGTGTTCAGCAGGGATATAGAGAGATCCTCGAGGCCGCTCTGATCTGATTACCGGGCTCATCCAAAAGGTACCTGAATGTCTCCAGATTACTTGAGCAGAACATTCCAGATCATCTTTAGGGAATGATGAAAGCCTCTGGACCTCTAATACCTCCTTGAAACAAAGCCTTAAGTTAGAATAAATCTCATTTCACGCAAGTTATCCACCCACAGGGACCTAAACTTTACAACGGAGACTCCCTGTTCAGAAGTGGAGATGTGGTAATCAGCAAAATGAAGTGAGAATTTTTTTTTTCCCAAGGCATCAGCAGTTTTAAACTTGCTTATGCTAATCTTATATGCTACATACTGAACAGCGTACGCCACGGCCTGGTCTGTCAGCATAATGCAAACCATGCAAACTGCAGATGAGGTTTAAGATAGAACTGGTTCCTATTTTCGACCGCTAGCTGTTCTGAGTCATGTGAATATTTTAATTGTGTCTGTTTATGAAGAGTGGGATTCTGGCACTAGGCTGGTCACCCATTTCAAATGATGTTTTATTGGCCATTTGCACAAGAACAAATACAGGTGCAGTGGAATGCTTCTTTTTGCACAGGGCAAGCCAAAGGCTTACGGGCCTTGCTGAAGGGCACAATGGACATGTGACTATTTCGGTGGTAAGTGAAGGAATGGGCTGAGCCTCTGTCTTTGTGAACAGAAGGTCGCTGGTCTGAGCCCTAATCTCACCAGAATAGTCACATTCCCACAGGCTCTTCAGCAAGCCCTTTAACCCCCAACTCTGAGGACGCTGCATGTTGGTCAATCTTACATTGTGATACCCTCCCCCAAGTTCTGTATGAACTGGTGGGGGACCCTCCAGTCACAGGCACAGAGGCATAACCAGTGGGACACCACACCAACTAGCATGTCCTGCCAGCCCCATGTTGCGTGCTCTTGATGACCAGCTGGTTCTTAGGTCAATTCAACCACCTCTGAGAGCAAGAGCCTGCAGGGAACTAAAGGAAACCCAGTCAAAAGGGGCAACCACTGTACCATAAATAGAGCAACAGATGATTAACAGATGAGCTACATAACAGAGTAACAGATGATTAACAGTTTATCATTTTCATGGCCCGTCATCTAGGCAGCTTCTGTGCTTTATTACCTGGGAACATCTACATTCTGTCAATCGTGCCTCAGTTTTGGTGTCTTCCCAAAAGTCTGGGCTTATTTTGTATTCTGGCATGTCAATAAATCTCCCATTTCACTCCTGCTTTATCCTTGGCACCAAATCCCGGCTCTGCGGTTGCTGCTAAATGTCAAAAAGACTCTTTACTTGTCTAAGGAAAAAAAGGGGCTTTTAGCTTGATGTCTTCTGAGGAGGAAGACAATGCTTGGCTTGGGATTGGCTAACCATACTCCCATATACGAATAATGAACCCAATTCGCTGTTTGCTCATACAAGGTTTGTGTTTACCTTTCCTTTCCTTTAAATGTGTCTGAGAGGTGGTTTGACACGTAGGACCAAGTAACAAGTTAAGAAATGACTTCCCCTCAGCCAAAATTCTTTCTAATCGGCATCGGCACGTGGGGCTTTGATTTACTGATTTGTTGATAAACACGGATTTTGAGATGACAGCCTGTTAACAGCTGACATTTAATTAAACCTGGACGCTAAGATCAGGCAGGGAAGCGTGACAGCAACAGACTCCTGCTCTTGCCAGAAATATCTTGTGGGCCTCCTTATTGATTCCAGCACTGTGCGATTTGCAGAAAGTTGTGTCATTACAACATGCTACACCTCCCTCATTCCAGACCGGTGAAGTCACAAAAAAAAATCCCCCTAAAATCCACATACTTGCAGCCAAAAAAAGGAGCAAGAAGAGTTGAGGACAACTCCCGAAATGGCCAAAAACCCCGTCACGCTTCGGCACGCGACACACCACTGGCACGGCCCTTTGCCTGGCCAGTGTGAGTCTGCGCTTTGGGGTGTTACAGAGGGGGATGACCACAGCAGTGCAGGAAAACAGGGAGGCCCGTTCAGGGCAGGCATCAGAATCTGCACCCCTACGTGTGCCTCCCTGAACAGCATGCTTTCTAAGACCCAGCCAGACACAGAGCTCGCAAAACACATCCAGGACTGTCCGTCTTACAGGTGCACACCTCTGAGAAGTACCGCCCTCACAGCCACAAGCATTCCTGAACTCAATAGGGGTATAGATACCCTGGCCGATTCAGGGGGCCCAGCACTTTACAGGGGCCCTGGAATATGTAAAATTGTGAATTTTGTCTGGGCCTGAGGTAACATGTTGGCAGGGGGCCTCCAGAATTTCCAGCGACGCTCATGCAGATGGACACAGCAAAATCACCACCTGCTCAAACAAACAAGCATTCAGCCTTCATACTTTTGACTGTAACTGAACTAGCTGACGACCTCCAATGCAGAAATGAAACAAGGCCAACAACACATATTTGAAAAGTAAATCCTGCTTTTTGGTATAACCTCAGCTCCTAATATGCACATTAATATACCAAAATACAAACCGCAGTGACTCTGCCCAACATAATACTATTAAATACTTCTTCATGAAGAAGAAAATATGGACCATTGATATACTCATCAACACAGCTGTCTTAGAAGATCGGTGGCAGGTGAGATCTGCTATGAATATTCAGGTGAGGGCAAGATGCTAAGGTCTTTGTCTTCAGGTATTCCCCAGGACTGTTCAGTCATCATTTACTCATGCGGGTCACTGCAAGAACCTTGAAAAACTAAGGAAATGTGGAAAACATCATTCAGCCAATCACCCGAGCTATTAAAAAGGGTGGTGTGGGGCTCAGCAGGTTAGGCTGTGATTGGAAGGCCGCAAGTTCAAATCCCAGGGTTGGCAGAGTGACGTCATTGCTGGGCCCCTCAGCAAGGCCTCTAACCCTCAGTTGCCCAGGGACTGTCTGCCCCTGCTTTCTCCATTGTGCATTGGATCACTTTGGAAAAACGTGTCTGCAAAATGAATAAGGTTTATAAAAGTTAAAATAGCACCTGGCTGCATTCAGCTTTCAATATAATAGGCGTGGGGAGCATTGAAAATACCAGCTTGGGAAGTATATTCCAGACACATAAGAACAAGTATCATTGACTGTCATTCAAGATGGAAGGGAATTATGGAGAAATTATGAAATGTCCTTCTGGATTCTAGGGCCTTATATGAGTCTCTCCAGGTCCTTGTTCCATCACCATTGTTGCGCCGCCATTTAAACTGCAAGCAGCACAGCTCAATTTAAGCTACACCAAAGGTTAATATATTTAGCAGATGCTTTTATGCAAAATAACAGACAACTAAGAAAGCAGGACCAGCCAGTCCCTGGAGCAGCTGGGGTTAAGGGCCTTGCTCAGGGGCCCAATGGCAACCACAGGACTCGAACCAACAACCTTCCGACCATAGACACAGCACCCATCAGAGTAAAGGAGCACATAGCAGTTTATCTTTACCGACAGAATGTTAGCAGGACGTTGGCTGCTCTGTAGCTGAGCCTCAAGCTCTCAAGCTGAGTGCAGTTGCAGGAAGGTGATGTCATTCAATCTTTAATATTTACATAAATATTACTCCATTAGAGGATTTTTCATATCTTGTTTTCCTCTCAGAAGTCAGCTCTATTAGCATCTATTGCTTATCTCATAAAACATACAAAGATATTTTAAAAATCTAATATTTTTGCCTAGAACCAAAAAAACTTCAAGGAAAGTTTTTCCTTGAGAAGATGTATAATATTGCCCAAAACCTTGATGTCTCTAAACTGTTCTTTTTTCCATTTATTGAAAATAAACATCAAATATTTATTTATTTATTTTAAATATGCTTCTGTCTTAGATATATAAGTCAATACTCGATTCACCTGTGTGTAATGCTGTACCACCTTTTAAATAATCTGGGTGCTGCATTATTCATAGATTGTTTTTGCCTGATTACCAAGATGGCCGCTACAGTGATCTTTCTGCCATCCATTCTCGCCTGGCTCCAGTGCTGTTTTCTGGGCCTCTGCAGGATTCTTCACGCACCCCAGTGTTTCCCTGACACTTGAGCTCACCGTCCCCACTTAAAGGACTCTTGCGGAGTGAATCAGGGCTTCCCTGAGGACTTTCCCATGTTTCCTTCTGTCCTTCTTATCCACGATCCATTCAACTTTCCTAAATCTTCCCGATGAGGGGGATCTTCATAACAAAATGCTGCCAAAACTGTTAGAAGTGGTATTATCAGGGGTGGTTCGGCTAGGCCAAGTGTACACGTGACCCTCCATGTATGCTACCTAGGTGACAGACAGACAGATGGATGGATTCCCATAGGAAAGTTTGGAGCTGAAGTGTACAACAAAAACAATTCCTATTCCAGATGCCTCCGAATTTAAATCCATATTTTCAGTACTACATGCCTAGACAGACAGACAGACAGACAGACAGACAGACAGACAGACAGACAGACAGACAGACAGACAGATAGATAGATAGATGATACCCATATGAAAAAAAAACTGTATGATTCATATACAGCTCCCATATATTTTTCTTACTTAATTCAGCCAGAATTGCCTTCTGTGTTTCATACAAGTCCAATACATGTCCTATACAAAATCAGACCGGTTATGGCCACTTTCATATTAAAAGCGCACATTAAACATGTAAGGGAATATTTGGGTCATCTATGAAAACTGCATAAAATATTATATGAGTTTTACATGAAAACAATATGTAAAGGTATATGGTATTACTAAAAGAATAAAGAAACTTACTAATTCTCATATACAAATTATTTAAAGTTCTTATAATAAATCATATGCTAGTCTAATTGAAGTCATATAGGATTTATTTACATTGTGTGCCATTTGTTTAGAGGTATTTTATATTGTTTTAATAGGGAAACTGTGTGCCTGCTCTTCAAGCTTTATATGTTTCCACCAAATTGCTTATATTACAGCTATATTTCTTATATAATATCATACATGATTTCAGTCAATATTACAATAGACATTTTTGTATATTATGTGCAAATCTGAAATCTAAAAAATATAACCTAAGTATGTATGTTAGATGAATAAATGTATAAGTGTACAAAACGTGTTGTGTGATCCACAATTATTGTCTGAGATTGACTGCCTGAGAGAAGAAACTGCTGCTGCGCCAGGCCGTCCTGCACTGTCGACCAGACGGCAACAGTTCACAGAGGGAAACTGGGTGAACTGCACTATGTTTTATACACATCTCACAAGATGGGGCTGGCATTCATATTAAATTAGCATTCTTTCCCTATATTTTTACATCTTGAAAATCTATAAGGCTTTAGTCAAATGCTGGACATATATAACATATATGATTGCACATACACAAATATTATGCATTTTGTATATGTGGTTTTTGCAACATACAAGTCCCTTACGGTATTCTGCTGGAACATATAAGAATCACAGATGTTTTTAACAGAACTTTTCCATATGGGTGGGAATAGGTGGATAGATGGATGGATGGATGGATGGATGGATGGGTGGGTGGATGGATAGATGGATGGATGGATAGATACTATATCAATCCCTCTGGAAGGTTCCTCTGGGAAATTCAGATTCTAGCAGCAACAATACACCGGCCTAATAGTACAACTCACACGTTTTTCCTGCTGGCGTCTATCCAGACATCGCTTCCTTCTTGTTCTTCTCCCATGTCGGCCAGGTATTTTCTGCACACTACCGATCGCTAGCACATTGATACTTGATCCAGTCTCATTTCAGGAGGTCTCAGTCAAACTCTTGCCAGCTGCTTGGCTTCAGAGAAAGACACAGACTTCTCCTGTTTTGGGCGGTGCTGTATACATTCCACATCTCACATCATCAGGCAGAGTGTTTCCCATTGCCTAAAAATGTGCAGGCGACCCTCCCTTGCTCAATCTCACCCAGAATTCACTATGAATGTTTCAGGATTGGTATCGTTCCTCTAATAAAGTCAACAACATTCATCGTGCATACAGCTTACTTTGCAGCAGGGGGGGTAGCTAGAAATTATGGGCCCCCAGACAAAATGTCACCTTGAGTGCCCCACCCAATAAAATGTATAATGTCATGCACTCCCGGGCCCCTGGACCTTGTGAATCTGCCAGGATACCCATGCCTCCACTACACTCCTTTTCTGTGGAACAAACATTGGCTGCATTCTGTCTGCAGTTAGATACACAGCAGCGTGTGTAAATCATTTAAAAAGTGCATTGTTCCTGTAGGCACTGTGTTCACCACACCTGGATAATTACCGAAACAAATTATGCGAAGATCTCCATCCTTGCCTCTCCCACGGGACTTAGGCTCCATACTTTAATCAGACAAACAGTTAATCTGCATGTTGGGTGCCAGTCGTCATCCTTCTAACACGACGCTTAAAGAAAGCACTCCAGAGCTTTCAATGTGGTGCGCATTCTTGGTAAAAGAGGAAGAGAAGGCACCATGGGGACTCAATCAGCGAAGGCGCCTTCCCAGAGTCTAGGCCCAACCCTACAGCCGATACTGTGATTTGGATGCAACCCAGAGATTGTGACTGGGAGTCCTGGAGGGATTCATTAAGTCACAGTAACTCAACCAGTTATTGTACGAGTTCTTCCCCCGGCTGGTCGGGGGCTTGCTGGTTGCTTCCCTGGCTTTTTCTTTTCCGGGCCCATCACTCCTTCGCAGTGTTCCTCAATCCAGTGCTCAGGGACCCCCAGACAGTCCACATTTTTACTTTCTCCCAGTTCCCACCACATCTGAGCAAAACAAACAATGAAGAACAAACCAAACAATGAAGACTGGATACCTGGTACAGGTTTCATGGGAGCTAGTGGGGGGAGCAAAAATGTGGACTGTCTGGGGGTGCCTGAGCACTGGATTGGGTTAATAAGGCTCAGTGGAGGCAAAGTCACGTACTCTTTAAGGAGATCAATACAGAGAGAAGCTGGCAGTTAATAAATCGGTGTGATGTGTATCTGACGTGCTGGGTGGGGTGTCTGCAGCGAATCCAGCTGTCCCAGAGGACAGAAACGCATCATGCAGAGAATTTGGGGGGAAACATGGGCTTTGTTATTTGTGGTTTCTCTGTTCATAGGTGCAGAAAGACTAGAGAAAGGAGAGGAGACTCCACGACTTTAACAAGGAAAAACAAAACCGTCCTCTGTGACAGAGCTTCGCAGCCTAGTCCTTGGGGATCCCCAGACAGTCTACATTTTTGCTCCCTCCCAACATACCTGTAGCAGGTATTCAGTGTTCTTGATTGCCTGGTTTTGGAGGGAGCTAAACTGTGGACTGTCTGGGGGTCTCTAAGGACTGTGTCGAGAAACACTGCTCTGTGGCGTATGATAAGATGTTATTTCGGAGAGAACCAGGAAGACCAAAACGACTGAGTGCAGGGAACCAACACAGTCATAAACCTCAAACAATGCTCTGTTTACGAGGGGAAATACAGCGAAAATGATTTCCTGAGAGGGAGGAAAATTGACACGAGTTGTGCCGTTAGCTGACAGTCCACTTTGGACGGACAGTGACTCCTAACAAGCCTCCAAATGGAGTTTTTTGGTTTTTTAAATGGTTTTGAATAGAAGTTGTAAAATAACACTATGCAATTTATTTACCAAATGCTTTTATCCGAAGCTCCATACATTTTTTAAGAAAACAGGGTCAACCAGTCCCTTTGAGCAAGGTCCCAATGATGACATCACTCTGCCAATCCTGGGATTTGAACCAGCAACCTTCTGGGTGACAGGCTCAGCATAGGAAGCTGCTGATTAGCTCCTAAGATGAACACACCTAGCATGTCTGAATAACAAAGTACAAGTGAGGGGTTAAACCTTCCCCTTTCCTTACTATATAAGGGTTTCCATGGGTTACTTCAAACAGCTAAAGTGAGCTTCTGATAAAACCACCATCTCTATCTCCCTTCTCCTCTGACAGGAGGGGGGGGGTACTGTGGCAGCTTTAATGCCATTAAGATGTCACTGCCATGTCGAACAAAGGTGATGGACTGCCCACATCACTCTTACGTGTCATTCAACAAAAAAAAAACAAAAAAAAAAACCTTTCACTGTCCTAGTTCTGCATTTCCACCAAATCAGGGAATATAACGTTGATTCCCTTCTTTGATTTAATCATACATCTTCCTTAAATTAAGCAGCAGGCATTTAATTTCCCTTACTCATTACAGATTACTTCCGATTACTGTGCTTTTTTTGCCTCGTCAGCAAAGTGAAGTTAACGTGCCGAGGCTGGTGTGATCCGTTTCACATACCCATTTAAGCTTATTAACCTTACAGTAGACGTGCTGAAAGCAGAATCTAAAAAAATGATGGAAAATTAACAAGCCTGACCCTTCCGAGCTGAAGATTCTATTGTCTCACTGACAATCACATGACATCATCGCGAATCACATGAGCCAAGACCAGTAGCCTGGAGTGGAAAGAAAATGCAAGTCCACGAGACAATGAAATCTGCCAGGCAGGGCTAATTTAGCCTAGTGAATGCCAGCCATCCGTCTTACAGCCAGCAGTACAGGGTCACAGAGAGTATGGGCGCTTATTTCAGGAAGTACACTGAAGAGACGCCGATGCATCACGAGGGTCATGCACTAAGGGCAATATAGAAACACCAATGCACTTAACAGCATGTCTTTGCACTGCGGGAGGACGCTGAAGGACCTGGATGAAAACCACAGTGTGGTGAGAAGATACAAACTGCATATGTACATAGTGGGGGTGAGATTCAAATCTACAGCACTGGAAGCAGCAGTGCTTTGCAGTACCAGTGGAAACCCAGGTGGAATCCGAGGCAAGCTTCAGTGCCAGTGCCCACCATCCCAGGCAAAGTGAGACTGGCTTGTTAAACTGGTGCCCCCTCAGATGATGCTACACTTAATGGGGTGATCAGCACTGATGCTACCCATGGCACTAGCATTGTTGCTCAGGAGCAGAACCAAATTACTTAGAAGTAATTCACTCCTGTGCAATTTTATATACTAATGTCGTCATAGGACACGGCGTGACCATGGTCGGGGCTGTACTGAATAGCTCCCCTCCAAATGTAAATTCTTCCTCAGAGCGATGACAGAAGACACTCTTCTCTCTATAACTTCTACCTTCCTGGCATGAAGAGGCATCCTGCGGGAGGGTGACGTCAATGGAAACGGTGACTTTGGTGGTCAGCTCGGACATTCCGAGGATGCAAGCAGGAAATAAGGCAGTGCTTGGACACTGGAAAAAATGATGAGTGAGAATGCCAGAAGTGTGTTTAGCAATGGGTGGTGCTGTGGTTGTGGGTTCACATCCCATCTCCGGCCCTGTGTCTGGGTTTTTCGCCATATTCCAGTTCCCTCCGACAATCATGCGCTTTACACGAACTGAAGGGGATCTGTGTTCTTGTTTAGACATGAATATAGACCCCCTGCCCTGTACCCTGTGCTGTCTGGGATAGGTTCTGTACTGTGACCTTAACTGGATAAGGTAATATGAAAGATGGATGGATAGCAGGGTCACACAAAGACATGGTCGGGCCCCTGAAAAAGTCCAGCAAATGCTTCCCCATAATGGGCCACCCTGGAAATTTGAGAACCAGTTTACATATAGCTGTCCAATAGCTTGAGCGTCGTCATGACCTGACTTCCTAGCACATCATTCATAACCTGTCACTGTATTAACAAAATCTTATGGCCCCCGTGGTCATAACTGATGGATTTGCATGAAATAAACATTCAGCCACAACCCCCCTCCCCAACTATAAATTTTACTGCTGCATTATCATCACCAGAAATGGTCTGACAGTATGAACATAGTCTAAAGCATCAATCTGTACAAAAGCTGGCATTGAAGAAGAGCACGTGGGCGTTTAATATTATGTAAGAGTTAATATTAGTTAGAGACATGGTTTTGCAAAGTGAAAGTAGCATTAGCGATCTTTGAAAACCAATCAATCCCTAGGCATTGAGCATGCAAGCAAACCCTAACAATTAGTGTAGTTCAGGTCAGTGCCCTCCACTGACATTATGTAAACACAGACATTTTGCAATGATACCAAAGCAGAGTGAAATATCTATCGCTTCTCCATAACAGAAGGTGTAACATCCATAACATCTCCTGCTGTTCATATGACAAAAAAATGTTTCCATAGTGACCATTTTTGAATGCAGTCAAGTCTCTTGTTTAAAATCACTTCAAGTATTTGTCTGAAACCCCGAACTTTGGAGGTATATCATTTCTCTAGATGATTCTGAGATCTCTCAAAATGTTTGCTCATTTCTGTAATGTCCCTTTAGACTCCATTTATGTTCTAATATGTTACTGTCACTATACACTAGTATGCATTACAGTGACTGCCATAATTATATTTACAAAATATTCTCATTTTATTCTGTAATTTTCAGATTTTAGCACAAAAGTATCTATACTTCAGATTAAATATTAAATTATGTAACTTCCCTTAAACTCTAAATGTAGTACCATGCTTCTCATTCACTCAGCGGGTGAAGTGGACTCTTACTAAAACAAAGATCTTAGCCTTTCCAGAAGGGAGAAAACACACAGCCAGGTTATAAAGGGAACTAGAGAGTCAGCATAGGAGTCTGACTAAGAAATTGTATCCCAAAAGATTGTATTGACACTGGACTGATGACAACATTAAGATGCCCACTGGGTCAGTGGAGGTAGAGAGACCTTACCTGCAAGTACCTGTTGGCCATTTGGGTCTCACACGGACGCCAGTTGTAATTTGTTGTATTCTACTTTATACCATCCACGGCAAAGCATCAACATCGCCAAAAAAACTCGTGCTAAAACCAAAATATTTTGAACTATTATTGTTCGTATGATATTAACAATTTGATTAAGGACATAACAACACCAAAGCTGTTTACATTTTTTTTAAGGATTAAATAATAATAACAACAACAATACTATACTACTACGACTACTACAACAATAGTAATATCTAATAAAAGCTATATTTTCACTGTAAAATGCCTCACTCTTTATACTAGGCAACAGTTTTATAGCCAATATTAGAATTATTTATAAAAAAAGAGATGCAAGTGTGTAGTGTGTGCTGAGTACTTTGCATAAGTCACGGAACTTTACTGCCAACCTCACTAAATTAGCAGAGCTGCGAAAAACAACCCAGAAGCTTGATTTGCATAATGTCTCCAGTGATAAACCCACAACACACTACAGACTTATAATTTTATGTGATTTATAACAGGCTACGACGGCAATTTAGTATAATAATAAAGCCTGTCTAGTCGACAAAGCTTTATTTAGCCCTGGTGATTTAACTATAGTGTTTTTCTTTTATATAATATGTTACCTCTGCGTTGCAACGAAGACCCTAAAAATTTATTTACACGGCGAACGTAACGTCAAGTTCAGCACATGAGGCAGTCACACACCAGGTTTCATATTCGGTTATATATTCTGGAGTATCCGGACGACTAATTTGTCGTGTAAAGCCAGGCACCCAGCCATCAACTCCGAAATTAAACCGTTTAGCAAATAGTACCCACCTACAACCATGCCAGTTTATGAACTCTAACGGGATTTAAAAAATAAAATAAAAAAAGGAAATTTGACGAACTGACCAGATAGATGGCAAGTATAATCTTAAGAACCTGAAAGTAACAAGTTGGCTTTTCGTCGAGTAAAACCATCATGCAAGCAACCTTTCCAAATTTTAGCTATACGAACGACGACAGCTCTGCGACCCTTCCTTACTATCCTAAGTATTTATGATTTATTATTATGTAATTTCTTCAGCGACTGGCCAAACACGTGTTCCCCGATTTTGTTTTCAACACTAAAACAAAATGTGATGGCTGAATAGATGATAAGGCTGCATGAAAGACACGGAAGATCAGAAGCGCCAAATTCTCCACAACATCAGAATAATCCAGCACCACATTTTATAGACGTGCAGAAGCGTCATGCTGTTTACCTTTCTCCTGATTGCAAGCGATCTCTTCATCCTTTGGGTTGGCGACCTGAGTAATTATGGACGTGCTGTCCATGGAAACGGACGGATTGTTTTTCTTTCCCTCCCTCTCTCACTCACTCACCCTCTTTCACCCTGTTATTTCTCAATGTATGTTTTGCTGGCTGCACCGAGATAGCAGACGGTGCGCGTCGATACTCCTTCGGCCACTACAATAACATTACCGGAGCCGCACCGAACATTCAGCGCGCCGCCGCCGTTTATTACAATATCCGCGTCCTCTGGGCGCGCACACATCGGAATAGGACCACAATAAAACCAAGTACACAGGAGAAGTGAGCTGCGGTGACTGACGGTACAGAGCCAGCCGGTCCTCCTTCAGACTCCCGCGGGGAGGGGGAGGCGCAGCCCCCGCCTCCAGCTCGTCCGGTCGGGGTCCCTGTCAAGGCGTGCAAGTCCCGCACCATCACGGTCGCCCTGTGTGAACGGCGTATGGAGACTGGATTAAACACCATCACCTTAAAAATCCTCGCTGAGTTTGCGTTCACGAACACTTACTATGTTTTTTATTCTTTAATCCAAACCATCATTAGAAACATCTGCGAGAATTCAGTACAGAAATGCAATACACAAACGTATAAATATACTTATTAAAAATAATAATAAACGGCTATAGTTAATTGCTTTATGAAGAACCGTTGAAAATAGTTTCGGTACGAGGGACAAACATCGACGGCGTGCCGATACTCTAATTCTGTTGTTGAACTATTAGGTTAATTAGGCTCTATTTAACCCGCACAAATTAAAAAGAATAAAAGCACCGCACTTCTGCAAAAACTCAATCTTTGCGAAGTAACAAAACATGTTTAGTTTAAAAAATTAAATGCTAAAATTCCTTTAATCTAATTAAAGATAGAGACTGACACTTAACTGCGTTTTCACAAATATGATAACTGGGTGCTAAAAATAGCCCAACCTGAGTTAGCTCCTTGACATCTGTGTGCTTGCAGGGTTGCCAACTCTCACGCTATCCTACTCTCATACTCAGGCAAAAAATCTTATGGCACATCTATAGTATTCCATTAAAAATCTAAAGTTAGCTACATCAAAAGTGTTCGGGTAGTTTGCAAACTCTACACGATATTTGCAACGTAATAAAACTCTTACAGTACATACATGTAAACGTGCAGACGTGTCTCGAAATGAAAACCTCACAGCAGCTAACTGACCATGGCTGGAAGCCCTGGGGATTATGTAGGCCTATTGACTGCAGCACCTGTATGTTGCTTTGCACAAAAGCACCTGCTAAGCAAGTA
Organism: Pollimyrus isidori; assembly: GCA_019775955.2. Lineage (NCBI taxonomy): Eukaryota > Metazoa > Chordata > Actinopteri > Osteoglossiformes > Mormyridae > Pollimyrus > Pollimyrus isidori. Next base: position 23,675,417 of record JABFDZ020000001.1, read on the forward strand.
ATTATACTTTGTGGGCTAATAGACAAAAAAAAAGTGTGTTTCTGTATGATTATTTTAAGTTTCCATTCAACATGTGTCAATAATCTGGCCCCGAACCCCCATCAGATCAGGTGGATCAGCTGTACGCAACAAAGTAGCAGAAGGTTACCGCTGTTTGGCACAGTCTCCACATTGCTAATCCAAAATGCCTTTAAAATAATTACATATTACTGATGTTGCTGCACACAAAAGGAAAAACAAAACAATTTCTAACAAGTTAGTGACTTGGGGAAGAACGTTTTTATTTATTTATTTCTCAGTCGTTATCAAAGATACGTGTAAGGCTACTCTTTAAAACTTAAACTTCAAGGTTGTCAGACTTTGTGACTTCTCTGAAACTTAGTGGCAACATATTTTATGAAGTCCTTAGTACAAATATTATATTAAGGCCTTTTTGTATAAGATTGCTGAAGGCTCAACAGTAAATAAGTCATTCATGAAACATACTCGAGATGCATTTCATATCTCCTGCCAATAGAACCTTTAGCCCGGTATTCAAGCTTGATATTAATGTTAGAATTTAGTGTCAGAGTTGGTTCTCTTTACATCTTTTGTACACCAAGTAACCCAACTTTATGGGTAGAGTGTCTCCTCTCGTGCCCCGTCTCATACTTTGATTGTTTGTGAAATGCAAAAAAACATGGATTCACTGAATTCCCCAAGTCTGATGAATGGCTTTATGTCCAACTGAAGTCAAATGTAGCTGTACCACCAGGTCATGTGGAGAAGCCTAAGTAACAGACCACCTATACTCTGTTCTAACTCCATGCTTATTTGTATGTGCTGGAGGATATCATTCCTATAACAAATTCGACCTGGACTGAAGTACGCTTGCATATTATTTTGTGGTTTCCCACACTTCCTCCTTTGAGAGTCTTGTTCCTGGTAGACAGAATAATGATAGTTTATTCATCCCCCATGGGGGAATTCTCTTTTTCCCTGCCACATCATCTTCTCTATGAGACACAAAAACATATATATACAGGTGACAGCAAACTTGGGGTGGAGGGCCACAGTCCGGGGTAAGCCAATGTGCAGCTCCCCTGGAGCTGGGGGTTAAGGGCCCGAAGGGCATGTGACTATTCTGTTGAGGCCAGGGTTCGAAATGGCGATCTTCCAAATGCAGACAAAGAGACTTAGCCTACTAACCCACACACTGCTCATGACTTTGAAGAAGACTTCCTCCAAGAAGTAAAATATCTGTTCCTGAGAAAGTGACACAGTATTGTTGCAACCTCACATAATGACTTAAGAACAAACAGAACTGTCTGGTGCAGAAATGAGATGTCACCATGAACATCTCCTGACACTCTGTGGCTCTACCCCCCCAGCAGGCCAGTGGGCTGGAATATTCCAGGATGCCATCCACCATGGATCCACTGGGCTCCATTTGGAGAAGAAATTCCAATAACAGTAAATTTGAGTCTGGATAGCATTTAATTGTCACTCTGCGTCCTTGAGTTACTCACCATTTTCTGGAGGCATGTGATTTTGGCCAAAATCCAAAACAGGAACAATTCCAATGCAACATGCAAAAAATTACCACAGTATATCTAAAAAATACTGAAGCATGGAGTCACATCATGAAAAACCTCACAGGTACCTACGGATAAACAAGGGATGAGCTGCAAAATGTAATCACCTCCTCTACCCCTGTCAGTTTCACCTCTGTGGAGCACCTTCTCTCCAGATCCGTAATGAAAGCTGTTCAAAGGCCTGGTGAAATATATAGATACCCTCTGTCACAACAAAGAATAGAAGAACTAATTAAAATTAAGACAAGGAACCAACCCACTGCAGTACCATTTATTCCTTATAGTTAATAATAGTTACCCTGCTGCTGATCTGGGATAGTCTTCCAAGCTTGGGGTAAGATCCATCTGATAAAATCCCTGGTTGATTAGCATCTCTGGAATGAAAGGAATATTTATCAATTTGTCATTGAATTACAGGAATTTAGTGTTATAAGACAAATCGCCAAGATGATCGCCTTCACTGTAAAAGCCTGTAACAAACCAAAAACTGAAACCCTTTTGCTAATGGGAACTGTCATGTTAAAGTGTTCACTGCGACAGCCAGGTGAACAGCTGCTAGTTTGAAGGGAACGTCATTATCCCCTTTGAATAGTAAATAAGGACTGCAAAACATTGCAGTCTGTGGAAAAACACATTTTAATTGGTTTTTAATCAATTTTTAGCTTTTGCGATTTTGTGACTGATCAGTTGGTCCTCAACACAGAAGCCTTTTGAAGGACAAACGATAAGGCGACAATGGTACCCGCCCTAAGATGCACACCTCCTGCTCATCAGCACCTTGCAACATCAGGCCGAAGACCCGGACCCTCACTGTGGAACTCACTGGGCCGACTGCAGCTCACTTATGTCATTACTGTAGCCTCCTGAACATTCTTAGCCGACCGAGCCACTCAGAGTGTTTGCTGCTTGCTGGCACATTGCTGGAGAGATCCATCCAGCCCCTGGGCCAGTTGTGGAGGAGGCAGGGGGGCTCGTCTGCCCCCAGGCCCATTACAACAGGGAGCCCACAGAGAAATATAACACCCCCCACCCCCAGTGGCAAATTTTACTGGGTTACCCGTTTTGGTAATAGTTGATCATACAGAATTTGCAGAGAACCCCAGACCCCCTTCCCCGGTTGGCAAATTTTACCGCCCTCCCCTTGGTTGGCCAGCCCTACTGTAAGACCCCTCTTCTGCCCCTGGCCTGTGATATGGCAATATGCCCAACTTCACTAGTCTGTTGAAAAAGCCACATTCGATAAGGCAATTGGAGGAGATTCTGCCATTCAGCAAAATCGTAAATGTTACACTTTGAGCTGTTTGGAATGACTGCAGAGGAGCAAACACCATAATGCAACAGAGCAGAAGTAACCATTTACCAGACGACAGTTGAATGTGGTGCGCTTGGTGACATTCTGAGTGCTGTAGGACATTTACTGCACAATCTCCCCACCAACAAGCTGCAGACACAGAAGAGCGTGTTTCCACTGAATTTGAGAAGCCCAATAAATGCACGCAAAGGGCAAGGAGTGACGCTATATTTCTGCTGTCAAACTGGTATAAACTCCACATAACTGAGCAATCTGAGCGAAACCCTTACCTTGGTGCCTGTGACTTCCTGTAGTATTGTTGCATGTATGAGAAAGCCCTTCAGAACAAAGAATGAGTCCCCAATCTGTTTCAGTGATAATACAGGTCCTACATTTGTAATCAGGTGCCTGGAATATGTGATTTCTGCCCTGAGCCACTGATAGTCAGCTCTGAATGATATTAAGCAGCCTTAAGGATTCTAACCCTAAAAAACATTCTATAATACTGTAAGTAACCTTTTACTGGAGGCCGCCCTCAATGGACACAGATTCCCCCGAGTTTCCACATACGGTAGTACCTCGGTTCTGGAACTCAATAGAACTCAAATTTCTTGAAAGTCGAACAAACCAGTTTGACCTAGAACTTGATCTGAATATCAGAAGTCAAACCGTGAACGCTGACCTAATATGGTACACGCCAGGAAATGAGCCGTACTACAATGCAATTCTTACTTGAATGTCTTCTTCACAGACTGGATGATTAACCAAATAAAGCAGCACATTACAGTAACTAACATTAAATAAACCACTAACTTCCAAGTACTATTAGAGCATTCATGTAATCTATTGAAACTTTATTTTACCAGGTAAATTAACTGAAAACCAGTTCGCACTGCTTTACGTGACATTCAGGAGAAATAGCAGATTACGCATTGGAACTGCCTGGGATACAAATGTCATGCATGTAACTAAACTCTTCAGCCAGTAAGGGCAAAGGTGTGTCGTCACGGAGGCGGTTCCAGGTTGTGCAGCTGGGTTAGAGGTCGCAATGCAACTAACCGTAATGCACTGCATCAGGATCAGAATGCGTTGCTTTAAGATAACGCTGTAAGCAAGTCAAACGCACCCAATGACCAGACTGGGGAAATACAGTAAACTGAAATGCGGACTTAATACACAGGACTAATGCCAACAACCAGAAAGCTGACCATATGGGGATCCCACAAGAGGTTGGCATGGCAGATGGAAGAAGCAGACGATCGGGGCAAGACAGGGGCAATGTTGGGATAATATCTTTATCGTTTTCTTGTTTTATCCTGTTAATGTTGTGTATAAATGTAAAAAAAAAAAAATATTTAGGTGTAATTTTTGGGAACCGGGAACCAATTAATTGGTTTTCAATTATTTCTTATGGGAAAAATTCGATCAGAACTTGAACTTTTTGGGATTCGATCTGGAGTCCGGAACGGATTAAGTTCGACAACCAAGGTACCACTATACTGTACTTGCTTATCCACAACAGGGTCACAATAAACTTTTCCAGAAGAACGTGACACTGGATAGCTAGAGGTGCTGATGTCCAAGCTGAAGCCCCTGAGGTTTCATTATCACCCCCTAAGCTACTCGGATGCTACGCATATGTTTTTAGTTTAATACTTTTAATGATGTGAAGTTTTTCCATTACTGTGCAAGTTCAATGGCCACTTCACACTTAGCATGATGCCAGGTTCACCAGGGGAAGCTTCATGACACCTAGGTCAGGTAATAAACTTGCTGCCTAATATATTGAGAAATCAGAAACATTTATAGTGTGTATATGAATCTATTTGAAACTAGGAAAAAAAATGATACTGTATTATGTTGGCTAGAAAAATTGTGTTGAAGTCCATAACCTTCACCAGTGATTCTCTTGCAAGATATGGCAGGAAATGTGGATTAGGACAAATAATGCACCAGGGAACGAGGCAGTCATCACAGCTCATCCACAAGACTAAGGCACAGAGCTCTGTTGCAATAACTCAATACAGGAGGAGCAGCCAAATGTATAAAACTTCACCTCTCCAGGCAGCCGTCTCACAAATCCATCTGACCTTCATCAAACTTTTTATCCTGATCAACGTCATCGGGCTAAATGTACCAAATAATATTAATTCATATGGCATGTTTCGGGCATATATGACAGTTTCATCAAGAATTGTATACTAACTTAACTGGACAGCTTCCCCTGAACAGCTCTGTAAATTAACATTTTTTGCATTTGACCTTACATTTACACATCTGAGGCTCTCGCAGATAAATAGCTATTACCTTACAACCTCTGATTAATAGTAGCAGGGCCTTAGTCAAAAGCACCTCTTTTGTCTGAAAATAACATGAGGTCACTTTTGATGCACCATCTGTGCGTCAGACGTCATGGTGGGCGTCACTTTGATACTCTAGTTAAAGGAGATGCTGTATCATAGCTGCAGAGGTCACATTTTATGAAGGCCTGTAATTGTTTAAGTGTCTTCGGCTCCGCACACCATATTTTCCGCAGGCCTGTGTTTCATGTAATCTGCACTGCGGATCCACAATATCTCACGAAAGGGGCTGCTGCCTCATACCTCTGTCTGTGTATGGATGTTCTCCCCATGTTTGTGAGTTTCCCGGTGTTGGCACCACTGTGGGGGGGGCTAGCCCTGTTAAATGACCACCTGGTCCCCCCTCCTTCCACACAAAATCTATATATTTTTTTTAATCACCCAAAGATGCTAAGGGTTGTGGCTACAGCAGGCCATAGATTGTCATTTCACCCCAAGAAAATCATAAACCTGGCCATCAGATCTGTTCTGCACCAACTCTGGAAGCTTCTCTCTTTAAGTAAACTGGTGTCACAGAATTAGCCATAGCAATGTTATTCCATATAAACTCATCAAAAGGATTATTAGGAACACCATACTAATACGTACTAATACGGTGTTTGACCCCCTTTCACCTTCAGAACTGCCTTAATTCTGCGTGGCATTGATTCAACAAGGTGCTGAAAGCATTCTTTAGAAATGTTGGCCCATATTGATAGGATAGCA
>JABFDZ020000001.1:23686636-23732519 GCA_019775955.2 Pollimyrus isidori
CTGACATTCAGTTTGGAGTTCAGGAGATTGTCTTGACCAGGACCACACACCTAAATGCATTGAAGCAACTGCCATGTGATTGGTTGATTAGATAATTGCATTAATGAGAAATTTCACAGGTATTCCTAATAATCTTTTAGGTGAGTATATATATATATATATATACACACACACACACTGTGTATATACATAAATTCTCAGATGCATGCCCATAAACTGAGGAGCAAAACGAAAAATTGTGCTGTGGTCCCTTAATTTTCCACAGAGCTGTATATAACACAGAGAAGTGGCTCATCTACAACACCATATAATTATTTCAGCCATTAATTTTTCAATAAGCCCTCATCCAATGCAGGGTTTCTGCCTACCCCAGGAAATACAAAGCAGACCCTGGGCACATATCTCCCTACTTTTGATTATAATTGATGAAAAAACAATACTCATACGTCTCATACTTAAATGCAAGGCTGGAGAAACACTGGGCTGGAATATTGATTGGCTAAGTACAATAATCCAACCAACTCTTCAAAGCCTAATTTCTTCCATCACGATTTCACAGGCTCTTAAATTACATCAGAGATTAAAACATCTATCACTGTTTATTGATCCCAGACACTGATGAACTGGAAAAAAACAGCATTTCTAAATCGAGGAAGCCACACAACTCAGAAAGATGTTTTATCAAAGCAAAACATGTCCAGAGTAACCTCAGGTAGTGGAAAGTCTCTTTTTCTCTGACATTTTTCATGTTTCTGTGAGGTTAGGAATATTTAGGAGCAAATTATTGGTGTCCTTACCAATACATATAATGGGCGGTTGTGCAACTACAAACTAACAAAATGTATTGTTCACCTTAAGCTGACACAGTGAAGAGGATGAAATTTCTGAAAAACAAATCCGTTTCAGTGCAGAAGGCTGCAGTGATGCTGAATAACGCCAGTCTGTCAGTAACACAAGTGTTTGCAAACGAAAATTCAGCGCAGACAGCACTGTACTCTCACACTTCTGCTATAAATGTTATACTGTAGATATATATGGTGTGTACCGTTATAAAAGATAGTACCCTGGAACTGCTGTTGTTTCTTACCAAAAAATGAATACTTCTTTATATTTTTGGAATGTAATTTACTTATTTTTAAAATTTATTTGGGTGGACATTCCTTATTTAACCAGAACCTCCCAAACAATCAGCATCGTGTCAATTTTTAAAATAATCAGCAATCAGTATCGGCCAGAGATTTTATTAACAGCGCATGGCCAGTACAAACTGCCCTCCGTGTTCATGGTTAATGACATAAACTTGGTAACATAAAAAGGTGCAGCCAGTGCAAGAGAAATGGGGCCCCTCAGAAATGGGGGCCCCACTGAGGATTAATGGGCTTATTCGTGAGGAGGATCAAGAAGCTGTTCATTTATTAATTACTTTAAATTACCATAGCATGTTAAATTATATTATGAATTGCTGGAAACCAAATGATACATATATTGTTTAACTTGCTGGCAAATCTATCTCACTCAGTGTCCCATTTTTAATTTTCTTTTTTTATGTCAAAGCTATAAAGGTTTATATTGTATATGTTAAGGATGTTTCATAAAGAAACATATGTATAACATTTAACCATTAAGGGGCAGATGCTTTGTTGGTCTTTTTTTGTATGTCTAATTTTGGCTTTATATTAAGCCTTTAAAAGCATTTACTCTGCAAGGACGTGGGTCCCCTTGTGAATCACAAAAGAGACGAAAGTGCAATGTTTTCCAGCAAGTAGAGGCTGAGATTGAAGTTAATAGCATCAGTAATAGAATTTAAAACTAACTCGGTGTCTTAGTTAAAGGTCACGAATATTAAATCTACAATTATTCTACATTTTTTAATTGAGTAAATGTAGAAATTGAATCTGACAGTGTCAGTAGCATTAAGAAACATATGATGATTAGATCTGACTCAATTATAATTCTGCTGCACTATTTTAACAGCTTTGACCGCTGACTCTGGAGTCGGCCACTTGTCACCCATTAGATGTCCGTAACAGACCCCAAAGAGAGATCTGCCGTTGCCCCTCTGCTTCCCTTGCTTCTCCAGCAAGAAGGCGGCCAGATGACGAGCTGTGAGGGACATTCGCAAACCTTATCCTGCTCCCTCAAAATGAAGCAGAGCTTCTATAGCTCTTCTAGTTCAGAAGTGACTGAGAGAAGGGTCATTTGTTTATTTTTGTTTTTTAATAGATTATTTTGACGTCCAAGTTATCATGTATATGCCGTCTTATCTCTGTGTACTACACACAAAACATTATAGACTCCATGTTGCTGGTTGGTTATTGCTGTGTTACTACTGTATGCTATTTTTGTAATTTACTTGTACAGATTGCTTGTACTCGGGCTGTACATGGCGAACAAAGCTGATTCTAGGGGGAACAGTGGGTACTGTGGTTTCACACCTTCAGGAGTGTGTGTGTGTGTGTGTGTGTGTGTGTGTGTTCTGCGATGCAGCGGTATCCCATCATGCCTCCTGGGACAGACTCCAAATTCCCAATAACCCCCACCAGGGTTAAGTAGCTATGAAAAATTGATAGATGTTCAATCAAATAACTATTTTTCTGACTGTGTTGTTTTTCTGATTACTTCATCTACTGATCCAAAAACATTAAACTTGGTCATTTCTGGTCTTTATTAATGTGCCAACAATCGTGTTGCATGTAGTTAATATAGCCAAAAAATAATGTCTCTGTGATTGTCATCAGTGCCATGTTCAGAAAGTATAGTTTCCATATACTACAGCATTGTCTTTATGTCATTCCATTTTGGTTACACCTGGGTTCATAAACATTCTGATATTTTGCACGTAACCCGTCTTGCTCAGTGAATCCTTTTACCCTCACTTAGCTCCGCGAGTGGCTTGGTTCAGGAAGAGCAATTTTAAACTCTCACAATCGCAACCTAGAGAGGCAATCAATTTCAGAATAAGATTTATACTTAGCATGGCTGCATGCTAAGTGTTCGTGGGAGGGTCCCGAGGCTGCAGCCGCAGAGGCACTCGCAGAGTAATAAACACCCTGCTAAGTATTTCAGAAAAAAATCAATCTCTGCCTACCCAGCCTGTCTGTCGGGAGAGACAGGAGGCACCTTTAGCTCTGCTGAGATACACCAGCACAGTAAAACATTAATATACCAGCAACAAGACAACCAGCAATAGATCAGAAACACTAGTGAGAGGCACTATTATAGTAACAACCGTTCTACAGACATAGTATAAAAATAAGTGTAGGATAAAATCAGTATAGCAGCAAGAGCATGGACAGTGGTGGCTTAATGGTTAGGGAAGTGCAGTTGCGATTGATAGCTTGCAGGTTTGAATCCCTGCATGGCACCACTGAGGTACCCTGAGTGAGGTAGCAAGCACTACACCCCGGGTGCTGAATTGGCTGCCCCCTGCTATGCCATTATGACACATAGGGGTTAAATGCAGACGTCACATTGTGTGGAGTGCTGTCTCAACAACGACCCCTGATCTCTAGATAATGAGATAACCAGCAATATGCTTCTTTAGTATTGGGTTGAAGTGCAACAGCAAAGCTAACTTATAATCTTAAATTGTTTAGGTGTAGTATAAGACAAAAAGAATAGTACCATTGATCTCATCCCATGGTTAAGTAGCAGTAGTAGTAATAATAATGATGATACACTGCCCAGCCAAAAAAAAAGTTACCATTTGAATTTATATCAGCAAATACTTAAGAGCAAATGACTGGATCATTATTACAGCCCAGCAATAAAGTCAGCTGAGCACCTGAATCTACTGAATGGCCAGGCTATACCTCCGTCTATCATCAATGGATTCTTTTCTTCCCTGTTGGCACGGGCATATTCCAGGACGAGAATGCCAGGATTCACTGGGTTCGACCTGTCAAAGAGTGGTTCAGGGAGCACGAGGAATCATTTTCATGCGTGACTTGGTCAACTCAGAGTTATGACCTTACCCTCGTTGAAGGTCTTTGGGGTGTGCTGAAGGACACGTTATGGAGTGGTTCAACTCACTTGCCGATAGAGGATTTCAGTGAGAAATGAATGCAAATATGGACAAAAAAAAGGGTGAGATGTTGCATAAGCTTGTGGACAAATGTGCGCCAAAGTTAAAGGCAGTCCAGCGACGACATCAAACGCCAACTTTTTTTTTGGCCCGGCAGTGTAGTTGTTGTAATACTTCTCCTACTACTACAAAATAATAATAATAATAATAATAATAATAATAATAATAATGATAATAATAATAATTTGGGGGCGACACGGTGGTGCAGTGGTTAGCACTGTCACCTTATACCGGGACCCAGGTTCGAGTCTCCGTGTGTGTGGAGTTTGTTCTTCCTGTCTTGTCACGGGGTTTCCTCTAGGTACTCCGGCTCCCCCCCCCCCCACAGTGAGTGTGCCCTGCGGTGGGTTGGTGCCCCATCCTATTAATGCATGATAGAGATGACAGATGTCTCCGTGTCTCATTCTAGAGAAATCAAGGTGCGTATCAAACCTTGACTGCCGGTTCACCATATCCAGTATGACCCTGCTCCTTTAGAAATGTGATCAAAGTGAAGCCATCAAAAGAGCATAGAACTCTGTGCTTGCATAGACCTTCACTGTCTCAACTGTTATGTGTCCAACCATAAACACAGAATCTATGTATGATTCCAAAACGTCCAGACAATTAGACACATCAGTCACTGTGTGTGTGAAGGTGAGGCACATCACTTTGAGTTTGTTAATATAACCCAGCGTGCCAAGCAATAGCTGGAGTGAGTCAGACGGGGTAAAACCTTAAACCATTAAATGCCAGAGGAGGGATAATTAAGGAGGAACCTAAAAGAACAAGACACTGAAAGCGCTGGTGAACATGCAGGAATGGTCAGGCTCAAACTCCCCCCCCCGCCCCCAAAACACGCATACACCGTACTCCCACAATATTGGTAGGGACATGGCCATACCCCCAATACCAAAGTCTACACCCTTGCATCACTACGGGGATTATTATACTGCTGACTCTACCACAACGTCATTATATTGAAAAGTTGTCATAAATTTATTAATCAGGGTGTGAATAAGCTTCAGTGTTTTAATGGTGCGCTATAAGGAAGTCTGGTTCTGTGAATTCGATGTGTTTGGTCTTAACAGGCATGATTAGGGGTCGTGTATTATAACAGGTTTTCGTTATTAAAATCACTATAAAGATTTTGGTCATTCAACGATGGAAACAAATTTTTGTAAACACATGCTGGCGATTCAGTGTTTAAACGTTTTGATAAATATTCAGGTGCAGGGGAGTGATTTCAAATGGTTTCATTCATTACCACAGTTATTCAACACCACAGTTAGTAATAAAGAAAAAACTTAAAGCGAAGGTTGACAGTCCACCAACGCCGTTTTCGCTGATGCAGTTGCACGCATGTATACATTTACCGACAGTTTGTATAATTTATATGACACCCAATAGAAACTCTGCTTCCTCTGAGTCACCCCCTCCCCCAGTATATGTTTTGAAAGAAAAATAATTCATATCCTGAGTCTGCCCTTGCATGTCTGTTACTGACAAAGTGGGCTTCCAGTTTGCTGGTTCCCCCGACTGTCATCAAAACCCAGAGCAGTTCTTAGACCCGCTCCGTTAGGAAGCTTTTAGTGCACCGTCTTCATTTGATATAAACGATGTTATACGCCGAGAGATTAAGCCCAACAAGGTACCGGACTGATATATCCTCGCAAGCATCTTATCGAAGAGAAAGTTACGCAATTATTAGTCTACAATAATCAGCGTCCCACGCCGCCCGATAAAGCCCATTGTCTCACTTGTCATTTTTACACGATAACATTATTAATTTCCTCTTGATGCTATCTCGCCTGGAAAGATGCTACCTTTCCTGGAAAAGGGACCGTTTACCTTGTTGGTCGGAGCGAGATGAAGGGGCCGGCCCGTGCCCGGCTGAATGCCTGTCACGCCTGGAGATGGGGGGGGGGGGTTGGTGCGCTTTTGCTTCAGTCTGCTGCCTGCGATTTGGCTTCCGGCTACACGCGGCTGGCTAGTGAGACGCTGCCACCTGCTGGCAGAATGAAGACTCGACCGACTAAAAAACTATCAAACTATTGATTGGAATCTTTATCAGAAGGCGATGATGCTTTTATTTGAGAGACATCTGTCCACTCAGGAAAACAAAATAATCATTTTGATCCATAGTTCACGCATAAAAGTGTATAGATGACAGATAATGCAGTCAGAAGATAATGTATTGGACTCCATTGTACTGTAACTAATGTTATGAATGTTTTCGGGGTCATCATACGTCCAGGCCACAGACACGTCCATTATCACATACCAGCATGTGTTTGTAAGCCGTTGCGCACAAAAGCAAGTGCTTACAACTTCTGGGAGGCACACCTGGCTAATAAGGGGGCCAGGGAAGTATGGGATGCTATCCTGCAGGTCCAAAGGGCTCTTAAAGGGGCAACGCCTGCTCTTACAGCACCAACCCTGGCAGCAATAAATGATGTCCCTGTTCCTCTGCTGCTTGACTAGCCAGTTCCTGTGCTGCCTGACCAGCCTATTCTACTCGTGCCTGGCCTACCTATTCCTATGCTGCTGGGCCCACTATTCCCAGCAGCCAGTGTGCTGTCTCCACCTGCTGCTCCACCCGAGGTCCAGGACCCCAGTCCTGATGGCTGAAGCACTGGGGCTCCAGGTGTTCCAGCACCTGATGTTCTGGGTCCGCCTATCCTGGTTTCCTGACCCAGCTCCCCTGATCCCAGTCCCTGTCTCTGTGGTGGTCCCGGACCTTCTGAACACCGCTCCTTCCTCTATGGGGGAGGAGGCACTTGAGTGGAACCCCTGAGGGATTTCCTTGGGTCCCCGGGCCCCTGTTCAGGGTTCACCTGCAGATCCTCTGGTTACCCCTTGGCTGTCGCCTGCAGTCCCCCTGGCTTCCGCTCGGCTGTCACCTGCGGTCCCACCTGTGGTGCATCCTTGGCCTCCGTTCCAAACTCGTCAGTCGCCTGCGGGCCTCCCCACTACACCTCTTTGGTCACCTGCGCCTTCGCCGGCTGTGGCGTTCCCTTCGCCGGCTGTGGCGTTCCCTTCGACGGCTGTGGCATTTCCTACTCCCTCCGCCCCTTCGTCACCCTCCTCGCCTTTGTCGCCTGTCCCTCCGCCTTCGTCCTCAGCCCCTCTGACGCTCCTTCCTGCTCCAACCTTGCGGTCACCTGCCACTCCTGCGGCTTCCGCCTTCCGTCCGCCAGGGCCCTCTCATGCTCCCCATGGTCCTCCATCCTCTCCCTTTCGCCCTCCTTGTTTCGTCCCTCCTCGCCTTCCTGTGCCTCCGGTGTCCACTACGGTCCCTTTGTTCCTCCCATTGGCGTTTCCCCTGTATCTCCCACCCTCTGTCCCTGTGTGTCCCCGCTTGCCTTCCCGCTCTGTGTCAATCATGCCTGTCGGTCCTGCTCCCTGTGCCTCGGTTTTGATCTCATCTTGTTTTTCAGGTCCTGTTTTTGTCTCGTCCTTCGCCTCCCCTGAGATGCCCCCAGACTGCGCACCTTGGGGTGGGGGGGTTCGGTCATGACCTGCTCCTATGATCCTCCTGTGTTCCATGCCCCCTCATCAACCTCGTGCAAATTCTTGGTTGTTCTCAGCCATTCTGCATTTCCGTCCCTCAGTTTTTTATTTAGTCTGTGTGCTAGCCTGTCCCACCTAGATCTGTCATTGACGTTTGTCCCTTGTGTTCGGTCCAAATAAACCCCTTTGTTCTGGAATACCGTCTACATGACCCTGATTCCCTGCTTCCTGCCTGCTCGCCGGCCATGGATCGCAACAATTTGTCCCATCTGTCCCTGGTGTGGCCAGCTGCTGGTCCTGATCTCTTCCAATTCTCTCGCACTGTATCCAATGGTTGATGTTCTTCTGATGGTTCTCCGCCCTGATGCACCAACCTCACACACCTGTCTCTCGTCAGTGATCAGTGTGAATTATATAAACAAACGTATTAGGAAATGCATTTCAATCACTGAATTCAAGTGTTTCATTCAGACCCATTGCCACAGGTGTATAGAATCAAGCACCAAGTCATGCAGTCAGGTTAACAAACATTTCTGAGAGAATGGGTTGTTCTGACGAGCTCAGTAAATTCAAGCGCAGTACTGCCATAAGATTCCACCTTTGCAATAAGTGAAATGTCTTCACTGCTAGATTTTCCACTGTTAACTGTAAGTGGTGTTATTGCAAAGAGGAAGCATTTAGGAACAACAGAAACTGCTCCAACATGACTGTACCCCAGTGCACAAAGCAAGGTCCATAAAGACATGCATGAGTGAGTTTGGTGTGGAAGAACTTGATTGGCCCACACCCTGACCTCAACCCCCTTTGGGATGAACTAAAATGGAGATTGAGAGCCAGGCCTTCACATCCAGCATCAATGTCTGACCTCACAAATGCTCTTCTGGATGAATGGGCAAAAAATCCTACAGACACACTCCAAAAAACATGTGGAAATCCTTCTCAGAAGAGTGGCAGCTGTTATAGCTGCAAAGGGGAGACCAGCTCTGTATTGATGCCTATGGATTTAGAATGGAATGTCATCAAAGTTCCAGTAGGTGTTGTGGCCAGGTGTCCCAGTGCTTTTCTCTACTTAGTGTATGTGCCTCATCTATACATGTTCTCCAGTCCTGCCATTGTATCCCAGTGCATATCCATACTTCCTGTATGTCCCTGTTTGGACCCACGTATTCCCGGATTCTCTCAGATAAAGTCTCCTTAGGGGGTTGATCCTCTCCAAGGCTGCCTTTGGTGTTTTTTTGGAACAGCACCCATTTTTTTGTACATTAAAATGTTTAATTTGTGACTATTGGAAGATGTTGCACACAAATGCAGGCTGTATTTTGTGTCAGTTTATGAAATGGTGAAGAATCATCAGCTCAGTGGTTAGTTTATGGGAAAGTGAGGAAGAATCTGTAATATAATGCAAAGTAGTATTTTTTGTTTGCTTTGCTGTTTTTTTTTCATGAAGTAAAATGTATTTTTAAGATTGAGGCCTACAAGCAAGTCTTATTTTACATTGTTGTTTAACTAGTATTCACCTCCAAACCATCAGCCCACCTGTCCCACAATATCGCACTCCCTGTCAGGTCACAACACCTGAAGTCAGACTGTCACCATGGTAACTGCTGCTGCACCACACCTGGGCCTGCACCTCCCTCATCACACTATGCCACTTCACCAACATACCGAAACACAATGCAGCGTCTCAACAGGAGGATCCTGGGCTTGGTCTGTATCTCCCTCATCACACCATGCCACATTACCAACATACCGGAACAAACTCCCTCTGAGGAGCGTGAAGCCACAGTAAGCACCACAACCCATTGAAAAAGTACCACATTTTTATTCAGAAAATATGAAACCACTGTTGTAACATGGAATGAGCTATACTTCCATATGACAGCATAATTTACACTTTTTTTGCCATTGCCATTACCGCCAATAATCATTTTATTAGAATCAACATTTTTTTCTGTGAGATCCTTGATTATGACACGAAACAAATTTCTGGACAAGCCCGAACACATAATGTTGTAGGAAATATTTAGCAAATCTCCAAAGGCTAATGCTACACAAATAACATTTTTCTGAATCATTGCCTGTATTCAAAATCTACTTTTTGAATGTCAGCTAATATGCTAACATTGATGCTTGTTCAG
The DNA here is from genome assembly GCA_019775955.2 of Pollimyrus isidori. Taxonomy (NCBI): domain Eukaryota; kingdom Metazoa; phylum Chordata; class Actinopteri; order Osteoglossiformes; family Mormyridae; genus Pollimyrus; species Pollimyrus isidori. The sequence continues at coordinate 23,696,351 of JABFDZ020000001.1, forward strand.
TTGGGTGGGCATGGAGCCACTGGTCACATTGCTTTTAATAATGCAGCCCAGCAGTTTTCAGTAAACACTATTGTGAAATTATATAAGCCAGTAACCATCCATTTGGCCTTACACAAGAAATGGCTGTGGCACAAATGTCAACATTTACATAGGCCACCCTCCCACAATACAAAGAAGCATGGTGCCAACTCCAAAATCCAGTGCCTTTTTTAAACTTCATTTGCAGAAACAGCATCTGAATCAATCGAGGGCCATCTGTCCCCATACAACGTCCAAACCCAACTATCCACAAAAGTACAAATATTTGAATTTTAGTTTTTATGGGGCAGGCGGTGGCATAGAGAAGATGCTGTTTCATCTGGGTAAGAATGAAATAAAGCTGGTCAGCTCCTGTTATTACTTGGCTAACATATTGCTGTGCAAAAATAAACCTTCGCAAAATATGTTAACAACACAGCCTTCTAGAGATTGTAGCTGGTGTTTAGAGGAATTTGGTGATCTAGATGCCCAGGAACTTGAAGCTGCTTACTGTCTGAACAGGTGATCCATCGATGAAGAGCGGAGAGTGAAGGCCTCAGGTCTTTTTGAAGTTGACATTGATCCCATTTGTCTTTAGGGAGATGCTGCTTTCATGGTACCATATGGTTGAGTCTTTCACCACCTTCCTCGTTGCCGTTGCTTATGAGGCCAATCACAGTGGTGTCATCTGCAAACTGCATGATGTTCATGCTCTTGAGTTTCGCTACACAGTTGTCGGTGAACAAACTGTACAGCAGCGGACTGAGGTAGCAGTCCTGTGGAATGCCAGTGCTGACGATCACTGTGGATGGTTGCTGCCAAATACAAGTATCTGGGGTCTGTTTGTAAGAAAGCCTCAAATGAAGCCACTTAGACTGAGGTCTCTTAGCTCTAGCACCAGGTTGGATGGATCAACAGCAACAACAACAACTTTATTTTTCTATAGCGCATTATCACGACTTTACATCATCTCAAAGCGCTTTACAGCATCCCCACCCAAAGGCCCCAGTGAGTAAGCCATAGGCGACATCAGTGATGTTAAAATCTTGAGTCACACACAATAAACATCATCCTGACGTGGGTGTTACATCCCCGGGTCCGGGGGGGCGGAACCGGACAGGTGTAACCAGTCCGGTCTCGTTAAAGACCTTGTTAAAAGGGACGGGCAACTTACCGGCGCTGCAAAGTATTGAGCCATTGTTTCACATGAGCCTTACTAAGCATTCCTTTTGTGTGCGTGTTCTTGTTCTTCCGCTGTCCCGTCACTTACCTCGCTGTTTGTTCCACAGCCCAGCTCCCGTGCGTAACCCGTCTACCTGTCCCGACCTGGTGTGTGCCGTCCTGCCTTCCCCCAGTACGTTCCCCCTGTCTATCTTTTTGGGACGGATCACCCGGTTGCCGAACCTCCTGCTCTCTCCTCGACCACGCCTTCTGCAAAGCCCTTTGGATCTGACGCCCGCTTCTTGCCCTGCTTCCCTGCTCTCCTCACCCAACAGCTCCGCAGAGAGAGCTGATTCAGCCCGCTCCGCTTCCACCCGGAGCCGGCTTCCTTTCCGGAGCTCCTTCCTTAATAAATCCTCAGTTCCTCGCATTCCTGAGTCCGCCCTTCTGTCCGAGATCGAAACAGTGGGCATGTTTTTTTTTTGATGTCTCATAACATTCATCCATGGATAAATTTCACCAGAATGTGAACTGGATTGGGTCCATGGATACAGGAATGTCAAGACTGATATGTAACATGACCAGTTTTTCCAGAAAGTTTCCAGACTCTCGAACCAAAGACCTTTAGGAGCCTAGATGTGAATGAAGTCACTTATGCTTTCTTTCACTAGATTGTATGGTTATTTTATCCATCAATCCATTTCCCATAATCACCTGTCCTAAGCAGGAGCATGGGGGTCCTGAAGCTGCAGTGCAAGACAGGGAATAACCTAGGATGGGACACCAGCCCATGGCTAATTTATACACATTCAGTTTTAAAACCAAATTTCTAATTTGTACAATTATCTTGGGATAATGTACAAATATAATTAAAAATGCAAATGATGGCATTAGTCTCTCCATTAAGAAGGAATGTTTAAGTGAAGCATATTTATATAAGAAGCAGCCGCATATGTCTGTGTTTGTTTCAAAGGAGAGCAAGATGACAGATGCAAAAATAAGCTTTCCAATGTACCTGCACTCATGCCTGTGCAAATTCCATGTGAAAGAATTTTATTACTGGCATGCATGAATCTACTGGTATGCCAGCAGCTGGAATGAAACCACTACTACTCCAGACTGTCCATCAAACAAGGTACAGTAGAAGGATAACAGAATGAACATTAACAGAATAGGCACTAAAATCTAGAAATATATAAAATATGAAAAAGTAAAGAAAATATTTAAAGTGTGATTGTGTTACGTCGAGCGCCGTCCGCTCCTCCTGTGTGCCACGCCCACCTTGTTTACCTCCTGTGATTACCCATTGTTCTCACCTGTGTGGCGTTGCCGCATGCCTGTCTTGTGCCTGTCTCACATATTTAGGTCTGCGTCTGCATCTCTTCCCGCAGACGCGGCATTAATATTGTCCTATGAGGGTGTGTTCAGCAATAAACCCCTCGTTTTGCCCAGATACCTGCCTAGACTCCCTCCTTCGCCTCCTGGCACTCCGACGTTCACAACAGATTGCAGTTACCAATTATATTCATCAGTGGTGTTTATGATCCTAATGGCTTGGGGGTAGAATCTTCTCCTCAGCCTCTCAGTCTTGGCCATAAGGTTTTGGAGTCACCTATCCGAGTGCACATGGAGGGCGATGTAACCCCCCCAATAATCAAGACTAGCTAATAAACCCCCCCACACACATACACCAATAATTTTCCCCTAAATGGGTGGAGATCTCAACCCACCCTAGCATTCAAACCAAAGTTAAGCCCTTGTGAGTATAGCCAGTGGAATGCTCTATATCTCAGCTGGTGAGTATCTTTCATGAAGCTTGCTGCTCTGGACCTACATTGTTGGACATAATTTCATTTCAATGCATTAAACAGAAAGTACAATCAACTGGAAGAACAAACCCCCGCCATTGTGCTACGCCAATGAATAATATATGCAAATACACGCTAATCTGCACAGTAGTACCTATGCCTAATACCATCTGTATAAACTGCTGTAAGTAACAGTGGAAGAAGTACCGTGGATGTTAAAAATGCAACTTTACGGTTATGGAATATACTAACATAAAAGAAGCAATAAAGGCAATAATACCCAAGGCTAAGCATCTAAAAACGGACGAATGATAAAAAAGGATAAACTAAACAACATTTATAAAGATTTTGTGTAGTCTTGCTTGGTAATGATAGGCCTGTATCTAAGGAATATTCCTTATGTCAAAACCCTTTTAAGGTTCAAAAATAATGGTCTCTGCAGAACTAACGTTCATAAATGTAGTTTTGAAGAAAGTCAGCGCACGACGGCAAAGGCGTAAATGTCACGCTGAGTTATAATAGGGGACAGGAATGCGCACACAATAGCTTCTAGCTTTAGGTTCCACCTCAAAACCTATAAATGTACCCTGCGCTCACCACTCTCCCATTTGCAGCACCCTCAACAGGGGTCAACCTTACCATAGGCAGCGCATGCATTCGTTTCTAAACATCTCTTGATTTTTATTGGTTTGGAAACGGGGGTTCTGCATACGACAGTCACTCGTCCGGCATTCCAGGAATTGTCGCCTGAGTTCAAGGTCAGTGCAACAAGTGCCTCTGCTGAGAGAAAACGCACAGGTCTTTTGTCAAACTGTAACATCTCCCGCGTGTCAATAATCTATGTATATGTATATATTTCTTTTTTTAAGTTGGTATTTACATGGCTAAAGAAATCAGCTAATGCCTTGGAGCAAAGTGTATGATATAAAAATCGCAAAAGTTTGCACTTAATATGTTCTGACGCTTGGGATTCCTTATCAGCCGCAACGTTGGTAAATCAGCGCTGCTTTTTACATACGGCCCGTAGCTAACGCCGTGGGAGGAAGGCATTTCACTGATGAGCCCAGGAGGTCACCGGAGGTTGTAACAGACGTGGGGAGAACAAATGTTGGATCTAAAATAGGAACACGGCTGCATGGTGCAGATGACTAGGGTCGAGTTTGAAGCCGTTGCCCTATTTAAGTAGTGGCGGGTATTGTTACGGCCTACCTAGAGATCAATATTTAATTGCCCTTGGTTGGCAGGAAGGACGTGTATATTCCGCTGGGATAGAGGCTGTTGAATATAGGCCAAATTTATTAATATAATTGAGGCAGGCATACTAAAAGGGGCATTTGCATGATATGTTGTAAAACTGCGCTATTTAATTTGGAAAGGTTAGTAAATAATTCTAAATAACTTTTGAAGTAAATTACAAACAGTGACTTATTATGATGATTAAGGACTTTATAATAGTTTGATGCAGAGCTAACTATGAGTCTGATAGATCATACTGAAAACTTACATTGGCAGTAGCCCCATCGTATCGAAATAATTTACCTTTAAAAAACGTCTAGATGTGGAATTCCTTCACAAATTGAAATGTACTGGTAACAGCAAACCACCTTCAGTTTGAAAGTTGTCTTTAAAGTATTTGTTTGTGTGTGTGTGTGAAGGGTGTATTTTGTTTAGTTACTTGTGGTTAAGGCTAGAGCTACAGTAGGTATCGGTAAAGGTCGTCAGGTTGAGATTAGGGTTTTGCCCGTAGAAATGAACAGAGAATTCCTACAAAGATATACTGTAATTACAAACCTGTGTGCGTGTGTGTGTGTGGGTGTGTGGGTGTGGGTGTGGGTGTGTGGGTGTGGGTGTGTGGGTGTGGGTGTGTGGGAGGGTGAGTGGGTTGCATACAAGTATCTTGGGTCTAGCATTTTCTTGGTTCTTGTCATTACTGGTGGCGCGTGTCCTGCTATCCCGGTTTTTAGCTAATTTAAACAGACAAAGCTTTTACATTGCTGTTGTTTTTCTAACTATGGGTGGCTGAGCCTAACTGAGTTATTCAGTACTGAGGAAAGGATGCTAATGTGCATTTAAGTTGAGTAGCTCTGCCTGCTTGCAGGTTTTAAGAGTTTTATTACTATTATTATTACTATTATTTTTTGCTTTTGGTATTTGCCAGATTCTTCCTGGATTATCACAGTTACTGTTCTGCAATGGGGGTCAAGGCCGCTCTGCCTAGATATGAGATCTACCTCTACACCGCTGTGCTCTGCATGGCTCTGCTTTGGACTGCAAGCTGGATTTTTGAGGTCTCCAGGGGTGAGTAGGGTAGCCCAGTAATTTTCCAAATCATATTATGTGTATGTATAGTCAAATATTGATGGCTTCCTACCACAGCTTATTTTTAAATTGTCTCTGAGAGTGCGTTGTGACATTTATGAAAAATGAGAACTACTTGACTGAACAGTATTTTATTGATAAAATACACTATCAGTTTTGAGCAGTCATGGAGAATGCAGATAGCGGACACTCCTATATTCAGTTTGAAGAAACGCCCATCCACACACAAATTCATAAAGAAGGTGTCAGTTTTCTGGAGAGATAGCATACAGCTGTCATTTAAACAGTCACCTTACAGCTCATATCTGGCCGTGTTGTTGATTGGCTGCCTCTGTAGGGTATAGGGTCTTTGTACTCTACTTTGTACTCATTGGTATCCTTTGTACTTTGGGTGCAAAGGATCCAAGGTCACCTTAACCCTGGTTGGAAATTAGAACAAATGTTAATCATAATGGTCTTTGAGAAATAAGATAATAAAAGCCATTTGTCAGGTAATATAAGCTCGCTATTGTTATATTTCTGTCAGTAAAGGCAGCAGAAGTTGGATTCTTTAGTTTTCAGTTTTTGGAGACCCTACCTGAGGGATACCAGGAGGTACAAAGTGACAATCATTTCCTTATCATTTAAGGTTAGGGAACTTTTGGACCGCGACTCATACCTAATTAATCACCCAAGATCAAAGTTGGCTGCAGTTTTCACTTTAAACTCACCCCTTATCTTCCAGCAAATGTGAACAGAAAAACATTCAAAGCCAGTGTAAAGGATGGCTGGTATTACTTTGGGGGGAAGGTGGTGAGTTCTGCACCAGCACAACTGATATTTTAAAGATCATGTGACCTTACAGTATTCTTAATCAAGTGCTAACATAAACACTTTCTATTGCAAGAAATGTCTGAATGCAGTTTAGTTATAAAAAACTAACTCACTATTACTAAATACTAATACTGTATTATAAATTTTACTACTAACAACCTCTTGGTTAGGTTATAAATTATTAAAGATAAACCTGATCCTTTCTGTACTAGTAACTAGACACTATAATTTTTAACTCTGAGTTTCTTTGTGTGTTGGAATTTAGAATTCAGAAATGTTGCTAGCTAAACAGCCATAATTACCAGAACATTTGTGAGAAATTAATTCAAGCTAAGTCACATCACCTTGACCCTTTGACGATGTCGTGTTCTGACATCCACAGGACATGGCAGATACTGAGTGGGTCATGTGGTTCCTGAACTTCCGCTTCCACATTCTGTTTGCCTTGTCGGGTCATGTGATCTTCGCCAAGATCTGCTCAATGCTGACCCCGAAGGTACTTTCTGGGTTCTGTCCAATGAGTTTGGCAATGGTAACTGGTGATTCTCTTCCTCTCATTCTGAAATGCAGCATAGATACAGTAGACAGTGCGTAAAGTGCTCTCTGCTAAGAATAGCTTGGTGACAGGCTAATTAAAACAGCATGATGGTAAATATTTGATTCATCGTTCATGGTGTGCATTGGCAATCTTTATGATTTAATGCAGAATATATTATGATGTTTTAGCTTTAATTCGTTGATGGATATTCCTATTATAATAAAATATTACATTTTACATGTAGTACTTAAAAATATACATACTTCATTATAGTGCAACTTCCACAGTAAAGATTGCAAAAGCCAATCAATCTGTGGTGACAATATTTGATCGAGCATAGTGCCCAGTGTGATCTCCCTGAATCACTCCTAAGCAAAGAAGAACAACACAATAGAAACCCACACTGCAGGGCTTATAAACGGTGGCTGAGCATCACCAAAACAGTGATCATTTCCCCCACAGCACAGATCCATAATGTATACGGTGTATGGGATGATGGCGATTTTTACCAGCATGGGCTGGACCTACGTCACTCTGGTATTATCCCACTGCGTGCTGCTCTACAGCATCTCACTAGTCAAGATCAAGTGGCTCTGCTTCGTGGCTGGACTCACCAGCCTGGCCACCTTCAAGATAGAGCCCTTTGTCACCTGGCAGGTGAGTCATACGGCTGTACAGAGAAAGGAACCTGGCCTGAAATTGGGCGGAACACAGTCTTAAGCCATGCTAAGTAAAGTTGGCTTGATGTGTAGCAACACAAGCTCAGGGGCAGGGCCACGGGGGGCACTAGCCCCAGCTGAAAGCTGATTGGCCTCCAGAGTGCCTCCTTCATTGTCACTCACCAATTCAAAGCATATCATTGGCTAATGATAAGGTTGGCACCTTTGTATGAATTGTACCCCTTCTTATGCCCCCCACCTTTAAAATCTTGCAATAACCCACGTTGGATGAGCACAGGCCTGGGATCTTACTGAGGAAGATAGTCTTTGGCCATGATAAGGAATATGGGCGTGAACTGGAGCAACACCAACTTGGCTCAGAAAACGTCTCGGAATGTTTTGCTTCTACGATCAAGGCTAGAACAGGAATATCGTTTCATAACAAGCAATACGGAATTACACAAAGTTATAGAACCATGTCTCATAGCCTGCAGAGACATCTCACCTACATTCTGGACAACCTCAGTCATTAGATAAAATGGGATATAGAAAATTATATATCTTGTGTTCTTACTCCTGCATGGCTCATAATGTCCAGTATTGTGGTAATATTCTCTGCATTGATTCCTTATACACACCTTCCAGGATTCTTCCAGTCGCACACAATGGCTGTTGGTCTTATGTGTTTCTGTCAGGAGGGTTTCGTGACTGGAAGCTTCCAGCTTCAGGGGCTCCTCTTCTACGGAGGCTGCGGCTTCACCATCATGCGATGCATGAGCTTCGCCTTGGAGAACTGTGAGAAGAACGACGGGAACTACAGCTTCCTGGAACTTCTGAAATACAACTTCTACCTCCCGTTCTTCTACTTTGGACCTGTAATGACTTTCGATAAATTCCATGTACAGGTGAGTATGTAGTTCGGGGCTATTTTAGATGCACATAAAAGTTTCTTTACACGGAGCTTAGGCACCCTTCTGAAGCCAGTTCTAGCTCACCGTGACTGGAGTCTGCAGAATCTTCGTTTGCATGGTTTATTTCTATAGTCAAAACACTTGACATTGAAGTTGGCTGGTGATTTTAGCACTTAGCATGTCATAGATGTATCTCTCTTGCATTCTGAAATATAACTGTGTGAATCACAACACAGTGGGGACCCCAAACCCCCCGTGTCCACGGTTTCAGGTTAACTGCAGCCCCCAAACAAGTACAGGCTGTAATGTGGTGCTGCCCAGTCTGCCCAGTCTCACCCAGTATGTGGCTCTCCCCCCTTTGGCTCTATGCCCACACTTCCCAGCAGGTCTCTCATCCTGTCTGCCTCTCACCATCTCGCTGATCTCCATCTCGCTCACCTGTGCCTCTCGTCAAATGTCAATTTTAAGGTGCCAATTAAGAAATCAGGCTTCTACATTCCTCCTGCACAGGTAAACAATCCCGACTTGACCCGAAAGGAGAGGGAGATGTGGAACATCATCGCTTGGGCTGTGGGCCACCTTGGGATCATCATCACGGTGGACGTCTTGTTTCATTTCATGTATATTTCGACGATACCTTCTGACTTGAAGCTGGTGAAGCAGCTCACAGACTGGACACTAGGTGAACAAATGATGCCTTGATGACTTAAGATCCATCCATCTTTTAACTTTATTTTGGTCAGTGGTGGTGTTACCAGGATTCCATCCTGGGGTGGGCATTTGGGTATGTCAGGTGGGCACCAGTGCTCAATTTGTGTCTGAGGTCTTGGGGAGTAGGGTCTCCTTCACAATGATAAAAGAGTTCTGTTAAAAGCTCTTATGTTTGGTTAAATTTGCTCTCTCGTTGCCCACCCAAAACCATGCCCATGCTGGTCAGGGTCCCATGGGTGCAGGAGCCTATCTAAGGAGGCCCCGGGCAGGTGGGAGGGGTATATTCTTGACAGGATGCCAGGGCGCAGATATACTCAGGCTCACACACAATCATATGCTATGGGGTATTTTAACAGGCTAACTAGGAGGAAGTCAAAGCACCTGGAAGAAACCTGTGCAGCACAGGGAGTGGATGGAAATTCCACCCACATACAAAGAGGAGGCGGGATTAAAACCCTCCAACAGTGATGTGTGAGGCCACAGGGCTACACCCTGAGTTCCCATCCACTGAGCTTCCTTATGACAGGTCAGACGTGTGGTTTCTGCTTGGTTACGCCCACAGCTGGACTGGCCTACTCTAACCTGGTGTTTGACTGGGTGAAAGCCACGGTGATGTTTGGGGTTATAAACACCATCTCCAAGCTTGACCACCTGGATCCTCCAAAGCCGCCTAAATGCATCACCATGCTCTACGTCTTTGCTGAAACGTGAGATATTACAATTTATCCCTTCATGTGTTGATTATACCTTGCATTTTCAGCTAGTCTATTAATTACACATTTATAAATACACCTTTCCCAGACAAAAGTTTGGAAACAAATACCCATAGAAAGGTTTATTTGTACTATTCTCTGCATATAATAATAATTATAAAGACATCAAAACTATGAAATAACAGGAACAGAGTTATGCACTGACCAAAAAAGTATGTGGGGGAGCAGGAATAGGATTTAAAAGTTTGATTCCAGAGTGATTCCACCATTTGGCCCTTGAACAAAACCCTTAACCCCAGTTTCTCCAGGGACCGGCCGACCCTATTGTCTCCTCTGCACCAGTTTCATGATGTGGCCTCCTAGGATGCCTTTCCTGCTGTCCTGAAGGTGGTCCTACATATATGCTGAGCATTCATTCTCTGTTTCTTCACTCTCTGGCCAGACTCCCCAAAAGCCATATCTAATGTGTTAAGGTCAGGAGACCAGGTCATGCGAATGAACACCTTGCTTTGTAGACAGCTTGTTGTGTCCAAACTTTTGACTGGCTATATACGAGGATGGCTATATATTATGATTTAGACCACAAATTGGGCCACAAACCAGCTACTTGTTCTGTCAAATCAGTCCTAGTCACCATTGATCCAACTTGAAATTGTAATTAAGACTTTAAACACGCTTGATCAAATACACGATGAGTTCTGCAGACCGGTGAACCGGAGCAGGCCAGCAGCGTGTGACGAGGCTGACGGCCTGAGCAGTAACGAGGCCTGCCTAACACTGAAATCACTGCTCTTCCCACAGACACTTTGACAGAGGGATAAACGACTGGCTCTGCAAGTGAGTGCCCAGATTAATGACGTCACATTCCTGGTACCCGAGCTCAGTCTCCTTCTAAATACACCTCTTGCGCTGACTGAAAGATGTCAAGACTGTACTTCAATTTTTATTAACTTCATCTTTTAACTTTGTTCTGCACCATAGAGAGACACTTCCTTATTTTCTGTGCTTTACCTATGTCAGACTGTAATTAAGTCTTCCAGAGATGTGTCAATACTTATCCACAGGTATGTGTATGACTACTTGGGTGGAAACCATGACAATATCTGGAACGAGCTGGTGGCAACAGTTTGCACGTTTAGTGTCACGACCCTGTGGCTGGGCCCGTGCCAGATTGTCTGTGTTTGGGCTTTTCTGAACTGCTTCGGCTTAAACTTTGAGTTTTGGCTGGCCAAGTTCTTCTCGCTGGAGCCCTTTGCTTCCATTGAGGTGAGGCAGGCCAGGAAGGCCAGGTGTATGGGGTTTATTTTTTTAACACGGTTGGTGCCTGTTTACTGTGTCCTAAGTCTTCAACTAACTCTCACATTGACGGCTCTCCAAACTGTACCTGCCTGAGATGCGTGAACACGTATGTTGACAGCACGTTTAAATCCATTCCATTTGTATCCATAATGTCACTGAATGAGCAGTGGTGCGTTCCTCATGTTGTGCGTATTCCATATTAACATTGTACCCCACAATAAAAAAACACTGCTCTAGTCAATGAAACAATTCCTTAGAATCTGTAGAGGACTAACGTCATTGTCCCTCAATTTCTACCTTACCCACTGCTTCTGTATCTGGTTTATTTATGAGTAACTCAAGTCATTATTGTAATGGATGAACTGCAGTTCTGATTTTCTGCCAACAGATGGCAATGTCCGAGGCCATGTCACGCAGGATCAGGGCTGTGTTTAATGCCTTTAACTTCTGGGCTATCATCCTGTATAATGTTCTAGCCCTCAACAGTCTTGACTTTGCCCGGCTGGTTGCCAGAAGGCTTCTTATTAGAGGTAAGACAGCTATGGTCCCAAATTTTTTTTATTTGTCTCAAACAGTCCTTATTTCGTCTGTAAAACGAAAACAGAGTATTAATATTGTTTATCCTTGAACTGAGGAATTGTCAGTGTTTAAGGCAGACTGCATTGATGTGTAATATGAAAAAGGGAAATCTAAATTACAATTACACTAATTACTAACAAGAAAATACTATATTTACCTGTAATTGAAATTTATAAAAGTCATAACAGGTCTGAAATAGAAGAAGCAGAGGAAGTACAGTACCAGTTGGAATTCTGGACACACCTGCTTTTAATGCTTCTGTCTGTATTTTATTTGTATCTTTTTCACCTTATAGTAAGAGGCTTTGAGGCAATAAAGTAATACATATCAGATACTGCAACAAAAATGAGAAGTGTTCAACGTCTCAGAATTTTCTCAAATTTTAGACTCTTCAAAATACCCCCCCTTTGCTTTGATGAAAGCACTGCAGACTCTTGCCGTTCTTTCATCCAGCTTCCAGATGTCTTACTTACCCGGATATCTTGTTGGATTTAAGGTAATCTGGGCTAAATGGAAGTGAATGAAGATAAAGTCTATTTAAACTGGGTTACCTTAAATCTGACATTATCCGACTAAGCAAGAAATCCAGCTCCAGGCCCCTGGAATGCTTCTCCAAAAGTCCTGAACCAGCGTCTACAAGTTCTGGACACAAGTTGCCTGCCGTTCTCTTACTCTTGTGGGATTGTGGGGGCCAGGTCACCTCTCTCAGCACTCCAACTCTTTCCTTGTTCACATAATACTTACGTATTATTAACGGAGTTAATAAAGTATCGATTGTTACTCAATCTCAAGGTGTGCTTCGGGTCATTATCTTGTCGAAAAACAAATGATTTTCAGGTGCATCCAGACTTTGGACCGATACTGTAAATGAGCAGTGAAGCTTCCTTATTTCTGTTTATGTTGTTATGTTCCTTATAAAAAGGTGATGGCTGGGTTTTATGGGTGGTGATTTTTGAGCTCTCACTGAACCAGGCAGGTGCTCAGAGTGTCCTTTCTCGTGCAGGCTTTCCTCTGTCCACACTATCTGTGCTGATCGTCACATACTGCGGAATACAGCTAATCAAGGAGCGTGAGAGGAGGCAGGCCCTGCTTCTAGACCCTGATCTCGTCCTGACCCCAGAACCCACCCCGATCCCTGCCTCTACCCCCTCTCCTACCACAACACCCGCACCTTCACCCAAAGCTGTGGCATTGGACGCCCCAGGAAAGGAGGATGTGGGGAAGGAAAAGGCAGAGTAAAGTTTACCATAACGACAAGGCTCACTAAACTTGCATCTATGATTTGTGGTCGATGACTGGGAGTTACCAGGAACGCTCAGTCAAGCCGTGTTGGGCTGTACACCATGTTTCTGAAGAAATGTCAAAGCAGTTCTGAAGTTTAAGTCAAACTGGTACAGAAGTTTCATACCCCAGTAAATGTTTTTATTATTAAAGGAAAATACGCAGAGTGCATGGTTTAACTATATGGAGAATTCTCTTAAATAAATAGTTCTGTTAAATAAGTATTCTGTCAAATAATACAATGCAAGATTTGCACCTAATTATAATTTAGGAAAAAATATAAAAATGAAAAGCCTCACAATTTTTTTTGGAAAATTTTATGTTAAAGGTTTTAACTTTAAATATTCAGTGAAAAATGTGTAATGCCTTGATAATACTAAATGTATTAATTTCTTACAAACCACGAGGTTTGGTTTTCTTATGTGCCAATTGATACAGTTCATGTATAAAATGTCAAAAGAATATAGTGCTTTTCTTAATTGTAATGTTGCATTGAATATTTTTGTCATTTTTGCTTTGTTAGTATATCGCAAAATTAAGATATGGCATAGACGTACCTGCTACAATAAATTTAGATTTGGACTTGGCCTTATATGTTTCTGGGTAAAGCAGCACAACTGAGAGTGAAGCTGAGGATGTAATTCTGTTATTTCTGCTTTCACACAGCTCAGTGTCTGTCAAGGCAGAGATTAAGGGGTCCGATCCACTGGCATTCCTTTGCAGTGGGATAACAATGCAAAGACCAAACTCCATTTGACACTGCAGCCAATTTTAGAGACTGAAAGATGATAGACCTGCTAAAAATATGGATGAGCCACCTCAAACTCTCCCACCACCCCCTACTCTGCCTTAAATCCTAAATGGTAGAAGAGGGATCTGAAGCAGTGCTTCAGGAAAAAAATATATCAGACTGGAGGTAACTTCATCAATATTCCTGACCTGAATGTGGCTTCTGTCTGGCAACAGTCTTTGTAGAAATACAGTACCCACTCAATACAGTACCTTACTCAGGGCCTAGTCCTTATAAACATTACATTAAATATTTCCATTTAAAGAAATAGAAAAATGACAAGAATCAATATTAGACCCCAGCTTCAAAAGGAAAAGTCTATAAACTTAATTTATAATGAGCTCATATCTTCAGTTATTTTTCAGGTATCCCTGTGAAAAACTTGAGGCTACCAAACTAGGAACTAAGATGTCACAAATGCCACAGCAGCTAAAATCTAGATTAACGTGTGAGTCAGAAAAAAAGTATTGGATGGATGAAGGATCCTGTTTGCTCTTCATTTTAAAAGTCTGAATATCAAGTATCAGCACTAAAGTTGAGGTCAGCAATAATTATTAGCCATTTGCTTAAATGGGTTAAAATAAAAATGTGTCTCATACATTCGTAAGACAAGTAATGTTGTATTTCCTGCAGTAAAAAAAAATGATTGTAAGAAATTATGAGCACTACAATATAAATGATTATACAGATATAATCTGATGATTTGTATTATTGTCATATACATTCAGGCATAAGAAAATTTTTTTGACCAAGTTCCAAGATGACGTGGATTGACTCATCATCCCAAAAGGGGGTCCTGCTCTTTGCGGACAGAGATCTCACTCAAGGTTTCATGCCCTGATCTGATGATTGCAGTATGCCCCCCCCCCCTCCCTCCCTCAGCTGGCCACTGGCTCAGCCTACTGTTGAGAGTGTTGTTTTCCTTTAGGGCTGGGGGGGTTGTGTTTCACATGCACTATTATAGATCATTCAGCTTTGTACAAGTTGAGCCTAAAAATAGGCCCCCGTTGGACTTTGAAGGGTTGAAGCAGCTGATGAAGCTACCAGCAGTGGATTTGGGGGCTTGGTTTGAGCATGGATAAGGCTCCTCTTTTTCACATAGGCTCTGAATGAGTGGATCAACCCCAGAGAAGGGATCTTCTCTAGTCTCGCAAATATACACAGGGCAACGATGGCGGCACCAATAGACCCCTTAGAGGAGCCCCGGATATATCAGCAGACATTACTGCAAGATGGCCTCTACGATCTTCTGGAGAATGACAAGTTGGTGGACTGTGTTTTAAAGATCAAAGACAAGGAGTTCCCATGCCACCGGTTGGTGCTGGCAGCCTGCAGTTCTTTCTTCAGGGCCATATTTGTGTCGGACCTTGAGGAGAGCAAGAAGCGGGAGATTGTGCTGAACGATGTGGAGCCAGGTGTCATGGGCATAATCCTCAAGTACATCTATACTTCCAGCATCAATGTGACGGAGCAAAATGTCCAGGATATCTTCATGGTTGCCAACATGTTCCAGATACCCTCCGTCTTCACTATCTGCATCTCATTCCTCCAGAAGAGGCTCGGTCTCAGCAACTGCCTGGCCATATTCCGACTAGGTCTGATGCTGGATTGTCCACGTTTGGCTCTCTCTGCCCGGGATTACATCTCTGACCACTTCCAGCTGATTTCGCAAGACCAAGACTTTCAACAATTAAATGCTAGTGAGCTGGCCGCCATCATCACCTCCGACTCTCTCAACGTGGAGAGCGAAGAGGTGGTCTTTGAGACTTTGCTGAAGTGGGTGGACCACAGCAAGGACACCAGGCTCAAGGACCTCCCCGACTTGGTGGACTGCATTCGCTTTCGACTCATCTCGCCCGACTACTTCGCCGAGAAGGTGGAGAAGAATGAATGGATGAAGTCCAACGAGAAGATAGCAGAGAAGCTACAGCTGGTCAAGGATGCTTATCAGGGAAAGCTTCCAGAAGTCAACAAGAGTGAGAAGAAAAAATCAGATGTCAATGAAGCGGAGGGAGGAGAGGACAAAGAGCAGGAAGAGGAGGACTTACTTCCGGGGATCCTGAATGACAACCTACGTTTTGGCATGTTCCACAAAGATCTGATATTCATGATTAGTGAAACAGGGACAATAGCTTACGACCCCATGGGAAATGATTGCTTCGTGGCATCTCTGTCAACTCAAATTCCCAAGAACCATTCTAGCATAGTGACCAAGGAGAACCAGATCTTTGTGGCTGGGGGACTTTTCTACAATGAAGAGAGCAAAGAGGAACCACTAAGTTCTTACTTCTTACAGGTTAGTATCCAGTCCACTGCATAGAAGCATTTGGTTTTGAATTATATTTAAAGATGACAATGACATAACTTTTATTAATCATCTTCTACTCGAACGTACAATTTAGTAGCTTATTGTGTTACTTACGGAAAATTAATATCTGGTTCTTTTTTACTAATTATATTTGTTTTGTAAGTTCAAGGTGATAGTATACCAAAGTGAGATCTAAGAAATTAATTAAGTCAACCGTGACATAATGAGGTTTTTAAAATGTATAATGCATTATCATTCATGAATTGCTATGTGTTTGGTCCTTTATCATAAAGATAATGGAATATTCATGCTTAGGCATGATTTTATATATTGTGACCTTCACTTTAGCTGGGTTTACATCCCTGATTTCGTGACTCCTCAGTTCGATCCTGTTGGCCAGGACTGGCTGGGGATGCCCCCTCTCCCCTCTGCACGATGTTTGTTTGGGCTTGGTGAGGTGGAGAGCTCCATCTTTATTGTTGGAGGCAAGGAGCTGAAGGAAGGAGAGCATACACTGGACTCAGTAATGGTCTACAACAGACAGTGAGTATCCCAAAGGTCTCTCTGCGGCCGAGGTGTTGGAGCATGTGCCACAGGTTCCTCCAAATGTTTAGTGGTATTTACCCTATTCCAATGTTTCACAACCCAGTCTTTGGGGACCCCCTGGAGTCCACGTTATATCAGGTAGTTGATGTTTCTGATTGGCTGGAAGCCTGTTTCATGCAAATTCGTGGACTGCCCGGGGGGGGGTGGGGGGGGGGGCGTTGGGCAAGAGGTCTGTTGAGAAACACTTTCCTATTAAGCATCAATCAATCATCCATTACTGCTTATCCAACAGAGATGGAGTGAACCTGGAACCTGTGGCCTGAAAGACAGGGCAAGAAGCAGAGAACACTCTGCGTGAAATAGCAGTCTATCCTAGAGAGTACATGTGCATGCACACACACACACAATAAGCAATTTAGAGGTACCAATTCTCTTACCTACATGGTTTTGGGCTGTTAGGAAATCAAACATTCTAACAGGAAATGGTAAATGTGCTTGTTAGGATGACAAAGGGGGAAAAAGTTGGTCTATGGAAAGACAAAGAATGTAGACTATTCATTTAGCTTAAAGCAGACTGGAGCTAAACAGCCCATTTTATTTTATTGGATCGTAAAGTAAACAGAACTGAAAGTTTGCAATGTGATGCCAATTCTGAGTTAAATGAGGGATGTTCCGCCATACTCTCTTCAACAGCCTAGCTCTAGTAAATAAGACACCCAAAACAAACATTTACTAAAGAACAGAATTACTTGCCATTAAATCACAAGAGCAGCTGTTGTGGGCATAGTGTTCAGGTGGTGTGGTTTCTCTTAATTGTTGACTAACATGAAAGTCTTGGTCACACCACCAAAATAAGTGCACCCCAGTCTCCCCAAAAACATCAAGTGTTAATGGAACCAGAGACTCATCTTAGTTACCAGCAATCGACAAGGTGATCTTAGAGTCACAGCTGCGACATCTGGGTCTCTTCAGGTAGAGGGTGGGGGTGTGTAAACAGCACTAACCAAACGCTGTTTAAACTCACTTAGGTCTTTCAAATGGGAAGACGCAGAACCTCTTCCATACTTGGTCTATGGCCATGGAACGGTTTCCCACGACGGAATTGTATACGTAATAGGAGGAAAGTCTGATGACAAGTAAGTCTTCGGCCCTACATATCCTACTCCATAACTCTCACTCCTTCATTATACTCAATGCTTTCTTCAATGCAGATCTATTAACTCGGGACATCTTTAAGAGAATATTGTGATTTCAAAAAGGCTTTGAATGCATCCACCTTCAAATAATTCACGCCACTTTTCTCTCATGACACAAGAATAAGTTCTTTTCTTTCTACTTCCATCCTTGTATTTCAGAATTCACTGTGATGGGGACACTTGCACCACAACATCTTACTTATTTAGTATAAGCTTTTATCCAAAGTAATGGTCATTTTTTAAATAAGGCATGATAGGCCGGTGCCTGAAGAGACTGGGTTATGGTTCCTTGCCATCATCATCGTGTTCCACATGTAGGAAGTGCCTAAGGAGGGTGTGTGCGTACAGCGCAAAGACATCTAAGTGGAAGGAGTTGGCTCCGATGAAGACCGCTCGCTGCCTCTTCGGGGCCGTCGTCCACAAGGACAAGATCTACGTGGCGGCCGGGGTCACGGACTCAGGCCTCACTAGCACCATGGAAGTCTACGACATTTATAAGAATAAGTGAGTAGGATGCAGGTCAGGCTAGCGTAGCTAGCGTGCAACACCATAAACACTTGAATGACCAACACAAGTTTCATCATACATCCAAATTATTTTCCTCTGCTCGGTCTCTCTCCCAGCTTCCAGCACACCTGTACCAGGTATTTGGTGTTCTTGATTCCTTGAGTATTTGGCTCGTGTGTGCTTGGAGGGAGAAAAGATGTGGACAGTCTGGAAGTCCCAGAGGACTAAATTCAAATATACTGATTTAACCATTTATCTTGCTCAAGGTCATGGGTGTAGCCCCGAGTTTCATGTTTACTAATAGCCAATTCAGTTTTAGTTGGAGAGCATATTTTACAAGTAAAATTTGCATACATTTGCATAAGTGTTTATTGAAATTTATTTACAATAAAGACATCCTTTACTATTAAAGAATTCTTGACTGGCTGCAGATCGCCTGTAGGTATGTGAATCCCTTTCACAGCTTAATAAATGGGGCTCTTTCTGCACGCGTCAGGTGGTCAGACTTTGTGGAGTTCCCCCAGGAGCGCAGCTCACTCTGCCTGATCACACTGGGCGGCACCCTCTACGCCGTGGGGGGGTTTGCCATGAAGCCCAGCGACTCCAGCGACTCCAGCGAGGAGCTCATTCCCACTGAGATCAACGACATCTGGAAGTGAGTCACGTGAGACCTGCAGTGCCACATGCTTGGTGCCAAGAATATAGTTTTATATATATATATAAAAAGCATACAGTCAGAAGTCAAATAAAAGAAGGAAAATAATAAAAGTTACAGAAACTATTATAATTAATTATTAATACTGCTACTACTACTACTATTATAAGGAGACATCAAATAGCATCACTAAAACGTGCTGCTTGTTAAAATTATTTAAAATAAAAATAAAATCCAAGGACAAGTCAGCAATAAGAGGGGAACAACAACCACACAGGACCACCTATGGAGACACAAATACTTAGTAGTAACTCAGTTAGTACTGAAGTACAAATCATAAACAAACATAGTTGCTACTTAAGAAGAAAATGTCATAATTCATTAATGATGAACAAACATGACATCGGCTTGTAACTAACAATACCGTTTTTAAGAAAATAAAATCTTAAAAAGAAATATAAATAGCTCATATTTTGTGATTCGGCATAAAATTAATTCCCCCAATATGCTATTAACGATACCATTTCCACAGGTACGACGAGGGAGAACGCAAGTGGAACGGGATTCTGAGAAACATCCAATACGCGTCGGGAGCCACCATACTGGGCGTACGTCTGAATACGCTGCGTTTGACCAAAATGTAAAAAAACAGCACCCCCTGCTGATCGGCCAGGCCGTTCGCAGAGCGCTTCCCTTCGCAGACTGTTCAATTTATACTACAAAAACTGAATATTCACTGTAAGAAGAGCAACAGCAAAGATTATCGCATTCAACTATTATTTAGACCAGTTTAATATCCTACTGCACAGGCTACAGTCATCTTTCTAAAGAAGCAGTTGACCAACCTGGAAAACGTGACTCGTGATGTACTGCTTAAATATTATCCATTAAATTGTTTTAATGTCAGGACAGTCAGATTTAATTTTGAAAGCGAACCGAAAGCAAGCAGCCATGCCTGTCAGTCTGGTACCGAAAATGGCCTGGCGCAGAACCACGGGAAAGAGTTTGCAGTTAGCGATTCGGTATCCTATTCAATTTCTCTACGTGTACATTATGAAACAATGGCATTTCGTTACCTGTGATTTGTGAATTTAGATGTCATCCCACCCCGAAATCTGCCGATATTGTGGAACATGCCTTTTAAATTTTCAAGGAAGGACGCTTAAGACAGACGGATACTTAAGCATATACTGACGAGTCTGATTTGTGAATTATTTTACAGTCCACAGTTCGTCTGACTTGATATGTGCCTGAGGCCGAAGGGGTAAAAAAAAAAAACAGCCGCTTCAGCACTGGAAGCCTATTTCCAAAACTCACACTGCCAACGATTTAAAAATGCATTTGTTAAGCCAACATTAATTTGTGAAGTCACAAACATGTTTTAGCACATTTCTTTATTTTTGCCCATTTCACTTCACTGAGCTCCAAAGCTGAGAGATCCAATACCAAAACAAGGACCAAACCAGGTTCATATTGACCAGTTTTGATGTGAATTTTTCACAAAACAAACGCGGTCAGTCATAGGTCAGTGTATATAATCAGGCCGGTAGATGGGAAATGGGCTGTTTTTACATTTAAAGCTTACTAACAACGAAAATACACTCCTAAATCACAATACCCATGTTGTTTTTGACAAAACATGGCAGGAAAAAAAAATTCAAATATTTGCATACATATTGACCTTTGAGAAAATGTGCAGATACGGATGAAATGAACGCAGAGTACGGACAGAAGGCTCCGTTCGAATCCATACATGTCTTTAACGTTGAGCATCAAAGAGCCTCTGACTGCTTATTCCCTCCCTTGTCTCTATGCAACCACACTGGTGTGACATATCCTTTGCTCCTGGCTAACCCACATACTAAAGACAAAAGGTTTGAAATTGATAGGTGTTCCTTGGTAAAATTTGTGTGACGTATAGTACAGTCAAATCACTGCCATTTGAAAAAATTGGAGCTGCAGTTGGGCCTTTCCGTTAGTCCATTACATTTTGATTTCAGATAATGTATTTAAATTTTAGATTGTTACAGCTGAACTTTGGGAGATCGTGTTTGCATTAGATTACCAAACAATTTCTAATGGTGTTTGTAACAAGATACTGGGTTATTGCAACACAGTGACTTATTTGTTTTTTACACATGCATACAAAGGTTTTCCCATTATCTTCTAATACCATTAACTGCTGGGGAGGTTTGAAGTTGGCCAGTCACTGCCCTTGCTAAGCTGTCACCCTCCCCTGTCAGCTGGCTTTCTCATTAGTTATGGGGACTATATATACTCTTTATATGGCTGTTGGGGGAAGGGAGACAAAACGGGAGCAATTGCAAATAGTAAAACTGCAAAAGTATTTATTGGGTTCCCAAGATGGTGGCTCTGTACAGCCATTGCTACAGAAGATGCTGAAAACAGGACAGGGACAAGAACTTAAACACAAAGGAAAAAAAAGCACAAATGTGTATGAGGAGCAAGGATTACAGTGAGCCTTCACGCCAACAGCAGTCGCTTCCCTTGTGTACAGACATCCGGTATTCACTTCTCACAGCGCCCTTCTCAGTCAAAACCAGATAAGTAATATCATGTTTGGCGGCTACAGTCCCTGGAAGGGAATACTAATCAAACACAGAGACCCTGGAATAGAGGGTACTATTATTATATCAAATTAGATATGCAACTATTTCATTATGTAGCTTATAAGAGCAAGTATAAAATTCAGCAAAAGTGTGGGGGGAGATTTGGGAACAAATGTGCACAAGTATCATTTGTGGATTCACTGGTTTCTTTGAAACTCTGAATGGAAAAAAATTTAAAATTCTGATATTTAGCATTTCATCAAGTGGCAATAAAAATATCCTAGCTGGGGAGA
The DNA here is from genome assembly GCA_019775955.2 of Pollimyrus isidori. Classification (NCBI taxonomy): domain Eukaryota; kingdom Metazoa; phylum Chordata; class Actinopteri; order Osteoglossiformes; family Mormyridae; genus Pollimyrus; species Pollimyrus isidori. The sequence continues at coordinate 23,718,026 of JABFDZ020000001.1, forward strand.
CTCTTACATCGGGACGCCTCCTCTCCCACTACACGTCAGCTACTCCAACTGTGACTGCGGCGCCTGGAGTAAGATCGATCACTTCGGCTATAGGACCGGTATGACCTGCGATAAAGAACAAGAAATAAATTAGGCAAATTCAGGCTTCACCAAGCACAAGACTGTCTCAAGTTAAACGGCAGAGGATTTCATTTGCTTTCCAGTTCTGAGTTTTGCAACATAGTAACTCTATGTTTGATAAGAAAACTATTCAACCCATGGGAAAAGGTGCCAAGGTACAGCTCTTGCAGCAATTAAGATTACAAACCGAGCAAAAAATGATCAAATATAAAATAAGCAAGGATAAAGACGAACAGGAAAATGAGGTTTGTCAGAAGGTGACTGAAGTGGAAGTGTGCATGTGAAATAGGCGTTTGCAGAAAACTGTGTGTGGGGAAAAGTCCAAGACAGATGGGATTAGAAGCTGCGTGTGCTTGGACCTACCTGGACCTATTGTCAGAGCTCCTGTAACTGTTGGTTCTGCCTCTGCTGCTCCGGCTCCAGCTCCGGCTGCTGTAGCTGTCGTACGACTCGGACCTGCATCAGAAGCCGCCATTAAGCCTGGCAAAGTCCATGCCTCAAGAGACTCTTAATGGGAAACTGTCGCATGACAATTCATCATTACCTGGACCTTCTGTGTCGATCATAGGATCGGCTTCTGGAATGACTCCTACTGGGCGTACGGCTGACAGCACAAAAAAAATATATATATTATTTTTTAAATCGCAAGATATGGAAAAGAACGAAATGTCAGTTAAAATGCAGATTTAGAGAGTGACATGTTGTATTGACATTGTTACAGAGACTTTGTTTATTTTGTAATTTAAATGATTGGGTCAATGCCCGCCTCCAATTTTAGCACCCATCCTCACTCACCTGTAACTGCGGTAGCTACGGTAGGTGCTGCTTCGAGTGTGTGAGCGCCCCCTGCTGTATCGTCTCCGACTGTGGCTCCTGCTGTAGCTCCTGTGTAAAAAATTTTTACACACGCATACAAAATTTTAATCAGTTTCCCATCCACCTCCAGTCAACATAACCGAGTTTTTCCAAGTATTTCCACTCAATTTTAGGTATTATATTGTACTGTAGCATTATTTCACTGGCCAAACAGAATAAATAACTCCTTATACTTTATGGGTCTAACACGTTTCTTCAGCAGTTAGTGCGAACCCCTGAAGGGTGCATATTCCCTACGACTATACACATATTTAGCAATCCGGCCGCAGGCATATAACACATCTGAGGCTCATTCTTAAAGTCAAACTGTCAGATAATCCAGATGTTCGAAATAAGGAACACTATATAGATCTAAGGTTGTGAATCTAAGGTTTGCTTGAATGACCCGTTAACAGCTTAACATACCTGGAGGAAGAGCTGCTGCTCCTGGATCGGCTTATAGAGTGGCTGTACGAGCGCGATCGACTTCTGGATCTTGACCTTGGGCTGGAGACTGAGCGAGACTTACTCCTTGAGCTGCTCTTGCTGTGTGACTTGCCTTTGTCTTCTGCTAAAGGAGATCTCTCCTCACTGGAACTGTCCTGGTTCCTGGGCCTCTGGTTCAACCGGGCAGTCTTGCGGACTTCATCGAACAGCGATCCTGGGCGTACTCTGCTCTTACTCTTGATTTCAATCCGGACACCTTGGGTTTTACTCTCGCCCTGTGTTGGGGCTCCTGCACTTTTGTGCTCTGCAACATTCATATTCAGCCCCTGAAGTGTCCCTAGAGGCCTCCACCGAGAGTTGCTGGATACTCCTGAGGGTTTACTCACATCAGGCTCTTCACTAGACCCACAACTTGGTACTGAAACAGTCACAGCTACTGGAGACTCAGGCTTCTCAATAACAGGAACTGAAACAGTTTTAACGTTCTTCATTGTACTTAAGGGGTCTGCAGAAACATTGTGTAAAATTTCTAGGGCATCAGGGCATGATTTCTCAAGGCAGGTTGCTGGTGTGTCATGCTCAGGAGTGCATATCTCCATAGAGTCATCTTGCTGTTGGTCTGGAGACTTTGAAGACTCAGAGGCAGCAGCTCCAAATTTCTGAGCAGTAACATCTGTGTGTCCAACCTTTGCAGGGCTTGCAATAGGTGGTTTAATGTTCTGCTCCTTTCTGGTTGTTCCAATTACAGGTTCCACAGAACAAGCTGTTGATTGTGCCAAACTGTTCTCTTTACGTGTTTTGTGTGTTTTGCCCGTTTTGATTTCTTTTTCCAAGCAATGTGACTTCTGGCTCTTTCCTGCATCTGTTTTTATGGGACTTTTTCTCAGTGACGCATGTTTCAGGCTGACATGATCCTTTTGTAATGGTGCCTCTTCCTCCTCCTCCTCCTCTCCAAATTCTAGAGGTGGCTCCCAGTGGAAGGTTTCCTTGGGTTTCTGATGTTTCTTCTTGGACTTTTTTGTCTTGGATTTGGACTTTGACCCGTGTAGCCGTAGTTTGGTAGAATTCCTTTTCTTGTGCTTATGCTTCCGTTTAGCTTTCTTCTTTGTCTTGTGCTTTTCACTTTCATTTTCTACCTGGGGACTTTGATTAATGGAAACTGGTGCACTTTTTGTAGCCTTCGGAAACTCGACGTCTGAATTTACAGGCACGGCATCACAGGCAACTTTACTTGTTTTACTGTCCAACGGCACCTGCTCTTCACTGTCAGATCCAGAGCTGGCTTCTCCTTCTTCTTTGCCAGAGGAATGTTTTGAATCCGTTACCTTGTCCCCTTTTTCAGCTCTTTCAGAGTCACTCTCGGAATCCAATTCAATCAAAACTGACTTCTTATTACTCTCTTCACTCAGCTTAACTCCTTGTTTATGCATCTCCAATGACAGGTTAATATTTTTTCCAGATTTTTCACCAACTGTAAAAATTAAAGCATTATTTTGTTTCTCCCTTTCTTGGTCAGCGATCTCTTGGCTAAAGGCATCCAAGTTAAGCTTACTCTTTGTCCTCTTCGAATCGGCAACATGTCTATGACTTTGCATTGGGCTCTTCTCACTGTCCACTGCATTCTCTGAACAAGAATGTGAACTGTGATTTTGCTTTCTGGTTTTGGGTGTACTACTGGTCAATGAATACTTTTCAGATACCTCTTGTGCACTACGATGCCTTTTCTCTTTCTTTTCACCTGAATTTTCGTGTCTCTGAACCTTGTGTTTCCTGTAAGATTCAACTGAATCTGATCTGCTGTAAGATGAGGACCGACTGTCATACCCAGATGGGGACAGGGACCTGGATCTGGAATGATCCCTACTTCTGGAGCGGCTGCAGGATCTGCTGTTGCATCTGCTTGTAGAACTACTACTACGTGGCCGTCGTTCATGTTTCCTTCTCTTGAGACTGTCTCGCCTGGAGTTGCTGCTCCTTTCAGTGTCCGAATTGTCACGGCGGTCGCGGTATGAGGATATAGGTTTACTTTGTGTGACACCACTGACTGTGTGGCCAGTTTGAATGTGTGGGGTTGGTGTTGTTTTTTCTTTGATTTCCTGGATACGGACATATGAGGGTTTCCAAGGTTTCTGACCAGGTTTCCATCTTGATGGTGGAGGACTATCACTTAAAGGTAACACTGGAACACTCTCTGCCGATGCAAGGGGAGTCAAAGTGTTTTCAGTTTTAATTGGTGCCTGTACAGCAGTGTCTACTTTTGGTTGGCTGGTCTCAGTGAGCTTTGTTTTGCAAGGGGATCTTGATAATTTTCTTCTCTTTGATCTCGATAGTGACCTGGATCTTGACCTTGACTGTGAAAGACTCCTGGACCTCGAAGAGGATCCTGACCTACCTCGTGACCTTGAACGACTTGAAGAATAGGATCGACTATGTGATCTGGTGTATGAGCGTGAGTCTCTCGAGGTGGGTATTGATCGGTGGCCTTTTTCTGAGCCTGACCACTCTTTCACGGGGGGTCTGTAGTTGGAAGAAGAACGAGACCTCCTATCACGATAGGAGTGCCTTGATCTTCTCTCAGAGGAAAATGACCGCTCTCTCTCAGAAAGCGGTGACTCTCGGTTTCTCTTCTTATGGGTTTTATTCTTCTTCGAATGCTTCTGTTTTTTAGACTTCTTTTTATGCTTGACCTTCCTCTTGTCTTTCCTGCGTCGGGAGTGGTGGCTGGATCTACTCGAGCTATGATCAGAAGTGTAGTCCTGTGACCATGACCTGGACCACGGAGAGACAGTTCTGTTGTCCCATCTGCTTGAACAATGGTCATTCAATCTGTTAAGTCAAAATTTATACCCTGAGTAGAAGGAATACCATCTACTGTAACATAATCTAAGCACTATTGTATTAACTAAAACCTCAACGTCGAAAATCAGTGCTAATCTCTAATTTTGCAGCTGGTGTTAGCAGACATATACACTGGGGGGAAAAAAGAACAAAAATCTAGCAAGCACATGCCTACAGGACTTCAAAAAGACTGCTTAATCATTGTTTGAGGTAAACCTAACTGGTGGGTGTTTCCCAGTAATTTCACAAAATGCATAACACTGCATACTTGTCCCCTTTGCTCCACTTCTCCACGGTCGGTGGCTGGTAGGTCTTAGTCCTCTGCATCTCCTCCTTCCAGTGAGGTGGAGTTTCACTGCTTCCGCGACCCTCTTCGGACACCGAGCGGGACTTCGACCGAGTGGGAGTATGGTATCTCTGCAGTGGGAATTTAACTGGCTGTGGCACACTGACGACATAACAACCCTTACCACAGACTTTGGGCTCCCCTTATTCTCTATTACGCTCCTGATAGCTCGCGAGTTGCATGTTTACCTTATTTCCATGAAGTCAACATCGAAGGTATGCTTTTGTAGGGGAAAAATAATCTAACAGTGCAAAATGAGAGACAGGTAGTTATACCGAGAAGAAGAGGCAAGGACAGAAGAAAGAGGGAGAGAGAAAACATTTGCAGGGATTTTAGTTCAGGTTCGCTTTCTGGGCTATTCTGAAAATCCAAAATAGTCGTGTAACCAAAAGAACTGCAGATCTTTTTTTCTTCATTCTATACGTTGTTAGTCTTGCGTGAAGATGAATTAAAAATGCCATAAATGAAAGAAACTGGGATGGTAACACTGAGGAGACAAATCTGGCCATGGAACACGGGTCTCAAGAAGCCCGGAACATGGGAAGCCGTACCATCGTTCCGCGGCCTTTGATTTTCCTTCCGGATTTGGTGACTGCTGGCTTCACGTCATTTGGAGCTGAGGGGATCTCTTGCTGCATTCTTAAAGAACAACAAAAAAAAACATACAGAGAATAAATGGACTTCCATCAATCTGCACTAGGTAGCTTTGCATTCAACAATATTAATTTCATTCATCTTAACTACTAACTACTCCCTTTGGATTAACTAAGTATGCTAATCCCGCTACCCATCATATACATCTAGCAACAAATTCACATTTTCAAGGCATTATGGGTAAGAATGGCAGACTTCCATAACCTGCACACTGCCTACAAAGGTTATGCATTTTAAGCATGTCCCTTCATGTGTCACAGAGAATACTTCAATTATCCAAGAGAAATCCAAGCAATGCGTTTGCAAGAGTTCAGGGAGTCGAATCAGCTCTCCATAGTGGATGAAGATGCTCACGTGTCTTGCTTTTCTTCTTCATCTGGCGGGTCGCGCCTCAGAAGGAATCGGTTCTCTGGCACAGGTGGAATCTCTTCTGGTCGAACCACAGGCTTCTCCCTTTTCACGTTCAGGTCTTTGTCTTCGTCAGCAGACTCTTCCGCCAAACTACTGCAAGACACAATACACACAGCAGTCAAATAATCTGCAGAGAAAATACCGTCACCGACAGGCTAGTGAATGACCTTTGATTACAGTTTCAGCGTGAAATACTCAATTATGTCAAATACACAATACAAAAACCTATAACAGATTTACAACTTGAATGTTTCTGTATACTATGCGAACATTTAAAATACAGAACTTGGTCAAACTGATTCCAAGGTTCTGTTATAAGTGCAGTCTGAGGTGATAACGGTCACTCCAGAAAGGCACCTCTGGCTGGATTCTGTCCTTCTGTGCCGGCTCTCCTTCTTCTTGGCCTCCTTTCTTCTCTTCTTGGAGTGCTTGCTCTTTGCAGGCTGCTTTCGCCGGCGACCTCGCCTGTATTTCTCTTCCGATTCGCTGTCCGACTCCGGAGATGAGGAGGAGGAAAAGGAAGAGTCTGAAGAGCTGAGGGAAGAGTCTGCCGAGTGGGGCTGCCTCTTTCTCTTGCAACTGAGCACTGCAAGTCGAAGGCAAGATAAAATTATATTCCATCTGTTTTATACACACGGACGCACACACACATATATATGTATGGTCTGATATCACATGGGACCGAAAAGACTGATATACATAAGAATATATGGTTTAACACATTGTGCAGAAACCATACAAAAACAAGAGCTCTGGTCTTCTTCCTTGTTAACGTCACGGCGTGATTCCAGATGGGGCCTTCGCAGAACAGCACAGAGGCAGGAGAGCTCACCGTCATTGGCTGACTTTGTTATCAGCTGGCCGCAATCGATCACCCTCACGTCTGCGTATGGTCTGCTGGCCGAGTCGGTCTTCAAGGACTCGATCTTCTTTACCACTTCAAAGCCGGAGATGACCAAACCGAAGACTACGTGAACTCTGAGGAGGAAAATTTGAACGCGGTCACGGTCAGTCACACGATACTGAAAGAGGCTAAATTTTGACTCATTCACGTGTTACATTAAGATTATGCTGAAAGACACCGAGTTAAAGTTAAATAACGTCATACCCATCCAGATGTGGGGCCATCTTCGTAGTGCTGTTAAAGCATTGTGTGTATTATTTTGTCCCCGATGGTCATGGAGAAAAAGTCATGGAGAAAAAGAAAAGCAGAATAAGTATGTGGTAAATTTGAAGACTATTGAAAAGCAACAAATCTGGTTACACTTTCACTGCTCAATAATTTCTGCCATATAAGAAAAAAAATCTGTACAACTAAGACTGCTTTTTATTTTTTGACATGAGACAGAGCAGGATCTAAAATGAGAATTAACAGAAAGCCTCACGGCTACTTTCACAAAAATGAAAAAACAAAAATCGGCAAATAATTAATGTAATTTCATTTGGACATCTGGCCGAAACTACATGGACAAATGGGAGAGTCTTCAGCTTCAGGCAGTTTTCATTATAGCCATTCAAGTTTAAAATAGCACACCAATAGCACAATACGGATGGACATCATACAAAGTCACTTGTAAAGGACTTTGAAAGTTCAGATTCAGATTGCTCATCATGCATAAACCGAAACCTGCTAGAGGAGCATTCGTCTCGGCCCAACATCTCATTTCTGAAAAATTCAAATTTCAAATTTTCCTGTCGAAGCATCTCAAAATCGAAAACTGGCCAAGGGCTTCTGGCACCAGCTGTCATAAGATGACAAAATCGGGGCTTTCTAATGCATAATGAAGCTTCTCAGCACGAGCCCCCACAATTCAAAAACAGACAATCCAAAGGGTGCTCTGCAGCGACAGAGGAAAGATGGCGGAGACAAGCAGCTAGTTAATGATCAATACAATCAGGAGAGAGAAGCACAGCCTTAGAGTGACACTTTACCTTGGAAGAGCAGGATGCTAGAGAGTTTCTGTAAATTTTACACAAAAACGGCAAGAGAAAAATTGTAATACATTTGTAGGCAAAAAAGGACTCGAAGTCTTTTTAGTTTTTGTTTTAAATGCATATATCAAGTGGAAGAGAGAAATAAGCATATTGGAGTCTTCTGCATCAGACATAGAGTGTTTTGCAGTGCTTTAGCAATAAAAGGTGACAGGAGGCTTGCCTAACCTTTAAGCCAAAAAAATTTACGGAATAGTGTCATAAATGGACAAATGCTGGAGGACCCTAAAATTTCCCACAAGAAATCAAGAAAAAGAGGTGTTCATCAAAAATGTCATCTTGCTTGTCCCATTCTAGTTTTACTTCAGTGATAAATGTGGCACTGTACCAAAATCTTGCTTTTTAATATCCATTTACAAAATATATTTGATTTAAAGCTCTTAAAATAATGGGTAATGCCTTTCATTAACTGTACCTTCATAATGTATTAATAAGGCATTCATAGAACATTCAGTGCACATTCATAACATATTGGTAGAGCATTCATAAGAAACATGCAGGTACACCTCAACATCCTAAAACATATCAGTTTTAACATAAATTGATAGCATGTGATAATATCAAACATTATAATGTTTGTTAATGTATATTTAAGCTGATATGATATGTTAGGATGTTATGGTGTACTTACATGCTGCTTATGAATGTTCTACACATGCATCATGAATGCCTTATGAAGGTGTACTGAATTTTCTATAAAGGAATTATGGAAGTGCAGTTAATGTAAAGCGTTACCAAAATATGTTTAGAGACAACTTAAAAGAAAAAATTGGAGAACTCGTGCAGTTAATATTCAAAGGCAGATAAGCCTTCTAGCAGTAAGCCTACCTTTCAGGAAGCAATAAATATGCCACAACATGTATTTTACGTTCATTTTAAGCTTTCGTTATTTCTGCCATATCCACGTTTACCTAAGTCAGTTTTAGGTCTGTAATAAAATGCAAAAATTTGAACAGTAAATAACGTGTGTCAACCCTTGGTATAACAGCAAAAAGAAAATTTTAGAGTCCTGATTCTAATTCATGTATAACTGAAGTACAGATGCATGGAACTGACATTTTAAGATGTCCTTTTGTTCTCCCAAAAACAGCAGATTTCAAGAAATACAGAACTTGATAATCAGGGAAGCACCATTCAGCGAATGGAAATACAGCTGTACAACTAATGATTTTGACACGCAGTATTCAGGGCAGAACGCAGCAGAAACTTATGCAAGTCGCGCTGGCTAAGGGGCATGTGCCAAATGTTGTAAATGTATTGTACAATCCATGTTGGAAATATGGCACAGACCTGCACTTGCAGTGAACCCATACAGTACCAGTCAAAAGCCTGGACACACCAACTGAAAATCATTTTGCTTTTCAACCAGATAACAACACTAGGCATCTTGTGAACAAGGAAAACCAAAGCTGGTCCCCACAATTCCCCTGTGCGCCGAGTTGGATGAAAGAATAAGAGCAGGGTGGCCAACTCGTGCCCAGAACTTGCAGAAACACTCAAGACTTTTGGAGAAGCATCCCAGGTGGCTACATCTGGAAGCCAGTAGAAAGAATGCCATGAGTCAGCGATGCTGTCTCAGAAACTATTTTGAAGAGTCGAAAATGTAAGTGAATTTTTAGATGTTGAACACTTCTTTTGGTCACTGCAGTAACTGATATGTATTCAATCATTGACTTGAGAACTGCTATGGGATAAATAACAGCTAAAATACAGGCAAATGCATTAAAGATTATGTAGAGACCTTTGACTGGCACTGAATAGATTAAAACAATATACATATAAATGTGCACTGTTGCTCGTTACAAGCTAGTAGAAAGTTTAACATATGCGACATGAACCTGAGAACAAAGGAAACATCCTGACAATACAAATGCTACTTAATTGTGACCAGTTAGCCAAATTAAATAGGTCAGTGGTGTTCGGAATGTATCGACTTTCAACTGAATTATGCTTCCCAACAAAACATTCAGACACCAAAATGAGATGCTACTCACATGAAAAACTGAGAACCGTTTGTGTCTTTGCCTCGGTTGGCCATTGACAAGAGAAAGGCTCTGTCGTGTTTGAGCTTAAAATTCTCATCTGTTAGAAGAGAGAGACACCCAGTGAGATGCGTTACATTTCCTTCTCAGAAGTGCCAGCGTTTAGGATTAATGACGCCAAGTATCCTCAAGTAAGGCGGCCCAGAAAATTGCCCTTCTGCAAGAAAAACGGTCACTCCTACCATAAGTAAATCTCAAGCTAACAATGCTTAGGACATTCACTTTAACCTTCAATAAGACACATGAAAAACACACTTCAGAAAGACACGTAAACTGCTATTCAAGACTGCCCTCCTCACTAAAGGTCTGATTTCAGTTGATCACAGCAGTATCCTTTATTTATTCTTATTGTCCTTTATTTACAATTGAGGCAGGCACTGTTTTTTCCAATATTTATCAGAAGAAATAAAATCTGTTTGACTCCTGGTTTCAATTTGTTCCGGAAGTTGCATAAGAAATTGGACTCCATCCATTTTTACCAATCCCCTAACCATATGGAATGAAATAATCCAAGGCCTATTTTGGGAAACTGGCAGTTTACGGTCACCTGTACAAGTCCTTGGATTATAGGCATAACCCGGAATACTGGAGAACATCCACACAAACACTTAGAGAACATGCAAACTCGGCACACAGAGCTGGACCCAGATTCAAACCCATAACCTCATATCTGCGATGTGACAGGGATGAATTATGATGCTGCCCAAGTATTAATGCACTTCTTCTATTATTGAAACACTAAGATCTTAAATCAAACACAAAAAAAGCTACAAAGCACAAAATGTGTTTATCTAGAGCAGATAAATAAAAAGCAAACAGACCTTATAGAGACATGCAATACAAGGTTCTAGGTGTGTATGAAACAAATATTTCCCATAATAATCTTTAAAGAATCAAAATCAAATTATCATTAGAATAACATACAGCTCTTAACATTTAATAAGTGAGAAAACCCTTAAGGTATCTGGCCTAAGAAACAAATACGTCATCCACCTTGCCTACGAACCCATGTGTGCATATAAATCTGTGGTGATTGAAAACAAACAAATATACAAGCTATCACATACCCAGTGTGATTATTATATCACTACAACTAATGATGCGAAGAGGGGAAATGAAAAAGAAAAAAAGAAAGATACACCTCTAAGTCTTCAATGAATATTTATCCACACATTGATCACGGAAGACTTTTGGAACCATCGTTGTGGGGGAGGTGAAAGGGCACAATGTATTGTGTTACTGAGCTGTGTGCATCTCTTACCTTCATTTTGCATAAGACCACAATCTCTATAAATAAAAACATATGTTCATAAATTTAGGCAGGAAGATTGATCTCAATTTAAAAAAAAGCCTAATCCTCATGCTGAGTCAGGAAACAAAAAAAAATGAAAAGAAAAAGTTACCCACTTCGAAAGTCTACCAAGACAAAATAAAAATTACCTCCAGTGAAATTAAAAGTAACCTTAAGATGTAAATAAGTCTGATAAAATTATAACAAGTTCATGCAACATTAGGCTCATGCATAAATACAGAGATGGCAGGTACTTATACAGCACATATATACAACATTGGTACTGAGCAACACCTCTAGGACTTTCTGTCCCAAGTCGACAGACCTGCTTACCTTCAAAGTAGCCACCGTATATCGACTCGCCCCCTCTTCCGTTACCTACAAATTGCAGATGGGAATCACAAACTGGACCTTTAAAAAGCCACAGTGCATTAGAGGACACGTCTGATGGCGGTCTTAAGTGATTGGACAAAATGTGGGCCACACATGACCTTTACAAGATATACATCTGCTTAACTTCCTGGCAATACTGACAAGTCAGATAACACATATCTAAATAAGACAGTGATACTCTATTGCTCCTCGCAGAGAAATAGTTTTTTTTTGCTTTTCCATGAGACACACAAAGAAATAGGCAGCTGAGAGCACGCTTGGGAGAACAGAGTCAGCCAGCATGCAGCGACCCTGGAGCTGGGGGTTAAGGGTCTTGCTCTGAAGCACAACAGAGGTATCAGTCTGAAGGCCCTGGGATTTGAACTGAAGTCGTAATCCAGTGAGCCATTACACCATCTCCCAGCTGAGCAGAACTACGCGTACACTGTCATGTAAATGGCAGCAACCCAAACAACTCCATGAAATGGATGGATGACAGTATTTTTTAAAACTGGCTTTGGTGATATTGATTTAGAAAACATTTTAAATTTTCCAGCTTCACATAGAAGAGCACAGATATAAACAACTTGCTGTTAGAGATACAAGGAACAAAAAAAATCTTCCAAAATGAATGTCTCTATAGGTGGTGTGAAAAACCTTACCTTCTGTGAAATCTCCACCCTGGACCATGAAGTTCTTTACCACTCTGTGAAACGTGGAGCCTTTATAGCACAAGTTTTTGCCTGTGACTTTGCTTGTCCCTTTTTCACCTACAGAATTGGTGTGAACAGTTAGTACTTTAATATCAAAACAAAGTTTGCCCAGAAAAGATAGGACTCTGAAACTGCTTTTAACATTTACATATTTAGCAGATGCTTTTGTCCAAGGTGATGTACAAGTGAGGCAATTAACACATTAAACATATGTGCTGTCAAGGAGTCAGATAAGGCTGAGCTTCCAATGAATGCCCAGGTAGACAAGTTAGCCGTACTGGAGAGGGAGCTACACAGCAAGTTCAAACAAAGCAAGAACCTAATAAGATCATTCAATAACCAAATGCGCCACATGAGAACATTTCAAGTAAAAAGACATTAAGCTAGCAGAAGGGATATTACAGGGTTCATTAGTTGATAAGTACACATATAACTCTAAATTCACTTTTAAAATTAAACATCAATTAGTTTTACTGTCTTATTTAAAGTTCATTATTATAAAACACACAAAACCATAAACACCACAGACAAGGAGGAAACTGAGTATCATAAGATCTTATATTTCAGAATGGTAGCCTGCCTGCACACTGCTCTTAAAGGGCCCCTTCTCACCTACTCAGTCAACTATACCTTTTACATAACTAATACAGAGGAACCTTTAACGGCCACATTTTTCTGACCATTGTGGATAATGTATGGAAGGAAAAACCTGTTTCCAGAGTGTGCAGATTATAATCCAAAGAGCATTACTGGACAAAGTTTAAACAGAGGAGAGTAAAAGCGTCTGTGCGCGACTTACCGGTACATAAACTGAGAAAATTTTTACTCGTCTTGGGACAAATATCAGAAAAAAGCTGAAAGACAATACGCCCAACTATAGAAAAAAAGAAGGTGAATAAATGAAACATTCTCCATCATAAACACACTTTACAATCATTCCTGACTAGTTACTTTCACCCAAAAGACTGCCAAGACCTGCCATCGTTCAAACAAAGTGAAACATACATTATGAGTTCATATCAGTGTAGCTTGATGGAAAAACATTTAAGATATTTTTTTCAGAGCAATATGGTCCTTGGTAAACATCCCAAAGTAGACACCCTTAAATGTACCTACTTTGTATGTGTGGCTTTTTACATTAAGAAAAGTTATTAGAAAAGTAAAATGCAAACAGAAGGACAAACATCCAATTATTTTCAGCTTCAAATTAGATCCTTTGAGGGGCATCAGTCCCATATGAAGAAGCTCAACTTATTACAGTTTATAGCCCTAAATATCCCACATTCCTATATTAATTCAAAATCCAATGCACCTAATCAAACCTAGACTAAACCTAGAAGTAGCTAAAATAAAGAAAACCCAACTAGTATGTGATAGAATACAAATTCAGTCTTGAATGAGGTTCATTATCTTTCTTGTTCAGCACAATAGCTGAAAACTGCCCAGATATTAATTAAACAGCAATTTTCACCCTTTGGGCCAAATGTACTGTAAGTGTAACCATCCTTATCACTGAGGTTAGCAACAGCTGGATTTGTACAGAAACACTGAGCAGCGTCAGAACTTAGTTACAGGAATACGGCTGTAGGACATTTATGCATAGCTATAAATATTGTAAATATATACAGAAACATAGGAGGTTAAATAGTTTGCATAAATATAGTGTTCACTTCAATAACAAAGCTGGTAAAATTCCTCATAAGCCAGCTAACAGTGTGTTATACCAAAGGACTGAATTGTATTATTCTTGAACAACCTCAGTGGGTTACAGAGATTAATTCTACAACTAGAATCGCAGGGTGAAAGACCGAAAGAAGAAAAAAAAATCTTACCTGGCTCCCTGTTTACTTCCACGTCAAAGTAACACTGAGGGCGGTCCTTAATCCCCATTATCATCAAGGTATTATCTATCTGCAAAAAAAAAGTATATGCAAGAGTAGTAGCGGTGTATCCAATTTCCAACCAAACAATGTTTGAAGAACTGCAGATTCACTGGGTAGTGCGTGTCATCTCTCCTATGGATGACAGAAAGAAACCAAAAAGAAATGATTTGCATGATAAACACTTGCAAATCCAACTACTCCCTAAGCATTATGGTCGAAACATCAATACTAAATTTTAAAGAAATGTGGATTCCAATGATATATCTAATGCGACAAAATAGAAAAGCACGAGTGAAGTGTCTGCAGTGTAATAAGAGCCTGGAGATGCCACACTGTTTCGAAACTATAAACAGATGGCAAAACAGCTTCATGGCTGAAGAATCACATAACTGTGTCCAAATGCAAAACTGAACGCTTCAGGTGCTCCTTTTTACTAGGGGTGCAACGGATCGCGGTTGATCCGTGATCCGTACGGATCACGACCCACGGTTCGGAACGCACGTGATCCGCGGATTAACTCGTTTTTTAAA
>JABFDZ020000001.1:23753158-23764390 GCA_019775955.2 Pollimyrus isidori
GGGATCCCCATGTGATCAGCTGTTTCTGGTTGTTGTCATTAGTCCTCTGTATTAAGTCCGCATTTCAGTTTGTTTCCACAGTACGGTCATTGGGTGCGATTGACTTGCTTGTTTGACTAAATTGATTGACTCTGGTCTTGGGGGGCAGTTCCCCCCTGGCCCCCCCTATACTCTGCCGATGATAAAACTGTGTGTAAGCACAGATCTACCCACCTTCCCTTTCTAAATCCCAATGAGCGTGAAATTTTACGTACGTGAACGAGCCCACAGCCACTCCCCCGCCCCGCCCATAATTATGTTTATTCGCATATGTAAATCTGTATAAATGCCCGCTTTGTTCTTTGTTTTTCTTAAACATCTATGGATAAACCACGTGGGGAAAAGTATTTCAGCGAGTGCGAAGTGGAGATCATGTTAACAGTAATCGAGAAAAGAAAAGTGATATTATTTGATGGTATAAGTGGCATCAGCAATAAACGAAAGTTGACAGAGTGGCACAGCATTGGCAGAGTCAGTTAAAAGTGTTAAAAGGAAATGGCCGTACGCAACATTTTTGTGCGTACGCACCGTTTATACATGAGGCCCCAGATCACCAGCTTCACAACTGTTTTGTAAACCATATGCAAAGTTGGTCAATAGTGCCACCTACTGGAGGACACAAGTTCTGAGGCAGTGAATCCAGAAACTCCATTTTCTAAAGACTATAATCAGGGACACTTGTTACACGATGTCCTTGATCAGCAGTTTAATCATGTGTTAAAACTGATGGCAAACGTATGAGTTTTCCCACATGTTTACCATCAGGTTTACCGTATGATTAAATTGGATCAAAGTGATTCTACTGCAATGGACATGATCATGCGTGGCAGAAAAAAACTTCAATAATTTTCTGTTATTCTTTGCAAAGATGTCAGGCAAGGGTGGTAGCTATGAGCAAGCATCTAAGATTCATCCATCCATAAGCACGTAACAACACAACAATGTGCATGTACTGCATAGGACAATAATCTCGACTGGGGCGCTTTTGAGCCGCAGGTATTAAGCCCCCTCAATTCAGGACACATAACGAAAAAAAAATGAAAGACTACTTAAATCTATTAAAATCCCATTACTTCTGTAATTATTCCAACTTAATTTAGATTCTTAGTAATTATATATAATAAACATGGCCCCAGTTAATACATTTGAATATTGACAATGTAATCTGTATTGCAAGTCCAATGAAGAACTGGTGGTACCATTTTATTATATGGGACAGAAATACATCGAAGAGGACATTTTCTTTAATGCAATCAATAGAAATATATGCATTACGAGAAGCACACCTGCTGTACACTGTTTCATGAGACCTGGAACATTATATAATTAATTTGCCTAAATAATGGTTTTAGAAGATAGTCCTCCTGTTTACTGGAGATACAATAAAAAATACAGTAATCTTGTTTTGTTTATGTGGTAGATTATAAAAGGAATATTAAAAACTTAGAGTACCAAAAAAAAAAAAACTTTATAGGACAAAAGCCAGCTAATTATATTGTATGTACTCTTGTAATTATGTTTTTTTTGCAGGACTGTGGGAAAAGTCACATAAAATGTAGGTCACGTAAAATTACCTTTCAGAATTGGAACATTACCTGAAAAACTTCCTAACCTTAACTTTCCTAGGTAATAAACTGCGCAAGGCTGGTTATTCGCAGTGTTTAATATGAACTAGTATTAAAACCAATGGTGGGTGAGATCTCCATGCATAGCCAGTGACATTCTTCTTTAACTGGCTTCCCATGGTTACTTCATCAGTTCCTTTTGCATTAGCAAGGCAGTAACTAAGAATACCATCACTGCTCTCCAATCGGTTAAAAATTGATCTTTGACAACTGTATTACAGGGCCTGCAGAAAGAGCTCAGACCTCTCCCTCATTTCCATAGTTAGCTATTGCTGGAGGCCCTACAAAGCACTGGATAATAAGAAGAATATTCCTCTCATTGTACATATGCAATAAAACACTGTATAAAGGGTCTGAACACTTGTGTAACTGGCAAATTTAGCAAAAATTTGTCCATTTTTTACAACTCTGTCAGTATGGGGTGTTTTGTCCATTGATGGGGGTGGGGAATTAACTCAATATGGTTTGAGACAAAGTATAGAAAAGCAGAGGGGTCTGAAGGATTTCTGAAGGTCGAGAACCTGGCACAAACCCGTTTAAATACAGTGCCGTCCGTCCCAAGCTCCATTCAGTGTTCTTCATTTTGTTGACGCTTGTGTCCTGTACAACCCACAGTCGCCATGGAAACATACACATTGCACTAAGAGTGGAGTTTACCAAGTGTTCCGGCCTTAGTCATGTGACAATTCAATGTGACCACTTATGTGCTTACACAAGCCACTGCAAACAGAAGACTACTAAAAGGAACGTCTTCTTCAGCAGCAAGGTGACCATACAAGGGAACACTCTTTGCTATCCATCCTGGGAGGCCAGCGAGATGAAGTGTTTTATTTACCAAGAACACCGCCCCTGTTGGGTTCTTACGGTCTACCCTCGGAGGTCAGCGGGATGAAGTGTTTTATTTATCATCCAGACTACCCGCATTGGGTGCTTATGGCTTAACTCAAGAAACGTCATGGGATAAAACACAAGGCTGAATTTTCTCAGTATCTGATTAGTTTTATTTCTGGTAAGAACTGATGTCAATAGTATATCAGAATAAGCTAAGATGTGGTAGAATATCTGAACTCTTTCTATTCAGCCTTTTAACTGAGAGAGGTGATGCCACAGAAAACTTTTGTTCATTGACATTATAGCAGAGTATTGTTTTGATGAAACCTTGAAAGTCAGGTAGTGGTACCTATCTTATCAGTAAAAAGTTCAATTTAATCTACATCCTAGTCTCTTCTATGGAGTGAGCTTTCATCCTAAACTCTGTGCTTGCTGATTGAATTCCTTATGCTCCAAGTGTTGCTTACATGACTGAAATTTGAGCCTTAAAAACTTTCCCATGGATTTTCTGTGATGATTAAAATGCCTTTTGAGTACATTTTGGGATAAACGCCCTGAATGTACATGACAGCTCAGCGGCTTGTCTGAACTTTGATTTTCTGAACATAACTGCAGAAGCTGAGGTTGTCCTGTGGAGGTCTGAAAGGAGATGAATAGCTTCTGTAATAAAAACCTGCTTTTGGAATATTAAAAAGTACATAAAACACTGCTTGCAATATAACTTGCAACCCTGATATGTTGTCATCACAATCTGGGCTAGTATTTGTAATTTTTGCATGCTTCATTTTTTTTTTGGGGGGGTGCTGCTTTTGCATCCAAAGGTACTTGGTGAGACTTTGTCATGCAAAGCAGAGATTGATTTATCTGCTGGAAAGGCTGCATCCAGGGATAAGTTGAGGGATTTTTGTGGTGGGGGGGGGGGGGGGGCAATAAGGTGTTGGTTGCCAAGGGTCCAAAATAATACTTGAATAATTATTTTTAGAAGCTTCAGTTCTCTTTCCCGGACATTTGGTACTAAATGTCTTTGAGAACTTTCTAAGAATTTAACAGGATATATTCATAACAAAGCCAATAAATACAAAAGTCACCATACTGTTGCGAACAGTGAAAGAGCAATAAATGTTCACTGCTATTCTCCAGTGAAAACATACAGAAGCAATAACCTGTTTGGAACAAAAGGCTCAAGAACAATTCTACAAAAGTGAAGCAAAAGTTTATCTTGTCAGTGACATTTTGAAGAACGCCATTGGTGTACAGAACTCTACGTGAACAAGGCTGCACATGGAATTATTGGACCTTTGGCTAACTCTTAAAATAGATTTCCAGAAACTTGCCTACTTTGTGCTGGAAATCTAACACAGGAAACAGATCAAATGAAACTTGTTTCACGATCAGTTGGCATTTTTCCTCATGTGATATCACCAGTCCCAATAGAGAAAACAACCCAATGGACACAACTAACCCCTTGATGTACTAAATATCACACAAACCAACATGTAGCTATGAACGTCATAACTCACAAGTTGACAGTGCTTTTGAACACAGATATATGCGCATGTGTGACAACACACCCAGGGGAGCATGGGAAAAAGGGACAGCTGGCAAAGCAGATAAGGGTGCTATCAGAAGGCACCACAGCCTTCATGCATTCTCAAGTGAGAATTTCTAAGGAAATATTTGCAAATTCTTTTTTATCTGCTCCTTCATACAAATCTTACTTACTTAAGGCATTACAGGAATAGTGAATCTATCACGATCACAAAAAGCTGCAAAAACGTTGAAACATTATTCTACAGTATTATTCATGACTGAATTGTATAAGCAGCGTTTCATTCCACGAGCATCATCAAGGAAAACAGCAAATAGGTCATTCAAACTATTGATTAAATCAATTCACACATATGCAGATAATCATTTATCATTTCATGTGTTTCAGGAGTTCATTATAGATATGAGGTCGGTAGGTTGTGAGTTTCATTCCCACTCTGTCTATGTGTGTCTGAATGGGATGCTGGTCCATTACAGGGCCCCTAGGGAGGGGACACATGAGATGGGATATAAGTCACAGATCACGCGTTACAGCCACTTTTGGGACATTTTGCATACAAGTATGTCTCTGGACCTCAAGAAAAACCAGAGCATCTGGCCTAAACCCATGTAAACATTGTAAGAACACGCATGGACACACACACACACACACACACACACACACACACACACACGCGCGCACACACACACACACACACACACACGCAAACACACACACACACACGCACACCATACACACACACACGCACACACACACACGCACAGAATCATGTAATGATATCTTTTTGGGGACAGCTCATTCATGAAAACCTTAACCCCTACTCAGCCATAATTATAACCATAAATAACCAAACAAAATATAGCGGTTAGGGGGCAGCATGGTGGTGCAGTGGTTAGCACTATTGCCTTACACCTCTGGGACCCGGGTTCTGGTCTCTGCCTGGATTTCATGTGTGTGGAGTTTCCGTGTCGTCGTGGGGTTTCCTCCGGGTACTTCGGTTTCCCCCCCACAGACCAAAAACATGCTGTGGCTGATTGGAGTTGGCAAATTGCCTAGGTGTGTGAGTGACTGGTGTCTGAGTGTGCCCTGCGATGGGCTGGCCCACCAACTAGGGTCGTTCCCTGCCTTGTGCCCGTTGCTTCCGGGATAGGCTCCGGACCACCTGTGACCTAGTAGGATAAGCGATTTGATGAATGGATGGAATATAGGAGTTTTTGCATTTTTATGGTTTGGTCCCCACAACGTAAGGTATACCCGCACACCACTCACACACACCTTCCTAATACCCAACACACTTGTACTAAACAATCAAGCAATAATAAAGGACTCCAAATACCTGGTACCGGTGGGAGAAAGAATGCAGACCGTCTCTACGGTCTCCACAGATTGGTTTGAGAAAAACATAAATATTTACAAAAAGGAACCAAACGTTATATACTGTACTGTAGGAAGTGCAATACCACCCCATTAGCGAGCAAGTGTAGAAAATTGTCAGTGACTTGAGTTGCCATCTCTACCTTCTACTGAAGAAGCACCAAACAGCCAAAATTCTGACCTCAATTTGCTTACTTTATTTACCACAAATTAAATCTTACACTACAGTATCAACTCTCTACATAATTTCACAGGACAAAACAACATACTGTAACAAATTGTACATTGAAGCCGTAGTTCAATACCACAGATTATGGGAACATGCAGGTAGTATACAGTATATCTACAATTTATATCATGTGTGAGCATGCAGGCCTTGCACTACATATTGCAGCAAAACAAACAGAATTACGAGACGACAGAGTTCGGGAAACATACATTGACATCCTTATATACAACTGTAATACTGGCTGGAACCCATAATTTCACAGAAGTAACAGATGGTACTAGTTCTGCAAAATATTAAAAACTACAGTACACTGTAAACAGACACTGCCAGCAATGCTTAAACACTGTTAAAGCTCAATGTAAACACTTGTAAGCAAAACATACATAAAATACATTTATCTCTTTCTCCAGGAGGCTCCAACAGTCAACTGAACTTCATTCCAGAAATATTATTACAAAAGTGCAAGCCTCAGACACTGCTGAATGACAGGAGTATGTCTCTCTGTCCAAATTTAACATTCAAAACATTTTAATAGCAAAGCACATTAGAGTCAGAGTTTTAACTCCATAAATTGTCTGTACATGAATGGACAGAACTGATAAGTCACATTCATTATGTGTCCATTGTGCAAACGGTGTGAGTCTGCAGTCCCCTGTGGATATGTAGGCTGTTTTACACAGAGCTTTTGTCTTCCTGAACTTAATCAGAGCAGTACAGTGGTAAATGTGACAAATAAAAAAAAAAATCTATTTAAAAAACACTCGCATGATTTTTCTGATTAGGCTCCAGGCTCCATTGTGACTCTGCTCAGGACAAGAGTTTAGATGACGGAAGAATGATTTTTGATTGTCAGAATTACAATAAAAGGCAAATGTGGATGATACTCTGCCAAGGACAGCAATGACCTCTGCTATTGTACCAGAGTACTACCCAGGCAGAGGAAAAGAGATCTCAAAACTGTTTCATTTATT
Source organism: Pollimyrus isidori (assembly GCA_019775955.2). NCBI lineage: Eukaryota > Metazoa > Chordata > Actinopteri > Osteoglossiformes > Mormyridae > Pollimyrus > Pollimyrus isidori. Next base: position 23,759,777 of record JABFDZ020000001.1, read on the forward strand.
TCTCCTAAACAACCATGACATTATTGAGAAACCAAGATCTCATTAAGCTCTAAAATAGTTCTCAGGTAGTTTCAACTTTTGTGTCTCATTTTGATCTACAGTGGAGAAATTATAAACACAAACTCATTCTCATTCCAGACAGATTCAAATAACTACATGAAGTTGACACACATGTGATGAGAAAATAATAAAATGACTTCTGCTCATTTCTGCTTGGTTTGTGATGGTTTGTCCACAAAAAAAGAACATTTGTGCTTTACTGCTTCAAAAATTTCAATTACTGATTCAGCTTTTTCAAGTACTGCTTCAGCTTATATATGTACTGTACTGCTGCAACTAAATTCAGTAGTAAAATTTATCCTTTTCTAGTTTGTCTATTTTCTCTTTATCCTCAGATTCAAGGCCACATGGTTCCATGGTCAGCATGGTTGTCTCACACCACTGGAGATGGGGTTTGAGTCTCAGCCCCACAGTATAGTGGCACACCTCTGTCTACTTTATTTCTTCTAGTGAATTTGAATTAGTGAATGAGAAACATATTAGACAAAATAGAAACTAAAATGATGCACAAATGAGAATCACAATTTTGCTCAAAGCTGTTGAAGAATAAGTTATGAGTCCCTTCCAGACCGTTAAACTCTATGGAATCTATGGAATAGATTTGCCAATTAATCTAATTTTTTGTTGTAGTGCAACAATGAGGTAGACCCTAGTTCATAAGAAGTAGGGTTTTGTGTGTTCATTAATATAGGAGAGTTCTGTATTGACAACCATTGTCAATGTATTTAATTAGGAACTATGCAATAAAAGTAGTAATCAATGTCTAGCTACACTCTTATTTGAATTGCCATTGTATACTCCAAAATATTATATTATTATATACAATTCTCCAGTAATATTCCTAGCAGATTATTCATTTCCAAATAGATGGGAACAGTAATATAAATTGTCACGACTGAGGTTAACTCCAGCTGCAGTACAATATACAGGTTTCCCCCACTATCAAAAAGTAGAGCGTTCCTATGAAACCTTTCATATGCAAAAATGGCGTAAAGTGAACATGCAACTACCATTAATTTATATGGGAGAACATTTGGAGTGTTTTCTGACCTAATAAATAACCAATAAAATGAAACCAAATAAAACGTAAAGCCTAAATCAGCGCTAACACATACTAAAAGCAGGACTGATATAAATAATGTCTGAACCTTAGGACGCGTCTTGCTAACAGATGCAGCAAATGAACCGAAATGAAGCACTGTTGCTCACAGACACAGTTCAAACCAACGGCAGCTTGATGCTGAGATGGTGACTGTAATTCCCGGGGAAGCAGATTGGCGGCGCCACTTTCACTGCTTAGGGTGGGTGGTCCCTCATTAACAACTTGCAGCAAAATAAAAGCGGAGTGCTATTTTCACTTTTTTTCCTGTATTAGCAAAAATCCTCTTTGGATTTCTTTTGGTTAGCAAAAATAGATACTAACGTAGGTCTTTTGTAAAAGTGTAGTAAAGCAAACTTTCCAAAAGCTGCAGGCGACTGTAAATGGACAGTATGGTGAATGAACGCTTCTATGAAAGTCCCACAGATTACTGGACCTCATCCCTGTTAATGAGTCAGGTGATAATGAGGAAAATACTAGGATTGCTTAGTTTAGAATGAAATACACGTGAAATGTGGTGAGTAGTTTACTGGGGGTTTGATGCATAGCTAAAAATGCGATCTGTGTAATTGACAAAGTACTGTATTTAAATGTTCAAATGTATCCGCTAACATCACAAAGTCAGCAGGGTGGGCTTTCCTGATGCACGCTGCTCTCAGGTGGTCATCTTTGCGATCAGTTGTGGTCCCTCGCTCTCCCTGTGCTCTGCTCACTTGGATCCCCGCGGTTACAGACGTGAGCTGGAGAAGGGTGTCCTGTCAGATCAGTTCGTCCTGGCAGGCGGAGGCTCGGGGCGTCTTGGGGCTGCACCTGGTCAGCATAGAGATCTGTGTGGCAAAGTTATTGCCATTGGTGGGGTGCTGATACTTCACGTCGGCGCCCAGGAACCTCTCCAGACGCCACCTCCTCCACTTCCTCCTGATCTCTGCCTGCACCTGGGGTAGCAAACGAGGGGGGTGGGGGGTCGATCTCAGTGTTAGCGCTGCAGAAAAAATCTTTGGCGTTGTTATAATGTCACACACATAAAAGTACATTTGACTTTCTGTAGATAACACAAAGTGTGTGCGAAATTTTAAATTCTGCATATAAAAGTATAAATACCTCTCCATTCAGGAAACAATATAGGACTGCTACCACAAAACCCTAAAAAAGGAAATAAAAGTTGCAACATTAGAACAATCTTGACAAGAACCACCCACTCATTGTACTCGACAGATAAATGAGATGAAATTAAGTCAAGGCAATTTTTAATAGAATCAATCAATCGATTAATAATCAACGCCAGGAGACTGGACACATGATGAATGACAGGCAAACCCAACAGGGAGCTGTCATCCTGCTGGTGGATTCCCTAAAGCCAAGGAAGAGAGTGAAACTGGCTAATGGAATGTAAGAACGCTATATTAGTCCAGCAAACTTGCCCAAGAGTTTGACCACTACAAATGGAAATCCTCGGAGTAAGCGAGGTACGATGGACAACAGAAAAGAGGAAATTACACTCAGGCTACACCATACTGTATTGTGGAACACCAGACTACCAACACGCAGGAGTTGCCCTCATAATTAGCAGATGAATGACCTTTCTAGAATGGATGCCTTTTGGACTGAGACTTCTCAAGACTAGATTCAATTCAAGGTACACCAAGCTCACAGCTGTGGCATGTTATGCACTGACAGAAGACACTGATGAAGATCTAAGAATTAGCTGCAATAGAGGTAGTGAAGCTGCATGACATGCTGCTGATCACTGGAGACCTGAACGCCAAAGCTGGGGACTATTGACACAGGGAGAGAATGAAGGATGGGAAGCCATGGCTGTGACAATGACAATGACAATGACAATGGAACATCTGTGTGACTTATGGAAATGGGAAATGACATTAACCTTAAAACGTTAGAAATGGTCCCCATAATGTCAAAATATGTAAAAAAAAAATGTAATAAAAAATGTTTTATTACACTGCGGGGGCATTCAATTAACAAGGTAAAAGGTAGACCAGCATTCCAAGTTTAACAGCTCGGATTTGGAAACCCAAGGATAACAACTATTTGAGCCTTGATGTAAAATGCTGCCTGGTGCTGCCTGGTGTGCCCTGTGGCCTAGTTTGGGGGGAGGGGGGTGGCTGCACAATTAGCTTCTGATATTTACCTATTGTGTGTCTTGTCTAAATCAGTGGTATTAACCTGGGTTTGATCGAACCCTAGGGGTTCGGTGAGTCGAACACACCCGAATTATCGTGTAAATTCGTGATGACACGCCCCACTTGGCCATCACTGGCTGCAGATGATCATGCTAGACTGCTTGGCCAATCAGTGCTGCGGGGAATTTAGCGCGCACAGTAGTCAACGTGTGACTGTCGTGGTAGTATTTGGGTGATTTTTTTGTTAATATTTTAACTATGTCGGGCAAAAGAAGAACGTGGTCGGACGAATATGTACAACATGGATTCACATGTATCACGGAACGTGATGGGAGTGTATGTAATTTGTTGTAAGTTCATGCATTGTGTTGGTTTTGTTCTTTGAACAAGGTGATGTTCATGCACGGCTCATTTTGTGCAACAGTAAAAAACAAATCTATGTCTTGAATTTGAAAAAAAATCACATTTTATTTTTCACTAAAGAGGGGTTCGGTGAATGCGCATATGAAACTGGTGGGGTTCGGTAGCTCCAACAAGGTTAAGAACCACTGGTCTAAATGTTTACAATACGTCAGTATAGATATTTAGATATGTTATGTCTGTATGTTCCTTTAAATAATTTTGTTACCCTTCACAACGATATCATAATTTCATTATTCTGTTACCCTCATAAAAGTATCATTATTATATTAAGTGTAATATCTGTTGTGTGTTTGATGAAGAAATAAATGCATGCCTTTTATACACCTTAAATCTCAGTTCCACTGAATGCCTATAATTAAGTTACTTAACTGGTGCAAAATCACTTTTAGTCCAAAATTTGTCCTGAAGTACCAAGAGACTCACTTTACAGCCATAAGCAGAGTTTTGCTACATTACTTGGTGAAAGATATGTTCATGGGATGAAGATTCTAACCCAGGTTAAGTAGTGATATGGTAATTAATAAATTCCATTCGTATCCTGGAAGTAAATCTTCCAGTAACTGCCTAATTGGGACTTCCGTAATATTGTTTGTTGGAGAAACACACCATTCAAGCATAATTAATCAATCAATCAATTATTAAATTCCCCTACATATCGATAGTGATACAAATTATCTGACCTAATTTTTCCAACAATATCCAGCGAGTCAGAGAAGAATTCGCAGTGGAAAGAGCACTTCAAGACCACCCTGAACAGACAGGATCCCTCTGCCATGTTAGAGACATAAACAGCAGAAAAGGATCTAGACCAGGCGTGTCCAACTCCGGTCCTGGAGAGCTACCGTCCAGTCGGTTTTCTATCATACCCGGCTTCTGATGAGCCACACCTGT
>JABFDZ020000001.1:23920324-23931404 GCA_019775955.2 Pollimyrus isidori
TGTGTGTGTGTGTGTGTGTGTGTGTTTGTGTGTGTGTGTGTGTGTGTGTGTGTGTGTGTGTGTGTGTGTGTGTGTGTATCATGTTTTTTTTCCCTGAGCTTGTATTCTGGCCTTATGATAGTTACCCCCCTACATGTGCTTGGTCTCCTTGGTGACCTACATTCTGCACCAGCCTGTTCGGCTCAGCACTTTCCTAATTATTGCACTAGTTCCTTGGTCCCTTCGCAACGGCACAGTTACACCTGGGGGAGCTTCTCTTTTCCCTCATAAGATATTTAGGAAACGTTTGGCCGATTGCCCTGAATTGTAATTTTTGTTTATATGTTCATATTTTTCACCTCTTTAAGTCATGCGCTCGTGCAGGCTTCAGAAGGGTAGTATTTGCCATTCTGCATAAATGAGTCTCCATTTCGAAGGTCTGATGCAACTGATATTTAAGTAAAAAAGAAAAAAAAAAAATTCAAAGCACTGTCTAAACTTACAAAGTGGTACCAGACATTGCAGAAGGGTTTAGACTGCGGTGTTGGTAGCTCAATTTTTTAGTGTCACAAATGTGAGGGTTTCTTCAGACTTTCCATCTTTGGATTAGAAACTGTGGCATGGTATGTGATTGCAGAACTTCCCGCACTGATATCTCTCATCAGAATACTTTCACGGTGGCCGTCTAAGAAACACTCCTCCTTTCCTCTCTACCCAACTTTAAATTAACTTTATCTTCGTTCACTTAGATTTAGCCCAGACTACCTTAAACCCTTAAATCTTACTAACCCAAAAATTCGACTTTGTGATATAGACCCCGGGCTCCCATTTTATTCATCAGATACATTTTTAATTGTTCTTAATGTGATTATGCATAATTTCAATAAGCCACAGTCAGTTTTTTTGTGAAAAAAAAGATTAATAGGTTAGATTTAACTGATATTTCGCAAGCATTTAATTTTGTCCATTTGGTCTGTATGTCTCTGAATTAATCACATTTATGCTATCTTGTATAAGCTGTGGCAGTGCAGAGTTCTCCTTCTAGATGATTCCAGTTGTAGGAACTGCTCATTCATTTCAGAAGCATTTAAATGGATAATCACTCAGTGTAGCCACAGATGTGTGATGACGGTGAAACCATATGTCTGTCGGGAAAAGATCTAAAGTGGATAGATGTCTTATACTGAGAGCAGTAAACATGGTTTTTCTGTGTTAGGTTTCGAATTTGTTGTGGTCTTGTAAAGCATCCTGTCTGTGCGTGTGTGGCCCTAGATCCTGGGGTTAGTCTGTATGCTCCCATCACCAGAGTAAGTGCAAACTGAACACTTTGCAGAGGTCAGCGTGTCCGTAAAGCATAATCCCACGTTGTCCAGTGGCATCACTGACCAAGGGTCAAGAGGAACTGTGGTTAAGTAGCTCCACAGCGCCCTCTATGGTCATGCAAGGTACAGCAAGACTGACGTGTGCACTTTACAAGTGTTAAACAGCTTGTGTATTATACATATTCAAGAGAACACAGAATATAGATTTCAGAGAAGCCAAACAGCTGTCCTTTGTGGAATGAATTGAAATTTGACAGCCTTCCATTACTTTTAGGCCAAAGAACTCCCAACATACAAAGACAATGACTTCATCAACGACGGACAGAAGGTGTACATCGACGAAAACAGCAAGAAGATGTTCCTGGAGAAGCTGAAAAGGGATGTGGAGGTGAATGTGGCACCTGCGGGTAGGCGGGGCTTATGTAGAGCTTGGGGGACCCCCCATATTGGATATTTGTATGAGCTGTTGCACCGGGCTGAGCAGGATGCAAGCAAACAGGAGAAGGAGTTTCCGTTTCTGTGTCCGTTGGTGTGCGGCAGCCCGTAACTCTGCAGAAACCTCCAACCTCTGGAAGGGGAGACGTCTGGCTGCGTTTGAGAGGCTGACCAGTTGCCTCCGTCCCGTTGGTCCTTAATCTAACAGGGTGCAATGGGAGCCATGTTGGTGCACGTCAGTCACTTTGAGAAAAACGATGTGATGCGCGGGTGACACGAGGGTGTACCCGTTTAATCACGTGTGTAATCGCATCGCAGTTTACTTAGTGCCGATTTCCCTGCTTCAGTTCCTGGCTCAGCTGAAGCTGATGGACTACAGCCTCCTGGTGGGCATCCATGACATAGAGCGGGCGGAACAAGAGGAGGTGGAGATCGAGGACAACGATGGGGAGGAGGAAGGGGAGAGCGACGGCGGGCTAGTCAGCACCCCCCCGGACAGCCCCAGCAACACCCTAGACAACAACAGGGTATTCGGCACTGGGGAATTCGACCCCAACGTCGACGTTTACGCACTGAAGAGCCATGACAGTGAGTCCGATCACCGTGTCACTGTACACACCCGATGCCTCTAACGGAATCGCAACACGCGCAGCCTTCACTGGGCTAAGAACATGTTTCAGGAGGGGATGGGAGGAAGGGTTAGCAACTTTGGAGGTGGAATGGATATAGGATTGACAGGAGGAAGGAGGGGGGAAAGAATGGGGGTTACAGGAAGATGAAACGGATATTTGGCCAAAGGAAGAGCTGCAGCTGGGGGCGAGGACAGCCATCGCTGTCTGAGCACGTCTTCCTCCCCCGCCCACTTCAAGACAACCATGCTCCTCCCCAATAACAGTCTTTCATGTCCATTTAGCCTGGTCTCTGTGGACCAAACGTTTATTGAGAACTTGTGTGGGGTGGATCATCCATCTTTCTCCCGGTACATGATTTATATAGTCGTATTATTTTGTGGCATGAAAAGCAGATGTACCGGGTGCGAGACTGAGAGCACAGCTGAGGAATGTGTGTGTGTATGTGTGTTGTATTCAGTGACCATTTTAAATGGTGACCTAACTAAACATCCATGTGATATAATTTATTGTAAACATCTGTGGTGTGTTTTTTGCAGACGCCCCAAGGAAGGAGGTGTATTTCATGGGGATCATCGACATCTTGACGCACTATGACGCGAAGAAGAAGGCGGCGCATGCGGCCAAGACCGTCAAACACGGGGCGAGTATAACATGTAGAGCTTATTACAATGATAAATGCGTGAAACATTGATGAATGAGGGAGACGAGTGCAGCTGCTTGTGCTTCCCGGGATGTGTCTGTAGAAACACTGTCCGGCTTCGCAGGTGTGCGGAGCTCAGCTTGCACGCCGTGGGTTCAAGTTTCTGTCGGTCCCCCCCATGTAAAAATCACATGCTGCATGTTAACTTCACCCCCTATATCCCTTGCACAGGCAGGGGCTGAGATCTCCACGGTCAACCCAGAGCAGTACTCCAAGAGATTCTACGACTTCATCACCACAATCCTTTCGTAGCCTCGGCGATGAGGGCAGGGTTGGGTTGGGGGGGTGGGGGGCGGCCGTCCTGGGAGATCTGGTAAATGCACATACAGCTCACCAGTGGGGGGGGGATTTTCTCTCTTGCCGACATTTGTTTACATTTGTTTTTCTGGGATTGGAAGCAATATTCTCTCTCTCTACACCCCCCCACGCGCCATGTTGGTGTTCCTTCATTATATTCTGCATTGTCCCGGCTGTGTAAATTCTGTTACGTTTGTTCTGCTTCAGCAGTGTAATAAGAGCTTGGCCTTGGAGGGGGGTAGCGGGAGGAGTGCAAAGGCAGGTACCAGGATCTTTAGGGGGAACTGGACAAGGAAACATAACGTTGGAGACATTGTAGTGGTCAGTAAGGAGGGGACCTCCGGCCCGCATGACTACGATGCTCCTGTGATGCTCTCCTCCTCTCCTACACCAGGGCTGTAATATCAAGCGACGCTCGCTGGGTGACAGTGTGTGGTCTCTGGTGGTGAAACGTCTACAAAGAAAGTCCTTAACCCACTTCCAGTGGCTTCGCTTAGCTCCCGCTCGTTCCTGGTGGTCTGCGTCGATGGGATGACCAGAGGTCCCGCAGGCAGAATCTGTAGCACTTTGGGATAACTTGCCCTAGACCACTGTGAGAAAGATGTTTACTCTGGTAAAATCAAGACAGAATACATCTCTCTCTCTCTTTTGTGCGCAATAGTAAATGCCATTCAGCAAGATGACTGAATTTGTAGCCCTACCCCCACAAGACAGAGAAACTCTTTCTTCTGGTGTTACAGCATGGAGCTCTCTTGCTCTCTGCAGACTGAATGAACACTTTGCTTTTGTGTGTGTGTGTGTGTGCGTGTGTGTGTGTGTTGCACAAGTACAATCCCAGCTGGCCAACTTAATTTTACATCTGACTTTGTTTTGAGTTTTATTTATAAAGAATTTTACCGTACATTGAACAGTTTAGAGGCCTCATATTTTATGTGTTTGATCCAGGGCCTTAATCGATTACTAATTGATTTATTATTAATTTAATTGTCCAGTGATCATTTCAAGGAGATATTGACTCTGATCTTCGAGGGGGAAAAATGAAAACAAACCCGAAATTTGTATATTTTGCACATGAAAAAAGTCACAAACCTTGTATGCACCCAAGTTATCATTTATGAAGGGAACTTTTAACAGCAATCTGTTATACAAATATTTTTGCGATCGTGCAAGATGACCAGTAACAGGCTACGAGTTAAATATGCCGTGTCCTTAACCCTGTTCGGGCGCTTCCACGTGGTAGGTATATGTTTGTGTAGATATATAGATTATAAATACGGATATATTTTTACATTACTTTTTAATCAAAAACAAAACAAAAAAAAGATATGCAAGAAATTTTTTTATGTACCTTGTAGTATGAGCTCAAAGGTTCTGCTAAAATGAAGGATGTCATTGTATTAACTTGTCCCAACCCCTAAGTACTGTATGTTGCCTGTATCCACATTTCATCTTGTTCTTGTAATGCAAGTGGATTTGCTTGTTATTAATTTCCGCAAGCCACAGTATTAGCACGCTTGACGTGTTCTCTTTAGAGTACAGGGTCCAATAAAAGATCAAATGTTTTATACTGTGTTTTTAATGTATGCGTTACACTGTGCAAAAGGCGTGCCTTTTCCTTCCGATTCTTGTTTTATTTTCTGAAAAGCGATTATTTTAAAATGGATTTAAACTATGAAGCAATTCATGCGCAGATTTTTTTTAATACGTCAGTGATTCACCGTAAGTCATAATTGGTTTTAATAACAGGAAGCCATCTGTTACATTCTCTTAGGAGACTGGTTTCCTTTGCAACACTGCCCCATAAATATGGCGTTGGGTATTGCTGTGTTGTACCCCTGTCCTTATAGAAATCAAAGTTGCATTTACTCTTTTTTTTAAGTGGCTGGTCGTATAAGGTGATTAGCACGGGGGTGAGTTTTTCCTGTTACCTTAATTCTGACCGATTTCAGACAAATGGACATCAAACCACGATCCCGCGAGCTGTTCATTATCTGAACAACGTATAAGGGGAGTTGTTTTACTATGTATTAACATTGTTTTAATAATTGTATCCTACGATCAGGTTGTTCGACATTTTCAGGCCATGATGACATTTGTTTTCTTGGTCGGTTTGGATGACGTCATCTGACCTTCTTTTCAAACGTCTTCTACAGCTTGTGGCGTGTTTTAGTTGCTTATTAATTTTGCCAAAAAGACTGATGACCGGTGTTACCTGGCTTCATTTAGCTTTGTCTGTTCGTTAAATTACAAAGCACACTTGAGAAAGAATGTACAGCCTATTTAAAATATTGAAAAATGTTTTTTATTCTAATCAATGATTGTGTTTAATTATAAAAGCAAGTGTGTGTGTTTTTGAAAACCTACAAGATAAAGCTTCGATGGGGCAAGTATGTTGTAACTGAAATATTTTAAAATGGTAAAAATCATTTGTATAAGAATAACTTGCTAACTCAGTGCTTATGCGTATATTTGTCTGCCGATCGTTTCGTATTTGTACTTTAAGAGTAAAGGCTGCCTGTTGTACGCTGTAGTACTAATATAAAATACCCCATCACATAACAAAGCTCAATAAAACTAAGTACGTTGTCTGTCTTTACAGTTTTCTGGTCCTCTATGCTACATCCTGTTCTGCTGCATACTTTGTTGCTTTGTTGGCGGTTTGCTATAGGTCTGCGTCGCCTCAGACGATAGCACCCTAGGCGGCCGCCACTGTCTGTAGCATATGTTGTTACCGGCCTTCAGTCAAGATTTAACTTAAGCTTCAGAAAGTGCAGTCTTTGAGTGTGTGTATTAGATTAAGGTATTCGTGTAAATATCATTTTTCGTGTCGTTTTAAATGCTGCTTATATACAATAGCAATTTTACGAGGATACACTGTTAGTGGACAAGGTCCATATTAGAAACATGCCTCAAACGACAGCATATATCACACACGAGCTTTATTACCTTTTTCCCGCTTGTGGTCATTGGTCATTACAAGTATGTCAGCATTAAAAATAATGAATATATTAAGTAACATTTTCTCATTTTCATATATAGGCCTAAGCAATTCTCATAACGGACTTGTGACCGACGCGCGCCAGGTACTTTAATAGGCGTATTTTTTAAAACCATACGTAGGCCCATTTCTAAAAATAAGATGACTTTTATGGTGATTTTAAAATGCTAAAAAGGTACTACGGACAAATGATGGATGTTTAATCGGAGGTGAATTTGGTTTGGTTTTCTTGGGGCGACACTACCATTCCCATTGAATTACATTGTTCGTGAAAATCAGTCAATCTTTTGGTAAGTATACAGCCACTCAGACGCAGACTGCTGTGATATTAATGGGGAAACACACGGTTAGTTAAGTAAGACGAGAGAAGCGTGCCGTTTCTACATTGCTGGTATGAATCTAACCCTCACATACAAATTCCATGTCCATATAGCATTATTATCATTGCTTGTTTGTTTTTGTGATCCGGTTACTTGTTTGTAGAAGAGCCATTCAGGTATGGGACAAGTGGGGTCATATTAACCATGTGCTTACTTTATAACAATATTTATGCTCTGGAGCAACCTGTTAAACGTCTACTTTCAACGACTCTCAAGTTTTCCCCACAGCCTAGGCATAGGCTATTCTCAGAAAAAAACGGGGGCTTTGCTTGTCACTGGGGCTGTACCCTTGTGCATTTAAGGTACAGCAGTGGACTCTGAGGAACATCCCAAAGGTAGAAACAGCATTAATGTACCATCAATGGTACATAAATGTTTCTCGGAGTCAATTTCTGTACATTAAAAGGTACAAGTACCTACAGCTATAGAGTATTGGTAGACCCTTAAGGGTACAGCACCAGTGACAAGCATTGGTACACATTTTACCGTGTTTCTGAGATAGTAGGAGAGACTGAGGCATGCTGTCACACATATATTTTTCTCTGAGTTTTTCCAGAATTGCTAACCACGCTCAAGGAAAGACAAATCCTTATTGCACAGTTAAATATGTCTTGTATAATCATATCTAATTTAATTGTACAATAAACGCGCAACTGTATTTTGCATCAACGTGTCCTTTAATGGGACACATTGTCACACGCGAGGGGAAGCATTGAAAGGATAAGCATGTTTAAGCTAGCCATCAAGCTACAAGCTATTCTGGAGGACCAACATGTATAAACAATAAAACTATGCGAATTTATTAAATAGTTTAAACGTATTGAAAAGCAACACACTACAGAACAATGAATACCGTAAAAATATCCCATATTTGTATAATTATTTCATTAAAGAACGAAATACGCTTAAACCTGTTTCGATTGGAGGCTTTCTGTTCATTAAAAAGGCAATTGATCAAAAGGGCAATAATACACATGGCAATGACGTGTTTCAAATAACTCATTGATAATATCGAATTGGAAATAATTCAATGCGTTTCATATATATCTTCAGATGGCCAACAAGGACCATTAAACAACGCACTGGGCCTCCTAATAAAATGTGACTACTTATTGTGCCAAACACGCCGTCATGCTAACTTCGCGCCATGTTATTATGACTGACAAGAATTAGGTAAGTTACTTACAGTAAAGCTAAATAAATCCCTGTATTATAAATATGAACCAGTTTTACAATTAACCGAACAATACTTTTTATATATGCGCTGATTTGGAGTTTGAAAATTGAGTTGCTCATGATTAAATATTTAAATATAAAAACTAATTACAGTTTTCTTATTATTATTGGTCAAAATGATAAAATATGCGGTAAGCTCAGCGTAGTGTTGGTCTCATGTAAAAATGTGGGATAGGCCTATTATTTTCGCTACCAGTATTTCTCACCAATACGCTGTAGTCACTGAATAAATTGCTCTGTGCCAACTCGCCTCCATATCTCCGCTCTTGCTACTATGTGACATATCAGGGATATCAATTAGATGACTTTCTGGCACACTAAAATTACCCTAAAACTTGTGCAGAGCACTGCTGGTACTAATGAATTAAATGATTTCTAATTAAAACTTTTAGCGTAACGTCTATAATAATTAAACGTCTTATAACGAACCAATAGTTAGCCCACTGAAACAAGGAAATGTACAATTACACGTTTAACGGTTGAAAAAACGCATTTGGCTATGAAATTAAAAGTACCCTGCATCGGATTTCGGATACTTATTAAATGTTTTATAATAATTTTGATTGACGCAGCATTAATAACTTGACAAAAATAATAATGTCACTGCTGTTACACTTCTTTGGTCACAGATCGCTTGGCATTCAAATTTTAAAAGCAGTGGAAAAATAATAAAGTTTCATTGAGTAATTTGATTCCATTTATGCTATCGCGGCCACATTTATCAAAGTAACTGTGATTAAAAAACTTTGTGATTAAATTGTGTCATTCTTGTCAAGCGATGCGTTAGAAAGTAACATTGATTCTACTCCACCACGTAAACTATTGTTACAATACAGATTATTTCTGAAAGAAAAATAACATTTTTAAATCGGATTTTAATACCATGTGCAATTGATCATGCACAGGCTGTGTCACCGACAGAGGGCCACAAAGAGCAGAGGCTAATCCCGATGCCGGAACAATTTACATAAAACTTAAATAAGCAAACAAACCTTTGCTGAGCTCGGCGTAAATATGACGCCATGACAACACGACAATTAGTACAATCTCATCAATATTTGGTTAAAACATTCTTCTGAAATAGTCGCCAAACGAATGTGTAGACGACATGGGCTGATAAATTGTGCATGATAAAATTATATAGGCTATATAAGAGGACTAACATTTTATAGACGATAGAATACATTTAAAAGGTTGTTATTAAACGGTGATATCAGTAAATAACGGCAACAAATATTTAATCTTATGCAAACCACGATTCAGAAACGAAGCGGCCAAACAAAAAGTGAGAAAGTAATACGAAATCTGTCATATTTTTGGGACACATTAATCATTCGGTAATACTATGCATGTATTAAATGACTTTATTTTATTTCAGTTATAACTAATAGCGCTGAATTAATTCGCACAAACATAATTAACCCATAGATACTGCTGTATAATAACGATTATTAATTCTTAAATTACATGAGATTTATCGGTCATATTGTAAAGTAATAGGTACATTTTTGTAATGTAGCTTGTGGATTCTTGCTTAGTTTCTTTAAAAGAGTTTCCATTAACTTCGTGACACTGATCTCACTTCCCATTGCCCTCTCAACGGAGTTTCTGTTAAATTTGCTCCTAGCTACAGTCAGCTGAGCACTGGATATTCTAAGGTTAATAGTTCATATGATAAACAAATAATGGTTTGTCCAGTTTAAACAATTATCAATTTATTAGTTGTTACTGTAGGCTAGAATTACATTTCTAATGCCGTTGAATTTAACCAGAATGCTTCATTCTGAAAGGCTATAGAACCAAAATTCCATAACAGGAGTTTGATGTTTGTAAAAAAACATCTCGATCGCGAGATTATGGATAATGCTTTATTTAATTGGTGGCCAACTCACTTGCAAAAAATGTACTTTGAGTAAAGTACCTTTCCCAAACACTGCTGAAGTAAGACCAAAAAGAGTGGACTGTTTAAAAAAACTCAAGACTAGTGAGTATTTCATTAAATATGTCCACCTTCATTAATTTTGTTAGACACTTGTTTAACACAACATACATTTCAGGGCGAGACAGTATTCCTGGAGCAATGTTGGGTTCAGGGCCTTGCTCCAGAGCACACTGGGAAAAAACACTCTGCTAGGTGACGGATTTGAACCAGCAACCTTCGGAGTAGCAGCAGAGGATGTTAATCCACATAGTCACACACCACCCCACACCATGCAATATGCATGTAAATAAACTGAAAATGATCTTTCATTTGCATCAATTCAGGCTTCCAGCAACTTTACTTAATGAGCCAAAAACATTTAGCCTATAATTTGAATTTCCACTTTAGTTTTTCATTTAGACACCGAGTATCATAGTACAAGGCCCCTTTTTGTATTTCTGTTTTTATGCATTTTGTATTTTAATGAAGGGCAATTTTAAGTACCTGGATTATTCAATGGGAAAGAAAATTTAACAGGTTATCATAACAGCTGCTTCAGCCAGAGGCACATATTTACACAAATGCAGAAATCAACTGAAAATATGCTTCTCCTTTTGGTGCAAAAAAAAACGTCTTAAAATGACCTTATTGTAGGTTTACTGCATGATCAACAACAAACGGGCGTAAAATTTGAATTTCTAGTTTAGTTCAGGAATGATCTGATTCTGTGCGGCTCAGCCTGGCTGGCAAACAGCTGGCCGGCGTAACTGAAAAGGTGTCTGCATGCTGGAGACCCAGGCGGCTTGTTTTTTATACAGTACATTGATACCAAACCCTCTCCGGCGCTAGACTTTGTGGTGAAACCTGGGGATATTTTACTAAAACAAGCTATAACTAACAATATAATGCAGAGCCACAAGTTGACGTAGTGGGTATTTCACACACACAGCAGCACCGTCACACAGCCGATTAACAAGTGACAGCCTACAATAAAGTACCTAGCTAGTCGTTCAAGCTCAGAGGTATAGTTAAGAGGTGAAGGGAGCGGAAACCTGAGTCTTTACTTGGTGGGGGGGGGGGGGGGGGGGGTGTTAGCAAAAAAAAAAAAAAAAAAAAAAAACCAAAAAAAAAACAAAAAAAAAAATTTTTTTTTTGTACGGGGAAAAAAAAAAAAAACACA
>JABFDZ020000001.1:23947923-23981713 GCA_019775955.2 Pollimyrus isidori
AGGGGCCATAACAGGGGCCAAGAGCAATTCTACAGGGGCCCTGGCCCACCCTGGCCCCCGTCTAGAACCGCCAATGTTTTTAACGCAGAGCAACCTACGTTACAAACATGTGTCTGAATTTTATTATACAGAGAAGGTACTGACCACCTTGACTCATACAAAATCTTAATTTTCTCGATTATTGCATCAATAACTATATCAAAACAAAATAGCACCCATTCCAGTAACAATATTTATTTCGCTGCATTGAATGCTATGCTTTGTTTTTTATCGTTTACATTAAAAAAGAAAATGACACAAAATTGGGACAAAGCTGACATGCTGTCTTCCTCATTGTTATTTTCTTCCTTGAAGAAATGCTTATATATTAAAAGAGTTTCAACAGAAGGACATCACTTACTAAATTAATAGAAATGATATTACTTTATCATTGCTGGCCACTGGGCATTTAAATGAAACATTTATGAGATCTTAAAGTTCAACGTTTTCAAGAAGAAAAAGTACTTTGTTAGAGTTGGCTCTTTGTTAGAGTGTCCCAGTCCGTGAAAAGACTCGTTCTGGGTGCAGACTAAATAACGGCGAGGTTTGTTACAGTGATCACTGGAGCGATGGTACAGGGGAATTCAATTATTAAGAATATCGTTTTAGCAATATGCGCACCCTAAGGCGCATGCGCCGGCGTGCAGTAAATAACGGGTAGTTCCATATATCATCAAACTTAACATGAAATCAGTGCAAAACTCGCAATGTGCCGCACTACTGAATCGGGTGCAGCCGACTTGATGCTGTAAATGCTTATTGACGCGGATGGAACAGTTTGCAACAATGTAATTAATTCAGTAGCCATATCACGTGGCGTTTTAAACAGGTTATATGGGTCAATACTTTATATATTGAGTGAACTTAAAATAATACCAATGAGCATATACAAAATGAGCCATTTCCTTTGCGAATAATGTCAGTTAAACTATTAGATACAAATACTTTTGCACTCTTTGCCCTGCA
Organism: Pollimyrus isidori; assembly: GCA_019775955.2. Taxonomy (NCBI): domain Eukaryota; kingdom Metazoa; phylum Chordata; class Actinopteri; order Osteoglossiformes; family Mormyridae; genus Pollimyrus; species Pollimyrus isidori. Next base: position 23,948,929 of record JABFDZ020000001.1, read on the forward strand.
TCCATATGACACGCATGACCATTCGCTGAATGCAGTAGCCGATCAACTTTCAAGGTAGATTATAGCAGTCTGATTTGCTCACTACTCCAAGGTCGCTAGGTAAGACAATACAAAAATCAATACCAATTTAAATGTTAAAATGATATTACTGGTAGGCGTGTGGACCTGAATTCGACAGCAAGTTGCGGCCTTTAACGTGAATTAAGTGAATTAGAAGAAATTGGAACAACCTGTCATTAAGCGCAAAAAATTCACACAGACCCGGTTTTACCAGCAGTAAGACAAGACCACTTGTATTTACGCCATAATGAGTGCCCAACTAATCCACTAAAACAGAAGGATCCGTGAAGGAAGCAAGTCTTCGGACAGGTTGCCTTCGTTTCTCAGTGACGAAAAGAAAACGGCAATTCCAGAACAAGGGGGGCTGAATACGAATGAAGCGTCTGGCTAGTAGTAGCCTAATAAAGTAATCGAAATGTAAAATGGTTTATTTTATACTGTGCAACAGTAACAATGCAATAGCTTTACATACAATCGATCAATACACATATGTAGAACACTGTGGAGACATCCAAACATTCCCTCTAGCATGAAATGATTTTTAAACTTTTACACAGAGGACTCCACGCAGCAGACCTTCGTTCGTTATTCCTCTGCGTAAAAAGTAAAATAAAAAAAAATGAACAGTAGTAAATAGGGCTACGAAAATTCTAGACAATTACTCATTTCCGACCCAGCCATCTTGCTAGCTACGGTCCATCCACACGTGAGCAAAAGAATCGATTACCATTAAACTGAAACTACTGTAATCATTTACACGAATTTAAGCGATCTGAAATGTCTCCCTTCCCCTTCAGCTGAAAGTACTTCGTACGTCATTTATCATACCGCTTCTTAATAGGCTAATTTAACAGCTTTTAAACTCTTGTTCAGCCATACATATTCTTCAAGTGTCAAATATTGTCATTTCTGAGTTTTCCAATGTTCGATATTGGGAATGTTTGCAATCTACGCTGCCTTCGTAGGTAAAAATATTTCCCGGCCGCATATCGTGGAAAGGGGGCTTAAATAAACTTTAAAAAGACACCCAACACTGTCTAGTTAAACAGTCCAGAAGGCAAGGGGTCGGGGAGCGGAGGATCTACAAAGTCTACCTAAGTGGTTATATGATCGTTTTAACGCCTCTTCTATGCGTTACGTTGACCACATTCGAAATTCCCGATTGTATACTTCAGTATTAATCTTCGTTAAAATGCCAGAACGGTACCTCGCAGCCGTTCGTACAGATACGATGTCCACTAACTTATAAAAACGTACACATACATAATTACAGTGACGTGATTAAAAAATAAAGCGCCTAGATTGCAGCACATGTATAGAGCTGGGCGATTTGGTTTTGGTGGCGCAGCCTTTGTGAGATCATCCGGTGGAGGAGCCAATGAGATTGGCCTTGTGGACTTTGTTGGTGAAGGGCGACTGCAGGCTCGGGCTGGGCGCCTTCGCGGTACCGTTGACTGTGCTGGAGATATGTGGGAAGTGGAGATGGTGAGACTGCACTGGGGTCGACGGGCTGGGCAGGGATGAGGACGTAGAGGGGACCCCCCTAGGACTGCTGGCTTTGTCACTCGCCGAGTCGCTCTCCATCTCCGACCGGCTGGTGCTATTCAGCCCCTCCTGGGAGTGGTTGAGTTTCAGCTTTTTGCAGTTGGGCCGTACTCTGTACTTCAGAGGTAAAGGTCCATTCTGCAAACACAAGTCATTCGCAAGGCCATAAGATAGAATGGCTGGTCGAACAAAACCTAAAGTAACTCATAACTCAGCTGTGAAAAGGCGAGCATCATCATGATATCGAACCACGTTTCCTAAAAGGTCAAAAATACTACAATCCCCATAATTTCCTTACGTATCCTTCCAGACACATCCACATTTTCTTATCCAAGTTTAAGTTTATTTTACCTAACTGTTTGTGTGTCCTGTTAAGTGTTCTCCCTTTTAGGTTGCCCTGTGCTGAGCTAGCCAGCCTACAGGAAACACGCAAGTACTGTCAAACGACAAAACTTTACAGTCCTTCAAATTTCCTTGCATCACATCTAAATTTATACAAATCTGAATATTTTTCAGTATCTGACACGTCCACTGAGGACAGATAGAAAATACGACCATTTATTAACACAAAATCTGAAATCCCTTAATCTTTCCATCAAAGATAAAAGCACTGAGCCAGCTGTACCTTAAACTTTAGTTATACCACGTAGCAGACTCCCAAAGTAGGCATTTTATTCAATATTATACAAAATGGTCAGTTTAAATATCTTACCCTCCTCCAAGTGTAGATGTAGGCAATGTCCATTAATGTGTAGTAATCTTTCAGTGGTTCATCTTCATACATGACTTCAATCTAAATTATGGAGAGATTCAACCAAATTTACCAAGGCTGCTATAACTTGTGCTTATAACGCATCAGTGCTTATTTTCCAGTAATTACAAATAATTTAAACAATGTTTACTCTTTACACTTATCACAGAAACATTTAAAACACAGTAATCAGTATAACATGTAATTTTTTTTTCAAAACGCTCAAAAAAAAAATAGCAGGAATTTTTGGTCTGTCACAGAAATTAACTTTATCCCCGCATTAATTTCATCCTACAGCAGCAAAAATAATCTCTTAATAATGAAGCAATTTCACGTTATTCGAATAAAACCAAATTACAAATTTGGCGAAGCATGCAGTGGACTGCTAGGCTCTCAGTCACTTAAGACAGCAAAAAAATAATAATAAAATAAAAAAACACGGATATTTAAAATCGCTTGCCTGAAATGTGGACGGAATATCCATTTTGCTTCTTAAGAATTTCCTCAAATGCATGACTGTCATGGCAGCAGGACACTGAAGATACCGCTTGTTATTCACCTATAAAGCATCAAGTTTCACATTAAAGACAAACAGCAGCAAGAACATTGCATATTTTTTTTCCCCCTCCGTGCCAATATATGATTCATACCTCCTCTTTTGTTCTTCCCTCTTCGGTACTCCCTTGTTTTTCTGCCCTGTCACACACAAAGGGGAAAGAAAAAACACCATAAACACCATAGGAACAGATTACAGGGACAAAACGGACTGAAGATCAATGCTACACTTATTACTGCTCTATCATTATAAATATGATATTTCTAGAACAAATATATCTGCAAAAATACAATAAATGACCATCATATTAGTTCCCAACATGACAAATACAAAGAATCTTAATGCTTGGTTACTTGTTCTGCTCAAAGAATTCGATGGAAAGACTGATTATCTCATCATCTGTAATTATTCTCTTGTCCTCATCTGCCACCTCTCCCCGGTCTTCATTTGATCCATTAGCAGCTTTGAACAAAACAGAGCACAATTAAAATAGGTTCTTTAGAACCTCTTGCCTGTAATAAATAATGATTATCTAAGTAATGCCAATATGCTGGGTCATAAGCAAAAGTGGATTTCCATCTTTAGTACCATCAAGTACATGAACGAGTACACAAGGACCTTATAAAAGGGTTAGGGTTATTCCTCATTTCGTCACTAGTACTCGTGCTATTCAAAGAAGGAAAGCGCTCTGAACTTTATCTGACAAAGAGAACGTTACCATCTACTGAGGGGTGTTCAGCATAGAAATCTCTCCTTCGTTTCATCTCATCTGCAGAAACATGCAAAGGTTCCCCAGTTAATCCTGCCCTCGGTGTATAAATCAAACACAGAATGCTAACAAATTTAAGGCTGCACTTACTTTTGAACAGACCAGGTACCAACTTGTACACAATGTCCTGAAGGGTCTTATCAGACCTACAATAAAAGGATTATGAATCTATTCCATTATATATGAACGAGTAACACTTGCAATCCATGCACCTGCATTGTTAACTTTGTAACAACCTGCTGCGTTTTATGGGAAAACAGATTTTAAAAACTTTACTTCCTCACTTAACATAAATAATTAGCTGGCAAAAAAAATAAGAAATGTTCCAGGTTTAGGGCTATATATTTTTTTTTCTAAGCAATAAGTATATACATGAAGGATCATTTAAAATGTAGACAAAAAGGCATGCACAAATTCTTAAAAGCAAGAGACATTCATTATGCAAAATGAAATTTTGAAAGGTTACCTAATATTTAGAAGTGGTTTGGTTTTGTGAACCTGAACATCACAAATAGGGCAGTATTTGCTGGTTTCCAGATACCGGACGATGCACATTTTACAGACTGGATCCATTTTGGGGAAGAAATGACAGATGAGGTGGTAAATGGTTATGCAAGGACAGCTTCTTAAGACTGATTACAATGTCACTAGCATTAAATCTGAATGAAAAGATTCAGCCTCTCTGATTTACACAAAGATACTAAATTATCTTTAGGGGCTTACTGGGTAAATTTGGTACTTACATGAATGCAAACATTCAACTATGGTGGTTGCATCAATGAAATACCCACCACACAACACACACATCAAGTGTGGGTTTAGGTCGGTAATTTTAATTCTTGTTGTTCGATGCATCCTCATGAAAATCAAAGTCCTGTGTGGAAGTGAAATAATCAGATAAAACGGCTTTTACATAGGATGTTACATTAGCTCAAATCAAATCCACCGGTGCGTAACGAGATGGGAAATTTCCTAAACAGACTTACAATTTTATTTTCATACTACAACAGCGAGGTGTATCATCTTTAACATAAATGCATTCCATAAAGCAGAAAGAACTTCGCAAAAAGTATTTAGCGAACACAAGTATACTTTCATCCATAAAGTCATGCACTCTTTACCAAGTCAACAAAAGCAAAATCAGACATCAAGCTACATCTAGTTCAGACTACTAATTCAGCAGCTCTGGTGGCTGCCTATTTTAACACACTCTTCTACCTCATCAGGTGTTTCACGGTATATGTTCCGTCACATGCACCATGAGCAATGAAATTTCATATCCGTATATGACCCAAGCCTGACACAACAGACAAAGACACGTTGACTTGACTTTTGACTGACTAAAACGAGAGGAAAAAACATTTGCGCCATTTGAAGATGGCTCGCTGCAGAGTTACTTCGCTATGATCGGCGACATCCTTACTGTTGCTATAGCAACTTGGTTTATACTTGGCACCCTGCCCTTGACTGCAAATTGATCCGTGGCTCGTACAGATGCCCATAAAACCGGACCCACAAACGGGCAAACTGCCTCGACCGGACACTACCCGAACCAGTGTCCAAACTGCCACTATCCTCTATAATAGCCACCGTGATTAGCGAACCGATCCCATCTAGCGGAGGGAGGTCCGCTCCAAAACGCTTCACAGCGGCTTTGTGTACGTCGCCAGCGCTTAACATTTCGCGTTTAATCACAATATACCTATTTTAGACACATAACAAGTACCTTCAAACAAATAACATACGAGGCAGATACTGAAGCATAAAATATGAATGCGAAGCGCCGGATTGTCGAATACAACCTAGAACTGTATAATTATTAGGCTACACGGTGATCGGCGAAGCTTACATCCGAGAAAAAAAAGCACTCCTCATTACAGACACACAAAACGTTATAAGGAACACATAACAGAGAACCACGACAAGATTTACTCTTAATTGAAACGAGCAGTGCAGCTGACGTCGTCTCAAAAAATTAACACATTACCGCAGGCTTCCTATTAACCACCAGGCTGAAATTGTTACCATGTCGGATCTGAGCCTCACGGTGCCTGCATACATTTAACCGACCCGCCGCTTTTCAAAAGGCGTTTAAAACGATCAGCTTATTTAGAGCCGCCAGTCTTGTTTTATACAATTTTTAAAAGTAGACTGTACGCACAGTAAGCCTTTAATAACAACATGTGTACGTACGTACTGCGCCACCGGCTGTACATCCATTCACTGCTAGGCAGTAAACGCTTTATATATGCACACGAAATTTATTATATATAATAAATTATATATAATATATATAGCACTGAACACAGACTTAATTTAGTTACCGTGTAAACTAGTCCGTTTTAAGATACAAATATAGTTCCTAAAACTGTATTCTAGAATTTCCAGCCTTACATATATATCCAAAACAAAGTATTTTACTCCATCAGCCGATTTAGTATTCTATCCGATGTTTACACAACTTTCAGTGCGTCTCTTGCTACACAAGAAATGCTTTTGTTGCCGTGACACACCATTCCAATAATGAATCTGGTAGGTTTTACTGACTCAACAATACTGTTAGTCTTTGACATGTGAATCTTAGAAATACGTCTATACAATGACGGGTGATCTCAAACATGGAGATATTGTAACTTCCATTCCAGGTATAACAAACACGCATACTTTGTTGCCCGAATAGGAACATGAAAGTGAAAAGCATACACGCATACCAAGTTCACAATAAAAAATAACGCAGTCTTATTATATAAAGGTTTAATGAACTAATGCTTTTCCACATAATCGGTAAAACCTGACAGTTATTGTCACCATCTTCGCATCCTAGACAGTTATCAAGCCATTGCGAATGCACTCAGATTCAGATTTCTCAAAATTGCAAATCGTTTGCTCATCATCTCTGCCACTCATGCTTGGAATAATATCAATCACAACGCAAAACGTTACAAAATAACGTTAAAATGGTGCGGTTGCAGAAACCGAAAAAAGCCCGCGTAGATGTGACGCCTGAAAACCACCACCGAGGTAAACACATTCGCGAAAAGGGTCCAGCTGACAAGTTTTAGGCTACACCGTTCTTAGACGCCCTTTTACCGTGCAAGCGATTACACAATGCATGTTTATTAGTGGCATTCAGGTCATTTGGGACCCCCCATAAATAATTTAAGATGAACAACATGGGGGCGCCTAATACGTGAACCGTTCATTTCTCATGACCGAAGTAAAACTGCGAGTACGAATCCGAACGCGAGCTTTGTCCACTGTAAACCAAGCCGACGCTCGCGAATAGTTTGTCAATAACAGCAAACCACAGATATGCGCACTACTGGACTTTAATGCGATGGAAAAGCAAGCTAAAATGAAAATAAAAGCGCACGCATGATTCTGCAGCTTATTCCGAATCTAATCTGTGAATTGATTTAATTCTGAAGTCTTGCAGCTGTTGACCCCATGTTTGTTTACTCCCAAAACAGTTCAGAAAACTGTAAAAAAATAAAAATAAAAATAGCTATATTAATGGTCATCCAAATATTTGCGACACAAACAAACAGTTTCAGTACATGATAGTTAAAAAATCTAACATCAAATGCATGTAGGCTACTTAACGTCTTGGATCATGATCATACAGATCTTTGGGTTACCACGCCACAATTTAAGTTAATAAAATCAAAGTCTGACAAGCTATGATTAATATAACGATTTTACCAAATTCCGAACATCATGTAGATCCCATACGTATAAATTGATAGGTATATGTTAAGAGATAGATATAACAAGAACTGTTTGTTCGGGTGCTTTTAAAAACACTTGACGCATTTTGCTCTTAATTTAACGCGATCTCCGACTTTATTCAATGTCTAAACAACTAAAAAGAACAATAAGACAAAAGCAATACGACAGACCGATAACCTAAATGTTCGTTTTTGTGATCCGATCGGGTAGAAACCACGTTGACCAAGTTTGTTAAAGAAAAGAACTAAATTTAAAGCACTGTGCGTAGCAAACTTGAGTCCGGGCGGTATGCTTGAAACACTGTCAGAGCCTCGCATCTTACAGATACCGTCTCACGTTCAAGGCAGAAAATATGGAAAGCATTCACGCGACTCTTGCATTATTAATCTGTCGGTAAGAAAAGATTTCGCATAACACTTACCCATAAAGTGAAGGGCTGTATAGTGAAAGGAGACACGGATAGACAATGAAAGTTAGAAGTCGATCAGCAGAATATGAATGCGAGCCAAAGCGGCCATCTTGAAAAGAGCTGCAGCCGCTGTCAATTGCAATAAGCGCAAGGCAACCTCGAGCTCATTTTAGTTACGAAAAACCGTGTTTTTCTACAGCTCCCACCTTCTGCAAGGGGAATGCAAGCGTTTTCTGAAGATCCCAGTAATGCCTGTACCAGTTAACAGATGTGATCACTCCCCTTCGCTGGCGCGATCTGAATTTTACTTCTTTGGAAAAAAAAGCAATGCTGGTGATTCAGTGGAAACTGACACTGTCCCCAAAATGGCTTGTAGTTCGACCGCCCCGCTCGGTCACGTGGTCTCATTCCTTAAGGGTGGCCTGGGAATTAGTGTCGGTGTAATCAAAGGTCATCAATCTTCAATTCTTAAATAAATAAATAAACAAATACTTGAATCCTCCCGCCGTCCCTGCCACTGAATTGCCGTATATCGGCTGATGGTTAGGTTTCGATGGCACCCGTGGCACCTTCAGTGGAGTAGTCTAGACAATAGAATGGGCGCTTTTAATGTCTGGAAAGGTTGCCTGTCTACCTCGACGCGCAAAGCTGAGCAAAGTACTCCCCTTGCAATGTGCACTGCCTCCTACGAAAAATCTGCGGTTCCTGTTAATTTAACCAATAAATACACTATGCATGCTGTACCGCGCTTTATTTCGCGCACGGCTGCATGAGCTGTTCAGGTCGTGCTCATTGGCGTGTTTGGGTGAGCAGCGGAGTACGTGGCTGTCCTGCCTGATGTGCAGTAGTCTGAGGTTGCGTGTTTCGTTCGTCACGTTTGTGTACGAGGCTCAGATCCTCCGACGGCGTTACGAATACCGTAAACAAGAAGATTGACGCAAGCCTTTCAATAGGACTTCTCTGAGAGTGCACCTTACAAATCTGCTTAGTGTTATCTTACAAGTCTTCACACAAGACACTAAAATAAGCTATGGACAGAATGATATTCATAAAGTGACCGCAAGTGTCAGATCATAATTTCTTAGTGCTGGAAAACAATTATTTGGAATTTAAAAAATGTTCGTAAGATGATCTCTCGAAATACATGTGGTCAAACGACAATTTTAATTTACGTCACATTGGTCATATATATCAGACGGTATCTATTCATTTAGGCCTACTTTTCCTTTATTCATTCACAATAATGTACATTCTTAATGTATTTCACGTGTGACAAGTCAGGGCAGTGTTCAATTTAGGCGTACGATTATGGAAAAGGAAAAACGGTATTCATGCTTTCCGACAAAACCTTACATACATGTAGGCTAATTGAGACAATGACGCACATAAAACAAGAGACGTAAAACCAAGTATATTTTATTGCTTTACAAAGTCATCTGTCCAAACAGTTCATCAACTGATAATAGATGTGGTTTGTTGGCGGAAAATAACAGCGAAGTCTGGTCGGCTGAACTTCAGAGCCAGATAGTGGTCAGGCGCCAAGCCAGAATTCACAAGTGCTTCCCTGGGTGCATCCGTCCTGCCTTTAGAGCTGCGTAGCCTTCTCAAGGCTCTTTGCCGCGTCCTTCATTTTTCCCACTAGATCCTAGATAAATACAAAGACGTGTGTCCAAACTACAAAAAAACGTAAAACAGTACCTACAGTCTGCAATTATGATCACACATGTGGTATCACTGGCCAATGCATGCGTCATTAATAGGATAAGGAAAATTTTACTTATGTTTATCAAGGGTGGAATATCCAGTAAAGTCATACCTGTACGAGGTTTCGCATGAACATTGATTTGATACAGTGATTTTATTCATTTTATTGATTTCAAAGGCCCATTGTCAAGTTTCATGTCTCAGTAAGTAGTAGTCGTCCAACATCGACAGAATATTAACTGAAAAACCCAAGTTAAGTATATAGGAACAACACATAAAGAGACGAAAAGCAGTAATTCCCTAAAGACGAAAAATGTTAATCATTACGAAATTTCATCACAAAATATAAAAACGAACTATGTAAATTTGTGTTAAATATTTAACTAAAAAAAACGACCCATGCTTTGTCAGTTACTGAACTTGCATTACCAAGGCGAAAGTTACACACCAATAGAAATCAATTAAAATGATTAAAATTTAAAAGAAAATAAAATCGAGTTTTTTTTTTTATTTCTCCAACCTAATGTTTGTAATTTGAGAAAATATGGCATTAGTTTAGTAATATAATTCCTCCAAAAAAAAACAAAACAAGCAGCAAAGATTTGGTTAAAACCTAAACACTACGACGGTCCTGCGGCAAAATGCCGTAATATCTCAGTTGATTTGACGTTATGCAGCCCACCTACCAGTGATTTTTGTACAATATTCCAGTGATTTACCAAAATGTGTAATGTTCACACATACAATCAAATTACTTCCCGATAGCTTACAGCTGTTTCATGGGCAAAACTCTGTCACGCTGGAGTTTGAGTTAAAATTTTGTTTAAAAAATGTACATTAAAGGGAGGTTTCCTAACAGGCCAAAATAAAAACAAATACCCGAACAATTTTTCGCGAAATTAATCAAATTCTCAATTTAACTGGCACAGTTTTTTTCAAATTAAGGAACATTTAAATTACCGTGCACAAACAGGCATTTAATTTTTTTTTATTTCTACAGCTCATAGGACATAACATTACGATCATACAAAATGATTTCACAAACTCTAAGTACTGAATACTATTTTATATTATATTTAAAATTAGCAAGATCAAAGTTTATGTTAGAGATGTGACCTTAATGTATAAGCTTGGGGTTGCCGTGGAGAAAAGGATATTTTGTTATTTAAATCTTATTTCTGACGCTCCAGGAAAGTATACAACGAAATGACCAAACTTCATACCGACCAAAGAAAAAGCAAGAAATTAAATCACTTATTTAAACGTAAGTGGTTCAGTTATTTTGTGCAGCAATTTAGAAAAGTCATATAAATACATGACTAGAGAAACAGGCAACCAACGTGTCAGCACTCTCAGAAGTGCACTCAAATGAAATGTGTATTTTCCAATAAAAACTCTTGCTAAACTTTCATCTTGTAATCTAGCATTAAAGAAATATGAATGCGATTTTATTATCATGAAGAACATTTGTGGCTGGCCTGGCTTCCTTCCACGGAAGACGTACCTGGAGCTGCTCCGTGTTACAGCTGAAGCTCACGTCCTCGGCCGACCTCGAGCCGCCGGTCTACGAAAGTCAGAAGGTTAGAATCCGCCACACGGGCGAGCAGACAGACCGTATATCGAATGTTCGGATGCGGAGGGAAGCCTGCTACCTCGGTGCTGAGGGTGATCAGGTACAAAGGCTGGTTGACCTTGTGCAGGTGACTATTCTGTGGGGGGGGGGGGGGGGATGTTAATCAGGCACAACTCATAGCTTAATTATTACATCATTTATTTTATTTTTTTTTTTAAATACCTTTATTTGATACTCCAGACGCCAGGAAGCATCATTTATATGGGGCAAGCCTCTACCTATGCTAAAGTATAAGCATGTCAATATGGGGGGAGAACACACAAATAAATCCTATCATTCTAAAACTAATAAGCAATGAAAAATTAAGCCTAACAGAACTTCCACAATGTTTTTGGTTTTTAATTGCAAATGAAGGATAGAATGTAATTACATAGTTTCTCTGACTGGATAAGTGTTGCAAAAATTTAATTCCGCAACCACATCTACATTTATTCATTTCTAGGGACACTTGTCTAACGCAACCTATAGCTGGGGCAAATAGCACATCAGGCATTAGCACAATCAGAACCGAAAAGTCACCTGGATAAAACGTTTTCCAAATCTTTTTTGTGTTTCTAGAAGACAAAATTAGAGAAAATACATATCAATTCAGTGTTGTGCATCGTTTAGACGACTAAACACTGCGATTACCCTTAATAAAAAGCCCACACCTGGTATAAACTGCAGAAAGTGTCTATTCTCTCAGGGTCAAACCTAATATCTTCAAGACAGGTGCTGAAAAAAATACAAACAAAATTATTTTTCTATTTTTTATTACTTTAATATATTTTTGGCATTGGGCAAAGCGCCCACATTACCATATTGTAGATCTGTCGGCATTCTGCTTGACACATTCCAGTATGCAGGTGGTAACGGCGCTATGGCAGTGTTTCACAACTGCCTGCTCGATATGTTTCAATTCGTTATTATCTAAAACAAAAAAGAAGGAAATAGCAAAATCTCAGGAAATACCAAACAGCCGACAGCAAATACTTTTGTTGAGCTATGGTGTCACCCGCCATCATAAACATGAATTTATTAAACCGCAAATAGGCACATGAATAGGCACATGACTTAAGTATACGCTCCCTTCTCCAAGGCACATATACCTAAATACTCCAATTTAAATTTAAAAATACGTTTTCTTCAATGCCAATAATAACCATATGGATTTAAATTGGTGAAGTTATGCTTCTACTTTCTTAAACATTGAATCGCCAGCCATCCAGTATGTAGAAAACTCCGGCATATTTTCAATTTCTGAAACACTCCTGTTCTAATGTGGCAGTGAAACCCTATCCATATAATTATAATCCATATAATGACAGTGAATCGCAGGTTAACCGGTGTTTCGTTCAGTGTTTTCTGTGTCACTTCAGTGTGCTTAGTCAATGAACCCAAGACACTTTAGATGGTTTATGTGTGGTTCATATGTTTGGTTCACATCAGTCAATTCTTCCAATGCGTCTGACTGGGCGGACGCTGTTCAGGTCTGACCGTGCAAACCGTGAAAGGTCATGGAAACTCAGAAAGGATGCTGCGAATTAAGGTGCTGCGGAGCGTCTGTAAGCAGCCGCAGTACTGGAGGACTCCTGCAGTTTAAGTCGTCTCGATATGCGACTTCTTCGCTGCATATATTTTTTTTACCGTCATTAATTTTAAAATTCCAGATCATGTAAATGAATACAAGTCGTTAACCTTAAAGAACTTAATTTATTTGGTTGTTTTTTATTCGCCTTTTTCAGTTAACAAAACATGCACTATCAGAATCGGGTTCATTGGGAAATCGCCTTTTAAGCAGTTCCTGTGAGCATAACCAAGTTCTCCGCGTTAATTTGTTATATGTACGCTGGAACGGTCTGGTTGCTCGGAGAGTGGACAATGCAAATAAGACTCTTTTCCAAATGCTAAATTTCAATTCATACTCTAGCTAGAGGCATTCATGCGCAAGAGAAAATCCGTCTGTTGATATAGTATTTTTTATACATTATATTCATAAAGATTTTTCAGAAAATATATATAAAATATGTTTTTAGCAATATTATTTCGTAGTCTATTATACGCATTATTCAGGATTCCTAGATGTTTAACTTCATTCGCTATCTATTTAAACACGGCGTATCCGAAGAACCATCGTTCGCACTCGTCCATTACAGAAAAAAACATTAGGCTACAACCGTTGTTCCATAAAAAGACCGACTACTATAATGATAAGGTCTTTGTTAACGCGGGTTAAGGAGACACGTTGTGGCATCGTGACGTAGACAGTCCCCTTAGCAGCACACGGAAGTGCTTCTCGGAAACAAAGGACTAGCAGCTAGCGGACGGATAGTTACACGCAGGCATCGAAATACTAAAGTTATGCATGTTAATTAATGCGCAGTTGTTACGTTAAGTCTACACCGAATAACACGATCTTCACCTTTTAACGTGTAAGCGGTAAGATACTTGCATATTTTAAGTCGCAAAGAAAAATCGATTGTGTTAGGCTATGCCACAACAGCTTGCACGAAAAAACAAGGCCTCGTTCTTGAAATGAAAAGACACCGGTTTTGTTCGAATAATTTTTTTTTCCGAGCGGCTGTAAATTCTGCTCAACACGAGTTCTGAGTTTATAGCGTATTTATCTTCTGATGTTCTTTTCTTCACGTGTGAATAGAGACCGGAAATCCCCACACACAAAGGCTAAGGGTAAAGCGAGGTGCTTACCTAAAACTGTGTCGTCAGAACTGGAGAGCAGTAAGCTGCGGAAAGCCACTTCTATCATAACCGCAAATGCATTGTCGTTAAAACAACCCGAATCTGCCAAGTATTGAAGACCTTCTTGCACAAACTCCGACAGCTCCATCACAGCTGAAAATTGACCTTCAACACCATATCACGTGATAGACGATCAGCTGATCTTGTTGAGTGGGAAAAGCAGTTTTCAGCTTTAAGGGTGTGTGTGTGGAAAGGGGAATACGGCCCATGATTTTTTTTTATTGTTGTAGACAAATGCAGCTAGACTGATTTGTATATCACTGAGAAATGTGAATTAAGATTTGTATTTTGTAGTTACATTTATTTATAAGAAGGATTCTTTGAGGTTATTTGTAGAATATGATCATAGCTTGCAATGCATATGGTTTTAATTTTTTTATATTAATTAATTCCTAATTGGCTTAGTTGAAAGAATAACATCTATAACAGTAATATGCAGTTGAAAGGAATCCTGCAAATCTCAATGTAGATCTTAGACCATACTTAACTGAACTACCTTGGTGTTGGTTTGGAGAGTGTGAATGGATAATTGTAGCCCTATCTGCTGGAAGTGAAATAAACATCGCCCAATCCCTTAGTGCATTGTGTACAAGTGATATTCTGGAACAGCCATGCTATCAACTTATAATTAGCATGTGCACTGTTTTTTTCTGTATATGCAGTAAAAATATAAAATCTATGTTAACATATGTAATGCGGATTACACATGCTCTTTTTGTTTAGATGACTCATTTCCACATTTGACTTCTTGGTGACTATAGTTGGCTGATCAGTCTGTCAACAATCAATTGTGAATAAGCACCACCTACAGTACCAATTTGTACCTTTGAGGGTGCAATTACTTGTCCCTGGGGCTGCACCCTCAAGGGTTTGCCAGCTGTCTCCTAGCTGAATTGGGTCCTGGCGAACATTTTTGTACCATTGAGGGTACATTAGTGTTGTTTGTACCTTGGGGATCAAACCTGTACCTGGGTTGTACACATTTTTCTGAGAGTATAGCAAAGGTACTGAAAATTGGAAAAGACTGACTGTCTGAAATGGGAAGCGTTATGTCGTATAAATATATATTAGAATAGAACTAAACAGAATTTACTCCCCCTGCAAAACCTGGAAAAAGAAATTAAAAATATTTGACAATACCTGCTGTACATCATAGAGGCCTAGCTTTTGTATGACAGTGTCAGAAAAAGTACAAATTTGTACCTTTCCTTGTTATAGGACTGTACCTTCAAGGGTCTGCCAGTATACTATACCTGTAGGTAATTGTACCTTTTAAGATACAGAAATGGTCTATGAGGAATGTTTGTGTACCATTAAGATTAATGTTGACGGTACCTTGCGGATGATGCTCAGATACCATTTTTGTACCTCAAATTAGATTAATATGTACATTTACCTACAGCCACACAGTCAGTCAAGCCCTGCAAGGTACAAGCAAGTCCGTTTCTGTACCTAATATTAGATTAAATGTACATTTATCTACAGCTAAGGTACAAATGGCAGACCCTTGAGGGTGCAGCCCCAGTGACAAGTAATTGTACCCTCAAAGGAACAAATTGGTACTTTTTCATGACAGTGATAGGAAGCTTGCTAGAGTATCGACTGCCCTACTCAAAGCAAACTTTCATTTAAGATATGTGCGACATATTTTGCGTCATTGAGAAATAGGTTTCGTTTTCACTATTCATTCTGAACATTTAGTTTAATATTCAAATGTCATATGGCATGTTTCATGGCATGTTTTTCATATAAAAACATCTTCACAGTTTTTCTAAAACGCTTTCCCCGATTTGAATATGGTCGTCATCACAATCAACACTCAGTAATTCCACCCAAATTGTTCTGTACATTTGTATATTACGAGGTATAATACACGTACCAAACGGAATGAACTGCTGTTGACAATTTCGAAGCAATGCTGTTGTATAAAGCGAAAATATCCGTCTTTGATCTACAAAAACATCGACTCGGCATTGGTAAGCAAATGAAAATGGGTCCGCAAAATCAGCGCCAAGATACCTTGATGTATAGAAATATGAAATGTCCACAGAATTAAACATCTGTCTGCGCCATATAAAGGGTCAATTAGTATATGACACACCTAAATTACGGACAGAATAACCCTCCATTCTTAAATGAAATGAATATAGACGGTTAGGCTCATTTCCGCGTTTTGAATCTTCGTTGTAGAGGCTACAAACTGCCCTCCATTAATCGGATCCCAGCGGGCTCCGGGCAGGTGTAGGGCGTTTCTATTAGGGTTATATACTCGCGCTTCAGAGACAATCAGCGCAAGCATTTTATTGAAATACGTTCCTCATTTTTCACTTTTTCTTCATGTTAAGTTGTACAGCCATATATAAAAAGCCTATAATGTTCGAATATGAGAAATACTGCTATTGTATTTTAGCCTACTATTGGTTTTCCCTCTGTGCCTAAAATAATTATTAAGATTGATTACATTAGGTTTTATGATAGTAGATTAATCAACCTATAAACAAAAATCAACGAACATTAAAATAGTCTACATTTTACAAGTTGTTCTTTAGATAGCCTACTAAAACGGCTCAACTACCTAGTTCAATTTTAATACAATTTGACCTAAATAATCAAGAATTAAGACAGTATTGTATTATTCGACAATGATAACGGTTCATTTCTCATTGATTGCTTGTATTCGGATTTTCCTCCGGCGGTGATGCACCTGATTGTACCTGAGCACATTATGTTGCACTGATACCTTTTGACCTGTTGTGTAATACTAAATGTGTGAATGTTATAAATTCGGACTGTTAAAGTGAAACAAATGTCTTACGGATCAATAGAACAAGTATATTTATGGAAGATTCATTATACGTTTTCTTTCATTCTGCTTTAAGCTTTGGCCCATCTGGATATTCCATGTATAGGAATTTATGAAGATCGACAGCGGATTTTATGTAAAGTAGCTGTTGGGTTAAATTGACCATTTAACCTTTGGTTAGTAACAGCCAATAACCAAATATGTTCCTGACCCACGCCTACATTGTTTTTATATGTCAGACTTAAGGTGATTGATTTCGGTAGGTCTTTCAAGGTAGTGTGTGTGTGTGTCTGGCATTTCATTTGTAGAAATAACTAAACAACTGGCAAGAACAGTTACGTAAAAGTAAAGAAAGGTATACACGTATTATGAACTGTTTATCTATCTATTATTTGTTTCTTTTTTTGCTAGCTTGCTTTATTATTAAATTACATTTAATTTAATTTATTCATGGTTACTGCATCACTTAACCAGAAAATTTGGGCAAAGCGGCGCAGTGTTTTTCAAGTAAAACTGATAGAATTTTGTTAGTTAATCAGACACGGTGTCATAAACACATACTTAGTTTTTCCTTTCTGGAGAATTGGAATATATTACACGTTCTTTCCAGGGGCGTAGCCGGAAATACATTTCGGGGGATCGGTCCTCATACGTCCCGCATGGTAGAAATCAGGGTGAGTGGTGGTAGCAGTAATTTTATCACTGAACTATGTCACACACTTGACAGTTAAATGTGACTCACAAAGTAAAGATTCCAAACGTAAATTGGCACATAAACAATGTTTAACAATATTTTAATTTATGTGGGGGAGATGCAGTTCATGATGATTTCAGGGGTGTACCAATATGTTTCTGCTTTCATGTAATATTTTATTAAATTAAAAAGTTAAAACTGAAATTCTGCAATAATCGTGGACTGTATTGAAACTGGTTGCACTCATTGCATTTAAATGTTTGTATATATTGTAGCCTACTTTGAACATACTTTAGCGGATAGGCTGTATAATATGGATGGATGCATGAATGGATTGACGCATGTATGGATGGACTGGAATGATATGATAGCTATTATCGCTGCATTGTAACGTGGAACTATTCTTGGTAGTTTGTTTTGGACATGACGTTTTTGCTTCAGTTGTAAACAATTGACCCACTTTATCATACAAACTACTCAACTTTACTCCCCTACAATATCTCAGCAAACAAGTTGCTCTTGGCGGATTTTCAGGAATGCATTTAAGCAATATACATGCATTCAGACATCGCTTAAACAAAGAAATCTTCGAAAGACCAGAAATTATCAGTAGGAATGCTGTTATAGCGCAAATTAACCTTTAATAGCATACCTCGCAATGACCCTATCTTACATTTATATGTAGGCTACTTTTATATTTATTTTATATTTATTTAATTGAAGACCTTTAATTTGTGAACGCCATACTAACGACGTCGCATCATTTCCAAAATAAATCTTTTAAACATCGAGTATATGCAACTGAATGATTAACTGGGTACGTGGCATCTCACTGAAAGACAAATGTTGATCGCTATTCATCTGTTTGGGGGACTCGCACGAATATATCCTCATTGTGGTGAAGTTCTTTGCGCCGATTTCCGCTAGTGAAGATTGTATCCGTTACATTACCAACCATTTCGAGAAACGCCACTTAGACGTTATCAACCCATTTGCTCCAGTTTGTCCAATATAGCCAATTGTATTAATATGTATCATCTTTATTCTGTTTTTATAAACTATATTGTAATAGTTCTGAAGAACTGGCATATAACATTCTCTCACCTTTGCAAAATAAATATGTTTTTCATTTCGGTACATATAGGAAGATGGGATTTATATTAAAGAGGAAAACATTCTCCAAGTTAAAATGGCCGTTAAGCTTTTCTGAGTTGGTATATTACTTAAAATTGAAGAATTCTACAATTGATTACTAAATTATAATATCAGCATCCTGAAGATTAAGTAGGCTACCATAATACTATATGTCCTATTTAGTTTACATTAAAAACATCAGTTTTAGCCAAACAAAAGACACATTCAGAGAGGTCTTGAAGGGTTATGTTAACGTTCTTTAATTGATATCCGTTCCACACTTTAACGTATACAACTATTACTTGGGTATTGCTTGTAGGTGTCTGTGAATATTAGTATACACTTATACACGGTATTTGGCCAAGAATGTAATGAAACTAAATCGATGATCTAATGTATATTTTGTAATATATTTTCCTACATTTTATAATATAGGCCTAGCAGAATTTAACTTCTTAATGTCTGAAGTGTAGTTACCACCCAGTAAGTCCCAGGATATTAGGGGTCTGATTTCCATATGCGATGCTTGAATTATGCAATTTGACTTTAATAACTATGTTTTATAAGTGACTACAAATTTGTTAATGGAATTAACTAGATCTATATTGGTATACATGAAGCACAGAAATTCACCAGTGCCTATTATAGTTTTATAGTCTAAATGTTATCACTAAATCTTCGTTTGGACGACACGGTTTAAAATGCAAAGAACTCAATTAAAACTAAATAAAAATTAAGCAATTCCACACACAAATTTGCGAAGCAAACCTTTTCACTTAAGACCCATTAAAATCTTTTCGCTTGACCCGAAAATTAGCGTCAAATCTACAAGGAACGTAAACAGCAATAGGCTGCCCTCGGAAAGCGTGAAACAAGGGCAGAGATTATGGGATGCGGTTGCGAACGCATTCTATGGTCTTCTCGTTGGTATAGTTTTCGACTAAATGAGGGACGTGAGAAGAAAATTATCCAAATATTAATTTCACAGTTCTATAAACAATTACACCCTGAAACAACGGCATACAATAGCCTACATTAAAAACGGCAGCGTTATTGAAGTGATAATTAAATTATCTTAAGATATTGAACGATCTTCTCTCTCTGGTTGGTCATCTAAACAATTATCAAGCACTACATCTTTTAAAATTAATTCCTAGGGGCACAATACACCTATTCCGCCAACAGTAAACATGTGCGACTAAGGTAGCGGCCATCTTGGGTATGCAAATACTGCTTTCAAATGCGTATTCGACAAAATGGAAGAGAAGAGCGTTCGCAGCTTCACATTTCCCTCAGTTTAATGACGCATCACTAAATTATCAAGTCATGGTCCCTCTAACTCTTTCTAAGCTTCACGATTCCGAACATTTTAATATAAACTGAATGAGGTTATATGTCGAAATACAAGGGTGCGAATGCTATTGCTTTTCTAGGTGCATCTGTAAGAAAATATACCAGTAACCTGTAGTAAAATACCTTGCATATGTATAATGATGCAAATGACTGCAACCCTTTTTAAAGTTTTAAATTGGAACAAGTTATGCTTTTTGTTATATAAAATATGGATTAAAGTTATAAAATGGCGTTTTGTTTCAAATTTAAAAAAAACTATGGCCATAACACATCCATGAAAGATATTTAACCCAAAATACAGTAGGCTACTAATGGCGGCAGTTTGTACAAAATGGGAAACTTTATTTACTTTGTGCAAAAAGGGACTCCTCATTGTGATTGTGTTATTTCCCTATTAAAACCATTTTTCTGCGAAAAAAACTGTTTCTTCGCAATGTAAATGAACGCCTGACAGAACGATTGACGCAAATATTATGAAAATTATCCCACTCAATGAATAGAATATTTGTTTTGGTTAAAGCCCCAATGATTTAAATAAGATAAGAACCAAATTCGTGTATATTTTCCTTTAAGTCGCATGACATACCACGGGTGTGACGTATTTACCATTTACTTCATGAGTTAAAGCCTCTTAAATATGATTAACCTGTCATGCCTGATTGGGAACAGATGACATATCTTAGATAGCTTAGCTATGACATTATTGGTTTTCACAGTCAGTTCAGTTGTATACATTTTTCATAATCATAATTTCGATTGAGAAACATTTAAATTAGTAATAATAATAGAAAAAACGATAGAAAAACATGTTTTATTTTCAAAAATGTCATTATCATTAGCCTATTGAAATAATAAAATTAGAAGAAGGAGAGATCATTATTTTTCTTTATCTTCTGAATTTGGGTTCCCCAATAGATTAATTTTAGGGATTAAAGAGTTGGGGCGCGAGAAGTACGAGCACTTCTTGAAAGCGCTTGTACACCGTTTTAATAATAACTTTGATCTGCGTGCGTGTTTGGTAAGTGCCCGTGTCAGAAGTTATCAGAAAGCATTGTCAATGGATGATTAAAGAATCAACAACGACACTGTCCATCATTTACAAGAATCGCCGCAGCGGTATTTTATCATAACCATTAGGCTGCATATATAATCATGTTTACTCAGCAAATTAGCTTTTTATAGTGGCATAGGACATAATCCTTTTCCGGGAATCGGTTCCAGGGTTTCCGTACACTGTTCACTTTTTAGAGTGGAAAGAGATTATACATCGGGGTTATATTCTTCGGCTGGTTTTCGTCTGTCGATTCGCTTCATAAATCGTTAGCACAGCAAATACAGCGGGAATTTAAGCCAGGGACAAATGGCTGTCAGGCACCCAATTTAACCATCAGATCCCCTTATCGATAGTGACATATAGGCCTAATCGATACTCAGTATTATATTGTATTATATATATTTAAACCAACTGGACCCACAGTTTGCTACATTTGTTATTCTGAATGCGCATATTTATGACGTTTCATATGGTGTGTCCCCTAACTTAAGGTAGAGCAGGCAAAAATGAAAAATGAGCGGACAGGGTTGCACCTTAATTAATCATGATGGATCAGGTGTCAGGTTAGCCATGAAAAGTTTTGAGGCATTTGTGAATTAATTGAGATTATGACAATACGATGTTTTTATTAAACTCACCCCCGGTGACTATATTCATCACTAGCCTAGAAAGTATTGCTTACGTGAACCTGTATACATTCATTGTGACTAATACATACCAGTGCAGATGCCTCAAACCCATCTGAAACCAATTAACGAGATGTACTGGAATTTCCAACATAGGGCATGTTCTTTACGTGAATTAGATCATTGAAATAAATTCTTAGGAAAAAAAAAAACTCAGTAGTTCTATATAATATCGAGTCAAATAAAGATTTCTTTTCCCCTCTAATATATTGAGGGAGGCTTGCTAAGATTATTATGGACTAAATATAGGCTACCTGATAGGTTATTAAATGTGTGTTTTCATTTATTATATGCAGCTAAAATTAATCTGAATACGTCATGTTGTTTGAGCTGTAACGGTACACGTAGCCCTACCGTTTCCTGCATCAGTTTTGGTCCAGTATGAGTTAAACGAATGAATATCCTGTATTTATTGAGGCGGGCGGAACCTAAATTGTTAAGTATATATTCACCACGAAACTATTATGCTAATTTGTGGATTTGAGTTGGTTTTGGGTAATGCTGGTAACAGTCAGTCATAATTAGCAGTTGGGGAACATTTTTGTTTCCCTATAAAGCGCACCACCATTGGAGAGAGAATTGTTTATAAGACCAAGAACGTTGGTTGTATTATACCGAACTCGGGTATATTATTGAAAACACAAGCAAACATGCTAAGTCATTTGAGACGAGAAACAGCCGCTGTATGTTAGTCTCCACATGGCATTTACGGCGCTTTCCCCGGAAACTTAAGACCAGGCACTATACGGTGGTGTTTAACGCTAGGGAAGACACGATTTAGTTCATTATTATTGTGTATTATTATTATTATTATGTATTTTACATCATTGTATCTACAATGTGCAAATACGCATTTTTTAGGTTTTGTTATTCAGAGACGTCAACAAATGGAATGTCTTTGGATTGCAGCTGTTCCTAATCGTGTTTGCAGTGTTAAATAATAAATCATTTTAATATAAATTCTGTTTTCCCCGCTGCACCAAAAATGCACCAAACCGTGAACCAAAACAGTGATTTGTACTTATTTAATTTGTACAGAGTAGGCTATTGTTTACCGTTACACCCGTACTATAAACGTGTACTGGAAAGATGCTTCATCTAAATCCTGTGTTGGTCATGTGACATAATATATAGCTTTTCCGGACAGGTCACGCTTTAGACGGTCAGTAAGTTATTATTCTTCATTATAGTTTCATCTGTATTACAATGACCCAGGAATACCAATTACCTAGATTTTTCATTAGGCCTACATGGTTTAAGTTTGATCGGCTGGGCCCAGGAAACAATTTGGCTCGGCACGTCCCCGTCTCACAAACGGGCCTGGTTACTGCTGCAGCCCTGACCAAGTAATCTGACATAAATTCTGTTTGAATTTTCTTACGAAACAACCTTGTAGGCCTACTTGGTAGTAGGTTAAATTGATTATTCCCACCGTGTAGCAGCTTGCTTGACTGCCGCATGAGAGAAAGTGATGTTCTTCATAAATATAATACTACAGGAATGTTTCGAAATATTGTATTAATAATCTAACCAAAAATACGATTTTCGCCGATTGGGTGCAGGAACCCGACTCTCTAGATTGTATTATCACCATTTTATTTTTGTTTGTTCTATTAAACACCTGAGTACACCAATATGTGTGCACGTCACTGATATAGGGACGAGCAATGACCCAACAGCCGAAAGAAAATTTGTGTTACTGTCCTACGTGCTGATTACTAAGGACTATTCCAGGGTGGTTTTGTGGGAAATATATTAGACAAATATGTCAATGAATCTGCAGGTTCGACTGTAATTAACCTCGTGGACCAACGTTTTGATGTTCTGTGACTTTGGCACATTTAGAGAGGTGTGTACATTCAAGGGGTGTCGGAAACTGGGGAATGCGAATCCCCCCTCCTTCCCAATAAAATAAATACACAATAAACAGCACGTTCCTTGTGTTTCATTACGAATCCGCGCGTTAATGAGGCAAAATCGCTGACAACGATGGAATTTACGAACGACGTAGAATTAAGAATGTTTCGTGAAAGGCACCCCAGGTCTCTACGAAACTCTTTAAAAAGAATGACATTCTCAAAATAACCAATAGGCCTATATCCAATAGATAAGTAAAATTATAGCTTTGAATGAAAGAACATCTTATATAATATTAATAATTTTAAAAATCATAATTTTTGATTACATCTTAGTTAAAATATTCTATGCACATGTATAATAAAGTTGTAGCTACTTACCTTTATCCTTTATATGTCTTTTAATGTAGGCCTACTTGTGACGTGAATTGAAGCTCATGTGGCGCCCTATAGGCAAGCTTCACCGGCCGAGCCCCCCCATCTGAGACTTGATTTGAAAAGTCGGCGCCACCTCAGAAGAAGGCGCCCTAGGCGGCCGCCTAATGGGTTGACTGACAGATTTTTACAATGACTTGCTACACAGTTTTACAGACGAATGCCTATTTCATAATGATTTTGCACATCCGTCGTATTAATTTAAATTTTTTATCTGTCAATCAAAGTGGAAAAAGGTTCTAACGCCAAATATTAGTAGCCTACTAATTGTGCAAGCGAGATTTAGACATGCAGTATACGAAATAATTAAGGCCCAGTAAAAAAAAATATTAGTTTATCCTCCCCGCCCGCGTGGTGAATTTAGATCTTATTTATTTTTGTTAAATAATTTTTAATTTATTTATTTTTATTTTTTTTTAAAGTGTATCTTCTTGTGTAAATTCCACTGCCGGCGTTCACAAATTTTGAATAAAACATTTAAAAAAATATTTTCTTTTCATATTAATTTTACAGATCAGCCCTTCTGTCATACATCTGTTGCTGTTCCTTTTGTTTACTGTTGATGTTGAAAACTTATTTTCCGTTATCTTTTTTTTCTAAGAAATAATAATAATAATAATTAAAAAGTTGCCCTCCCTCATCACTTGTTTCTGATTGAAAGGATGATAAACTAATATTTTTTTTACTGGGCCTAATATGAATGAGTAAGTATCTTACATAGAAAACATATAAAATATGAATATATAATTATTGTAACCACTTCAGTCCGATTGAATGTGCTTTTAATCTTTTTTTCCCCCAGTCTAAGTTGCTATGCTATGTGAAAGACTTAAGTGCAGAGAAGTGGAGCGGGATCTAAATCACTTTCATTCTCCTCATGCTGGTAATTGCTTGACCGCCTCTGTTTTATGGGGGTGGTGGGGGGGGGGGGGTCTGTTTTTTCATCCAGTGGGTGTTTAAGGCTTTATTAGTGAGGTTTAGAAATTCATGCTGTTTTTAGCGCTTCCAGCTGAAACGGCGTCCGTCATGCGCTCCACCCCAGTCTATTTGCTAACGAGCAAAAAGGAAAAAAAAACCACAAAGGGAGAGAAAAGAAGTAAAAGTTAACTTATGCTCATGCTTATGTGGTCCACGGAATTAGTTTACTTTATATTGTGTGAACACCATGGTGAATCACTTTAATATATCCGTTACTTTTACTAAACACTAAAATAGGGTATAAAATAACCAGCAGTATATGATTGTATAGCACATTAAATAATAATCCTTCCATCCGTTCCTCCATAAATTTTTAAATGGTTATTCTGGTCATGATTATACACGCATGCAAGTTGAAATCAGAAAAAGAAAATGCAGCTCAATCTCTGAAGTAAACATTGTTGAGAAGTCTATCAAATTAGTTTAACAAAATCGCTGAAGATCAATATTTTTCTGTATGTTGTACCACATGGAGCCCAACAGGGGGCGGTAAAAAAAGAATGTGGAGAGGGACAGCAAGATTGCGAAAGAAATGAGATGTGGAAACGCATTAGATTGCTTGCTAATCAGTAGCGTTTTCCACAAATGGCTGAATATGTAGCACTGTCACAGTGTGTGTCTTTGTACACACAACGAATAATTTGTATTTTAAGCATTCAGTGCATTTCTGACGCCAGGATCTAAGTAAATCTACTTCCTGAGTAGATCCGTTTTTGCATACATTGCATTTAGTATTTGTAGGCCCTATGTTATGTAATAATTGCATTTTACGTAGCAATTAAGCAAGTCCAAATTCAGATCTGTAAAGCCTGCCTTTATTGATTTAAAAATATTCATTTGTCATTTAACATAAAAAGCATTTTGTGCATTATCTGTTCACGACACCTACTAACCTTCTGAAATATAATTGTAATAATTACGTTCAAATTTTTATGCTGATAACCAGACAAAAACCTACCTAGTGAAGATTGTATCCGTTACATGCAAATGGTCGACTGTAGCCGGCAAAACAAAATAATATGTTGTTATTTATTGATAATGCCATTCATACCCTGAATATATATAGAACATGGATAGATGGAGGTTATTATGACTTTGACCTATCCCCCTATGCATCCCACATCTGTATTCCTGGACTTCAATGACTGAAAGCATCCTGAGTTTATGATTAATTGTATGAGATCATAAATTCCAATGCACTCACTCAGGAATTCGATTCCTAAAGGTAAACCTGCAAGCTAACGCAGACAGCCTGCGCTACCAAACAGCCAATCAAGAGGCTGCCCTTTACAGAGAATGTGTGATGCATAAAGAAACATCAATTCGGCAGGTAGTTCTGTTGCTGAAAGCATGTGGGAGGTCAGAGGACAATGGTTAAAGAGAAAGGTTTCTATTCATCTGCGGAGCAAACAAGGGATCCTGGTACTAGCTAGGTGTACCTGATAAAGTGGCCAAAAAATGTTTTTCTTTCCACTGACTCCTGCTACCCATCAAAAATTATATGTATTCATGTTGACATATCATAATTTTTGTGATCAAATAGGCTTACTACTACCATATTGCCATTATCACCACCAAAAATATATAGTTTGGAGCCCTGGTTTAATGCAAGAGTGAATTTTACTCAGTATTAAATTGTTTTATTATTCCTTTATATACCTTTAATTACGTGGAGAAAGGGTTTGAATCTATAGTATTCCAAGAAACTAAATTTTGTGAGCTATTTAATTTTCACCTCTTTTTACAATAGGTAGGCTTTCTCACTGCAAAACTATGTAGTATTCATCCTTTAATTCACTGTAGTATGAAGATTTTAATATATTGAATATAATTATCTTGAATAAATGTCAAAGAAAATGGAAAATAAAGCAACCGAAAATTCCTGGTATTCTTGTATTTCCCAAAGTATAGGTCTACTCAACAAATTTAGTTAAGATAATTGTTCATTTATTCAAGAAAAAAAAATATGAACTACGAAGTTTTCGTAATTTGTTTATGTTTAAACGGGCTTTTTTAAAAGGTTTTTTTTGTTAAGGTGACTAAAAAATAAATGTATAATTTTCTTTTCATTGTATTGATTGTGTTTTATTTTTTTGTCTAGGTAGGATAGATCAATACTATAGTTAAATATATTGGTGGATGCGTGACGAAAAACGCGCGATTGTAATATATTCAACATAATTTTAATGGAAATAAAATGATGAGAATAATTCGCTTAATTTGCTAACACGATTACATTACAATGATAGCCTTGGTAACAGACATACTGCCCAGAACCATTAAATATTAAAATCATGCTTTTAAAATCAAAGTTGAACTGTATATGGTACATTATTATATCGAAAGAATTGTGTTGAAAGGCAGCAATTTTACAAATTATAATTCCTAAATTCATCTTGTTCAAAGCTAGTTTCCCCGATAACGATGACTCTTGAGTCTTGAACTGTTGAAAGGCAGTTCTCACGGATCGTTAGTTTAATAATTACTGATTCTGATTGGCCACAGAAGCTTCACACCTGGCTCATAGATCAAGCAGTGCTCGGACCTTGAATAGCCCTGCCTTTAAGAGGTTTTTTTTAGGGGAGAGCTTCTTAAGTGCCGTAACTAGGCGAATGATATCGATTGGTTGACTTAGATGGCTCGAGAATCGATTATTCCCTCTATGCATTGCGTGACTCCTGCATGAAAGAATGCGGTGTTTTTTTTAAAATATAAACTTAGCAGAAATTCATCACAATATTTCATTAATCGAAACTGCATGGGGAAAACTTAAAAGTAAAATGTAAAATGAACAATCTTAATCATCTAACGCCGACTGGTGGACGAACCTACTCATCATTTTATTTGTATTTGTTCTATATTACACCTGTGTGCACTAATATATGTCCATGTCCTTGATATTGGGACGAGCAATTGCACAACAATTGTTGTAATATTGTCCTAACAATAAAGAATGTGCAAAGTGCTACATTCACTACCAAGAACTATTCTGGCTGTTTTGGGGGGAAATACGTTCGTCGTATATTTAAATGAACCCGCGGTGTCGACTCATGAGCCAGAGTTTTGATATACTGTGACTTTGGCACATATAGGAAAGGTGCGTGTATTCCATGGCATTGGGTAATAGCCAACCGCCCCTCTTTCCCAGTAAATAAATATATAATCAATAGAGCAATCCTTGTCTTTTAGTATGAATACGCGCGTTACTGAGGAATTGCTGCGCATGCGGAGCGTGAGGATGAATCATATACCGAACGAGGATTTTGGTCACGTATCAGATGGAATCAGTTTATCATATTGATCAGTTTTTTTAGTTATGCTTAGTTGTGAAACTGTGCAATCTGAACAATGGTACTCTTATTTTAAATGATGAAATATTTTCTTAATTATTAATGACATACACTTCTTTCTTACATCTCAGCCTTTCACAATGCGTTGTATGTGAGCCCATTGTAATGTCCGTCTCATCGCCCCCACCTGTTGTATTAATAGAGTGCATATTGCTCAATAGCATATCGCTCATTCCAGGTGCGTGCGGTCCGAACAGTGGGAGCCGCGAGCAGTATGAGCTGATAACATCAGTAAGTGGTAGCTAAGGTTGGTTCCGACCAACAAACCAAGCTAAGGACGTTTTGGAGAACATCTCAAACCGTTAAGGAACCAACGAATGACCTAGCGTTAAGGTTTCGAGGAACCTAACCAAAACATTTTTGAACAGCAACCGTTTATATATTCAATGTAATTGTTTATTAGAGTGAATTCATATTAATAAACACATACAAAGGCAGGCACCGCTGTGCATCACTTTATATATACTTAAAAATGTATGATGCTTTTATTTTTTAGAGTCTGCCAGTACAGATCTTCGTCTCGGTACGTTTGGCTTCTGGACGGGTATATGTTACCCATTTCCTAAACATTACAGTAGCCTATTTGCTACAAAACGGAAAAGCTCAACCATACTGGAAATATATCGAAAGCACTTAGGTATAGACCTTGCCTTATATTTATTTTTAAAGTGTAACTGATTAGCATGCTATTCTGCATGCACGAACAGCTTAAACAAACTATTACTCAGTTAAAAGTGGATATCGGTAAACCAAAGTCAAACTAATCTATCTAATTTACCATACTACGACTTACAAAATATATAGACATAGCTTAACAATTAATATTATCTTTAAATATATGCACCAATGTTAAAGCTGCATCCAAAGAAAAGAAGAAAAATGCTACATGTCATATTACTGCGTATTTTGACAATTTAAACTGTTTGATGTAGGTTTAATATCCACGTGCCGTGGAAGCTCCGTGGTATAGGCCTATATGCTCGTTCATTTAAATACTGATCTTTGATCTTTTGCTGTACCTCATGTTTTTATTATTTTTATTTTATTAGTATCAAAGACGATGAAGTGGTAGGAAAAATACCGGGTGCTTATATATTTTATATTGACATATTGTATACTGAACAACTGCACAGGAAGCACATATGCACGTATCTACAGATTACATATATAAAATTCAATTTTACACCAAATAATGAACGAAACAAAGACTGCCCCAGAAGAATATCTATCCAGATAGGCTTTATAAAATAGGATTAGGATCGCGAAGATTTAAAGGGATACATTATATTTAAATTTAAATATAATACAATTTAAAGGGTTATTATTATAATTATTATTATTATTATTATTATTTATTCAGGAAAAGCACTGTTTTACTCAGCCTTATAAATTGGGAGATTTGCGTAGAACCTGAGTTCAAGGCTTTATTGATATGCTGGTGCAGACGATGTCAGGTTCCCTAGCAACGATGCGCTTCGGAATAAATTTACCTCAGACAACAAAGAAAGCTAAACACGTTTAAAGGCGACTAATCATTTCCGTGATTAATATTTAAAGAATTTAAACGGTATATTTTCCAGATTAAAAAACGTTAATATAATGTTCATTTCAAATTTCCTAAGTTTTAATTTTTTTAGAAAATCTTCCTTTCGCACAACGATATCTATATTGTCATCCATCCAGCCATCATCCATCCAGCCATCCATATTCACTACAACGATCTACAGCGCTATTTAAATAACATTCTTTCGATTTGTTACGGCAAATAACATTCATGTTTATCTCAATACAGGAAAAGATAAACGGGTAAATTGGATATACGTTTCGCTGACGCGCAGTGATTTTGTCCAAGCATCTTTGCATATACCTACTATACAGTATTGTTTTAAAAGCTAATAGAGAACCCGTGATATATCCATTATTGTAAATTGTAAACACATGCTGTGTGTTAACGTATTGATATTTTAACAGTGCAATTATAAACTGTGACTTCAGGCAAATGAAAAAGGTAAATTTTTCTGTAGGCTATATAGGAACATTTCTCCCCACCCGTAGAACAAATGTTTCTAACAGGAGGCTATATGAAAAAGAATAACGGTAAACGCAGAAACACGAACCGAAATATGTGCTTCTTTTTCACAAAAATCTAAAGTCACGAAAACCTGAAAACAGAACACGTGTGTTTGTTTATGATATAATAATCGATGGATGATTCTACAAGATCTTGCCTACTTGTTACGCGAACATTTACTCGAATTTTTGCCTGCGAGCTTTAAAAGACTATAAATACGATCACGCCCGAAAGCCAGAAACCGAAGCCAGAAACAAATGCTTCCCACACCCGGGTGGCCACTGGATGGCAGTGCTGTGGAAGGAGTGAAGGGGTGGAGAACAAAACGTCCGTTTTGTATCTTGTAATCTCTGGATCGTTGAAAACGGGACAGTGATGCGGGGACAATGTAAGAAATAGCTACGGGGCTTTACTCAGTTACATTGACACTTATCGGCCCGGGCTGAGAAACACGCAACAGATTTCTTCAGTAATGGGGGTGTCATTTATCCGAATCATTGACCTATTTGCCCTTCTCTATATATCAGTTTTCCCAGTACGTTGCGACATCTTCGCATACTAAATACAAATATATCTTAAAATGTGGTGGGCGTGGTTTAAGGTTACGTCAACATTATTTATATACAGGTAAAATAATATCACTGCTGGTTCTTTTCCGGTAGGCCTACGTCATTGTGATTCTCACTGATTCGCAATTAAAATGGCCGTATGCAGTTATTTCATGTTCCAGAGTTCGACTTATCTAGCTACTTCTTGATTTATTACCTCGTTTCCGTTAGAGAGACAGAATTTTATACATGATAGATATTTTACACCCATGGATACATGGAAACGTATAAAATGGGTTACTTAGAGCAATATTGAAATGCGCAGTAAATGTTCTTCTTAATTGTTTTTTCTGTCGACTGCTTCAGAGGATGAAAATTAGAGCCATTTTTCTCTCCTCTCGATCAGCCTAGTGTCCCCGTGTTATCTGCTGAAGTCGCCACCGTCTATTAAAAACTCAGATTGTCGGTCGAAAGAAAATTAGTGGTTGCAAAATAATTTGTTGCCGCATTGTAAGCATCTATTTGTGGACATTCGATAAATGTTGAAAGACACACACATGCGCAGTACTGTTTAGTGGTTACCATGCACACGCGTTATAATGAAGCGCACGTTAGTTTGTTCTTTTCTTTGGATGCTCAATACACAAACATAAGTTTTTGCTAAATTTGTGTGTAATTTAAAATAATATTCAATATTGTAATGACTTATTTTGAGTGAGGGTGGGCAGAATAAGGCCCAAGGCAATACACACAATATGTATTCCACGACTATCTTTATATGCCGATTCCTCTCGTCAAATAACACATTACATAATTTATTCTGATATAATCATTTTTTTGCATAAATTGTATGCAAATATCTATTTAGCAGTTTATTTTAGATTTCAAGCAATAATGTTAGCACTCTTATGGCAGAAGTATATATAAAAATGTCATTAACATAACATTATGTCAATCAAATCACTCTGTTCAGCCTGCATGGACTCTGGGTGCTTTTAGCATAAGGGTCTGGAGGGCTTCCAAGTAACATCGTATGTTGCCTGCCAATGGTAGCCAGGAGTCCAAGAGACATGGAGCATAATTGCCATTTTTTTTGTCTTGACATGGATGGTGTAGGTCAGCTGGCATGTTTGTTCTACTGCTTTCTGGTTGACAGCAACGCAAGACGTGCTACCTGTGCGGGTAGAGATAGGTCTTGGTGGCACATTTGAAGCCTATACACTTCCTGTCCACTGCCCGCTTTACATGCACCTTCAGAAGTGCTTCTGGTGATGCAATTTCTACACCCGTCTACAAAAATGATCTCCTGTCCATTCTGCCAGAATCTCCATGTTGATCATCCTTGATTTTTATAGCTGCTGTAAGATACTCTTCCACGCTGCATAATTCGAGCATTGGTGGCATGGACGATTTTCGACTTATCCAGGCGGCCTCTGGGATTAGTACCTGGAGCAATCCTTTTATTAATATGACTCTAGATCCATAGGAACTACTTTATGAAAAAAACGTTCTGGTCACAATGGTGAACAAAAGCCCATTACATGGAAATCTGGCAATGGAGGGTAGCTCTATTGGGATTTCCTTTTCCTAAGTCACAGGGGCACAGCAGGAATCACAAATGCAAAAGAAGTATATGTAGCCAAGATGTTTTTCCAGAAGTGACAAAGAAATTGAGACAATAAAACACAGAGAACAGGACATATGCACGTAGTGAATATCCAAGATTGGCCTGCAGCAACTATGGAAGGTTCTCACCCACAGCCAAGAAACTACAAATAACAACTATTGTCTGGGTGCTTCCTAAGCGTGACATTCATGGGAGGGAGAATAAACAGAAGCTGTAATTGGAGAAATCAATCTATCTATCTATCTATCTATCTATCTATCTATCTATCTATCTATCTATCTATCTATCTATCTATCTATCT
>JABFDZ020000001.1:23981813-24006671 GCA_019775955.2 Pollimyrus isidori
TATCTATCTATCTATCTATCTATCTATCTATCTATCTATCTATCTATCTATCTATCTATTTATCTATCTATCTATCTGAAGCATGTCTTGAGACGTATGAGAGGAGTGTCTGATGAGGTGAAAATGGACTTTTTGTTTTAATTTGCCTCATGCTGTTTTACAGTCGATGCATGGTATCAGGATCATTCCCAGAATATCTTGCTTACCATGAAGCATCAGAATGACATGATGCTCTCAGAAATGAGACACAGAAGGAAAGAATCAATGAAACAAAGAGAAATTGCAGAAGATCGTGCCACAGGTAGAGCCTCCTGCTTGCAAACAAGATCCCTTCCTTAAGTTTGTCTTTGAGTCGTATACGTGTGTAAGTAGGAAAAATAATGATATTGCACATAAAACAACAATAATTATGCAGTAACAATAAAATATCATAAAAATTTGAAAAATATCTAAAAACTTGTAAAAATTAAAAACACATAAAGAAAACTTTAATGGTACTGTACTGTAACCTCAAGCTCACAGGTTGCTGAAGATCTATCACAAAGTACTGTATGTTCACTATTACAAACCATTGTATTTAACCAGAATTTTTTATGTAATAGACTCGGGGTGGTAGTCACTTCATAGGTACGGGTTGTGCGTAAGTCTAAGCATTCTGAACCCGAGGACTGCCTGTACAATCTACTGGGGACTCATGAAGAAGATTTACCTTCAATGAGGAAAATGTTGTGAAATCATACAATAGTATCCACTGGAGTGTCTTCAAAACAACAAGGCTTATGATCTTAAGTGGCCCAAAGAAAGTCCAGCCCTCAACCTAAAGTATAAATGTAACACAACTTGTTAATATTAATTAACTGATTGATAATTTAATGTGTAATGGATGTATTGAATTCAGTTTTTACTCCGCTGTCTGTATTTTTGTGTTGACCAGTGACTGGTCTATAAAACAGCAAATGAAGATTAAGCTCTCAAGAAATTGACATTTTATTTTGGTATCGCAACTAATTAAACCCAAAGCAAATAATGTGAAATGAGCACCAAATTAGCCAGGAAAGCAATAGTGTATTTATTTAATCTTTCAATAAATATTGATAGGCTGAACCTCCTAAATCCCCAGGCTAATTTTTAACTCAATCCATCACCGACAACCAGACATTGCAAGCCACTGACTCAGCTCTTCGACAGCAGATAGCCACTGCCTTTATCTGCCAGTCCCTTGGCCGCGAAGGTCCGCCGGATTGCAGGCCTATTGTGTGGATGGACATGTCTAGCTGTAAACAGTTTGATCCCAAGGCACACGCCCCACACCCGATGTTATTCAGCAACGGGAGACTAATTATCCCTGCCAATAAGGACAGGCTGGAGGTGTTTAGCTTGTGAAGAAATGTATGCATCGATTAATTGGCGGGCGGTTTAATAACCAGGCTGTACCCCTGCACTGTTCCTGCGCTCCATATGCTCCTGAGCCAGGTGAAGGCCCCATCTTAAGCTCATCGACTGCTACCCAGCCTGGCTTCTGCTGTCTGCTTCAGATGTGGGTAAAGGGACAGGAATTAAAGTCCCCCCTAATGTGTCATGGTGCCATTATAGGGCGAAAGGATAGGGAGGTATGTACTAGGGGATGGAGGGTTTTGTCCTTATGAGGGGGGCAATTGCTTCGGGGGACATGTTTGGGTACCTGGAGTGAGGCATGGAGGAGTGCATCTTCTCTCTCTGTGTCCTGCTTGTCTAATTTGTGTTCAGCGCCACTCCCCCCACACCAAGCCTGACTGTCAGTCTTTTGCCTGTCAATGCAGAGCCTGGAGCCAGTTCTGCAAGGCGCTGACAGCACAAATAACCTCAATCACAGGTCCAGGGGAGATAGGGTTGAGGGTTTGGGGGTGGAAGGTGGGGGCTGAGGGGAATGGGCACGATAGTGGCTGGGAGGGCGGGGCGGGGGGGGGGATGGTCATCAGGTGTCACCCGTCTCACTTCTGCATGTGTCACATATCTGGTTGTAAATGGACAGTATGAGAGGCAGGTTTTTAAAAATGATTACGTCTGATTATGGGTCTCAATGGGAGCACGAGTGCCCATCTCGTCGGTCAGTATCAGGCCTCCCCACCAGTGCGGCAGCCGGCGTGACTCTGCGATGGGGATTTTTGTCATTTTCTGACATTCAAATTTTCATAATATGCTGTCAGAATCCGACGGACAGCAGCAGGAAGACAGAAACGCAGCATATAGATTCCACAAAAAATACACAACTGCTTATTCCTTCCAGTTTAGTCATTTAAATGATCATGTAGTGTGTAGTTGCGATGATTTATTTTTGTGTCAATTTATCAATTTGTATTTTGTAGCTGCCCTACAGCAGTGCTAGTTCTGTTTTCTGTGTCATAAAAATCCATTATAATTTTGGGCATGTCATTCGGAGGAAAACGTGGAGGTCGTTCTTCAGCATTGATTGTGGGGGGCAGGGATGGTGGTAAAAATGTGTAAAATAGTTCAGCAGCTAAAGGTTAGGTGGAGTCAGTGCTTTAGTATGTAGCATATGTTGGATATGGTTCTGAGACAGCATCTGAATTCCTTGCTCTTGGATATTAGCAGAGTAGCCTGCATCCTGTAAGACTATTAAAGAATCCTACAAAGGAGTAGATACACAGCTATGAAAAGCCTCAGATATTAGGAGTAATGACTGAATATTCAGTTGTGAGATTTATATTGAGCTGGTAAGACTACAGCACAAGGAATGTGAAATTGTGTTGCCTGCGTTTAAAAAGGTTCCCCAGCAGAGTTTATTGTAAGCTTTCATATCTATATAATTCTTTTATCCAGAAAGACTTGCCGTAAAGGAAATGGGAACAATATATGTGTGCTCACTGGGATTTGAACTCGCACCCTTTGCATTGGTAGTGCAGGGCACTACTAATTGAATTACTGGAGTTTTTGTAGGTTCATGTAACCTGAACAGGCAGTATGGTTGTTTTGCAGTAAACAATGTACATTCTTTTGTTGTTCTGCATATTTAGAATATAAATGCAAGTGCTTAGCATACAAGATGCCAAAATAATTGTATGTCCACTGGTTATTCGTTGTTGATTTAAATAGTTTTATCTGTAGATTGCTGTGTTTTAGTCCCAAATGCCTTTTGTGACTTTAGTTTTGCCTTTCGTTTGTGGAAGACCCCAGGTTTGTGGAAGAAGACCCCAGGTTTGTGCAGACCCCAGGTTTGTGGAAGACCCCAGGTTTGTGGAAGAAGACCCCAGGTTTGTGGAAGACCCCAGGTTTGTGGAAGAAGACCCCAGGTTTGTGGAAGACCCCAGGGAGATCACGTCTCCTCCCATCCGCCTGTGTTTATTTCTGCGACTGCGCTCGCCGCGTCCCCCTGTATGTTTAAACGTTCACTTGCAGGCCACAGCGTCTGCCTTTGTGTCTCTCTGCCCCATCTGTTTCCCCGGCTCCTCTGTCAGATGTGCAGGAGTGATGGATGCAGCTGGTTTCCCGGCAACAGGCGGAGTGTGGCGGGCCGTGACTGAACGGAAACGGGCCGGGCCGCCCGGTCCGCCATAATGTCCATTGACGGCAAAACCGATGTCTCATTGATTCGGGGAGGAGGGATTTCGAAAAGAGTCGTGCGGGAGAGTGAGTGGGAGAAAGTGGGGGCCCATATAGTCCACTGGTGTCTGTGGCAGCGCATACCACAAACGCAAGTCCGGCCCCCCAGACCCAAGGGATAATTTGGTATGAAAAGAAAGCTTCCAGAATCTGTGACTGAAGAACATCCTGTTGTAATTGTCTTGCTCATAAAGAGCTTAATTTCCTCTACCTAGAGCATTTAAGTCATGTTCATGTTAACATAGACGGCTGCAATTTTCTTCAGGTTCACGCCAGTCAAGGTACTTTCACTAGGTACTTATTACTAATTAAATTGCACATTTAGTCTTGCATAATACACCCAATGCATAGTATTTAGCAGAATTTGTTTGACATTAATTGGGCCATTTTAATCCATCACATGACTGATACCTGTGCTGTTTGTTCATTGCTTTTTTCTCTTTAATCCGAGTGGTATCCTGCAATTCTAAACAATTTTACTCAATGCTTTTGGTTTTACACGTGCATACTTTTTCTCTGGGCAAATTGACATAGTAATGAGGTTATTGGGTGGATTGTAATTCTTTCATTGTTTGTTTGTTAAGGGCTTCTTTTAAAATAACTGAAAAGCAGTCAATGAAACATAGCAGTTGTTAATGAGCTTCATGTAATTTCACCTGTCTTGGTTTTTGTCAGAAGCCATAATTATCTGTCAAAGTAAAGTCAGCAAGAGAAGGTATTTTCTCACATAAAAGTGGAGGGGGGATGTGAATCTGGCTCTGAAGCTTTGTTTAGCTGGGTTACACATTTACATGACCTATCTATGTAGATAAGAAGTAGGCCTACGTTGGCTGGGATTTCACTCTCTGAATCGATTTCACCACCGTCATCAGTGTCATCACTGAATACCAGTTTACGTAGAAGAATCAGATGGGTGATTAAAATCCGGCAGCTATTTCAAATGTGTTACAACCCCGAAAATGAACGGTATTATCCTGTTGCGACAATATGTTCCCAATTTGCTTGCTCATTGTGGTCCTTTCAAAGCCGCGGAACATTAAACGGGGTTACCGCATTTCCAGAGTTTCTCTCGCGAAGTAAATGAAGCAAGTTGCCGTAGTGAGAGGCAGGTTCGCGGGCCATTTGATCACTATGGAGATGGCTGTGCTTTGGGGAACACTCTCCTGCCACTTGTGAAGTGGGAGTAAGAAACCATGGCAACGGATCCCACAATTTAGTGAGCGCAGTCTCTCTTCATTTGGGGCTGTTGATGGATCCAATTTGCATGCATCCCATTCCAGGCAGCTCGATCCTCACATGCTTTCTGCAATATGAAAACAATGCAAAGTGATTATTTTACACGGCATGTGCGTTATGCCTCCTCGGGGGTTAAAAGCATTGAATATGGATTAAAGCCGCAGCGCGGTGAAAGAAGATGGAAAAATGGAGTGAAAGTGCTGAGGAGTTTTACTAGGCATGATAAAAACAGGTAACCAGACAGCCACTTGTTAATCGTTGCTGGACTTGCTTTCTTGTGCTGAAGGGAGTTTTTTTCCCCAGACTTTTATGTAAGTGCTGTACATGTTGGACACCTGGTCTTGATTATTCTGACATTCTGTAAAGATTTCCGCTCCGAGTACTGTATGTACTTCATTCTATCACAGGAGAACGAGTCTGTTTTTGATGAACTGAAATTTCTATTTGCTTTGAGGTAAAAGCGGATATAACAGAATCGTCATTATGACAATTTCGCGAAGGCTAAATCAGTTAAAATAAAACGATATATATATCTATAATATTTTAGAATATGTAGGCCTAGATGAGACCTGCTCTTTTAGCTAAAATATAATATCAAATTTTGCTGGAGACTGACACTGGACAGTTAAAAAAATCAGGTAATCAATACCAAGGGTTTTAAACTTTTAAAAAGATTTAAAAGTTTGCTCTGATGCTTTTTCCCTGAAAAGATAATAGTGAATTAGCTTTCGTTTCATTACTAAACGTACCTAAATATAGCCTACTTTATTAATTGTACTTTCAGATTTAAATGTATGAATTGAGGGAAATCACTTACTGCCGCTTTTCAGCGTCTTGTGCCGCGGCAACCACGTAAATTAGCAACAGAAATGTGGTTTTTCACTCTTCACTCTTCGTATTGCCTTGATATTGAGAATGAAAGCGAGATGGAGACAGCAAGAGAACGAAGAGGTGCTGAAGGTGCATTGTTCCGGTCCAGCTGGCCGTATAGTTGAAATGCTCCTCCCCTTTTTTCCCTCGTCCCCAACCCACATCCCGGCCACTCCTGTCATTTGTTCCTTACGTTTACTGGCGCAACGACAGATCACGGCACTCACTGAATGGAAAGCGCGTTGTCTTGCATATTCATCTGAAAATCTGTTAGATGTGTTATAATCCGTATTAAGGATAGACGTGGTTTCCTAAAGTCTCTTCTATACGCCTATTAAAGCTGGGACAACATTTTGATTTCCAAGGTATCTTTGGACCTATGCCACTACAACACTTTTGGGAACATTAATAATTTAATATTATTACAAGAGGTTTTAAAATAGTATTAACTTATGAGAAATGTATGAGAAACTTGAAATGAAAATCTGAAGTATAGTCATATTCTCTAAATATCAAAAATGATGCTCTATGGAATTGATCTCTGCTACATGGTTAGGGAGTCATATCAGTATTTCTTCTCTTCTGAGATGCGTTTTCTCGCCCTCTGTCCCGACGCTGGTTTTTGTGCAGTAGCATGGAAGCTGGCACAGATGCACAGCCCTGGAAACACCGACCCGCTCCAGCGGCTGGTACACATGCCTGCATTGCTGCCACATCTCCGTGGCCTGTGTTCCTGCCCTTAGTGATCCCATGGTGGTCGCCAGTAAGAGAGAGAATGGCATAAGTTGAAGGTCGGTGCCCTACACCAACCCCCCCATCTCTGCTCCACGGGTTTCCCTCACGTCCGCCTACCCCTGAATCTTCAGACGGCCCCCCTGCCCTTACCTCCTTCACCCCCCTGCCTGTCCCACGCACGGCAAATCTCTGCTTTCTCCACCCCTTTTCTCCTAGTTTTTCCTGGTCTATTTCTCCTCCACTGCTTCTGCCACTTGAAAGGCAGAGAAAGGAAGTGGACAAAAAGATAGAGTGACAATGATTTGAGTTCTTTTCAGTTCACAAACGCTTGTTTCTTGGGCAAAATAATTTAAAGGTTCGGCATAGAAATGCTCTAAGGTGACTCCCTCTGGAGTGAGTTTCTGGAGTGAGTTTATGTTAAAAGAACTTATGAATGATATAGCATGAAGAAAGCTTTGAGAAACTCGGTCATTATATTTATGATTTGAGTTTCCTCAGCATTTCATGCCTGTTGTGTTAATAATGTGATATACTTTGGTTTGTGTTTCTCTCCTCAAATATTTCCTCACCTCTCGCCTTTAATCGAACGGTAAATGGATGCTAATTTGACCTTGGAGTAAAGAATAAGTCCTGCCCCAATGAATTAAATGCCGATCGATACTGTGAAGCCGGGGAGGGCCTGAGACCCCGAGCGGTACCTTCAGTGCGGATTTCCTTTCATGCCGCGTCTCTCCATTCCAGTCTCGACATCAATG
Organism: Pollimyrus isidori; assembly: GCA_019775955.2. Lineage (NCBI taxonomy): Eukaryota > Metazoa > Chordata > Actinopteri > Osteoglossiformes > Mormyridae > Pollimyrus > Pollimyrus isidori. Next base: position 23,989,010 of record JABFDZ020000001.1, read on the forward strand.
CACTGTTCCGCTCTTTCTGATTTCGCTACATCAAATTGATTAACTCAAGATTTTTTTTTTTTTTTACCCCTTAGCAGATCATCCACGATTCTTTAACTTAGCAAGAATATGGGATAAAATCTCCAAATTTCATATTATCCAAAGGGATGTTGTTCCGGTGAACAGGGCAATTTTAAACGGCAGGTGCTATGTGTGTGTGTGTAGATTAAGTTTATATTACTTTGTGGGTACCAAATGTTTGACATTGTGGGGACCAATTTGCGGATTCCCCACAAAGATCTGTGAATGCAATCAGAAAAGTAAAAACGCCAAAAGTCTTGTATTCTGTTTTGTTACTTATGGTTAAGGTTAGGGCTGGGGGGGGGTTAGGGTTGACATGTTGGGATTGGAGTTTTCCCCATAGAAATGAATGATGAATGGAGAGTCCCCACAAAGGTATAATTAAACACCTGTGCATGTGTGTGTTTGTATGGATGTGTGTGTGTGTGTGTGTGTGTGTGTGTGTGCCCCTCTGATGGACTTCAGGAAGCTCACCCATCCTCTGTGTTCCCAGCATTAGCTCTGTATTGCTGTGACCGGACACTGAACTTTCATTTAATGTAATTAACATATCAAATCAGATGAATGAAGTTACACTTGTTTTGAATTAAACACCGATGTTGCAGTTATCTTAGGAAAGCTAGTTTATCTTAGGAAAGCTAGTTTATCTTCGGAAAGCTACTTTATATTACTTATATAGCTAGATATCTAGATGTTTTTTTTTGCAAATAACAAATGTTCCATGTTGCAAAAAGCAAATTAAAAAATGTATATATAGTCACTGTATCGCTGACATGGAAGAAGGATGGAGTCCTGTTGTGAAAAAATAAATTTAAATATGACTCTGTGTATATATATATAGTATATGTATACATAGCTATGGTGACCCTGTACTGGATAAGTCATTATGGGAGATGGATGTCTGTGTATATATAATTCTCTTGAAAGCCCTGTGCTTCCCATAATTTGTTTGGTCTCTCGAATCGTGCAGGTGCTTTTCATTCTGAGCATATCACCAAAACACCAGGTATTTGTTACTTTCACCTGGACACCTGGTAAGCAGATGGGCTACATCAGAGTATTAAAATCCCAAAACAGTTACTGGCACTTGTATGGACAACAGAAATAGGGAGAGAGAGAGAGAGAGAGAGAGAGAGAGGGAGAGAGAGAGAGAGAGAGAGAGACGTACCAGCTCTCCTCTCCCGTATGAAATGCTTTCATCTGAACAGTTAGGAAATGTCACCTTGCAGCCAATGTACAGGCAGACAAGGTGTTTGAAAAGTGAGTCCCCCGTTCATTCAGAAGCAATTATCCACAGATGTGAAGTTAATGAAATTGCAACTTCGAACCTGAAAATGTGTTGTTTTTTTTATCATCCTGAAATCTCCGGTTTGTTTTCAGGAAAGGAAAGCCACCAGGAAGGAGACATTTTTATTTTGAGAGGCTGTAAACAGAAAAAAAAACTAATTTTAAAATTGTTTTATTTTGAATGTATTCTGCTCTCTATTGTTTCTGTTCTTTCCTCTGTCTGTATGTCAACTTGCCATCTGTTACATCAAACCTATAGTGTAAGAATGAAATATTCTTGTAGTGCTAATTGCCAAAGAATAATATTTTCTAAAATAATCCGTAATGTAGTTGTATAAAGGAAGATTACCCTAACATCTGCATATCTGGTAGGTTTTTCTCATTCCAAGTGTAAAACATTCACACTGACAATGCGGATTTCTGTAGATTTGTTGCAAATGTGTCTTTAATTCATACCGGCGTGCCTGTGGGTCGATATCGTATGTAGACAGGCTGTCATATCATGTTAAACATGATGTCAGAAATGGAGAACTTTGACTTCTCTTGCTATTTTCTAGAATGTTCCTGTGACAGACATTCTGCAGTAGCACAGAACTGCCTTTATTTATCCTGCCAGTCTTTTGGTGTCCAGAAGGTTCCTTTTTGATGTCGCTCATATTTTTGCTCATTTATTATATTTTCACTTTACAAATTTTGACATGAAGTTCCTAAGCAGAATAATTTACGTAAAACAGTATAACACAAGATAAAACTGTTTCCTCTTTTGAAAGAGAACTAATAAAGATTAATGGAGCCATGTGTATAAAGGTTGTAAAATGTGAAAAAATATGTGTATGTTTTAGCATTTTCTGTACGAGTTAATTCTTTCTTACAGGATGTCAGCTCTGCCACCATCATAATCCTTGCAAAATATAACTGAACATAGGGTCATAAATAATGACAGAGCTTGTTTACCACAGACACAAAGAAGCAACATATTTATCAGGATGAATTAACTGTGTAATGCAGGGAAAAAAATAATTAATGTATGTGGAAACTAAAAGAAATCTGAGAACACTGTCCTTATACAGGTCAAGCTTTCCGGATGAGTCCTAGTTAATGCTTCCCAAAATAGGAAAAATATTGGACCTCGGAGCTGGTTTTTATATGATAGCAGGTACATGATATGATACGAGGTGAAAAGTATTTAAAATATAAAACATTTATATTTAAATTAAGTTGCCCAATCACTACAGGGTTTTTGTGTTCTTGCTTGAATGTAATTTGTATTTACTTTATATAGTTCTTATTTTAATTCTTGAATGTGTGGCCCAGCTTTATATTTTGAGGCATCTGGGTACAAACTCATACTGAAGTACAACTTCTTAGAGATTAAGGGCACTGGTAGTTAATCTTATCTACACCTGTAGTTAATTTCCACATAGATTTGATAACCACCCCCAAAAACCTGAATCATTATGACAATTAAAATAATGTATGATGATGATGATAATAATAATAATAATAATAATGCAATAATTTGATAATTGGCATAGTATTAGTCCTGGGGGCATTTTTCAGTAGTATGTTTAACAACACGTTTATACAATCACAACAACATACTTTCAATCAATACATTAAAAACCTTTTCAGAAGACAAATAGTTCTTTGAATTATAATAATATGAGTTTAATATGAGGAGGCTTCATGGCATCAGAACGCTGACGTCCCGAGGCATCGTCAGACCGTCCACATCGTTTACAGTAACATCTGGAATACTGAAACATTCCGATCACCTACACTTAATGTGATTGGTAATGTCTGTGTTGTTGTCACATCACATTTCGCACCCCTATTGTATGATTATTTGTATAATGTTACTTGTTCTTTATATTGGGGCTGGCTAAAGGAGTAAGTAGGTCTATTAGACTGAATTTGTTGCACATGGTCAATGAAACGTTTTGCATCTTCAGTCTTGAATCTTGACGACTCAAGCGTTTCCATGACTCAACAGTAAAAATACAAATTTCAGTGTCCGTATGTTGATACTTAATATCTTAATCCTGACTGAGAACCAACTCTTTCCAGAATTTTCGAAATAGTAGCAATTATTCTTGGGAAACTCTTAGGACTTCATTTTCACCTAAATTGAATGATAGATATTACAAAACCTTAAGTTTGTAAATTTCGGGTTTTGCTAATATTAAGTTCCCTAAAAATAACCTTCGTGGAAAATCATAAATGTTAATTTAGAAGTTACTAAAATGTTTAAGTTAATTTGAATATTTGATTATGAGGAAACAATTGTTAACACATTGGAAATAAAAAATGCTAATTATATGTGTAATTTTAAAAGGACAGTGAAGAAAATGGAATTTTAGTCTTCCATGGAAGGTAAACCAGCCACTGTGATATACAATACGTAATTTCCAACTTAATTAAAAAATCATTGTATTTAATTTCTGCAGGAAAGTAGCTTTTTGTGGAAAATATTGTATCGGACTCATAAATATATAACAACTTAATATGAAAAAATATTGAAACTATAAAATAAATAAGAACTGTCAGCACAAAAGTTCCCTGGTGTAATATGTTGCAACCAAATTTAAAACTAAAAATGTTTATGTGTAACACGAACATTTCGTTGGGTGTTTTGCTCACTGTAGGAGATTCGTTGCCATGTAACATTTGGGATTGGTTTTATTTTTGGTTTTCAACAGACACGTAGTAGGACTGATTTTCCGTGAGGGAATTTCATGCCGAAGTTTCAGCCCGTTTTGTCTTCGTTCTAGGGAAACTTTGATAAATGATGCCATAGTTCAAGTCTTATTATCTAGATAAATTTATTACTGACATTTCAAGAAGAAAATAAATAATAAATAGCATATTGAACTGTTCAAGCAGTCTGACTTGTGCGGCTCCGCCTCGTGTTTTTCTAACATCCATCATTGGAGAAACTTCCAATGATTAGCAATATCAAGCGATAATTGAGGCATCTCCGCAACCGCGCACTGAGCTAGTGCAGCTGACACGTGTACTGCATATTTTCGCATTTTTCTGTGCAGAGCACAGAGCGTGCGTGCGAGACAGAGAGAGAGAGAGAGAGAGAGAACTTGCTGGTTAACATTAAAAACATTTTGTTGTAGAATTTTAAAGTTTTGACAATATATTGTTTCCGACCAGCTGAAATTTTACTTGCGAAATTATTATAGGCTACTTTTCACCGGCAACTAATCGGCCCACCCGGAATTCTCTCGAGACTCCCCATTGGCCACTCCGGACCTGGTTTTCATTATGTGGATGTGGTTCTCATTGTGTAAGGTTCCCTGTGTAATGTAGGGCCTACAGAAGCATTCTTTTATGCATGCTGGGTTGTGGATTTATATGCGTAGCATGCACGTCTGTTTGAACATGAAGAAAATGAAAACTGTCTTTTTTGTACTAACCTGTATAGCGCATTCTTTAATCCATGGCTTGAAAACATGCCATTCTCATGCACTAAATGTACTCACCTAATATCAAGTGTTCTGTAGGAAGCAATAAGCTCATGTTTTGTTAGTGTCTTTTAATGGAATTTACATGCAACTGAGGTAAATGCTATTTTTATTTATTAAATTGCAAACGGAGTTGAAGGGGAATCTAACGTGATATGAAAAGCATGTTACTTTGATTTTGTATCGATTTCATGATTGGAAGAGATGGGAAAAGCGGGGAATGGTGCGGTCTGCTTACGCGTGTGTTTGGGGGTTGAGTCTCCTAAACCTCACTCCATTTTTGCTTTTTCCACAGCGCTGGCATCAGCGCGATAGAATCGTGGAGAGATCTGTAAAGGGGTGGGGGTGTCTTTTTCAGATGTTGGGGAGGAGCCAGAGGGGCGGAGAGGATGGTAGGCGTGCAGTGGAGAAGAGCCATTGACCAGAGGACGAAAGGAAGTAAGGGGGAGGGTATGTGACTAAACCGGAGCGATGGGCGGGCCGGGGGTGTCCGTGAGCGCGGTACGGAGCGAGCGATTGTTGAGAAGGATTAGCGTCCATCGAGAACTTTTTACAACTATGCTGATGCAATCTCCCCATCCTCCTTACCCTCGAACTGGAGGTCAGTCACCTCAGATGCCTCCCCGTTTCCCCAGCCCTGTTCGTTAATCCAGACCGGGCGGGGAGGGGGCACTGGGTGATCCAGTGATCATCCTTTTAAATTACACTTGACAGCAACCCGCCGGGCCACGTCCCGAAACGCCTTTTTTCGGTATTTACCTTTACCCTGCTTTTAAAAAGTCCTTCAAAGACACGGGACAATTTGAAATCATTAAAAATAATTATTTACACTTGTGTGTTTACTTATACTTGTGCATGTAATTGATGTTCAGTCGTGTGCAAATTGCTGGCAACCAGCAATCGGTTTGCAGTGTAAGTGGTTTGTGGGAAAAAAGGACCTGGATATAATCCAGACCTTGCCACAAGCTCCAGAGGCTGTAGAGGGGGTGGGGGTGCAGTGAAGAAATGAAGGAATGAAACTAATTGCACCTCCCCTTCCAAAAAAATCCTCAGATCTTTCCCTAAGGAAAACCCACGTGCAGCAAAGGAGTGACGAACTGGAACTGTGTTAGCTGAGGACATACAGATCTATAGAATTCTGCAGTGAAGTGCAGTGATTTGCTGTCCTATGCAATGCACACAAGTAACTTTTTTGTAATATGTTATTGACACTGCATTGGATAAGGTGCTGCAAATTGATGGATGGATGATGGATGGATGATGGATGGATGATGGATGGATGATGGATGGATGATGGATGTTTTCCTTTTTTAAAATAAAAAAATGTTGCACTCCTTTCCTCCCACAATCAAAATACCTGCATTAGCTGAAATGTTTATAATGGATGATTGTTTGTTTGATTGTTCGCTTGTGTCTGGTGTATACACACACACACGCACACACACACACACGCACACACACACACAAATGCACACACGCGCGCACACGCACACACACGTGCACACACGTGCACACACACACATCAAATGCAACTACAGTGTTATTAAAACTGTTGTTTTGACCTTGTGGAGAAAATTTTATAACAATACCCAAAACGGTCAGAAAACTTGTATAATTTGTTTGGTTAAGGTTAGAACTTTAACCTTAAAGGTTAAGGTTGTCATAGTTGGGATTAGGGATACACTCATATAAATGAATGGTCACTGAATGTCCCCACAAAGATTACTACTCTATGTGTGTCTGTGCATGTGTGTATGCATGTGTCCTTCAAAGAACTGGCAACCCTTCTTCAGTGTATTCAGTGTATCCTGCCTGCATGCTCTCTGTGACCCAGACTGTAGGTGATAAGGTGTATGAATTGTTTATTTATATATGGTATATGGAGGCTTACACCTCTACAGTTGCGGGTTCAAATCCCACTCTGTGTGTGGAGCTTGACTGTTTTGAGCTTGCTTGGGTGTCTTCACACAATCCAAATATGTAAAGAACAATTGGTATCTCTAAAGCTCATGGCCCCCACTAACATAACTGATTAAAAGATGGATGGAGGGATGGATGGATATGCTGTTTAAACCTAGCATAACCTAATAAAGACATGAAAGAATATATAATATTAAGTTAATCACATTTATTGCCGCAGGACCAGGCTTCAGGGGCTTCAATCCCACCCACTTTACCAATTCTTGCTCCCTCACTTTCTGAGCAGATGGAGACGGACAGGCAAGGGAACAAAAGAGGGATGTTTTGGGTGCGCCGTTCTCGCGGTGATAAATGAAAAGCTTTTCAGTGCCCTTTTCTGAAGACGGTTCCCCCTTAGCGGGGGGATGACCTCGGTATCGGGTTTCGCCGCTTTCCGATTGGCCGCCTTCCCGGAGGTTCCGCCGCATGTAAGCGCCCGCGCCGAATCGAATCGTCTTCGAGCAGGGAGGTCGCCGGCTGGAACTCTGAGGACTTTTTTCCGGAGAACCCGGTTGATGCATCGCTCGCAGAAAGGGAGCAGGAGGTCGATACCACCGAAATTCCTTGCAAGCAGCTGGACACGGTCTTTAGTTATTTTTTATTTTTTTGCCTGGGAGAAGTATTCAAAGGTCATAGTGTTTGTCAATAAGGCACGTGTTCTGTGGGGCGGGGGACACGAATTCAGCAGTAACGGTACTGCCCCCCGGCCTGGACGTGTCCATGGGAATTTTCCCAGCTGCCTCTTAGCTATAGGCACAATGCATCTACGTCTTCACAATCAGTCCCATTTGAGGAGAGCTCGACTGCCATCAGCAAACACCTATAGCTAGTGAATTCCATCTAGGGATTAATTACTAATGATTTCTGTTGGAAAACCACTAGCACAAAACTATACTTTCCCCGGGAAAAACAAGAGTATATATCCTACAATTGTAATTATTAAAATGTAAAGTCTGCAAGTACTGTAGTCTTCGTTTAACTTTTTTGTATACATGTATTATTATTAATATTTAAATTTATTACCATGCTTCATTGAACGTAATAGTAGAATTAGAATATCACCAACATCCATCCATCCATCCATTCATCCATTTTCTGTACCTGCTTGTTCTATTCAGGGTCAGGGGAAATTTTTATGTGAGCATAAAAAGTCGTGGTCATTTAAAGGTTTTGTTGATGTTTTTGTTTGCAATTGCACACAATACAGTACAGACTTATTGTAAGCTGTCTGTACTGATCATTTTTGCATTTACTGCTATTATTTTGAAGTACCAGCACAGATAATATGTACTGTCGCGAGGCTGTTTGTTAGTTTATTTGACAGGGACAATGCACGTTAATATCACTGCTGTAAATACGCCAGGGGTAGCCAGAAGGCCATGTTGCAGTCCCCAAAAGCTTGTGTGTTTGTAACCCCATCAGCTCACTGCTGGAGGTTCTGCTCTCCTTTGCTATGTGAATTATTTAACCACTGATTGTCTTTTTTTGTGGTTTGCCCGCCGGTGAGCTCTCAGTAAGGTAATTAAGATCTTTTTCTCATCGTACGTGCTTGGGCGATATAGTTTATGAGAATGATTGATTTTCATCTGGGAAATTTTCCCACTCCTGCTCCCCCTCAGCTCATCCCCTCCTCCAAAGCCTCTCTTGGTTGTACAAAATTCACACAGCATGCCTGCCCCCACCAACCCACCCACTCCTCCTCCCAGTTACTCTGGCTAAGTGCCAATTTCTCATCAGGCATCTGAGTGGACGACCAAGGGCCTGCGTCAGCTGACCCGCGCCATTGTGAGGTGGCCAAGTCCCTCGGGGTCCTGCTGCTCAATGAGGGAATATTACCCCTGAGCTGGGAGCCAACCAGTAACGTGAGCATAGTAGAGAACAACAGGATGGGGGTGGGCTAAGGGGGGGGTTGATATACAGATTCAGGGGCTGGTGGCGGTGAAGGGAGGGGTGTGTCCAAACTCCCAGGAAGTACGACGGCTGAACAAAGCTCCACAGAGCGAGGCGGCGAGACGGGGCAAGGCTTGTGAGCAATGGGTGGTGGGGGGTCACCTACACTCATAGTCTATATGTGAGTGACAGGAGTGATAAAGAAAGGGGGGAGAAGAGTGAGGGAGGAGATGGGGGGGGCAAGATTAAGGGCCTAACTGGAAGATGGACAGAGGAGTGGGGGCTATTAATTAGTCCAAGGAAAAGCAGATGTGTAAGAGTGGCCCCCTCTGTAGATGCTGGGCAGCTGGAAGTCATCAGTGGCAAGGGTTGGGGGGTAGGTAGGAGTAACCAGAGAGCAGGGGGATAAATGGTGCATGCCAAAACATGGGAGCGGCAACGCCTGGCCTCGAAATGGACAATTAAGGCGCTGAGTGGATGGCCTGATGTTCCTCTCGGGGAGACTGGGCGCTGGACTGGGTGGAGTGGGTCAGAGCATAGAGCCACTTAACACAATTACTGTGACTTCATTTAGAGCCGATCAGACTCTATCAACAGCAGAAAACAAATGGAGGACTGTGCGGCGAAATTGCAGGAAATTGCGCATCACCTGGATGTGACGGCTAATGGTGGGTGGGGTTTTGGGAACGCGGGGAAGGTATGGAGGCAGGATGGTGCAGAGGAGACAGAGAGAGATGTGGGAGAAAGTGACAGCTTATCCGTCACAGAAGAGCTGGAACTTCCTATGGATTAATTCACTGGGTCACCTCTGCCGGAGTGCACATCTGCTGAATAACCTCTAGTGTGGGAGGATTTGGGGGGATGGGGGGCGACCTTATGACCCTGCATCACGTGGCACCCTGGCCCACTGCCCCCCCACCCCAAAACCCCGATGAAGCCTCAGGACGACTGTTGAATCTTTTGGGCATTTCAAAACAATGCTGTCCTATGGAATTGTTTTACCATTAATTTTGTGTTGCACTTTCAAAGAGGGGCATCTTGTGTGATAAACCACTGCACCAGCCCCCTTGCTGGGATTTAAACCAGGCCACCTGCCTCCTTTCATAACTTCTAGATTAACTGCTGCCCCAGTATAACAGGCTAGTAACCATTTTTTTTAATGAACGGGAAATAACTAAAAAGACAGGAAAAGTGATATAGCATTAGTGTTCATTTGATGTGATGTGTTAATAATGGTCATTATAAAATGTGTAGTCTGAGACAGAAATCTAATTTGTTCTTGGTACTGTGTTTGTCACACATTAAACAGCTAAATGTTTCATCACTGAACACTAGGCAATGAGATAAGATAGGAAATAAGTGAGAGTAAATATACTGAGTAATTCATGCTAATGTTTCCGCTAAATGTGAAATGCTCACTATTTCATTTATCCACAGCTTTATTATATGTTGTTTATTCTAACGACATAAGACTAGCATTATAAATGTATGCAAATGATGCTTCGCAGAATGATATACAATTGGAAGCAATCGAGAAAAACAAGTGCTGGAACTCCCCTTGTTACTTAGTAGCAGGGGCTGGTACTCTTCTTGTTACTCAGTAGCAGGGGCTGGTACTCCCCTTATTATTTAGTACCAGAAAGTACTGAGAAATGCCAGTACGCCAGTACTCTGACGATAAAAAACATTAAAGTGCTGGTACTCCATACTAGTGATTACCAGCCCATTTCAAGCACTCATTGGAAAGTGGTATTATACTTTTCATATCTTTCTCAGCTGTCACCTGATTGGGGGAGACTGCCATTAATATCACTTGTGCCACATAACTGCAGTCAGAGACTGACATGTGCCTATATCCCCATTAACTGGCTCTTTGCAGATGATGGTAAGGATGTGGGAGAGAGGGCTTTAAGCGTGTGTGAGACTCTCACTGTAGGCGTGGAGTAGTTTCCAGAATGAATCCGCTAAGTGCCTACAGCGGTTGTGCTGAAGTTATGACTGGGAAGGATAAGGCAGTTGTCTATGTGGTTATTCAGGGTAGGAATATTCCTAAGAATTTTATTAATAAAAAGACAGATACAATTCTACATATTAACTTATAAGTTTTTAGTGTGTAAGTAGTGGGCATTTTTAGTCAGCAATTCACATAACGTTTGTAGCTCACATACTTCAGACCCATATTTGAACTGAGGTAATTTTAGGTTAAACTGTACCTTTGACTAATGTGGGACAGTTTAGAAAAAAATCTCTCTGTTATTCCGTTTCCGACTGCCTGTCTGGGATTTAAAGCCAATGCATTTCACATTATGCCCATAGGACAGTACTGTGAGCTTACACTTCTTGGGTTGGGATTTTCAGTTCTGCCCTGGTGAGGAGCCTGTAATGTGTGGTTTTCTGTATATGTGTGTGCCTTGTGATACACCGGCCTTCCAGTCAGTGTGTTCCCTTGATTTGTGCCCTTGCTTCCAGAAATAGAGCCCAGATTCACTGGTACTCTGGAAGTTGTGATGATGAGTGAATGTTTCACAATTACTCAAGTTCTTTTAAATTAACTGTGGAGTTATGCAGACATACATCTTAATGATTCTATGGTTTAAGTTGTTACTTCTCCTTTCAATTTTAATTTTTGACAAGTAAGAATTTGTCTAATTGAGGTCATATTATTTGCTGCCTGTACTGTAGATAGACATTTCTAGTTGACTTGGTGTATTTTAAATTGGGTCACAAGTCTGTTTTTGTCTGATTTAATAAAACCAATTATCTCCATTAGTTATCTATCTTTATGCCAAACTACAGTGGTACCTCAGTTCTCAAACTCATTAGACATCGAATTTCTTAAAAGTCGAACCAACCAGTTTGAACAAAAAATTACCTAGAGCTCGATCTCAGAAGTAAAACCATGAACACCCACCTAAGTTTGCGCGGGGAAATGAGTCACGCAGCAATTCTCTCAGCGGAAACAAAGAGTAAAGCTTCAGTCTCAGCTTCATGTTCGCTGTGATGGCATCGTGCATGTTTACACTAACTGAATACATATATTTAGACAGTAAAAATACATTTAGACAATGAAAGACAGTAAGAATAACAATAGTACTTAGTATTATATAATAAAATACATTTAAAAGTATAGATTTCTTATTCATTATTTTAATATTAATAATAAATCATTAATACGTTTAATTATAATAATATTGTTGTGCCAAGCAGGGATGGAATGGAGACAATGGCGCAGACGTCAGGGTATCGGGGAATACGGGGTTTAATTACAGGAAAGGCAGGCAAAACGCAGACGGACAATACAATGACTGGACTGGGGAAGCAAACTGAAACGTGGATGAAATACAGAGGGCTAATGAAAACAAGTAGAAACAGTTGATCACACGGGGTTAATGAGGGGGCGTGGCACAGTGAAGGAGCGGATGATCGGGGCGGGACACATTGTTTGGGTACATTAATTTTCTTACTTTACAAATTACTGTTTTGATAAATGTGCTTAGATTTCTTTAGTACAGTATATGCTCTTCTTGTTTCATCCGGTTCATTTTGTGTTTTAAAAAAACATATGTAGATGTATTTTTGGGGGGAGGGGAACCAATTTATTGGTTTTCCATTATTTCTTATGGGGATAATTTGATTACAACTCGAACTGTTTAGGAATCCATCCGGAGTTCTGAACGGATTAAATTCGAGTTCTGAGGTACCACTGTATTTATTTATTTCCAGCTTATGGTCTTAAATACTCAAAAAGCTTTATACAGTTATGATGGTATGAGAAAAGAAATACATTATGATCACTGAGAATGTACATTATTGTGGGTTCAGTTAATCCATTTAAATTGTTCCCCTTAACACCAAACCAATATTAATGAAATGATACTCATAAGTGAACACACATATCATTCATAAATATATCAACTATACCTGCCAACACAAAATCCATTAAAATCTCTTTTAAAATGGCCAGCAAACTTCCAGAGAGGTGACATTGAAGAATGATACAGTTGGCAAAGCATGACTAATGAATATTACACAATTTCAATGTATTTAAGACTTGCTGCTGAATGCAAGTACAGATCAGGTAATTACAGCCTTAGGAACCAATCTGTTGGGCAATGTAATAAAACGTGAATGTTAATAAATGAACATTCAAGCCAAATAAAAATGGGAAATCCATACATTTCGGAGTCAGAAGTTAAATGAGAATAAATGTTTCAGTTGTATTTTAATTATAGGTGCAATTCCTTCAACACAAATTACTCGAAACAAATATCTTGTAAAAAAAAAAAAAGCAGCAAAAGCAAAATTTTAATAATTATGTCCTAATTAATTGCATAGACCAGTATCTTACATACAGGTACAGTGATGCCTTTCCTTGCTGTGTGCATTATGGGCTAAGCTTCCAGCTTATCCCATTCGGACCCTGTCCTGGATAAACAGCTCCGGAAATGATTGGCTTTATCTTAATCCTTTTATGGATTTCATATAGAGGTTTTATCTAGGCTTTATGTAAGAGACTTACATTTAAACTATGCATGATATGTTCATGTAACCCCATTAAACAGCTATTTACCGCAGACATTTATAGCAGAGACTTTCCTTAGTGTGATGAAATCACGAAAAAAAATCAGCTATTGAATTAATCTCAGTGGCAAATACTCTTATTAATTCAATGGCTGAGAATAAGTAAATAACATTACGGAAGCAGACATAAAAATAAAAAATGTCGATAAAGAATAAAATAACAGATTTTATTATTCGTTTAAAGGGTGGAGACATAGAAGTATAGCTATTTACTGATTCACTAATATAACCATGCATCTAATAACAAATTAGGTTTAACATGACTAAAATTTTAAGCAAGTTCACAGTCCATCGTGCCTGGTTTAATGTGATTTGCAATGTGCGACCCATTCAATTAACAATTGAATTAATTAATTAAAAGCACAGCTGTGACAAAGGGAAAAGCACCCTGCCACCCAGCAGGGGGCCGATGCAACCCAGGCAATAGGTGTTTTTAAAAAGATCAGTTGTTCTTTTCTGGACAAATAAAAACTCTCTTAAAAAACAAAGCAATTTCAAAAGAAAATATTCTCTTCTTGTCCTTAAGACTAACTTTTAGTATTATTTTCAATGTTTTCATTATTCACTGCACAACTACAATTAGGTTTTATAGGATGTGAAGTTGATCATTTTAACAAATTAATTGATTCTGTTGCTGGGTTTTGCTTGACAAAAATGGCTGTGCTTGTTCTCTGCCTCGAACAGCTGGAATGTACAGGATTAAATTCCCCTTCTGCTACCTATGGAATGACAAGTATGTATCCATGTCCCAGGAGGGACACTAACATGGTTTTTACAGCCTTTATGGTGGAAGCAGAAGACAGCTTGCCTACAGTAATGAGGCTTGAGTTGCAGACAGGGACAGAAGACAGTTCTGAATCGGGTATGGGTAAGACGCCCATCTTCTGCCCCCTACTGGAAGAGAAATGCTCGAACCTTACCCAGCTGCCTCTCCAACAGCTTTCCATTACTGCTAACAAAAATAAATAAGTACCAGTCCCAGTACTGATAGCAGATGAGTCATATAGATGACATACTTCACAGGTCTTTCATTGGAGAACTTCCGGTTGAGGAATTAAATCAATATATTATTAGAGGTTCCCCGAAGAATCCATAGTTGGCAGACTTAAATTTTAATTATTTATAAATTAAGCTATTTGCTAATGTTCACTATAGACAGGTATAGGCTGATGATACAATTATCTGTGCATGTGGAACTAGCAAAATATAAAATGTATCAAAATTTCAAATGTATCAAATCAAGTGTGACAGAACAGTTCCTGTATTCATTTTTAAAGACGTATATTCACTTTAATGTAAGCGACATGGTGAGATTGGATTTTTTAAGATAAAAATGACAGGAATCCTACATACTCCTGCACTATATGGACAAAAAATATTGGGACACACCTCTTAATTATTGAATTCGGGCGTTTCATTCAGACGCAATGTCACAGATGTATAAAGTGTAGCACCGTGCCACGTTTACAGATGTTTACAAAAATTTGTGGAAGAATGGGTCGTTCTGAAGAGCTCAGTGAACTCAGGAGTCGCACTGTCATAGGATGCCTCCTTTGCAATAAGCCAGCTTTTCAAATTTCTTCCCTGCTAGATATTATACAGTCAGTTGTAAGTGGTATTTTTTTACCAAATACAATAATTTAGGAACAACAGAAGCTCAGCCATGAAGCGGCAGACCGTGTAAAGCATCTTAGGCACATAGTGTGTAAAAGTTGCAAAAGCTCTTTGGCTCAGTAACTGCAAACTTCCTCTAGCATTAAGCCCAACACAAAAACTGCACTGAGAGCTTCATGGAATGGGCTTCCATGGCCGAGCAACTGCATACGAGCCGCACATCACCAAGCGCGATGCCAGGAGTCGGATGCAGTGGTGTAAAGCACACTGTCACTGGACTCTAGAACAGTGAAAATGTGTTCTAAGGAGTGACAAATCATGCTTCTCTGGCAGTCTGATGGACGAGTCTGGGTTTGGGTGATGCCAGGAGAACGTTACCTGTCTAACTGTAATGTGTCAGCTGTAAAGTTTGGTGGAGGGGCTGTTTTCAGGGGTTGGGTTTAGGCCCCTTAGTTCCAGTGAAAGAAACTCTTAATGCTTCAGCATACCAAGGTGTTTTGGACAAATCTCTGCTTCAGACTTTTGGGAACAGTCTGGAGAAGGACCTTTTCTGTTCCAGCATGACTGTGCCCCACTGCACAAAGCAAGGTCCATAAAAACATGGTTGGGTGACCTTGGTGTGGAAGAACTTGACTGGCCCACACAGAGCCCTGACCCCATCAAACACCTTTGGGATGAAGTAGAACGGAGATTGAGAGCCAGGCTTTCATGTCCAACATCAGTGCCTGGCCTCACAAATGCTGTTCTGGATGAATAGACACACTTGTGGAAATCCTTCCCAGAAGAGTGGCAGCTGCAGAGGGGGACCAGCTCCATATTGATGCCTATGGATTTAGAATGTGAGGTCATCAAAGTTTCTGTAGGTGTGATGGCCAGGTGTCTCAATATTTTATTCCATACAGTGTATATGGGTGGGGAAAGAAGTACAATGTAACGAATGTTAAGCGTAATTTTGCATCATTTATTTATTGTTTGTTTTCATTTAATCAGATTTAGGGTGGCACTCTTGCCTCACACCTCTGGGACCAGAGTCTCCACCATGGCTCCATGTGTGTGGAGATTACATTTTCTCCTCCTTTTTCAGAAAAGGGATGGATTTTAGTTTGATTATAGTGTCTGGTTTTATACCAGTTTTCAAAGCTTTACTACATAATTTCAAATGCTTGTAGTTTGTCTAAATTCACGTACAATTTATTTTACATAAAATTTGACCAAACGAATGAGAGATAATGATGTCACGGAGTTCCTTGCAGGACCCGGCCCTTCCTCAGAAGGATGCAGCTCCGTACCCGGAACCAGGCCTCTCCTCTCATCAGCGCTGAACGTGCGTGCGAATCGATTTCCGTGCCTTTTACCCCTCAGCGGAGAACGGCACCAGTCAGTCATTCATCTGCAGAACCACCGGCACTGCTTCAGCGTGAAGAGCACTGCGCCCCCTCACAAGCAGACACGCAGTGCATCAGCGCTCCTGCTGCCCTGCCAGCATGTCGTGTGGCAGCGTCTGGCGGCCTTTTGTCCGAGCCAAGAAAACACCGAGGTTTTTAGTGTAAACTAGCTGGTCAGGAAGGCTTAGTCACCGTAGTTAAAAAAGGGTGAGACGGTGAGGAAGACGAGGGCCGCTGGCTTCAGCCCAAGGGGCTTTTCACTGCAGAAAATATGCAACTGGATAATTCA
Source organism: Pollimyrus isidori (assembly GCA_019775955.2). Lineage (NCBI taxonomy): Eukaryota > Metazoa > Chordata > Actinopteri > Osteoglossiformes > Mormyridae > Pollimyrus > Pollimyrus isidori. Next base: position 24,005,548 of record JABFDZ020000001.1, read on the forward strand.
AAGTCAACTTTATTGTCACGCTGTGCAAGAATAATGACATGAGGTAGCTGACTTTTCTAGTGCAAGATTCAAGTGTTTATTGTCATATGTACAGTAGAAAAGTGCATTTCTCTGCGCAATGAAGTTCTTACTTTGCTGTCCACACAAAGATGTCGAGGTTCAATGTAATAGAAAAAAATTGAAAAATAAATACTTTTAAGTGTAAAGTGCAAAAGAGCTTAATGTGCAAAAAATTACAGTATGAGGTAGTACGGTAGTATGGTAAGCATCACATGTAATAATAGCAACATAAAAGATGATATTACAGAATAAATAACATGGCATTAAAAACAGTGCAACAGTTATTACAAAATTAATAAATTACAAATTTATTGTAACTTACATTTTAAAAAAGTATTAGTTAATCAGTCTGCATTCGTGTCAGAACTTGACAAGAAACCAATCTCAAACACAAAGTATTAGTTCAGTAAATGAAAAATGTAGAATATATAAATAACAGGTAATATATATGTAAAACGCATATACATGTTTATTGAAGTTAAATGAGAAAATGTTGCATTTTCAATGATAGCAAAAGGAACAATTCAATAAAAGAACACTCTTAACATCCAAAGCTACAAAATGCCTAAAATGCCTGGCAATGTTAAGAGGAGAGACAAATCAGCGAGATTTTCAAATAATGACGGGATAATCGCCAGAAGTGCCGCCCCCAGGGCCAGATGCAGAGGAGGTTGGAGGTTCGAGTGGGAGGCGAGGTGACGGGGGGTTACCAATGGAGGGGGAGAGAGGTATTTTTTTTGCCGGCGAAATGTAAATAGAGCTTACCTTTGGCGAAGAGCCTCTCCTGCCAGGAAGCTGAGGGGTTTCTCGCTGTACCTCCTGCCCTCCGAGGTGTGAGGAGCCCCAGCGATGAAGCTCCCCGCGTCACGGAGCTGACCGGATGGGACACACACCGGAAGCTTCCCCCACTCTCCCAACACGCCTCATATCAATCCACACCTGGCAGCCGAGCACACTCACTGAGTCTCCACGGCACTTCTGCAGAGTTCCGGGGGGGGGCGGGGGGGGGGGGGGGGGGGGGGGGGGGGGGGGGGGGGGGGGGGGGGGGGGGGGGGGGGGGGGGG
>JABFDZ020000001.1:24027012-24058986 GCA_019775955.2 Pollimyrus isidori
TTCCTTATTACCGTGCCCATTAAAACCCAAACAGCTGTTCCACACCGTCGTCTGACCAGCACTTGTTTCATCTCGCTAATGCCTCTTGTGTCCCTGGGCGCCCCCCCCCCCCCCCACCCTCCCCATGGGAGAAGTCCATGGCAGGAACAGCTATCGTTCCGTGGGTGGGTCGGTCCTGAGACACAAAGCCAGGAAGCAAGACTTTGCATTTAAAGCTATGCGGGGGGGGGGGGTTACACCGCCATCTGGGCCTCTGAAACCCTAACCCAGCTCTGGAGCCCCTAGTGCCCAGCCGCAGTGCACCACCACGGTCCCACCCCTGAGCTTCCAGCTCCAGCTGCCGACATCCAATCTCTGCTCCGGGGAGGCGACACAGAGCCACAGACGCGGCTCTGGGCGAGGGGGGAGCTTCTGATCATTGCCAAGATTAGTGGGTGAAGGGAGTCACAACGGACGGAGGTGGACATGTGGGTGGGTACAGGGGGATGGGCACTGCGGAGGTTGACTGATTGCTGTGTTTTCATCAGTCGATGCTGAATGATGGCTACTCCAGGTCAAAGCACCAGGCATTTTCCCAGCTGAAATCCCACCCCCTCCTCCCCCCCCCAACATAAGAAAATCGCCTATCTTCAGGTTGACTACAATACAGAAACCTTGCATTTTCAAAAATTAGCCGTTGTACAGTGTTACATGCCTCCGGAAATTTCCAAAATTCACTCAGTCCACTGGATAAGTTCATGAGTAAAGTACGATTCCTGTGGACAAACGGGACCAAGTGAGTTTTGGAAATTTGCTCTTCAGTTATTTATTCTAATGCTTTCTACAGCATTAAGACAAATCATTAAGGTACCAGAAATCACAGAGCACCACAGTAGACTTACAGATGTTACATACAAAATGTGCAACTCACACAATCATAACTCAACATAATTGGATGGAAACATGCAATACATTGTAATTAATTTGAATAAAGTAAATGTAACCAAAGAAAAGTGCAAGTAAAGAAAGGTTTTCACCTCTAGACACTTCTTATTTGTTACTTGAAAGCTGATGTGAGAAAACAAATTGTTCTTCAAATATATGACAGATTCTGACCATGTAGGAGAGGTGCAAATTGCAGAAATCTCTCAGTCACAATGTTGCAACCAATAATATGGATTTGCATTGCTATATTGGTCCAAAAGTAATGATTTACTTGTGTTGATATTTGTTAGTGCTGTTTTGGTTGATAAATTTAAATACTTTGAACTCTCTTGATCATAATTGCCTGTCATGGAAATTACCAACCCTAATCTGCCTAAAGAAATTGTGGGTGGATTTTAATAGTTTGATCATTATGTAGCATAATTTGTGAAAGTGTGGGTTATTCTTGAATTATTTTCAGTTTGTTTGTTCAGAATCATATGCTGTAATATCATGTTATATTTAAAATTGCACCCAGTGTATATCATGAGCCTTACATCAATACGGCACTATATTATCATCAAGTCAGTGATGTATACCCTTGTAAATTACTCTGACATCCCAGTGCCCCACATCCAGCATCCATCATTCTGACAATACATTGACATTACAAGGCATCTGTTTGTTGATAAGACATATACAGTGAAAGACAACGATTTACTATCATTAATAATAAGCAATGATTCTCTTTGGCCTGGTGAGTTCTTTTTAAAATCTACAATGTTGCCTTTCATTCACCCATCCGTCTATTTTCCAACTGTTTATTCAGTACTGGGCTAAAGTGAGCCTGGAGCCTATCAGACAAGGTCCGGGGGCACATAGCAATAGGACACCCCCAAAGGGACACCAGGACATCACAGGGTCATATGCATCCATACCCTATGGGCAATATAGAGATGTCAATTCACCGATCTGCATGCTTGTGGAGCAAGGAAGGCGACCCATGCAAACACCACACACACAGAATAGGAGCAGGATTTATATACCCAGCCCTGGAAGTGTGAGGTTCGGGTTAGTAGTGACCCAAATAGTCGGTTGATAATTCTTAACCATAACATGACCTATACAGACTGATGTGGAGCAGAGTGAATACGGACCAAAGGCATGCTGCTTTTCTGCAGCATGATAGCGCCCACAGATTTCACAAGCCTGAAAAACATCTGCATTTGATATGCAGTATATACCATGGCCCTCCAAAGGGGCTCGCACACAATGTAATTTAATGGGCATGTTGGAGAATATCGAGTTATATCGAGTTACCATGCCATGATTGTAAAACAGAGAACAACCAACCCAGCTTTGGTGCAATGTATTATAAGTGTGATGTCTTTATGCATGCAAAACACAAGGTGGGGGTTTTTAAGCTATATTATCTGTGTTTTCTCAGTCAGGTGTAATAAACCAGCTTTGTTGAAAATGCACATAATAGACAAACATTCAGACTAACCAACGGAAGGTGAATTTAACAGATTATTTAAAAGAATCAAATTATCAGCAGTGATTATCAGTACATTATAATGGTGTAAATATGGTTTATATTGATGAAGGAGGCAAATATTTCCATATTTGTTATTATATTTAAAAACCCGGAATAGTGAATACAGTGTTAGTAAATCAATTTGCATATATACCCATCCATTTGCCCATCTATCTTCTAGCCACTTATTCTGGTCAAGTACTTTGGGGGTTAGGCTTAGGGTTATGTAAATCTGATTTCAAAGGAAAACATGCAGAAGTAAATGTTGTTTTGTCTGACATGATGGCCTAAAAACTTAATTTAACATGTGTAAGCCTATATAACAGTATATATGATTAAACTAGACAGTTTGATTATAAATGTGATGAAAATAAGGGGACAATGTCTTTGCTATGTTATAAATATTTTTTGTGTAGAACTTTGTGCAGCCCATTAAATTATCTGCAGAACAGGCATAAATCAAAACAGGAATCATATGACGCATAAATGTCAAATAATGGAAGTTACAACTGCAAAAGGAAAAATTCCATAAACATATTTGGCATATTAGATGCAAATGTTCACCAAACATGGAGTTTGGCTTGACCCCCCCCCCCCCCCAAGGCTGCCCTCACTGAGTCCCCATAAAGAGAACAAGACCCACCCAGCCTACAGCCCCCCGCCCCTCGCAATCTCAGCCTGAGGGTGCTGTGTCTGAACCAGTGGCTTAGACCGAACACCACCTTAGCTGAGGATTGGTTTGCGATGACCATCAGTTGGATACTTTTGACTTTCAAACCACATATGTAATGTACAGCTGCAGTGATGAAGAGTCTTCTTCAGTGCCATCCAACAGGCACAGCAGCACAAGACAAAGGAAACAGCTGGTGGCTCAAACGGCTGCCTTGACATTAAGTCGATCTTCCATGCCTCTTTTACAAAACACCTGCAGCGCTGTATGCGAAAACTTTATTTGATGTGATGCATTGAGAACTACCAGAAAATGACCAGAATAATCTGCTACCTCTACAGTTATCACTGTCTGTAGAGTCTTATTTCCACAATTTTTCCAGAATATTCAGTCTTCTGGGGGCACAAGTACTGTTCCTACTACCGTTATTCAGTTACTGCTCAAGAACACATCATAAACAAATATAGTATCTGCATGAAATATGCGAAGTGTTATGATTAATTATGAATGAGAATGGGATCAGTACATAACCAACACTCAGTTTCTATTAGTACATTAAGTAGTAGAAATTCTAGTTGTAGTATCAATATATTAAGTAATAGACGTAGTAGTAGAAGAACAAAAGAAGTGCACTACTACACTGTGCCCCTTCGAGTAAAGTGTTACCATCATTTCAACGGTGAATAAACTTTGCTGGTCATGAATTCAGAAAACAAACTTCACAGAAGATTATACAAGCACTGAAAATCAGCCAGTGATGTTGGCATTGAGGTTGACAGAAATATACCTGTTTTGTTCCTTAACAAAACAGTAATATGCATTTGTGATAGAATCAGTCATTATGCTGTTTCATCAAGCAAAATCAATACCGTATTTGTACTTGTGTGTTCTCGATAGAAGGTACCTTAAGTTAATGGCTCAGCTTATTGGCTAATGAGTTAAAAAATATAACCAATCCTGGCTCGGTGGTCAAAAGATTTTTTATTACTTGAATTGAAGGTAGAAGGTTTGTAGTTGTGCTCCTGGGGATATTGCTGGTTACGTGAGTCTCTGATCCAGCTGAGCTCCTCAGCTATCGCCTTTGACAAAGCTGCTGATTGGATTCGACCATACACATTTAATTCACTCACATGCTATACAGACAGACAGACAGGCAGACAGACAAATAGATATAAATATTATGTTAATTCTATCCCTAACCAAAATACCCACTTTCAAATTTACATTTTTTACCTTCTAGAATACAACCTTTTGAAACTGATGGAATGTTTTAAAAAAGAAAATGATGTTTATGCACTTTGTTCATGTGGAAACACTTTAGCATCCCAACAAACAATTAATAACTCACTTTCCCTAACAAATACACTCCCGTAATGAAAAGAATTTTCAAAGCAGTAATATACTGTTGATTTGGAACCATGTTCATTTAAAAAAAAATTGAAAAACAAGTGGGGAGGAAATAAATCAGATGTCAGCTTCTGGTTCTGTGGCATTTGAGTCATGGCTGACAACCCAGTGACAACAACTTCCAACAAATATAAAATAATATTATAGTGTAACAAAATATTCAAATACCAATTAAACTTGCTAAATCTTTAAACTTATCATCTGTCATAAGAGTAATAAGAATTGTTTATAACAGTCATTAGTAATTTATATGCTCTTACAACAACAAATTTGTGAAATGTATGCGCCAGCACATTTCTACCTTTTCATTTTTAATATAACAAACCCTTCCGCTTCTTGGCTGTTCTGAATACCGCATTTTGATGGCCCCTGGCTAGGATATCCTGATGTTGCTTTTCTTTTTGCAACCACTATTTCTGCATTATTTTTATTATCAACACTCAAAAAGTACTCACACGACAACAGAAATTACGCTGGGGATTGCGTGTCACACACAGACACCTCCATGACTCACGAACCAAGGAAACCCATTACTAACCTCATGTTGCACACAGGGTGAGGAGGAAGAAAAAAGCAGCAAAATGGGCTATTTACATTCGCGCAGAGCATGCTGGGATATGTTAATTACCCCTACTAGTGGAAGGCAGGTCACCGACGCTACAACACTAATCACTTCCTTTTTAAATGAAGTCTGGAGCCAATGGAAGCAAAGGGCACGAGGCAGGGAACAACCATGGATGGGGGGCCAGCCCATCGCAGGGCACACTCACACACCAGTCACTCACACATGCACACCTACGGGCAATTTAAGAACTCCAATCAGCCTCAGCATGTCTTTGGACTGTGGGGTGAAACCGCACGCCGCAGTTCTTGTATGCAATTTCCGTGTTAAAATTAAATTAAATATAATTTTTTGATACAGTACAAGTCATAGGCTGGTGCTCCGAAAGACCATCTCTTTGCAGGACAATGGTGATTTTTTTAATGTAATGTTTTTACTGCTGGAGAAACTTACTGAAAATCTAGCCCAGGTTTCATCATACTTTCTTGACGATTCAGCAGCACAGAACTCAGTATAGTAGCATGTTTAAGCTTTCAGGAGACACCCTGAAAAAAATTAACCCACTCTAAAATACAGCAGTGCCCTAAAGCACAGTTTGTTATTCCTGGAGCTTGCTAAGTTTTGTATAGATTTAAACAGACAATGATTTATTTTTTACTAGAAAAGGCTTCTTGAAACAATATTAAATTATTTATGTTAAATACTGAAGTACTTGATCAGTAGCAAATTATCATGTTAAAAATGGCAGGGATGAATATATGTTGATCTTCAGTTTGTTATATACAAATATATGATACTGAAGTAAACGGTGTATGTTACACTATGCCTACATTATGCTACACTTCACAAGATGTCTATAATTTAAAAGAAAACAATTGGATTTAAAGTGGATGTAAAGGCAATGGTGTCAGGATGTGCTGTAGGAAGGATATTTGCGCAAATTAGCGTCCGGAAGATCGTTTATGAAGAGCGGAACAAAACTCTGGGAGACTGTCTGGGAGAATCAGGGCAGATAACCAGTGTCCTAATCAGGAGGTGGAGGTGGTAGTTGGTGGGCATAAACAGGGCAGGTGATTGGCATTGGCAATCAAAGGGCTTAGGCAATATTCAGAGCACTGGAAAGGATTTGGAGGAGGTGTGTCGTCAGTCATCGGGCTAAGCAGGACTCGAGATCTAAAGGGCGGAAAGAAGTCAGAAAAACCAGACAGGTGGGATAGGAAAAACCACAAGGGAATCACTAGGGCTATAAGTCTGGCAGACGTGTCATAAGTAGGGAAGTCAATTAGTGCAATTGATCACAACTGGGAAGGTGTAACATCAACTGGAAACCAGAGCAGGTAGGGAAGAGGTGTCCCTGATGGTACCAGTCTTGCATCTCCCATGACTAGTCTGTGACAGAACCCCCTCCCCCCAACGACCACCATCCAATGGACAATCCAGCACCTTCCTGCAGTGCTAGGAACAACGGAGGTTGTCAACCAGACAACACTGGAAAGGGGACTGGAAGAAAATGAACAGCTTTTAAGAAGTGGTCTATGATCATAAGTACACTGGTGAATCCCTTGGATGGCGGAAGGCCAGTAACAAAATGCAAAGTTAGATGGGACCAGGGACAATGGAGAATGGGAAGGGGTTGTAACAGACCGGCCAAAGCCCAAGAGGGGTTCTTTCCTGAATGCAGGTGGGCTAAAGGATACATAGCTGCAGATTTCACATAGTATTGCAGGCTACCAGAAATGTTGCCAGAGTAAGACCCTGGCTCAATGAACTCTGGCATGACCGGCATAGAGGGATGATAGTCCCCACTGGAGAGTCTGCAACCATAGATGATCAGGAATGTAATGTCAGTTGGATGGAGATCACTTGGGCAGTTAAATGAAGTGTTGGACCACCCAGAGAGCCTCCTCGATTCCGTGGAACACTACATTATATAAACAATGAGTTGGCAGGATGGGTCAGGACTCCCTCTTACCTCCTTCGACTCCAAAGTGTTGGGACACGGCAAAGGGCTTGTGCTTCTTTGAAAATCCTTGGTAATCCTTGAATTGCTTCAAAGAACAAAGATATCCCAAAATGGATGATCAGAAATGGATCCTTGGTCACATACAGCCACTGCTGCCACTCTTCCAGAGCTAACTCAATCATCAGAAGTTCTTGGTTCCCTACATTATCATCAAAAGAAGAACACTGGGACAAAATGACTGCCACTCTGGTCCCAGAAGCATCTTAACTCCATGACAAACTGTTTTGTGGGATCAGGTAACATCAGGATGGGAGCTAATGTAAGGCACCTGAGTAGGTCAGAAAAGGATTTCTGGACTACCTTTGTCTATTGGAAAAAGAACTTGTGGTGAGTGCTGTGATGAGACCATCACCTGAGCTGTACCCCTAGATAAAGCACCTGTAAATATTTGCAAACCCCAGAAAGCGTTGAAGCTGTGTTGAGGCTGTGTCCATTTAGTCACCTCCTTAACTTCCTTGAGGTCCATTCAGACCAAACCCTCAGCTACAACAAACCCTAAAAAGGAGATGACAATGAAGATGGCTTTAACAAATAAGTAATTAGCAAGTAGCTTCTGTAAAACCTCACAAGCATGCTGAACGTGGTCCTGCTCATTATGCGTGAGGAAAAAAAAAACGTAGTCAAGATTGACAAACACAAACCTATTCAACAAGTCTCAGAGAACATCGTTAATTAGACCCAGGAATACAGCTGGTGCAATACCTAAACCAAAGGGCATCACCTGATATTCGTAGTGGCCAGTGGGTGTGTTGAAGGCCGTCTTCCATGCATCTCCCTCACACAAGTGGTAGGCACTCCATAGGTCTAATTTGGTAAAAATCCTTGACATTTGAAGCAGGACACAGACTGATGATAACAGAGGTAGTGTGGATAATGGTTCTTCCTGGTGATGTCACTGTTGGCCCTGTAATCAATGCATGAACAGAAAGATACATCCTTCTTCTCCACAAAAAAGAAACTTGCTGGCACTGAGGATGAGGAATGGTGAATAATACCAACTCACTGAGGTTATCCTCTGACCACTGAGAGCAGGAGCCATCAGGGGAGATTAGACCCATGTCCTTCGAATTCCCCACGGCTGGGCAAGGGTGGAGTTGGTGAAGTTCTTGTCTGCCCTGACATCAATCAGTGCCGCCAGTGGCTGCGGTTTAGACCCCCCCCCCCCCCCCAGATACCACTGCTTGCAACAAGGTACTACTTGTCAACGAGGGATGTGTACGAGCCACACCCACCAGTGTCCTCTTCCTCACTGGTGGATACAGCCTTTTACTGTACAGGTGGCAATAGAATTTCTGACTTGACTGCAGTAGGGGCAAACCCTAGGAGCCATCCGCAACTGCCATTACACTTCAGTAAGATGGGTTTGGTTTACTTGCATCACCTTGGGTCTGGCATATGACGGGTTAACAGGAGGGGAACGTCCATCCATTCTATGTTGCTCCCTTTGATGTTTGTGGATCGGGGTCTCTACCCTAATAAGCAGATCAGCTCTTCAAGTGAACTAGAGCAAACCAAGAAGATCTTGCATCTAACAGATGTGCCAGACACACATAAGTAGGGAAGTCAATTAGTGCAATTGATCACAACTGGGAAGGGCGTGGCTGTAAACCAGGGCAGGCAGGGAAGAGGCTTCCCTGATGGTGCCGGTCTTGCAACTCACAGTTCCCCAGGGGGTGTGGATGTAGAGACATGGAAACTCGTGTGATGCCATTGGAGCTTCCCTGAGCAGGTCTGTGACAGTACAGATGAAGTCATTCTCCCGCAAGGTGTGTAAGAGCATCACAGAGGTTGGTGCACAGATTACAGAATCAACTACTTCGTCATATAAGTAATTTAACTAATCCAATCAAATTTTAACATAAATTCAAGACACGACAGTGTTGGACATGCAGGGAAGCATAACAGCCCTGTAAGCACAAAAATATTCAGTCTTACTGTTAAATTTAGGTTCCATTTTTACAATGAATGAATAAAAATAAAAAAGATATTTGGACTCTAATAAAGATAGTGGCAATGCTGACATTGTGTATGATCTAATGTTACTACATACTCCATTTTATACACTTTTTTCAATTAGAGACAAAATTGTAGTTCATATAACATCCATGGAAAATCAAATTAGGCCATCAAACCATCCCGCCATCATCAAATCATATAAATTACATAAATTGCACGCTAAGTTAAATATTATGTTTAAGGTTTCTTTTACCTTTTACGTTCAGCTTTGGTGTTTATTGATTACGTCCCTGTCATGAGATCAGTTTGGTGATAGTTTGTGCTTCATTTTCTAATAGCCAACCTGTTATGTGTAGCCAGCATATTACACTGGTTATATTCCAGGGCTGCATACGTTTAATGTTCATCTTATTTGCATGTTAAGCCCGGATATATCTGGGGCTGAATACATGCTGAGGCATGTTTTCATACAGAACAAGGCCTTTCTTAGTCACTTCCGTCATTGCTTACCCAAATCATACAAAGAGGCCCTTCATTGTTCTTGACTTTAAAGTGCATTTTTTGGCGTAACCGTGATGTATCATTCAAACCTAGCTCTCTGCCTGTTTTACAAAATGCCAGTTTCCTGGTATTACGCGTTATATATCCCAGATATAGTTTAAAAGTACATTCATGCCATGAAGTCGATCATTAATGGACAGAAGGTCCCGTTAAGATTGCCATTGTGATACTACGAAATATTAGCACACTCCGTAGGCGATTACATTTATTACGGATAAATATTGACTAAAGGTTAAAACAAAACATTATTTAGAACATGAACAGTTCTTCGATTTTAATGGGTCACAACAAATTGTATGAAAGGATCTTATGTAAATAAATAACTATGAACGGCCGACTCCGTTGTACTTTTTATTTAACTGGGACATTCTGATCATGTAATATCAATGGGATATGTCAATTCCCGATCTGTTTATTCTTTGTGTTTGATGTTCAGTCTGTAACGACGGTGGGATTGTGGGTCCTTTGTGCTTTCTAACGCGTGTATGAGAGGAATTTGCAGTTTTATTTTCTTGGCGCTGCCCGATTGATAGATTTCTTCCTCTGTATGACATTTCAACAATTCGGTAGCATTTAATGGCTTTTTTACGTGGCAGTCAACACGAGGGTGATTTTGTACAAGGGGGGCAGAAAAAATGTTAAAATGTTTTGTTCAGTAAACGATTTTAACTTTTTACAAACTCCCCATGATGGAATTTTGACGTAGTTTCTTCTGTGTCTGACAGAATCTGTGTAAGACAATGACGTCAGTTGGATATTGTGTGATGAAAATTGTTATATACCTACTTAACGTACACAAACCATTAAGAGAATTAAATCATTTACATTTTCCCAAGTTTATGGACTCTATTCCCCACACTTCACTCACCACAGTATATAAAGGCTTTTAGAAATGAAAAATACAATTATACAAAATATGCAAAGTATAGCCTATTTATTTATGACATTTGTTTAGGCTGTTTTACAAACAATGCATCATGACCGATAAAACGGGTGAGCGTGTACGCCTGACCATGTAGGTAATACGATGGTCTACAAAAATGACACAGAAAAAGAACAAGAGGAGGTGAGAGGTTATTCCACCCCACCCCCTAGTCTCATTCACGGTCTCGAGTGTCAGATTGCACAGAACACTTTTAAGTATCTAGTCCCGTTCTGTATGTATTGTACAATGTACTCTATAGCTTCCGTGGTTAAAGTTGCCCCTGCAAGTTCGACTACGGACTATCGTGTGTTTTCTCATAAAACAATATTCAAGTCCCATGGATGGTGGTAGGTTTACGAGGGTGCATTTATATTAAGCGTATCTAAAATGCAGCAAAAAACGTATATGCAAAGAAACAGTTACCATTTTATTTGCTTTCGTGAAAGGCACTTATTCATTTTGTTTGACAGCAGGAATTCCTCTCGACACATTATTTTTTTAAAAGTTTTGTGGAAGCGACAGAAAGACAGATTCTGAATACAACCCACACATTCGGTCCAAACAAACCATGAGTCCCTGAAAGAATAGTGTGACAATATGTCATGAAATGAACAAAAGAAAGGTGATTTGAAGATAAACCTGAAAGATATCTCTGGCTCGTTGTTTCTTAATAGCGGCACGGGCAATACCGACTATATCTTCTTACCTTAAAATTGTTCTAATCTGAATATCTTCCGCCTCGAACTTTTTTGGCTCACGATCCCTGTGGAAGTCGCCCTTAAATACGTCCGTGATTCTTGGGCGAACATGATATTCGGCGTGGGCCGATTTATTTTGCGACCGTATGCGTCTCCCTCTATTTGAGAATCCGAGCACGTTGTTGTGAGCCTGACGAAGCCCCTGGGTGAATCGGTCACGTTTTCAGTCTCTCGGTCCATTCTTATTTGCTGAAGGAAGTGAGCGTGCTGGCCTGGCATAAAACACTTTTACCAATATGCTGAATACTTGGCGAGAAAGAAACGCGCGAAATAAGCGATGCAATGAAAACTTTATAAATATTTTGCAGTTTTAATAGGCTGTGGGAAATTAGGCTGATTTTCCTTAAAATGACAGATGTATTTTATATTCTTTATATTGATACGCGCGCGTATTTTTCAACTTTGCGCAAGTGAAAACTGAAACTTGGATTTTTTAAAAAGGGGCAGAATCAGCGCAGAATCAGAGGCAGAATCAGCGCTTTACTGAAGTCGCTATAAAGGCTGCGCTTCTGTGTAGTTTAGATTTAGATTGTTTGTGTGTCAAGAAAGACAAATGTTACCTTAGCGTTCTGCTTATTGGGCCTATTGTAACACTGTGTCAACCGCGTAATAACTATACCGTTTTACTTTTAGAGCAAACATTTTAACGATAAATTCATTTCACACAGAAGGGTAGTTTAAACAACAACACACATGACAACAACAACAATTATAAAAATAATAATAATAAAATAATAATAATAATAATGATTCCATGAACACATTTTTTTTCAGTAGCTATATAAAGAATGGTGTTTTGTTTAATTGAGTATAGTGTGTGAACTGTCTATTTTCTTTCTCCCACCACGGCCACTTGCTCGGTTGGCTTGCAACCATTTTGAGCAAAATGTAACTAAATAAGTATAATGCATTTGAATTAGGTCTACTTAAAAATCTAGGAAAATCGATACCAGCCCTGCATATAATATATAGCGTCGAGCGTGCTACACGTAGAATAGCAGTATACTACCTCGGGCCGCTGCTCAGCCTCTTTGCGGATCTTAAATAGGCCGCGTGAACAGGCTATAAGTCTTCGAGAGGTTTGGGATCACCGCAAGGGTTAAGTCAGCATGTTATTGCTAAGGTCGCGGCAGATATGTAATTTTTATTTGTTTCCTCATAGTTTGCTTCACATTGTGTGTGTGTGTGTGTGTGTGTGTGTGTGCGTGTGTGTGTGATGTACCACATTATTATTATTATTATTATGCCGATAAGCGGTAACCTTCAGTCAAAGGGAATTACATTTTTGTTTTACGGAATCACGCTTTAGGGCTACGCCAGCAGGTTTCCTCTTGGGACTTGAATCTTTGACTAGGCTAGATGATGTCGGTAGCGGTAAAATTGCATTTATTCAAAATGTATAGCATACTTAGTTATAAACTGCAGCAAAAGGTAACAGGTTTTAAAAAAGAATTAGAGCTAACAACCTACCAAGCAACAGGCAAATAGGCCTATATAATGGCGAACATACAATCATCCTCTAAATCATTACCTGTTCACAACAGATTTTATTTTTTATACCTTTATCACTCGTTTTCTAAAATATGATCGCTGAAGCCCCTAAATAAACTTCAAATTATCCAATTCAGATTTTTTCGGGCGCGGAAAGCTATGTAGTTAAGTTCATACATGCAAGGGTCCCCGGAAGCTCTTTTTATTTTTCTAAAGGAGCCAAACCAACGCGGGAATGCGGCGTAAAAGATACGGCGCTAACAAATATCAAATATAGGTAACTTAGCCTATTGTTAGGCTAGGTGCCGTGAAACTCATTTAGACTCTAGCCGACCTTATACACGGCGTGTCGACAGAAGGCCCTATCTTCTGCTAGGATCTACAGCTTTTCCATTGGGATGTTCATAACCGATTAGAACATTTAATTACAGAGCGCTAGACCAAATAGCCTATTCTAAATGTAGAAATAGCAGAATGTCGTACGTGTTTGGACTTGGCTGCATCAACAATAATATGCAATAAATGAAATTCACGTCCAAGTATAACAGTATCAGACACAGACACAACTTACACCGTCAATTAGTCCCAAGAGCGAATAGTATTGCAGATTACATACATAATTCTTGCAATTCTTGTAATATAATTCTTGCAATTAAGGTTACGACACTGTCTCCATTTGCATATGAGGCACATTCACAGCACCTTAGCCCGGCAATACCGGTATAAATGGTCTCACGAATGGTCCCATGTTGTTCTATAGAAATATACATTAGGCTGTTGAGTAAAACGTGAAATCTGCAATTCAATAGGCAAACAGTTAGACTGCTAATCCAGGTGTTTTGCCCGGTTTCTGTAGACCTAGTTAGACATTGGTTCATGCCCAGAACGTAATTTACAAAGCAATTACTAATCTCTTACAATCTTGTGGTGCATTGTCTTCTTTTATATTTTTATTGATCGCTTTCGTCGGCTTGTCTCCATTCAGATACACCTCGTGTTAAGTAAAACATTTTTAGACGACCAAAAACCTTGAAACCCGTCTTTATTTAAAATGAAGTTGCCGTTAAAATCGACACTGATATATTGTCATTTTCATCTTTGTTCTTATCCTTTCGTAATATCGTTATAGTGCAGTAGGGAAAGTTTTTATCAACATTGTTTCTTGTAGTTTTTTTTTGGCGTATGCTGATTTTCCGTATGCACTGAAAATCTTGCTTGATTATATAAATTATTTGCAAAGAATTAAGAAACAAGAAAAGACAATAGCAGTGAAAACAATCCATAACAATAATATAATAACCATGCCCAATGCATAACATTTTTCATAAATATTTTATGTAATAAATAATGCAGTTCCAAACCCTAAATAATAACCAAGAAAAATATTACAATATAACACATTAACAAAATAATAGTAACCCAAGAAAACAAGGACAATGGCCGAAACCATTTTTTAAGGATTCCATTATTGCTCGTTTACAAACGTACTTCTGGAATATCATCATTAAGCGTGGAGGTACTAATGTCGCTTTGGGTAGTTAAAAATATTTTGGATGAGTAAAGAAAACTGGTTTCTATGGGTAGTGGAAGGGGTGGTAACGGGGTGGAATATAAATTTTTATTGCATCACCTTGTCAGTAGCGTCCAATCAGCGCCCGTTTCGAGAGGCAATAATTGATGAAGGTGTCTGTGCACTTGCCCTATTCCACATTTCATATAGCTTAAGCAGCGACGGGAATTGCAGCTGCATTTACGGTCTTATTTTCTCTCTCTCTCTCATCAGCTCTCCCTTTTCCCTCTCTCCTCACTCTGAATCCCTCTCAGTCTGGTGGAGCAGTTTACCTTCCTCTTCTCCATTTAGCAATTGGAGAGAGCAGCGAAAGACCGCAGGTATAAGAATCCTGGAAGACAGCAGCCTGCCTGTCCGCCGCATTCCACACGTTTCATCCGCCATGCCGGGCCCCTAGTAACGGATTAATTGCTTTATGTGCTTAATTTTTTTAGTGATTCTTTTTGCGACGTTTAGTTATAAAGACAGTGCGGGCGCACTGTTATCAGCAGGTCTGACGACACAATGCCTTCAGATAAAGAAGGAACAGTTTGCCTTGGATACTCATCGCACCAGATGTGGGAACTGATACAATAGAGAAAAATGGGAGACTTGGAGTCTGGTTTTGAAGAGATGGAGGGAGTGAAGCTTGGTTACTTGGTTATTGAGGGCAAGCAAATGTTTGCCCTTTCACAAGTCTTCACGGACCTCTTGAAAAACATTCCGAGGACAACTGTGCACAAGCGAATGGACCACTTAAAAGTAAAGAAACACCACTGTGATTTGGAGGAATTGCGCAAACTCAAAGCAATAAACTCTATAGCCTTCCACGCGGCGAAATGCACGCTGATTTCCAGGGAAGATGTGGAGGCTCTGTACGTTTCCTGTAAAGCGGACCGCTTACCAAAATCCAGAAAGCGAAAATCAAATTCGCGTCCACCAGACCTCTACGATAGCCAGATTCGCCCTGAACCTCGCTATAATTTTTGGAAGAAACACGTTTGGTTTCGCTTGCATGATGCCTCTCAGCCCTTCTCCTTTAAGCACACAGCTGGACGACAGGAGGTCGCCTCGTCCCCGGCTTGCAATCTACCTCAGATTTATAGCAAATTCATCAGCCATAGCTGCGAAGCAGTCAACAGGACGGCTTGTAGAGCCCCCAAAAACTATGAAACAGCTGAAATACCCGGCAGCCGCGTAACGTTTAATGCGAGTCATTCGTTTTTTCGCAATGTGGTTTGCAGTCGACAGCCAGTGCGCTACCATTCCGCCATTGCGGCGCAGTCCAGCCTCTCAAGCACAGCCGGCCTAATTTATAAAAGGAAAAGAGAGCAGGAGGGCTCAGGGAGGGAATTGTGCAACACGAGCAGGCACCGTCGCCAGGTTTTTCTTTTCCCAAAGTGCTGCAAGCCAAAAGTATCCAACGGTACTTTAAACAAATTTCACCTTGAGTCGGAGCTATTCCATGACCACCAGCAAGCTGAAAGTTTCCAAGAGAGCTGCAGCAGCGACACGGAGTCCACTTCTAACTCTGAAAGAGCTAATTATGACTCTGATTTTGGGTCATGTCTGTCTACCAGCACCAACTCCGGGACCTCAGATGACGACGAAGATGATTCCCTGTCAGAATCGTCCGATGTCACGGACGAAAGTTCTTCCCAATCCGATTCTAGTTCCGTATCAAGCCGGGTCTCTTTACAGAGTATTCGGTTTAGGCAAACGAGCTTGTCAGCTCTCAACAATAAAACGCATTTGGCGCCACAGCCTGCTGTTCACTATAATAACCAATACAAGACAGATCAGGGTGGAACAACTTTGTTTGATTATGGTCTTTCAAAACTATACCTTAAGAAATCTGACTGTACTCCCGGTGGTGATAAGCAGGACGGCGTCAGTTCACCCAAGCAGTGCAAACATTGCCCGCTTGACCCGGAGCGACTTTCTGGGTCATTCTTTGAAATTCCAGATCGTCCAGCACGAACTGACCCCAAAACTGACAGCGCTAAAGAAATAAGCCCTTTGCCTTTCTCAAAGAAAAACAAAGACTTTCCTCTACAAAGAGTAGCGGGAGAAGCAAAAGAATCCCACCAAGCCTGGATATCACACTGTGCTCAATATAAAGAAACAATAGTTTCTAAGTACAGCGACAGCAATCCTTCGTTAACCGCAAGTTTCACGAAAGAAGCAAAAATTAGCCAAGGCACGAAACCTGCTCAACCTATCAGGAACATCAAGGAGGACGTGGAGGATCTGTGCGCACTCTCGAATTATAACGACGAGAATAACGCGGAAGCAGAGAAGCGGCCAAGTTTATTACCCAATGTGAAAATCAAAGAGGAAAACAGCTCCGACGAACGCGAGTACTCCTGTCAAGATTCTGCAGTTGGATCACAATACGGATTGAACCCAACAGAACCAGGAATTGGTCACTACCTTGTTGATGGTGGCGAATTTACGGATTCCAAAAATTCTTATAAATCCAACAGGGCGAACAACACTGTATACCAGAAGTCTCCAGGAAGGAGGTCGGGAATTATAAGCACTTTAAATACTACTTATCCGGATGAGGGAGATTATAAAAATGGTGCGAGGGTTAGGAAAAACTACAGGACTTTGGTGCTGGGAAAACAATATGGGAATCCGAGGACGCATGCTAAATTCAGTGCAAAAGTTAACAGGACGCCAAGTACAGGTAAATCCGAATATTGTGAAGGATCTGAGGATTATATAACTTCGAGTAAACGCAGACGCGCCTCCACCAACGTGTCGGTTATGAAAAAAACCTTTAACTTCATAGCAAATTTTCCACCGCCTCCATCGCTGATTATTGGCAGCGATGGGGATCTGAGTCCCGCTTATTCTTTAAGCTCAACGAAGAATAACCAAACGCCTCATAGGTCGCATCCCGTGTGGAAATGGCAGCTCGGAGGCCCCGCTCTACCTCTTCCGCCCAGTCACAAATTCAGGAAATTTTAGTCTGGAGAATGGTTTGACAGTGTGCTTCTGACGTCTTTTAAACCGATCGAAAACCAATGAGTGATTGTTTTATTTGTATACGTTTGATTGCTGGGCAGCATTTCCAACGTCGTTACTGGACTTTAATGAAAAAAAAAATCTCAGCTTTTTCTGGAACAGTTTCATTTTTATCATGCCCTTTTTATAGGCCTACCTATCTCAAGGATGTACACAAACACAAAACCCACTTAAATCCAGGTGCCGTTTATGCAGAACAATATGGATAAGTGTTAAAAGCAACCGCTGTTGTTCTCGCGTAGACTAATGACTATAGTGAACTGCAAAATTGTATCCTTCATATGTGTATTGAATGTAGCGAGACTGAACGACTCATATGCGTTCATGTTTTTAATTTTTTTATTTTTATATATCTTTTCTTTGTGTTCAGAACCACTAGGAGTTCGTTTTTCATGTTTGGGGCATTACTTAACTGTGTTTTTTATACTCCGCGAACACATACGCCGTTGCCTTCAGTCGTAGAATGTTTTAATTATGTTCGTATGCTTTTAGGAAATAATATTGTTTGTGTTGTGAATTTATTTTATTTTTTATTTTATTTTTTAATCGTTGACGGTTATGCTCTGGTTTTGTTGAGCTCACAAAGAAAGCAGGCTGCGCAAAACGCATATAAGGCCCCTCAGCCGCCCATTAGTACTGACAATCAGGATAAACTTTTATATATTTGCACAAAAAAGCAAGACTAAAAAAAAATCCGTTTTGTGCTGGAACATTTCTGAAGGTAATGCAGGGCACTGAATAAAAGCACAAGCTAAGGATATGTTGCACTTTGAAATAATCATGAGGCCTGTTTCAACATATGGGCCGCGTGCGTCTTAAGTTATAAAGCAGGCCTATCCGACGGCTTCGCTGGTAAACACAGCGCTCTTTCCACTGTTTTCACAAACTTCTCAAACAATCCTAACAACTTCGAACCTCATCTTTGGCAGTAATTTAACATCCGAACAATACGGTTGATTTTAATCATTACCTTACGTACAATGTTTTAAACGTTGTAACAAAATTTACAAGTCAGTCTTACAACAAAATTACAATGTGCAAGAGTAATACATAAAGGGCACTATACGTTTTAGATGGTATTTAAGTGAGATAATGGTCGATAATGTGAACTGCTTCAAACCAGGTCTTTACCTTAGTCATGGTGTTGATGTATTTTCCTCTCATAACCCAAATAGGCTACAATAAGTTATAAATATTATACAACTGGTTTTGCCCTTACACTTATTACAACTGATATCAGTATATTAGCATACTTGTCACTGTATTGACAGATCTGCCGGGCTAAAAGCTTTATAACATGACGGAAAAGTATTAATTTTCATGAAACTCACTATTTTATGCCATCAGATTCGTTGTACCTGGGTACACTTTTAGATGTTTGTTATGAGTTTCAATCCATTGCCAATTTATTTGCTGTTCTTTTCTCCCCATAAAATACATTGTGGCTATCCCTTTGTAGGCCACGTTACTTTTGTGACAGCCTGCCTCAAACGTAATTAAATAATCTTTTTGAATAGTGTGTACTGACAACAATCCAGTTTTTATTGCAGGGAACCATTGATTTACAGTTTCATGTTTCGCAATATGACCCGAACTATAGGATTTCTGCAAAAACTGAATTTCCAGTCCTACTATTAGGCGTATACACTGGACTAAACTAAGTACTGTGATTATCCATGCTGAATATCTATAGCCCTTGGCTGTAACCTAGGCAAAACGATGTACATGCCTCGATACGACTGTGGGTATTTATCCGTTTCATGTCCAGTTTCTGTTTTGTGTCATATTTAATGGACATTTAATAAAATCGATTTTAAGTTTAATGTTATGTATTTTTAGTAGATGAGACGTAATGGATATACTGGCGGAAAAACAACGTCAATCAGACATATATATCGATGAATAAATACACGTAACGCGTCTATACACCTAGATTTATGGCTTATGAATCACCATTTCATACCATGTGTATTCAAAATATTGACAACTTGACTACGTCCTACAATGTTTCCCGAATTGTGTTAAGAGACCGCGTCTTGCCCGGGTGAAAAACAAAACGACACTTTTGTAAGGTCTCACTTCGCATTGGTCTCGACCACACTGTTGGACTCGCCATATTAATTTTCTGGAGAATTAAATACTTTCATCTTGTCCCGAAAATGGCAGTAACCACTCTGACCCTATAGGCCCGTTTTCAGATGTGTGACTGGTCTTCTCTCGTGTAGCCTAGACCGAGCCCTGGTCCTGGAAAAGACCGTTCTTGATTGTAACGGCAGAGCTTTGCTGAGTTGGACCTGGTAAAAACATGGTGGCAGAGAACGCTCACCGACGACAAACTTGCGGATTCCGATGAGTACTCTCACATCCTGATCTTTGCCGTTGAAATGGGGATCAGTTGAACAGCTGAGCTTCAGCGGACATCAAACGTGTAGCTTCTTTCAGATGAAGCTCTGAAGTTATTACATCGGTGCTTTTTATTAATACTTGAGGTCGGTCACTGGTTGTATATATAAAATTAAATATTTATTTTTTCAATTTATACGTTTTACATCTTTACTGTGTAGGATAAATGCACTCGAAATTAAAACTTGAACGGTGAATTATGAAGCACTTTTTTCACTTGTTAAACAATGCATTTCTCCATTAAATTCATTTTCAGTGTAAATGACGAGTGGGTTCTTGTTTTTGTTCTATTGGAACTGAGCTTATGTTGTCCAATAAGCGATATTTATTTCAAGGCATACCCAAAGCAACTCGTATCAGGAAATCGGCAAGTGAAAAGTGTTTCCGGTGCTTGTGTGTTTACTGGACTGTCCAGTAAACACAGTCAAACATGCAAAAACACACTGCGCAGTCTAAGGTAATGGCGGAACCTCTGTTTTCGCAGGAAAATGCATACGGCGCAGAAAAAGAAAATGAGCGAAGTGCACCGCAGTAGATAAACTTACAGTCTATTTGTTTGCTGTCCATTGTTTTGTGCAATTCACATATGTGCATATCTTGAATGCAAATTAAAAATGTTCAAAGGCATGCCTGCTCGGTACCGAGTCGTACACACAGCTCAACATTGTATTTGGAGTGGCACGTATGGATTGCAGGTTAGATCAAATCCTTTTTAATAAGAGAGCTATGATTTAGATGATGTGTGAGAGCTGCGTATACAAAAAACCAAACGGCCAACATATACATAAAGTCCAATTACAATAAAATTCTAATTTAGTTTGTCAAAAGCGATCGAAAACTTTTAGGAAAGCACTGGAAATGTCAAATTTAGCTTTTTAACATTAAATGTGAAGCTTACCACAATTAGAATATTTTATATACTATAACTCAACGTTTGGGAGACGAAGAACACGCAAATGTTTTCATTGTTCGGAAAGATACACGTTAATTCACGAAGCATAATGTACGAAGCCACTTCGTAAAATGCAATTCTCTTCCAGATTTTGTAGGCCTTACATCTGCAACTAGTTCGTAGTAAATCAGGCTTTCTTTTTGACTATTCTCTTGCATTGTTTCTGGTAATTGGAGTATTGCTATTTTCGAAATGGTTTTACTGGGAAACTATGATTTAAATACAATGTAAAGTATTTCCCATATGCAATGTAAATTTAACCAACAAGACAAATGTAAGTCGTATACAGCTCCGGTGAGCGGACCAATAGGGTAACGACAACACCCCTTCACGAACGAACCGGTAATGACAACAAAACCTTAGATACAGACACACTTTCCTCGTTATCTTCACGACAGGGCATGTTTATAGTTAATATCGACATGTGCTAATCTAGTCAGAAGATGTGACAAGGAACACAAAACAGACTAAATCAGGCTTTTGTTGTTGAACTAAAACAACAGAAAACAATGAAAATATTTCAGATGGCTGAACATCGAGAAACAATAAAAGATTTCGTCGTTGCTATGCGCTACTTTGTTGCCTTAATTGAAATGCAAATTGTAACATTCTGATAATAGTGAATGTGTATAGGAGTTGTAAATAGTGAATGACTCATATAAAATATATTCAGTTTTAGCTTTGATAAAACTGTCCTTATATATAATTACCACTCTTATATTTCATCGCGTTTTTTCACAGTATGCACTTCACTCAACATTACGCCTGGATTGATAACATTTTGTGTCCTAAAAAATTTTAGGATGTTCCCAAGGGAATATTTCAACCCCCACTTTTGAAACATTGCATATACCACAGGACGACATTGGAAAGAAAACCTTTTAGGCCTTGAGCTGATCTCTCTGAACGTCTTGGCAGATGCCGTAAGAAGAATGATTTGGAGATAAGTGAATACTGTATTTTAAGGGAAATCGGTAGTTAGTTTGTTACTTAGTTAATTGGTTAAATAAACCATTTACTTAACCATAAATCATCTGTAAAAGAAAAATATGTTCATGTGGAGGCCTATAATTCCAAAGGATTGGGTTGTACACAAAATACGTGGTCTTAATGGCATTTAACGGCATTAAGTAGGTCATTCATAAGCATGTGGACACAATACAACTTTTTTGTTTTCTTAAAATGTTAATGTTGGTCACAACCCAATTTCGTCTATGTATACTTGCTTTGGCATATAAATATAACAAACAGATAAATATGATAATCCAGATTTTCATTGTTCAGTCTATAACAACCACTATTCTTTACTGTTGCAGTTACTACAAAAATGCAAAAGACGCGCACACACATACCAAATTAGGGGTTTGTTTATCTTCACTTACTGGATCATCAGATTATCGCTTTACTAGGCTAATTAAGCAACACAATACCACCTAACCATCTAGGCTATAAACTTGCTGCTCTGCTATGACGTTGCTATTCAAATAACATGTAAATATAATATAAAGTGTATCAATAGCACTATACTATATTCTTTGAATAAGTTATAATTATTACATTGGTATATTAGTTTTGTGTGATTTAAAAAAATATATATTTTTATTAAAGTGTATTGTATCGTCAGACCACTGTAATTACACTTATTTGAAAGCAAAAAATGGAAGCCTCTGTAATTAAAGGGTGATTTTTCATACTGAAATAACCTTGAAACTATGTATTAAAGGGACACCTTGAAAGCAATTTGGCATCCGTACACCTATCTTGTACTAACTGCGCGATGTACATTGCACCTTTTAAAACTGTTAATATTGAAATTATAAGCGGCAAGTGTTTATGCAACTCGTCGTTCTGCTATAGGCCCACATTTCGGTGTGTTTATATCAACTAAACAGGATTTTTTTTGTTTTCTTGTGCAGGTGTTGCCTCCGGCAGGAAACCCACAAAGCGATAACAGAAACGAGACTGTACGATTTCAAAAGCCTAACTTCGGCGTTTTGATTGCTTTCAGTTTCACTGTGGCTTGCGAACGAAAAGAAGCATTTCTCAGAGAGACACACCAATGAATTGAAATTAAATTGTGTTATTGTATTTCTGAAATGACAACTAGAACAGTGTGTCCGAGAATGTCATTTAAGTTGTTTCATCTATTTACAAATTATATTTAATTGCACATTTAGTAACTGGTGCTTTTATTTGTTGGTGTTCCAAACATGTTTTACGTTCCCTCATAATACTATTGATTTGAGAAGGCCATACGACTTACAATACTTTAAAATAGATTATAATAAATCATGTCTAACTGGACAGTAGAGAAAGAGTGTTTTGCACAAGTTTCTACTTCCCGCCAAAAAAGTACTTAGTGGTACTTAGTGTTGCATCAATAACAATAATTGCATCAATAACGGCACGGGGAACATGGCATTTACGGTCGTCATATAAATTTCCATTTTTTTAAACTGGAAAATAAGTCAAAAGTTATGTTTCATTACCTATATAGGCCTAAATGAAGATATCCGCAATGCGTGCATCTTATTAATACTGTGAAACAACAACGCAATTAGATACAAAATCCGACAAAATGCAACACTCCATAGGTATGGAAACGCGATACTTTAGAAAGCTAACGTCTGAAGACAGTCAGTGACCTGTATTGCTGGACTAGGCCTATTAAGGCCTGATAACGTTGGAACATCAGCGGCGTCTTTACTTAACATTTTGTCAGTTCCATCTGTTGGTTCAAATGATGTTAAGTGCAGCGGTGGGGTTGTTATTTACGAAAGGCCTCGGCACTTGCAGTGCTGATTAAACATTCATCAGTGGGAGAACCTTAATCATGAATGCATTGTTTTGTAACGTTGCTCCGATGGACGTAGGCCTATATACTGTACCAGACTTTAAATGCCAAAGTTTATGCAGGCATTTTTTTAATAAGTAATAATTAAACTAAACATATTTATTAATGTTTAATGAAATACTCACTGTATGGGTATAAGGGGGAAATACATATTTTAATTATAATCTCTCTTAAGTCAAATAAGTAAAACAATAAACAAGCTATCTGCGCTGAATGAAAGCAAGTTTTACTATACGTAATTTCACATATTGACATTTTTCAAACTTAATTGAAGGCCATAAAATAATTAGTGATATTTTGATAAATTGCTGCTTTTTACATTTAATGGTTTTCCAATAACAGAAAATTACCCATATCAAACGACTGATCCGAGGTCCTGACATAAGGCGGGAATCCACCAGCCTGATTTTTCAGGCCTGTTATTTTTCAAAACCAGTCTCTACATCAACGAATGACCGAGAATTGAAAGAAAGAAGGCGTAGGCCTATATAGATATATATATATATACCATACAATTTAACGCATTTCGGTTGATCGGTGATTCAGTACGAAGTAAACATTTCCAGTGAGGAAATATTCACTTTAACACGTTTGAATGAGTTTGCATTCTTTATTAGGTAATTTATTTGATAGGATGACACTCTTCTTGCAGCAACTCATTCAAACCCCGTCATAATGTTACAGAAATTGAAATCTGCCATCTCAAAACTGATTTTTAAAACGTATAAAACTATGTTCATTGTAGACAATTGTAGTTGTTTTATAGTGTTTTTTTAAGTCACCACGCTAAATTCTTGAATGAGCTATCCGGTTTAAATACCTTTTTAAGCTATACAAAAACAAATGGAACAAAAACATACCAACATCTTGCTTACTAGGAGGTCCACATGACAAAGCCCTTGTTGTCGGCAGTAAAATGCATACATTAATCTCTTAAGTAGCGTTGTCTTTCACAATATTAAGGCTTTAGAAATGCAGATCGCACGCAGTAATGCCTGCGCAACTCCTTTCAATTAATTAATTCAGTAAATTCTACCCCGCAGGTAACTTAGTCGACAATGTGCACAGCTATTTTGTCATAATGTTTTCGAAGAATTGTATTTTGAATTGATCTCTCATCACCATAACTGAATTATCCATTAAAATCTTAAAACCCTTAACTGGTACTTTAAATGGGTTTTCAAACGGAATACAAGTTGCCCTTTCCTCCTGAGAAATGTGAACTATGGAAATCTAATTGCGGTACCTATAGCTGCAGTTGTGTCTTTTTATATTATACGTTTAACTAGGCACTCTGATATTGAGTATTTAATCATTAATTCGTGCGCAGTATGATTTAAATTAACTGCTTTCAAATAAGCATCAGGCTGGTAACATAACTGAGGCGACATGCTTGAGCACAATAGCTCTAAAGAAAATAAATTATAACACACCAACCACTAATGGTTAAGTATGTTGGAGATTTTCCAGTCACGTATCACATGCTTGTTGTTAGATTCGCCGATGTTACTTTTTCAGGTTGCATAACGTCTTTATCAAAGTACCTAAATAAACGTGTGCTTTCAAAGTTACATTTTTTCTCAGTCGTTGGACCACGCGCTCCTTGAAACTTCATTTCAAAACGTTTAAGATTGACAACATTCTTACCCAAACCTTTGACGTATAGAAATATTTAATAAACGGATGAACTACCAATTGGAAGGACCAGGCAGAAGGAAAAACCTATAGTAAAAAAAATAAAACCGTGAACATTTTATTCTGACAAAAAAACACAAACATTTTATTTGTGTTTATGTGTTTTATAGGCTGTACTTTGCACATGACTATATTTTATCTGTATTATCAATTTTGAAATATTTGTTTGTTTGTTTTATTTACTTTTTCATTTATTTTTATACATTACGAGTTAATTACCATATCGACATCAAGAGAAGCAGAATAAATGCTTACTTTTATTTTATAGTTTTTTATTTGGTATACATTACGAGTTAATTACCATACTGATACCAAGAGAGGCAGAATAAATGCCTACTTTTATTTTATAGGTTATAGTTTATCCTGCCCTTGGTTGATAATAAATAATGTCCTTCAGATGTAAAGAAGGGCAATTTTATGCACTATACGTTCCATTTGTTAGATGTTTGTTTTTAGAGCAAAAATATTTATTCTGCTTAAATTAATTAGAGTCAAAAGGCAACTTAAAGTTTATTTAATTCTTCTGAAGTTGCTGTTTGGTCACAAAAAATGAGCTTTTCAGCTTTTATTTATTACTGATTTTTTTTTAGCATCGGATACCAGTTTTTTGTTTTCGGCAAATGGTGGAAAAATAAACAATTAAGGTGAAAGGTATTTCTTGGTCAATGTATTTTAATTTTGTATATTTGGTATATTTATACGTTTGGTAGAAAATGTAGTCGTTAAAATGTTAATAATTTTACAAGTTGCTGCATGTATATAATATGTAGTGCATTATTAAAGTGAGGTATACAAAGATCATTTTAGCTGAAGCGTATCTGTCAACATATTTTTAAAAAATGTAAATGTAAAATGTTCAAAATGTATTGATTTGTTTGTCTTTGAAGAGCACCTTTTCACGAAGAACTTGAAAAGAAACCTTTAAGCTGCTCCGTATAAAATTAACTGAATAATCACTAATGAATACAGTCTATAGTATCACGCTGGAAAAGAGGCCAAACTGATGGATCATTTAATTTGTAAAATAAGAGTACATCGGGGAACCATTTCAGTGTTCCAAAAGCCGTATTCTAAGCAAACATTAAAAAAAATTATATTATGTGTAAATATTGCGATATTTTAATGGCTCAGTAAGCTTGCATTTAAGATACTTCTTTTAGTAATAGGCCTAGTCGACCGATCAGCCTTAATATTATAACGCTTATAGATCAAAAGTAATAGTTGTCTTTATAATACAGCACATGGGTACTCAGTCAAACGTGCACATCATGCTAGCCTTTTAAATTGTATTTTAATAACTCCAGTACATCATAAATAAAAGAAAGAAATGACCATTATAATGTATTTTTACCGTTGAGGTGTTCGCCGAATAATTAATCTATGCATAGAGCAATAATAAAAGAAAAAAACATTTAATAGCTTAGATTTGCGTAGTCTACTTTGCGTGCACGCAGAATATGGAGTTCCTTGATGTTTGGGGTCATTACCGATACAAAATTCACCGCGTAATCTTGGCAAGGTGTCAGATACGATGTGTGTAATTGCGCGTGGTAATTAGATTGAGTGGAAAATGTTGGGATGTTTCACGCTTCGACTAAAAGGATTTGACAGTAATGTAATACCTGTAACGTAATAGCTGTAAAAGTATGCTACCACTGCAATGTCATTATATAGATCAAATAAAACAATTCAATGTTTATATTAACCTCGAAAAACGAAATAATATTAAAGTAATACGATCAAGAGCAGGATAATTGCTCGCGAAAACGGTGAATTCATAAAAATGGTATCGCAGGCTTTATTTGAAATACAGTAAAAAATGTAATCTATTAGCGCCCTCATTTGGCCATTATTAATATAACACAATGTCTTAAAGGGGAAGATTTCGAATGCGGAAACGAAATTTAAGGTGGAACGGGTGGAATGATTGCATTCGTTTCAATTATGAAATTTGCACTGTGCTACGAAAAAGGCCACTTTAAGAACATAACGTTTAGGTTTTCCGTAGATGTGATTAACAAAAGGCCTACATCAATAAAAATAGTTTATTTTAAATTAATATTAAATAAATATCTACCAGTATACATATTATTGTAGTGCTTATTTTCATAAGAAAAATAAAATACGCGAATGTATTTTCTTATGAAACATTGAGTGTGGGTCATTTTGGGTTAACGTCAAGTATGCATCATTTACGGAAATGGCTGTTTCAAAATTAGATAAAACACTAGGCCTAGGCTCCTTAAACCATTTCTAAACGTAATTTAATAAAGCGTAATATAAGCCTACGCAATAGGTCTATATATTGTGCAAGGTGATTGTTTTATTTCGGAATATTACTCTTAATATTCACAATTGATGGGAAAACAACGTATTCTTTGCTGATATTTAATACTGTAAACTGCAGTAGGCCTATTTTACATTGAAAACACGTTAATTCTAAACTCAAAGGCCCTAGCAAAATGATAATACGTGGTTTTGCAACACTATACCTGCTGGTAGTCTAGAATGAAGCTAGCAATACAGCGATAAATTCCTGCGTATACGAATAAAATTATTGAACTAACATTTTTCCCTTCTCGGCTGAATTCGGCGTATCTAATTTAAAGTAAAGCGAATGTTTTGATTATTTCAGTCAAGGATTCGGACACTTTCGGTTAAACACAGATATTATGTTTTATTAATCTTCACACATTCTTCTGAATTTCAGGACCGTTTTTACTGAAATATTTTCAGTGAGCCGTGCATTTAATGTATTTTAACAATTTTAACAAATTTGTATAATCTTATTCGGAATAAAACGGACTACGGAATATTTTCGTTTATAAATTTCCTGCAAATTGCCCTGGCATCCGTTCAATGTGCAACAGCGCCTCCTTCGAAAACGATATTACTTTTTGATCTCATTATTTTAATATCTGCTGAGTATTCACCGAATATGCCATCTATAGCTCCGTTAGATGAAACGTCGTCATTCGTGTGAAGCAGTCTTTAAGAACAATTAATTAATCAGCTCATCACGTCATCGGAATATAAAATCATTAAAATATGATGGTTAAAATAATTTCGTATAAAATACTTATTCATTTCACAATGTGCACAGTGTGAGTGTCACATTAAATTGCACCCATTGATTCAGTCAGAAGCGAGTCTGCTAGCGAATACCTTTAAAACTGCAGAAACAAGCAGAATTGACTTAAAAACAATAGGAATTGGTTACAAATACTAATAATTAATAGTTCGTCGACCTATTAATTGTGTATGATTCCGGTCCATGCTTCTTTTGCAGCGCGTTCTCCAACGTCTCCAACATCGTTCAGGTTATCGGGAAACGACAAAAAGAAGGTAGGCACGCTTTGCAAGAAAACATTTGAACCTTTTCCTGTGATGTTACCCACAGGCAACTATTGAACCTTCCTACAAACCTCCGTAAAAAGATTCATAAGACATACGTTACGCGTAACCGGCATTTCCCCTTACCACCGCGCTCTGGCTATAAACGCGGCGTACATGGTCTGATGCGGACACTGCTACCCTTGTGCAGACAGGTTGGTCATCCCTGAACGCGTTAACTTATTTTATTTCATGTTCTTAGCAGCGGCTGTACCCTGCAAAATTGCATAGGCCTTCAAGCTGCACTAAAGGTGTACATTCTCTACCTTTGCAAAGGGTCTTATTAGTTAGGAAGATCTGGGCTACAGACTAAACCACCGTTTATACGTTTATAAAATTGCCACGTGGCTTTCTCTGCTATTCTGGAAAACCCAATTACTTTAACCACATTTTGAGTAGTTGTGAAGTAAAGGGAGCTGAATTAGAAATACGGTTTTACAATACAAACATTTCTTCACGAAAAGAAGCAACAATATCATATGCAACAATTTGGCTTCAGTTTCTGTGAAAACCAAGCCATGGTCGACGATTGTGTCGGTGTGTTTTTAGCACATGGAGTTTAATAAGACTTAGGAGTTGGGACATCTCAGCCATCTTGGCCATAAACGACAGATTGCCGTCAAACTGCTTTGCAGCTCTGACCTCGATTTTTGAGGCCGAAACATGAGGTTTAATGAGAAAAGCCAGATATCCTAGAGCCACAGCTGAGGCAATACAAAGTACTATTGTAGATAGCCGGCTCACGGATGTGGGAAAGTGACACAAGATTAGATTATCAAGAACATGTGATCAGAGATGAGATCTGCATGCCAGGCTGGCCTGCTATAATAGGCCAAACAATGCCGAACGTTGTTTTACGTAATTAGTTGTAATTTAATTCTGATGGAGTCTCCCAGCGGAGAGACCCTTAAGGTCCCAGGAATGGGCACGGTTAAGGGGTCACTTCAGACGAGGGCGTAATCAAAGGACGGCTCGCTGCAAGGCTACCGCGGCATGCTGGGTCAGCTTTAATTAGAGCTGCCTTTTCCTAAAAAAGGAACTTCGCTGGAGAACAGGCAGGTACTATTTGTCTCCATGTTACTAAACGCAAGGCTTGTATCTGGAGTCTCATATGTTCTCCAGACAGGTTTCCTAGCACTGAGACTATGACGTTAAGGGGGGAGTGGGGGGGTCTTCTCTCCATCCGGAATGTCCTTAATGCTGCTGGACGGAAGCACTCCTAGGAACGTGTGCTGTGCGTCAAAGGGAGACCCGAGTGAATGCAGAGATAATACGAACGATCTGAATACCACCCCATGATTGAAATCCCATGTCAATAGATGGCGTTAAATTTAAGGTGTGCTGGGATGATCAAACAAGCTAACTATTTGCAACCCTCGGCTTGTGATGAAACCTTTATCGCGTTGTGACAATACTGTGTAGGTCTAATGTTAAAAATTTGCCAATACTGTTTTTTTACCAGCTTTCCGATGAAAGAAATCAAGTGACATTTTTACTCTTTCTTTTAATTAAATTGTCAGTTATTGTGGTGAAAAGAATAAACTGGTAATAGTGGTTATTCAGTGGTCTTTGGTAGTAAAAGAGTTTGAAATAAAAAAACCCAAAATAAATTAAGTAACACAGATTCAAATGAAATAGTAGTGAGTTAAACATAATTTTTTTCTTTTACAAATATTTTCGCTATTGTTGCATAATATCGTATTTATAACATGGGCCACTGGTGTACTTTGTTCTAATAGTCAATGAGCAAATTGGGGGAAAAAATCTGGCTTTTTGCAGCTTTTAGAAAATCCCTGGCCAAACTGTAAGGTTCCTTCCAGTGGAAGGCATTCCTAGCAGTGGTTTAGCCCACTAACCCAACAGAAAAGACTGATCTGAGATTTGCTCCCCGCAGCCCCCGAAAAAGATCACATCCTGGCACTCAGAAGGCTGCCAACAGGGTGCATGATTACTGACGACTGGAGCCGAACAAGAGCTTCAGCCAAGATGTGTGATGGCAACATCAGAGATGCTGAGTAACCGCTGCCAGGAATTCGCTCCACACCTTGCGGTTCGAAAACATTTATGAGTTTGGAGGACTTGTACATAATGATTAATCTACAATTTTGAAACATTCTTTACATTTTAAAGGCATTTATGAGGGCCAGTTGTATTAAGTACATATAAACATTGAGTATGTATTTGCTTAATGTAATATAGCTGACGATGTTTTCAGCCAAGTAATGTGTAGGGAGGTTCATAGTTTTTTCATATATAAATTATGATTGCATGATTTGTGGCCAAACTGTAGCCCTGCCTACCCTCCCTCACCACTTGCTAGATAACTAGCACTGCAGTCTAATGGACCTAAAGGTCAGAAATGGGAAAGCAGGGCTTTTGAAGGGCACCTCTTTGTGGTTGAAATCCTCATTCTCAAAAACCACAAGACACGTTCAATCGCATTACTGCAGGAAAACAAAATGTCCCTTTTCCAGGTTAGCAACCCTCCCGTCTAGCACTCTGTCTTGCTCCTTGACCCCTCCCATTGTGTCCTTACTTTTCAGCCAATCTATCACCCTGTCACACGGTGAAAGGCAAGCTCACGTGATCAATTATTAGGGACTTAGGGGGAGCTAAATTAAGGTCTGGACTCAGTCCAGAGGCAATGGGCTCTGGCAGCCTGCGACGAGGGCTGTGGACAGGCGCAGTTTTAGTGATTAAGCCATCGAATTTTCAAATGCCAGGCTGCACCTTCAGATCCACAGAAGGTCTGCCAGTGAACTCTCTCAACCATTGCAAAATACTGACATCCCTTAATTGGGGAAAAGCGTAAAATGTGTCATAATATTGCTGATTGGAGGACAAACGGCATGTGAGCATCTGTTGGTATGTAATTTTAGTATATTACACCAAGTACACTTACATACAATACATTTTCCGGAATTGCAGAGCACACTCAACACATTGAAATCTTCCAGAGACTCATCAGCATCCATCCATCCATCCATCCATCTTCATCCAACCATATTCCATACCCACTTATTCAGTAAAGCATTATGGTGAGCCTGGAATCTATCCCAGGAAACACAGACTACAAGGCAGGGGACACACTGGATGGGATGCCAGTCCATCACAGGACACATTCCATTAGTATCCAATGTCATTGATTATTGCAGCATAAGCATTTCAGGGCATTTCCCACGAGGTGGTTGGGGGACACACACTGTAACAGGAACTGCGTTGCTCTCCTCAGAGGATTCAGTGGGGGTCCGTGGGGGGGGGGGGGGGGGGGGGGGGGGGGGGGGGGGGGGGGGGGGGGGGGG
>JABFDZ020000001.1:24134000-24148256 GCA_019775955.2 Pollimyrus isidori
TACAAAGAAGGCGGAAAAAAGGACACTGCTAGCTCCCTTTATTCCCGTCTCCCAGACACGACGGAGATTCAGTTCGCCAAAGCGGTATCACAACTGCAGAGTGAGGTAGTACGACAGGCAGTGATTGGCAGTGTGTGGCTGTTCCTCCCACTGTAGCTTTTAAATTCTCGTCCCCACTGCCTCGAGTCACTTTGCGGCATCCTGATGATGCATTAGTGCGATTTATTATTACTGTAAATGTCCATCGTAGCTCAGGGCTTCCTGTATCCACTGAGGTGTATTTATGTCTGTTTGTGTCTTTCAGAATAAGTACAAACAGAACGGGAAACCGGACTTCTCTAGTTGTCTGTTCTCTCAGCTCCCAGAGACGTCAGAGATACAGTTCGCTAAGCAGATTTCTGAGATACTGAGTGAGGTAAAGGTTCACATGGAGGACTTGAGCTCTGCGTGTGTGCGTGTGCGTCCGTGCGTGTGTGTGTGTGTGTGTATGGGGGGGAGGGGGGGTTTGCATACAGGTAGATCACATTTGAAGACCCAATTGTCCCCAAAGTGTTGTAAAACCTGAAATTTCCCTACTTTTGGGGACATCTTTTGAGGTCCCCATTTGGATAACCTCAGTTTTATAAAAATCTGTGAATGCAATCAAAAGAGGAAAAATGCCAAAAGTCTTGTATTTGGGTTGGTTACTTATGGTTAAGGTTAGGGATGGGTAGGGGTTAAGAGTGTCATGATCGGGATTAGGGTTTTTCCCATAGAAATGAATGGATATGAAGACCAACTTGTGTGTGTGTGTGTGTGTGTGTGCGTGTGTGTGTGTGTGTGTGTGTGTGTGTGTGTGTGTGTGTAATCACTATACTTACTCTGGCTGAGGTCACTATGGAACAGGCACTTGTTCTCTTTATGGGACACAATCCAGGATGTCCATTGCAGGAGGAAGCAGCTCCTCATTGCTGCTCTCCACAACGGCAGCATTAAATATCATATGATGCCTGTGGATATGATATATCGACTAAACAAACCTCACAGTTCAGAACTGTGACTGGGTATTGCTCTTATTTTATAAAAGCAATGTTTTAAACCCTGTGTTTTCTCACCTTTATGGGTTTTTTTTTTTATTTTTACTTTTCAGCAAAAGTACAGAAGAGACACCCATCAGCAACTGCCAAAGTGTTTGTACGCACAGATGCCCCAAACCAACGAGATGCAGTTTGTAAAAGAACTGTCCCAGTCTCTGAGTGAGGTGGGGTCAAAGGTCGACTGTTTGACCATGTGACACTTAGCCGGCCTCCCTACCGCGTCAGTGGCTCCGCCAGCAACATTCTCAGCTAGTATCCTGCCTCACTCTGTCAGATGCTTTTCCCTGCTAAATGACCGTATTTTTACTTATTTTTTAAATTAATTTGAAGCTAGACTCAATTGAAACTTTCAGTCTTGCTTCTAGGATAACTAATTAGTTTTATTTTAATACCATTTAGCTCTGTAATGAGAACAGTATTTCATCACATTCAAGCGTCAAAGAGAAGAGAAACAAATGACAAAAGTAACAAATGACTTGAACCTGAAATATGCATCTTATCATACAAATTGATTGTGTAGTTTGGGTTTCATGCAATAATGTTGAAAGATTTAAAAACATTTTATCTAATTTTATGTTATTTCATCTTAAAGTTGCTTGGTCAAAAATGAAAATGCTTAAAAAATGGTCAAATCAGAGCAACTATTTTAATATACGTAAAAAGTTAAGGTGATGTCAGCTTCTGTACAAACAAAAGAAAACAATGTATTTCATTGTAACATTTTTCTTCAAAAAATGTTCTAATTCATTTACATGACCCACCTGCTCCTTCCAGTTTGCTTGGAAGCTTGATCGTTTCTCATTTAGACATTCCTAACAGTAGTGACAGGCTGACAAGCCTTTGATGAATCGTAAATTTTCCGCTTTTGCAAAAAAGTGCCCCTCGTCTGCTTTTCAGAGTAAGTACAAACAGGTGGGGAAGAAGGGCTTTGTCAGCTGCCTCTACTCCCAGATGGCGCAGACTAAGGAAACGCAGCACGCTAAGGAGCTGTCTAAGCTCTACAGCAAGGTGCCACGTCGAATGTTCGTCCTGCTTACTGATGAGTCGTGAATTAGTAATGGCCTGTTTATATTTAATGTGATCGTTTGAAGGTCTATCATTCCTGGTTTGGCTGCACACAACTAAACACTTCACACCCAGTGTGAATTACAGACAAAAAGTTTGTTGGAATAGTTTGTTAAATAAATAATTTTAATGTGGAACAGAGAATACAGAATCATTTTCAAAAAGTAAATATAATTTATAGTTATAATAATTACTGATAGAAAAACTGCAATAACTAACGTTTTACTTTGTTTATTAGTACATTTGTCTTCAGCCTTACTTTTTAAAATCAGCGTGTAAAACCACACATTTGTAACACGTTCAAAGTGGAAATAGAAATAATGAAAGTCAAACAGACCTATATGTCGCCATGCATGTTGCACAAACTGCCAGTTGCGGCGACATTTGACTTCGTACTTTGTCACCAAACTTAGAGCACCCTTATCTGCATGCAAAGCTTTTGCCTCTTTTCATGTGACGCATAACTGCTTGCACCTGTTTTGTCGGGCAGAATACTTACCGAGAGGAGGGCAGAAAGGGCGCCGCCACGTGCCTTTACAGCCAAATGCCACAAACAATTGAAACCGTCTTCGCTAAAGAGGTGTCAAAGCACCAGAGTGATGTGAGTAGACCCTGAACATGTTTATGTGAACGTGAAGTTCTAGAATTCCAGCTCAAGCACAATAAATTTGGTGCTATAGTTACCAAACATTCATCTTTTATAATAGCCATTTATCCAGGACAGGTCAGAGCCTGGCACCTATTCCCAGAGGCACGGGGCATAGAACAGGGGACACTCTTGGCCGGATGTCAGCCTTTCTCTGGGCTTGCTATAAAATTAGCCACGCTATAAAAATTGTAGTAACCAAATGCCTTGACGTTGGATTTAGCAGTGAAATTAGCAGCAGCAGAATAATATGCATCACAGACGATTATAGCGGGAAGAATGTCAGGAGGTCTGTGGGTTACGGCGTGCTGGATTGCCTGTGGGTGCGTGTGAGACCCTCCCCCAGGTGAGACGCTGTGTAATTAGACCTACCAGCAGCCATGTCATCTCCTGAAACAGTAATGGGCTGGAGTGCTCAAGCAGATTAGGCGAGCTTGAACACCCACTCTGAGCTAATGTGTCAATGTGGGACCCACCCCCCCCCAGCACCATCACACTGGGCTCAGTTTCATTCACACTGTGGAATCAGCCACTCATCCACACAGCACTTTTAGCCACACAGTCAGCAGTACAGTATGGTGTACAGCTTGCCATCTGGCATGTTGAGATTGGTATCCTCTGCGCTTTGCCTGGATGTTGTTTATTGTCTAGGTGGGGAGGGGGGATGTTGTTGATGGCGATTCTCTCCCTCATTTGCTCTTTACCACTGGGCCTCAGCTACATGTAAGCAGAAGCATTAAACATCTGAGATAAATTACTTCACACATTGCGTCAGTATTTCAAAGATGAATAGGTTGAGTCATGTACTGAGGGTATTTTTAGCTCTGGAGTTTTGCCTTGTTTTTTTTAATGTTGTATGAGCAACTTGCATGAATTTGAGGGAAGCACTGTGACTCACATACAAAACCAGGGTTCTAGGTCCAATGACCCATGGCTTTGTAAAAATGAAGTTTGTGGGTTTTATACAGGAACTCTGCTTCCTGGTTCTACTCCAAAGCAGCCAATTAATTTGTTAGTGTTTTTTGATATTGCTCTTAGTGAGTCATTGTGTATGATACCTTCCTAGGTACCCACCATCTTGTGTTTACTCAGACGGGCTCCAAACACCATAACAGACAAGTATGATGAATCATACTTCATGGTGGTTGATGAAACTCCACCCCTTCAGAGTAGTGGGTTGGATTCAAACCTCCAGTCTTTAAAGCACAAGGCATCAGCATAACTCGGTCATCTACCTGCTTGGATAGTCGAGCGTGGTTACTGGTTATAGCCTAGTGAGAGTCACGTCTCCTTCACAGACATGCTGCTCTAGCTGCCCGCAGAGGTTACCACGGTGTCACTAAGGCAGTGCCACCAACACCTCCTCCGTATTTGCAGTGCCGTTCTCTAGGTGGGGTGGAAAGCATAATAGTATCAGTCCATTTGCAAAATATTTTGGGGGAGGTCCATTTACCGTCTGTGATAGACTAGGAGTGCAGTAATCAAGGAAGTCTTTGGTTGGAGAATAGGAGCAGCAACGGAGGGAAATGTTTCCATCTTACTTACATGGCAAGTGTCTAGACCAGATATTGACTTGCAGAGCTCTCTAAATGAATTTAAAGAAAATCATAGTTGACTTTTTTTTCAAACCTCATTGGCTGAGATGTTTTCATTCAAAAGGCAAATGCTGTCCTGCTTCATTTCCTCATAGTACACAATGATTTAATCTGCAGGGTAGGAGATACCATTTGATAGGTAGAATTTACTATTTATCAACTTGTATTACAGACGTCATAAGCCTTCAGTGCTGTATAATATCATGCAGACCTCAATCACTAGCATTATTATTCATGAGCAGTACACCTGGCATCTTGTATGTTAAATGTTGTATTTTCAATGTTTGTGTTGTATCTGAAGGAGATGTTCTTATGCTGGTGCAGTGGTTAGCACTGTCGCTTCATTCCTCTGAAACCAGTGTCTTCGTCATGGCCCTACAACCCTGAATAGTTTCAGTAAATAAAAGGTATTTTTCTGCTGTTTATTAATTATCAGGTAATTGGAATTAGGGCTGGAAGGCAGTTAACACCTGGTACCAATTTGTAAGTCAACTGGAGTTAATTTACTCGTAGTTTAATGTATCCTTTAGCACAATCAAATGACCTAAAACTGAATCAGAGGGCAGTTACCCTGCTGTGTTTCTGTAGTCCTTCTGTAGTCCTGCTCAGCTATGAAATGTAGAGTGGAACACATAAGTGAACTGGGATGATTCACATGCTGAGAGTAAGTTGAAGGTTGGAAAAGGACACTAGGAGTCGATAGAGGGAAGCCTGAAAAATTTGATAAATGAAAGATTAGCAACTTAAGTGAGCTGGGTTGATCGGATGTTGGAATCACGTTTCCAGAATACGGAAAAACTGGGAAAAAAAACAGCCGTGTGAACAAACAGAAGGGGACATTTCGGCGGGAAACAGGAACTAAGGGCTGAGTGAGTGGGAGGGACGGGCAGCTGAAAGAAACACTTACATATAAACTGGGAGAAACAGGGAACAGGTAGGGGGAAATTCACCCGAACCTGTGTGGTCACCTGACTGTCCTCCTGGGCGAGGTGTCCTACACCACCACACATTAGTGAAGTATCCTGTTTTTGTTTCTTCTATAAATATGTCACGCTTTTCAAGTTATTCCTGCACTACACATTTGTAAACATCTCCCATAGTAAAAAGGTTTTGCTGTCCTAAGTCAAAGCGCTGCTGTTTTTCAGCTGATTGGCTATACATACTTGCCTTCAGAAACAGACAATCCAGCTATCTATTCATCTTACAACCTGTCATCTAGTATAGGGTCATCAGCAGGGTCTGGAACAGGGCACAAAGCAGGGAATGTGAACTCTTTGAAATTTATCTGACCTTATCAGCACCACCTGGTGGTTAGCAAGGAGAAAGAAAAGGTATTTGCAGCATTAGGGAAAAAAACAATAAAGGAAAAAAAACACAATTTCCATAATCTTTTATTCTTTTTTTTCTTAAGAAATTGTACAAGGAGAAGTACAATGCAGAAAAGGGAAAGTCTTCCTACGCGTTGATGAAGGTACCACCAGAGGTCACCCACGCTTTGGAGGTCAACAAACATCAGAGTGATGTAATTACCCTTCCCGACTATCCTTCATTGCGCGTGACACTTCCCAGTGCGTTCTTCTGAATACGCTGCTCATAGTGACATCAGGAGCTGGATTGGTGTCCTTACTGGTGTGGATACAGCCCTGTAGGATCTCAAAATGTTACCTACAAGAAAGTCGAGTTTTTACTGCATGGCTTCATGTGACTATAAAGGTTTATAAGAGTAGTTTGAGGGCCTAAATATTGTTGTTATATAATGAAACCTGCATATATGTACTTTTTGACAGTTGTGACTTCATACAATAGACGGAACACACCAGTTCTTTTCTGCCTAATGATAGCATTTGACATCTAATTGACTAATGAAAAGATGGTTTATGTCAGGGTTATTCAACTCATGGTCCTCGAGGTCCGAGCACTGCTGTTTTTCCAGCCTTACTTTACCTGTCAGTCAGGTGTGAAGCGCCTGACCAATCACAATCAGTAATTATTAAACAAACTACCTGGGAGAACTGAAAACACGGCCTGGATTTAGAATCGAGGTCCAGAGTTGAAGAACCCTGGTTTATGTAGTAATCTGTTTAACTAGTATTTGTGTTTGTACTGGTTAACATTTGAGGTGTTGAAGGTGTCTCATTGCATTGTTTTAGGTGCATTTTGTAAAGTAGTTTCTTTTTTAATGCTTCTGAAATAATTAATTTTTCTACATGTTTCTCATTTGACACTGAGAGTTTCCAAACATTTGACTTTTCACGTGTGAAAATTATACCTCCATTACTAGAAATAGTGCTTTTCTATCTTACTGGTAAACTGCAGAGGACTTCATGTAGGACTTCAGGGGACTTCATGTAGGACTTCAGAGGACTTCATGTAGGACTGCAGAGGACTTCATGTAGGACTGCAGAGGACTTCATGTAGGACTTCAGAGGACTTCATGTAGGACTTCAGAGGACTTCAGCTGCCCATGTCTGGTCTTTCTCTTCCCATCCAAGTGTCCTGTCGCTCACTGTCCATCGCCATCGATCAAGCCTGCCTAATATTACTATTCTGCAGGTGGCATACAGGAAGGGGAAGGAGAGCCTGCAGAAGTTCACGGAGGTGGTGGATCGCCTGGACATCGTCAGTGCTACGCAGGCGGGCAGGCTAGTCGGCAGTGTAAGCAGGAGTTTTTCAGTTTAGTTACAGGGAGTCACATGACAACATGTCCTGTGTATTTACTTGGTCATTTTACTATTCCACACCAACAGAAATCAAAATCACGAGTCCTGTTCTCATTCTTACAACAGAAATAATAAATCAGTCAACAAAGGAAGGTCGGAATATTAACTGCATCTATATAAATTTATGATTCATTAATCCATGCATCCAGTATCCCTATTCATTTATCCAGTAGAGGGTGTATACAGTGTAATAGGTTTTCAAATTGCCAATCTGCGACCTCTATGTAACATAGGAACGACTTCATTATAATTTATAGACCAAATTCATAGACCGTGAAAGCAGTTAGTTTAGATTAAGGACATTTAGAAAGTTCAATCGGACAATTTAGCTGAAAAATGCGACGCGCCAGATCGAGCGCCGAGTGTGAGCCACGCTGAACACAGTGCCATGTTTGTGTGTCCCTGCGTGTGTGTGTGATGATTCCCGGCACAGGTTGCATATAAAAACAAAGCCAACCTGGACATGCACCGGGAGCGCTCCGTCCTGGGGAGGCCAGACATCGAGCACGCAAAGGAGGCCTCCAAGCTTGCAAGTCAGGTATGATGCTGCGGTGGATGCAGGAAATGCAGCGTGTTGCATGGAATGCACATAGAATCATTCCTAGTGAGCAACTAGTTAACCAGTGATGTGTCATTAATCTGTAATGTCCATATTTCTTGCATGTGCAGTGTGTGCTCTGCAACAGGAGGGAATTTTTCCTCTGGGGATTAATAAAGTATCTATCTGTTCGTCTGTCCATCCCTCCCTCCCTGTTTACATTAGTGAACATTCTAGGTCTGAGGGCATTTCTATGCATAATAATCTAGTCTACGGACACATCAGTAA
The DNA here is from genome assembly GCA_019775955.2 of Pollimyrus isidori. Taxonomy (NCBI): domain Eukaryota; kingdom Metazoa; phylum Chordata; class Actinopteri; order Osteoglossiformes; family Mormyridae; genus Pollimyrus; species Pollimyrus isidori. The sequence continues at coordinate 24,141,929 of JABFDZ020000001.1, forward strand.
ATGTTTCAAATAGATAATGATCTAGTTTTTAAACACGATGGGTTTAGATTCACTCCATTTGTCATGGCCGCTGACTGCCCAAAATTAGGATAATAAATGTACCCGGTGCTCCTGCCTATAGGGTAGATAAACTTAGACGTCTGCTGGGAGCTGAAACGGGGAAAGCTTGGATCGATGCTCCAGTTAAGCTCTGACCTCGTGGCCTCTCGTTGTCTCCCAGGTGAAATACAAGGAGAGGTTTGAGCAGGAACAGAAAGGGCAAAAACCTCAGTACAATCCGGGAGACTGTGTGTCCTTCAGACATTTCCAGAACGCCTCAGCCCTGGCCAGTCAGGTAAACCTTCAGAGGCTGACTTTGCTTCAACCGCTGATGCTAAAATCCACTGACCATTATATTGAGCTCAATGTAATTAACCCATACAAATCAATGAAACCACTGAAAACAGTTACATTCGAACTCTTCCAGCTTGTATTATTGCTTGATGCATCTTATTTCAATAGATCAGTTTACATTTCCCCTTCCAGGAAGTGTTTGTGAACCCAGAAAGAAAGATTTGTGGTATTCAAAAACTTACAAAAAGTTAGATTTCTACTTTTACGACCCACTGGAAGATAAGAGATCTAAATTATACCATTTCACAGTGAGCATGTGTGTGTATGTGTCTGTGTGTGTGTTTTTCAGTTTGTCATCGGGAAAACAATGCATTGAGACGAGAATAGTACCTTTTAGTGTGAATGCCATACAGCTTCAATAAGCCTTTTTCTGTGACTTCAACCTTTTAAAATTTTACTACATTTGAAAGCGCTTCCATGTTACCGGGCATCAGTTTCCATGGGAACCTTTTAAAGACAAATTGCTGGTTTTGGGTGGAAGAGGAAATGGTGCCTATTGATTCCATTTAGAGATGGTATTGTTAGTTTGAAAGCCACAGAAATTAACTTCACTCTCTGCTTTTTTTGGAAAATGAACTGCAATTATATGAAACATCCTTCTGCCCTCAATCTATATTTACATGGATACATTTAAGTAACCATAAGCCAGACGATGTTGGCTACTATGTCGTTTGATTATTCTTTCAATGGGGATTTTAACACATTTTTAACCCTTCATTCCCGTTTGTGTTCCCATTCATTTTGTGGCCAATCAGGTGAAGTACAAAAAGGATTTGCAGCAGATGCATGTGCCGTCATCAGATCTGCCCAACCTGGTGCAACTGGCTCACGTGCTGCAGGCCAGCAGGCTACAGAGCAACGTACTGCATCCCGAATGAACGGCGATACGCTAAAACAAACACCCCAATGAGGAAACCCCATGTTAAAACTACGTTAAAGCAGGCAGAAGACACCACTACCTTTAAAAAAGGCTAATAAATAAAACAAGACATAAGCTAACCATTACTGACATTACGACAAAGTATCAACTGCGAAAGCAGACAAATGCTAAAATGGTTTATTGCCATGCAGGGATATTTTCTTGTATCTTATACTCTGTGCTGTATTTGCAATTTATAATTTCTAGTGTATAAATTTATTTTTAGACAAAAGTTTTAAGTTGTATATACATTAAAATGTTTTATTGTATCAGCAATATAAACAAAGGTTAATAAAGCCATGCAAAAACATTTTTAATAATCATCAGGCACGAGTGACGCCATCTGGAAAATTAAATAAAATTTCAATATTATCTGGCAATATAGAAATACATCTGGATACTGTCTGTCATACATATGCAGTTACTGCTAGAACGAAGGTTAAATATTAAAATCACTAAGAACTAAAAAATGCAATGTTGCAGCTATGATGACATTCTGGCATTGGCGCGGACTCCTTAGACTCCTGGCCTGCTGTGCCCCACCTCTCCCCAGGTGGAGTACAAGAAGAAGTATGAAGAATCCAAAGGAAAATATCACTGTGCTCCAGACACAATGGAACAGCTCCACCACAGGGAGAATGTGGTACTGCACAGCCAGGTCAGCTGTTTTTCAGTTCCCCCCACTGCAGTGCTAGTCAACATCGCCATTGAGCTAGTCAGCCTGTCTTCAGTTCCTTACTCTTTTTATTATTTATGACACTTCATTTGATATTTGTATAGGTACTGTATATAGGATTTTATTACTTGTCACATATCCCATTGTGCTCAGATGTCAGAATCAGCTATTTATCTGTTGTCACAGGAGCAGCAGTGCTTTTTTTTTTTTAAGGACCCAACAGTGATATCGTTACTCTGCTGGCTATGGGATTTGAACCTATGCCTTTCTGGACACAGACTCCTAACCTACAAAGCCAAACACTACATTTCCTCTCAGTGGTGTGTAACTCTGTAGGTTAGAAGGCTGCATCAGGAAGGTCACAGGTTCAAATCCCATAGCTGGCAGAGTAATGATATCATTGGCCTGCTTCCCAGTATTCCCACTGCCCTTCCGAGGCCAAGGTCAGGATGAGTCCTATAGATCAATCGGTATTATTTCAGGATTCATTCTGACTTCCTGAATAATTTTACATTTTAGCTTTTTTATTCCTTTGGATGACTCACTGCTATCCTGCTGGACTTTCTGAAATTTTACCATGACAGTAATTCAGAGAACTTTCCCCTTTGTAATGCCTGGTAACCCTGTGTGACCCAGACGCCGGCTTAAGCGTAAATACCGGCTGTGTGCAAACTTTGAAGTATCTAAATCAAAAAGACAAAGACGGATGTTGAAGTAATGAAACGAAAAGCAAAACACCGCATGGTTCAGAGGCTTCCTGTTCTATGAGTCTGTCAATAGAGCCAATGCAGAATGAGTGTTGCTTTCAGGTGAAGTATAAAGAGCAATATGAGAAGAACAAGGGAAAGTCACAGCTGGAGTTTATGGACACAGAGTCCTACAAAGTCTGCAAGGAAGCTCAGAAAATCCAAAGTGAGGTGGGATATCTGTACCTTACATAATTACCCACTAAACATGACTCCCACATGACGCCATGGAAATATATGCCACCGTACAGCAGAAAGTCTTCATTGTGTTGGTGGAGAAATGGTGTTCTCCTATTGGCTGTCATCAGAAGGAGTACAGGAAGCAGTACGATGAGGACATCCGAGGCAGGGCGTTGGTGGACGTGGACATGACGCCCAGCTACCTGCACGCGAGATACGCTGGAGGCCTCCTTAATGAGGTCAGTGAGGCCCCTAACATCTCAGTATACTCCTTCATCTGGAGCCATCTTCAGACAGAAACCAACATAGGATTATGGCACTGATTTGGTGTTGCACTTTACACTGGCTGCGATGAACAGCCAGTAGTTCTCCATGTGGAAAATGATTAAGACAGAAAATTAAAGCATCATGTTGTAGCAGACAGAAAAACCGAGAAGTTGATATTTTTAAACAAATTGGTATTTTTTCTTGTTTTAATAAGAACTGTGTTCTTATAGAGTAATTAAGATTGTTTTAGAGGACAAATATCACAACAGAAGATTGAATTTATCTTCATTATTTGATTACATGTTAAATAGCATTTTCATGTATATCAGTGGAAATAATTATCAAATTAAGAAAAAATTGGTAGTCATCTAAATATAAAAACAACAATATTCAGCAAATCACTACATCTGTCTGTAAAGAAAGAAAAATGTATTTTAAATTCAAAACTTTTATTTTGAAATGTATTTATTTTTGTTTTATTTTAAACACATGTACACATACAATACTGGCAATACATTGTTTCTGATTATGGATGTATCCGTGCTGCATTGTGGCTGACTCATTGTATTATGATGTATTTGAATTTTTGTTTAATTCAGCTGAGATCATAATTAGTTAGTCTGGGTTTCTGGTCTCTGCTGATTTATACTTCCAGTCTATTCAGAACAACAACAGCACACATTTCCTCATTTTCCCTTTACGCTGTCCCATATTTCCTTAATGCTGTTTTGTTCAGCGAACCTCAAAGACTTCCTGACTTCCTCAGCTCTTCTCCTCAGAGTACACCGCTGAGTCGAGGTCATGGATCCCCTCCTCTTGTTCTTGTGTCATTTTTAGCGTGAGTACAGGAAGGATCTGGAGAGCGGAGTGAAGGGAAAAGGACTCTCGGGCCTGGGGCTGGAGGAGACGCCAGACCTGCTCAGGGTGAAGAACGCCAGCCAGATTTTCAGCGAGGTACTGCTAATCCAGGAAGCCCTGAACCTTGAAATGGCGGCATAAGCATTTCACTGTCTTCCTTGAAAACATGAAGACAAGAATATCAAAATAGATAAACAATAAACAAGTAAAGACATAAAACATTACTGGTTCATTGTCACAAACAAATTGCCATAAAATATCAATTTATATCATTTTTTTTATAATTAAAGACAGACAGTATACAGCTTCAATGTCTAAATTGTCTATTTTGCCTCTTGGGTAAATAACCAATTTCATTAATATTTCCTATTATTACAATTAATCTGTGCAAGAAACAAAAGTGTTTCATCAAATCCAGGGCAAGTTGCTGAAGTCACTGAAATGGTAAAAAAAAAAAAAAACAAAATAAAAACTGAGCAATATTTTTACAAAATTAACTTTATCTTGCAAACTGTTTATTGTGGGTTACGTGCACAAACGGGGGCAGCATGAGGCTCAGCAGGTCACGCCTCAGTACTGTAAGGTCACCTGACCAGACCCAGCGCTGGCAGGATAGTCACACAGGCTCCTGACGCGCAGCTCCATGGGGCTGCAGGTGGCTCCCCTTCACTGCCAAGCTCACTATCACCTACATGTGTGTCATGGGGAGTGAGACGGGGCCAAAAAAGAGGATTTCCCCACAAGGAACCAACAAAATGTCATCATTATTAAAGGAGCTGAAAGACGCATAAACGTCAGTAATGTTATTTTTTTGAGTCCTTGTTTTGGGGAAATGGTCAAAAGATCAATCAATAAATTTGACATAATTTTAATATATCGAAAATGTATCTAAAAAGGTGAAGTCAAGTGCTCTACCCAAAAAACAAAAAGTGTCATTTTATTTTAAGAATGAAAAAAAAAGTGATAATGAGCCTGTTGTTGACGACCACCAACATGTACATTTTACAGAAGGAGTACAGGAAGGACTTGGAGATGAGGGTTAAAGGGAAGGGCCTTTCAGGCTTGGGGCTGGAGGAAACACCAGATCTTCTCAGAGTCAAGAATGCCAGCCAGATTCTCAGTGAGGTGCTGTTCATACCCCAAGCTCAACTCGCAACTTCACTTTACCATAGACGAAAAGTGCTTCTCTACCTCGTAGTTGTGAAGGACATTCACACAAGTCACCGTATGGCTTGCAGAAGGAGTACAGGAAGGACCTGGAGACGGAGATCCGAGGCAAGGGGATGGAAATCAGCACCGAGCTGCCGGAAATCCAGAGGGCCAGAAAAGCCTCGCAGCTGGCCAGCCAGGTAAGTGGGAAGGCCTGGTGCCCAGCAGCTCTGCAGACTGCATAGCACAATACTAAAAAGTACATTGCTAGGCTGGTCTGTTATAAAAATGCTCCACATGAATTCATCAAGTGACCTCAAACAAGACGAAATAATGGTTTCCTGGTGCTACATGGTCTGTAATTGCACCAAATAAACTATTAGCATATGTAGCAAAGAAAAGTATTCCTAGCTGTAATCTTATTGGTCTATCAAGTTTTGGGAAGTTACTATTGCACCTTTCAAAGATCCATCCTACTCAAGTCACACATGTACATTCTGTATATGTACAGTAAATACTTATTTATTCTTAAAGTCTTGCACCACCTGCCACTTTGCTGACAATTGCACATTATGGATGTTTGTGATAATTGTTTAATGTTCTATGTCTTGTCTCTTTATACTAATGTCTGTTCGTATCTCATACTGTCGCCTGGGCAGCAATGCATTTCCTTGCACATAGTACTGATGAGTATAATTGTGTCAGTGGAAAAGCTGAAAATATGAGACGGCATATAATTACATGAAAATCCTAGGAAACATTAAGATATTTCAAACTGTACCAGCTCAGATTTTGGTTCCTGCTCTACTGCTCAAGGTGTTTTAGGGGTCTGTATATCATACATTCCTCTATCCATACTACTTATCCAGCACAAGCGACAATCACAATTAGATTTTATATTCAGGGTTGTGAAACTACAATGGCTCTTGTTGCAGAAAGACTACCACAAAGTCCTGCAGACCTGCAGAGATACGGAGGGCAAAGAAAGCCTCGGAGATAGTTAGGTGGGGGTGGGATCTGGAAAAGTGGGGAGGGAGAATGAGGAGAGACCAGGGAGACTGCATGTATGTAACAGCAGTCAAAGTAACATCATTCTGTTCTCAGTCTGTGATACATACAGAACTGTGAAAAAGTCTCAGA